>JARGXX010000006.1:0-600000 GCA_030374765.1 Agarophyton chilense
GAGCATATCGGCAGTCATGCAATCGGTAGGGCAGTAGAACAAACACAATCGACTTGTCACGTAGAGCTTCTTCGAGTAAGAGTGAAAAACGAATGTCACGATATGCTTGGTTAGCTGCGATGTTGATACAAACTGCCATTTCGGGCAAGGTCAATGCACCCTTGGTTTGTCAACATATACAGGCGTTGGTTCAACAAGCAACTTTACCGAATCGTCCACTTCTACTCCAATGACTATGCCGATGCCATTCCACAAACACGCCTAAGCCAGATGGCCTCTTTGGAACCCACTGCACAGAAGATCACATACTCAGCTTCAGCACTAGACAGTGCAACCACTTCTTGCTGAACGTGAACACCATGACACAGGACCTCCAGCCATCATGAACAAGTACCACTGGTAGACTTGCGTTTGCAACATCGCCTGCCCAGTCAGAGTCCACGTAGCCGTGAAGTGCCAAATCGGTGTTTAAGCCGTAGGTGAGACCAAATGTACAAGTACCGTTGAGATAGCGAAGCACACGTTTGACTGCCTTCCAGTGAATCTCTCCAGGTTTCTCAACATACTTGGCAAGTTTGGACACCCGCGTATGAGATATCTGGACGAGTTCCTACAGACAAATACATGAGACATCCAATTGCCTGACGGTACGGCACCTCCCTGAGTACATCCTGAATCGCAGACAGGTCCATGCCAACTTCCATTGGAGTGTCAACTGGTTTGGACTGGTGCACGCCAAAACGTTCCAAGACCTTTTGTGTGTACGCAGACTGAGTCAGATACAACTCTCGCATAACTCTGTCACGGTGGATCTCGAATCCGAGTACCATGCGAGCTTGATAGAGGTCTTTCATGTGGAACCGAGATGACAGCTCTGCCTCTACACGATCCATTGTCTTCATGCTCGGACTTGCAATAAGCAAGTCATCAACGTATAGAGCAATCAGAACAACAAATCCCAGTATCTTTCCGCTGTACACACACTCATCTGCGTCATTTGGCGTCAACTGCATCTCCTCAACAAGGAACGAGTATATCTTTGCATGCCACTGTCTGGGTGCCTGTCGTAGCCCATAGATGGCTTTCTTCAAACGACACACCAGATCCTCGTTACCTTGCTGCACAAAACCTGTTGGCTGCTCCATGTACACTGTCTCCTCAAGGTCACCGTTCAGAAAAGCTGTTTTCACATCCATCTGATGCAAATGAAAGTCTCGTACACAGCAGTCACAGACAGAATCATCCTGATCGAGGTAAACTTAACAACAGGTGCATATGTTTCAGAAAAGTCAACACCCTCGATCTGCAAGAATCCTCTAGCAACCATACGAGCCTTGTACCTGATAGTTGGTTCACCAGATGGTGCTGCTTCATACTTTTGCACAAACACCCACTTGGACGAAATCACGTTGCTGTCTGCTGGCCTTGGCACTAAGTCCCATGTGTCATGCTCAATTAGTGACTGGTACTCACTCTTCATTGCCTTCTTCCATGCTTCGGAATCAGGACGTGACACAGCATCATCATATGACGACGGGGTGTCATCACTGGCAGTGAGTAGAGCAGTTTGCACGCCACCATGAGCTCGGCTTCCTACGTTCACGCGTGGACATACGAACAGGTTGTGTCTCATGCACTACAGGCTCAACTGGTGTATCAGCTGCGGAATCATCAACAGAGCTGTCAGAAGCATCATCAGAGTCAGGCAAAGGCGCAGAAGGGTCATCATCGCTGGGTCCACTAGATGTGTCAGATGTAGAGGTATCATGTGGACTAGACATATTACTAAAGTCAATGTCTGCGTAGTCCTCTTCCTCATAGCTAAACTGGTTGTCTGAGCCCGAAAACTCATCAAACCGTACATCTCTTGACACAATCACCTTTTTCTTTTCAGAGTCCCACAACTTGTATCCGTGAGACCCTGGGGTGTACCCAATAAAGATAGCTTCCACACCACGCTCCTCTAGCTTCTTCAGCTTATGATCCACAACCTTGTACCAGCATCGGCTCCCAAACACACGCAGGTTGCTCACATCAGGCTTCTGACCGTGCCACAGTTCATATGGTGTCACACTACTTGGAAGAGCTTTGCAAGTCACACGGTTGCGCACATACACTGCAACATTCAGTGCCTCAGCCCAAAAGTGCTTTGGCAATTTCTTGTGACATAACATCGATCTGGCCAAGTCCATGAGTGTGCGGTTGAACCGTTCGGCAAGTCCATTCTGCTGAGGATTGTAAGGCACAGTTCGCTGATGCTCAATACCGTGACGTTCAAGTTCTTTGGTAAAACGATGTGACAGATATTCACCACCGTTGTCAGTGCGCAATGCTTTGAGCACACTCTCACGTGCGGTGATGGTTTTCACTTGTCTGCCAGTTTGGTTTTGAACAAACTTGAGCCACCTTAGGAACATCTGGAACACCTCATCCTTAGTTTTGAGCATGTAGAAGAAGCAGAAACGACTGTGATCATCGATGAATGTGACGAAGTAGTGCGAGCCTCCCAAGGATTTCACACTTAATGGACCTGACACATCGGAGTGAACAAGTTCCAGTACGTGTTTTGCTCGTTCCCCCCCTTGCTTGGGAGTCGGAGCACGGGTTGCTTTTCCTACTACACATGAGCCACACACATCTGAATCCTGCGCAACGTCTACATTGAGCCCTGACACAACCTTGTTTCCAACCATATGCTTGATACCATCCACATTCACATGAGCCATTCGAGCATGCCATAGTGACAAGTCCGACACAAGTGCGCTGTTTACATCTGAACACTGGTGTGCAGCAGTGCAAAGGTAGTATAGGCCTTTGACGCGGCGCCCCAAGGCAACCACTTTTGACCCCTTGTATACACATACCTTCTCTTTTTCAAAACACTACTTTGCACCCCACATCACAAATCGCCGATACAGAAAGCAAATGGTACCTTAAATTCGGTACATGAACAACTTGCTTCAGCTGGCACTTTCGTTTGGACCCTTCCACAATCAGATCAAGCTCCACACTACCGTGACCAACAGACTCTAGTTTGGAATCATTACCGATGCTAACGCCAGAAGACACCTTACTATCATATGTTTGGAACATGGATTCGTCAAAAGTCATGTGGGCAGTAGCACCAGAGTCAACAATCCAGTCACTGTTCGTGGCTTTATCAGAGCCAGTAGCAATGAGACATACAAAGTCAGAGTCGTCGCCACCCGTACTTCGCTCATCGCTGAGCTCAGTATTGACAGTTGGGTGAGCAGCATCGACCTGATTCATGTTAGCCCCATCACGTTGCTTCTTGAAACAGTTCCTCTGGATATGACCCTTCTTATGACAATAATGACACTCGATGTTCTTCCATCGCGACTGCCTGCCAACCAAAGCTGCCTCACTTCCACCAGGATCCTCCTTGGCACGATCGTTCATTCGCTGCTCTTCTTGCAGCAGACGACTCTTCACAAACTCTAGAGTGAGTTGACGATCGCCAATCGTGGTATCAATTGCCACGATGAGGTGCTCGAATCTTTCCGGAAGTCCGCATAGGATGGCCATAGCGATGTCCTCCTCCTCAACAACAACGTCCATACACTTCAGGTCCGATGCCAGATGACGTACACGGTTGATGAACTGTAGCATTTTCTCATCATCACGCATCCTGGCAGAGTAGAAGGACCGTCGGGCGTTGATTTTGTTGAGCAGAGTCTTGCGTTGGAACACATCGCAAATGGCTTTCCACATATCGGCAGCGTTGTCGGCGTCCCGCACATGATCTAAATGCTCATCACTGAGTGTGAGACCAATAATAGCTCTGGCCTTGGCATCTTTCTTTTTCCAAGTCGACAGCTCATCTTCGTCAGTGGGTCTAACAGAGTCGAGGTGGCCGTCGAGATCCTTGAGTGCAAGCAGCAGCTCAATCTTCTGCTTCCATACGTGGAAGTTATCCTCAACCAGCTTTTCGATTTTCACCCCACTGAACGAATCCATGTTGTGCAAAGTGTCACAAGAGGCCGAGAGAGATGGCTTGACAGCAACAGACAAGTGAACAACAACAACAGACAACAACAACAAAGAAAAAACAACAAATAATTCTTCAAGATTGAACAGACAATAGTCTGCGGGCGCACTGGCAGGGCTTCCTATACCCGCGTCCCTAAAGGTCGGACCCCTGGCCCCCAGAGCTCTTCTGGGTAGATAACGGTTTTCTGCAGTCTACCTCCTCCCACGTCAAAAGGAGAAGGCGCGTTGCTCCTTACGAGGCTTCCAGAGGATGGTTAATGACCGAAGATATGCCTTCACCAAGATGACCCTCTCTGGCCTCTTTCAAGAACTAGCGCGACCTCGAAACCGAAGCTACTTCAACACCAAGATACGCTTCTAACGAGCAATCAATGAAGATCGCACGCGGCCTGATCCTGAAAAGGAGGTCAGCCTTCGAAACGTCGCCTCCCCGCGTACTGCGGATCAAAAGCTCCTTATGGATGCTGTTCACAACAGTCCGAGTGCCCAACCACAAAGGTCGGGCTCACACACAAAGTTAAACAACCAGCCAAATGCAGTGCGCCACGGCACCCCGTCCACAAATGCACCCGCAAAGTTCAACCAGATCTTTCGACCGTCACTGTTATCCGCCCTAAAAGGACCAGTGGGGAACCCGCTTGACAGTACACCTGCTTTGGTTCAAGCCGCCAGGCTAACGTCCCCGAGTACAAGGAATCACCCAAAGTACCTCGGATCAACCGCTCGTCGCACAGGCCAAGATGCAGACCAAACACACAAACACACACGAACGCTGAGCCAAGAACTCCAGGCCCAGACTTCAACAAACACGGTCCTCAACCTCTCAGATCAGAACCCGCAAACACGACGCAGGGATCCACAAAACAACGAAAGAGAGGGAGACCAAACGAAACGGATAGCGATCGACAAAAACGGGCAACAGCGAGCACCCAAACACAATCACAATAATAACGTCCAACCACTACCACCACAACGCCCTCAGGGAGGAACGCAAGACCGAAAGAAAATACCAACACCAACCCACGATACGGTCACACACCCGACGAAACGGCGCGGAAACGAAGAGAATAGAACAGCGAAACGGGTGAACGGCGGTGCGGGAGAGCGGCGAGAGACGAACTATACGGCAGAGGTCAGCGGGGCTGGGCCCATAACCTGTTGGAAAGGGAAATGCTGAAGGAAAGGTTGAGGGAATGAAAAGGAAGTTCGCCAGCTCTGGCTTGGATTTACTTGGAGGCGCTCAAACTTTCACTTATATACTACTTCAAAACGTCAGCTGTCTAGACTCCAACCCAAAGTAAACCCTAGACTACAAAGCAGGGACACTCAATACTACCAATCATATTCAAGCATGACACTAACCCTAGTCAATGTTCATTGCAGCGCCCAACAAGGCAATATAACAGTGCGCAGCCCATAATTACACTCACGTGTGCACAAATTCAATATGCCAGCACACACTACTTGCAATCCGCCTCCATACACATTCACGTTCCAGCACAGTACACAAAGTCTCCTGTAATACACATGTCACGTCTCTTCTCCAAGTACATTCGTTACACCTTGTGAGATGTGTTCATAGTACACCAGCTGGACAGGTTGAACAGCGTGCACAGTAGTACAAGTAGACCACGTACACACGTGTACCACAGACAAACCCAATAGTGCCATACCACTTGTACACACCGCATTGCATGTGCACATTTGCAGTAGCCAATCACAGCCCGAGTTCACGTTGAGATCCCACTGACACGCATATGCGCTTTTCCAGAGGCACCCTCCAAAACAGCCCATGCTCCCCTGCACTTTTGGTTTTCAGTGACAGCACAGGGTCAACACCCAACAGCAGATGTATCAAGGTCATCAGCAGCACTTTCGTCATCACTTTCGGAATCCTGTGCATCGTCTTCATTGCTGCCAGAGTCTGACTCCGACTGCCTGAGTGCTGGAATCAGGTGCGAGGATCCGTCGTGAACCACCTCCTCCTCAACATTATCGACGGAGAAGGTATCCGATTCGTCATCAATGCTATCACATACTCCCATATCAGAGCTATAGTCAGCATCTGACGCACTTTCATCATCCATGTAGTTGGCAAGAGATGATGCGCCAGGGAACTTGGATTCATCAAAAGTAACATGTCGTGACTCAATAATACGCCGAGTACCGTCATTATCAACGACGAGTACCTTGTACACACCATGCTCAAGAGTCTCCAAGTACACTCCCTCAAGTGCACGAGACTCGAACTTGGGTCCACGCGGAGTCCTTAGCACGAATGCAGTGCATCCAAACACACGCACGTGCTTCAACAAAGGTTTATTTCCAGTTACCAGAAAGTAGGGACTGTTGTTAACAGTAGAATGTTGCACTCGATTACGCACAAAGATAACATGTTTCAGCGCATATGGCCACAAACATTGTGGTAGATCGGCTTGGATCAGCAACGATCGAGCAGCTTCCACCATGGTACGATTGATGCGCTCAGCTATAGCGTTGTGTTCGGGGGTGTATGGAGCAGAGAAAGAAGTGAGGCCATGTTCTGCTGCCAAGTTCTCTTGCAGGGCAATATATTCTTCTGCACCGTCCGAGTGCAAACTTTTGATATGCACTCCTCCAAGCTGCTCAAACTTTGCCGCAATACCCACAAACACATCACTAAGAGCACTGCGATGAATCACCAGACCTAGGAACACATACCGTGAGTGATCATCGAGGAATGTACATGCATATTGAAACTTGTCCGGAAAAGACTTTTCCAGAGGACCTACAATATCCGAGTGCACAATGTCACCAACCGCGGATGCATGTTCAAAGTGACCTGGGAACAGAAGCTTATGAGCCTTGCCAAGTCGACATGCTCGGCATACCTCCTCCATGTCACACAAGTGCGGCACTCCATCTGCGTACTTGTGTACATGTTGCAGATCACGTTGGTTGATGTGAGCCAGTCGTCGGTGCCACAGTTGAGTCTCCGTAGACTTAGTCGAAAGCGCAAGTTCCACACCAGCATGCCCTAAAGGTTGAGGCAGTGTGTACATGGGAGATACCTTGTCACGATCACCAATGCCCACCTCAAAACCATTTGACTCTAGCGTCAAACGTACACTGTGACGACCGAAGGGCGACTCAATACCTTTGTCGGCCAAACACCCGGTTGAAACCAAGTTGTATCCCAGAGCGGGGGTCAGTAGGGCATCACTCAGACGTATGTTCGCATTGTCCAAAGGAATGATCACCTCTCCGCGTTGTTTAGATACAACAGATGTGTTATCGGCAAGCATCACTGTCCTTTCGTCGCAAGGTTCAAGTGAACCGGGCACGAACGCACAAACAGAATGGAAGCAATGTACTGTCGCACCGCTGTCTGCGTAGGTACTCAGGTCATTCGGCGGAACTATAGTGGTCCTTTCCACAGTTGCACCAGCAATTTCGATTTTGCCAGACTTTCCAGAAGACTTGCTCGAGGCGCTTCTACCACTACTGCCACCCATTCGCTTGGGTTGTGGCGACAGTTTATCGAGGATACTCTGCGGCAAGTGGTTGTCCGGGTTGTCCGGATTCATAAAGCAACGATCTTGTGTGTGTCCATCGCGATCACAGAAGTCGCAATGATGTCCATTGCTCGATCCAGAACGATCAAATGATGACGATCTCAAGGCGGCAGCAAGTGCACGAGCAGTAGACTCAATGTCGGAGTGACCATCAGACTCCTCATCTTCGTTGTTTGCACTACTGCGGGTACGATTAGTCGATTCAGAATGTTGACCAGATTTTTTCCTCCCCTTCTTCTTGCGACGTGAACTACGTCCAGACGGCCTTGCAGACACCTGTTTCGCGTTGTATTCATCTATGAGGGTCGTGGCCACGTAGTCCCATGTGAGCTCAGCGATATCCTTGGTTCGAAGAGCTGCAGCAGTAGACTCCAGTGTGCAATTGGGATCAATAGAAGCAAGTAACATGGGAGCTTTGTGTGACTCCGGTACTGCCGCATCCTTCCCCTTGCGCTCTAACTGAGCAAATAACGCCGTGTACTGGTCCACATAGCCTGACATATTCTGACCATTGTATCCCATACGGAATAGTTGAGTCTGCATAGCAATTCTGGATACAGTACGATTGGACGCATACCGTGCATCAAGTAGTGCGAGCATGCGCGCCGGGTCGTCGTCGACATCCATGACCACACGAAGTGGCGCATCACCCAAGGCGCATATTATGATTCCACATGCCTTCTCGCGCTTTGCGACAACTCGAGCGCTATCAATAGCGGTATCCGATGTTGCTTCAGTAGTTGCTGAATATCCAGAATCGGATTCCACAACGTTCCACACACCTTTAACACGGCATGCAGCACGAAGGCGATGGCGCCATAGGGCATAATCCTCACCACGCCTTCCATGAAAACGAGGGATTTTCATCCCGGTAGTACTTTCGGATTCCATTTCCGTGTCCGACATATTTCAGTCTGTTATCCACGAAGCAGATAGAACGAAACCAAACGAAATTATTTAGTAGAGGGAAGCAGAGTGAGGGACTCAATGCCTTGGGAAGTTTAAGAAAAAGGGCCACGAGCAGTGATGAATTCGTGGCCGAGCTTGCCCGAACGGAGTATCCCAACTCAAACGTTCGACAGCGAGGACGACAGCGGAGACTTTTGACGTAGCCTGCAACGCTCACCGAGACGCGTCTCGTACGCGATCACAAGCGGAGCTCGGGTGCTCCCACGCTTGGAGTATACTCAAGGGCAGTGGCAGAAGGCGTACCCGGAACAGACAAACTTCTCGACTTCGGGTTGAAACTTCTTGATTGAACCTACCGAGACTTGCTCGAGGTAGGCGGGCGCACTGGCGGGAGAAACTACCTCCGCTACCCTAAAGGATGATCCCCTGGACCCTGGTTACTCTCTCCAGGTGAGGTAGGCTTTGATTACCTACCGAACTCTGCGCACTTCAGAGTCAGGCGCTTTTAGTCCCTACGAGGCGTCCCAAGGAGGGGTGTCGTCAAGATACACTTCCCCCAGTTGACCCAAGCTAGCCTCTTGCGGGAAAGTAGCGCGGTCGTGCGGTGTAGTACGGTTGCTCCTACACTTCCAAGCCCAATTCATCAACCTCCGTACTCTACGGACGGAGAGCAGGATTTGGCAGACTTCCCGGTCTCGTGCCAAGGGGGTACTAACAAACGCGATATGTTTTCGCCACCAAGGAGGAAGTCCGCAGGGTACACGCCTGTCGCAAAACAAAATAGCTTCTTGAATCCAGATGAGCGTTAGTCGTAGATCGCGCACCTGTCGCAGTAGGGAATCTTCTTGAATCCAAATAAATGTTAGTAGAGCGTGACGTCTGCGAAGAGTCGACGCTCTGGGCCCATAACCTCACAACGTGAGCGCAGGTAAGGTAAAGGAAAAGGAAGAAGAGGGGGAAAAGACGAGAAGAAGACAAAAATAAAAGAAGAGAAATAAAGGAAGGTAGTCAGCCTTGACAATTTACTTCGATCGTTGGCGACCGTCATTGAAAACTATACCTACCTCGCACGCAGTTCCGCCGCCGGTGCTGACCGTCGGCGGGTCACCCACGTCTCACACCTTGCCACTGTGCGACGAGGAGTTGCGCGCCAAAACAATTTTAAACATGAAGCATATCAAATAAAAACTCAAAAAATCATCCAAAGTGGTGCGCCAGTGCAAACCACCCCGCGCACCCCAGATTCGGCTGTTACGGCCAAACCCCGTATCCAGCCCACATTCGCACATTCTCTCCAACTGCATAGCCCGTGCTCATTCAGCGCTCTCGTCCAATCAAATCGCTCCACTTGGGCCGAAGCCCCAACACGCCCCATTAGAACCAGACCACTTGTCCATACCACGTTGCATGAGGGCATTTGCAGTAGCCAATCAGATGGCCGTTTCACGTTGAGATTGAGATGAGGCGCATATGCGTTTTTCCGCGGAGGGTGCCCAAAAGTGCTCATGCTTAAATCCACTTTTTGTTTTCCACAATTTCCAACACTCCAAAGGGCTTGGGGGCACAGTCGACCAAACCTCAACAGTCCTTTCCACAGTTGCACCAGCAATTTCGATTTTGCCAGATTTTCCAGAAGACTTGCTCGAGGCGCTTCTACCACTACTGCCACCCATTCGCTTGGGTTGTGGCCACAGTTTATCGAGGATACTCTGCGGCTGTTGGAAAGGGAAATGCTGAAGGAAAGGTTGAGGGAATGAAAAGGAAGTTCGCCAGCTCTGGCTTGGATTTACTTGGAGGCGCTCAAACTTTCACTTATATACTACTTCAAAACGTCAGCTGTCTAGACTCCAACCCAAAGTAAACCCTAGACTACAAAGCAGGGACACTCAATACTACCAATCATATTCAAGCATGACATTAACCCTAGTCAATGTTCATTGCAGCGCACAACAAGGCAATATACAGTGCACACAGTGCACAGCCCATAATTACACTGACGTGTGCACATATTCAATATGCCAGCACACACTACTTGCAATCCGCCTCCATACACATTCACGTTCCAGCACAGTACTCCAAGTCTCCTGTAATACACATGTCACGTCTCTTCTCCAAGTACATTCGTTACACCTTGTGAGGTGTGTTCATAGTACACCAACTGGACAGGTTGAACAGCGTGCACAGTAGTACAAGTAGACCACGTACACACGTGTACCACAGACAAACTCAATAGTGCCATACCACTTGTACACACCGCATTGCATGTGCACATTTGCAGTAGCCAATCACAGCCCGAGTTCACGTTGAGATCCGACTGACACGCATATGCGCTTTTCCAGAGGCACCCTCCAAAACAGCCCATGCTCCCCTGCACTTTTGGTTTTCAGTGACAGCACAGGGTCAACACCCAACACTCCCCCTCTGTCACTGACTTCAAAGGTCTAGGTGTCGGACGCCACTGTCTTCACGGAACCTCTCGTGCTTCACACGGCAAAGTGGTTTGTTGAGCATATCGGCAGTCATGCAATCGGTAGGGCAGTAGAACAACACAATCGACTTGTCACGTAGAGCTTCTCGAGTAAAGTGAAAACGAATGTCGATATGCTTGGTACGCTTGTTGACAACGCCATTTCGGGCAAGGTCAATGCACCCTTGGTTGTCAACATATACAGGCGTTGGTTCAACAAGCAACTTTACCGAATCGTCCACTTCTACTCCAATGACTATGCCGATGCCATTCCACAAACGCCTAAGCCAGATGGCCTCTTTGGAACCACTGCACAGACTCACATACTCAGCTTCAGCACTAGACAGTGCAACCACTTCTTGCTGACGTGAACACCATGACACAGGACCTCCAGCCATCATGAACAAGTACCCACTGGTAGACTTGCGGTTTGCAACATCGCCTGCCCAGTCAGAGTCCACGTAGCCGTGAAGTGCCAAATCGGTGTTTAAGCCGTAGGTGAGACCAAATGTACAAGTACCGTTGAGATAGCGAAGCACACGTTTGACTGCCTTCCAGTGAATCTCTCCAGGTTTCTCAACATACTTGGCAAGTTTGGACACCGCGTATGAGATATCTGGACGAGTTCCTACAGACAAATACATGAGACAGCCAATTGCCTGACGGTACGGCACCTCCCTGAGTACATCCTGAATCGCAGACAGGTCCATGCCAACTTCCATTGGAGTGTCAACTGGTTTGGACTGGTGCATGCCAAAACGTTCCAAGACCTTTTGTGTGTACGCAGACTGAGTCAGATACAACTCTCGCTTAACTCTGTCACGGTGGATCTCGAATCCGAGTACCATGCGAGCTTGATAGAGGTCTTTCATGTGGAACCGAGACGACAGCTCTGCCTTTACACGATCCATTGTCTTCATGCTCGGACTTGCAATAAGCAAGTCATCAACGTATAGAGCAATCAGAACAACAAATCCCAGTATCTTTCCGCTGTACACACACTCATCTGCGTCATTTAGCGTCAACTGCATCTCCTCAACAAGGAACGAGTATATATTTTTGCATGCCACTGTCTGGGTGCCTGTCGTAGCCCATAGATGGCTTTCTTCAAACGACACACCAGATCCTCGTTACCTTGCTGCACAAAACCTGTTGGCTGCTCCATGTACACTGTCTCCTCAAGGTCACCGTTCAGAAAAGCTGTTTTCACATCCATCTGGTGCAAATGAAAGTCTCGTACAGCAGTCACAGACAGAATCATCCTGATCGAGGTAAACTTAACAACAGGTGCATATGTTTCAGAAAAGTCAACACCCTCGATCTGCAAGAATCCTCTAGCAACCATACGAGCCTTGTACCTGATAGTTGGTTCACCAGATGGTGCTGCTTCATACTTCTGCACATACACCCACTTGGACGAAATCACGTTGCTGTCTGCTGGCCTTGGCACTAAGTCCCATGTGTCATGCTCAATT
Organism: Agarophyton chilense; assembly: GCA_030374765.1. Classification (NCBI taxonomy): domain Eukaryota; phylum Rhodophyta; class Florideophyceae; order Gracilariales; family Gracilariaceae; genus Agarophyton; species Agarophyton chilense. The sequence continues at coordinate 12,417 of JARGXX010000006.1, forward strand.
AGTGACTGGTACTCACTCTTCATTGCCTTCTTCCATGCTTCGGAATCAGGACGTGACACAGCATCATCATATGACGACGGGGTGTCATCACTGGCAGTGAGTAGAGCAGTTGCACGCCACCATGAGCTCGGCTTCCTACGTTCACGCGTGGACCTACGAACAGGTTGTGTCTCATGCACTACAGGCTCCACTGGTGTATCAGCTGCGGAATCATCAACAGAGCTGTCAGAAGCATCATCAGAGTCAGGCAAAGGCGCAGAAGGGTCATCATCGCTGGGTCCACTAGATGTGTCAGATGTAGAGGTATCATGTGGACTAGACATATTACTAAAGTCAATGTCTGCGTAGTCCTCTTCCTCATAGCTAAACTGGTTGTCTGAGCCCGAAAACTCATCAAACCGTACATCTCTTGACACAATCACCTTTTTCTTTTCAGAGTCCCACAACTTGTATCCGTGAGACCCTGGGGTGTACCCAATAAAGATAGCTTCCACACCACGCTCCTCTAGCTTCTTCAGCTTATGATCCACAACCTTGTACCAGCATCGGCTCCCAAACACACGCAGGTTGCTCACATCAGGCTTCTGACCGTGCCACAGTTCATATGGTGTCACACTACTTGGAAGAGCTTTGCAAGTCACACGGTTGCGCACATACACTGCAACATTCAGTGCCTCAGCCCAAAAGTGCTTTGGCAATTTCTTGTGACATAACATCGATCTGACCAAGTCCATGAGTGTGCGGTTGAACCGTTCGGCAAGTCCATTCTGCTGAGGATTGTAAGGCACAGTTCGCTGATGCTCAATACCGTGACGTTCAAGTTCTTTGGTAAAACGATGTGACAGATATTCACCACCGTTGTCAGTGCGCAATGCTTTGAGCACACTCTCACGTGCGGTGATGGTTTTCACTTGTCTGCCAGTTTGGTTTTGAACAAACTTGAGCCACCTTAGGAACATCTGGAACACCTCATCCTTAGTTTTGAGCATGTAGAAGAAGCAGAAACGACTGTGATCATCGATGAATGTGACGAAGTAGTGCGAGCCTCCCAAGGATTTCACACTTACTGGACCTGACACATCGGAGTGAACAAGTTCCAGTACGTGTTTTGCTCGTTACCCCCCTTGCTTGGGAGTCGGAGCACGGGTTGCTTTTCCTACTACACATGAGCCACACACATCTGAATCCTGCGCAACGTCTACATTGAGCCCTGACACAACCTTGTTTCGAGCCATATGCTTGATACCATCCACATTCACATGAGCCATTCGAGCATGCCATAGTGACAAGTCCGACACAAGTGCGCTGTTTACATCTGAACACTGGTGTGCAGCAGTGCAAAGGTAGTATAGGCCTTTGACGCGGCGCCCCAAGGCAACCACTTTTGACCCCTTGTATACACATACCTTCTCTTTTTCAAACACTACTTTGCACCCCACATCACAAATCGCCGATACAGAAAGCAAATGGTACCTTAAATTCGGTACATGAACAACTTGCTTCAGCTGGCACTTTCGTTTGGACCCTTCCACAATCAGATCAAGCTCCACACTACCGTGACCAACAGACTCTAGTTTGGAATCATTACCGATGCTAACGCCAGAAGACACCTTACTATCATATGTTTGGAACATGGATTCGTCAAAAGTCATGTGGGCAGTAGCACCAGAGTCAACAATCCAGTCACTGTTCGTGGCTTTATCAGAGCCAGTAGCAATGAGACATACAAAGTCAGAGTCGTTGCCACCCGTACCTCGCTTATCGCTGAGCTCAGTATTGACAGTTGGGTGAGCAGCATCGACCTGATTCATGTTAGCCCCATCACGTTGCTTCTTGAAACAGTTCCTCTGGATATGACCCTTCTTATGACAATAATGACACTCGATGTTCTTCCATCGCGACTGCCTGCCAACCAAAGCTGCCTCACTTCCACCAGGATCCTCCTTGGCACGATCGTTCATTCGCTGCTCTTCTTGCAGCAGACGACTCTTCACAAACTCTAGAGTGAGTTGACGATCGCCAATCGTGGTATCAATTGCCACGATGAGGTGCTCGAATCTTTCCGGAAGTCCGCATAGGATGGCCATAGCGATGTCCTCCTCCTCAACAACAACGTCCATACACTTCAGGTCCGATGCCAGATGACGTACACGGTTGATGAACTGTAGCATTTTCTCATCATCACGCATCCTGGCAGAGTAGAAGGACCGTCGGGCGTTGATTTTGTTGAGCAGAGTCTTGCGTTGGAACACATCGCAAATGGCTTTCCACATATCGGCAGCGTTGTCGGCGTCCCGCACATGATCTAAATGCTCATCACTGAGTGTGAGACCAATAATAGCTCTGGCCTTGGCATCTTTCTTTTTCCAAGTCGACAGCTCATCTTCGTCAGTGGGTCTAACAGAGTCGAGGTGGCCGTCGAGGTCCTTGAGTGCAAGCAGCAGCTCAATCTTCTGCTTCCATACGTGGAAGTTATCCTCAACCAGCTTTTCGATTTTCACCCCACTGAACGAATCCATGTTGTGCAAAGTGTCACAAGAGGCCGAGAGAGATGGCTTGGCAGCAACAGACAAGTGAACAACAACAACAGACAACAACAACAAAGAAAAAAACAAAAAACAACAAATAATTCTTCAAGATTGAACAGACAATAGTCTGCGGGCGCACTGGCAGGGCTTCCTATACCCGCGTCCCTAAAGGTCGGACCCCTGGCCCCCAGAGCTCTTCTGGGTAGATAACGGTTTTCTGCAGTCTACCTCCTCCCACGTCAAAAGGAGAAGGCGCGTTGCTCCTTACGAGGCTTCCAGAGGATGGTTAATGACCGAAGATATGCCTTCACCAAGTTGACCCTCTCTGGCCTCTTTCAAGAACTAGCGCGACCTCGAAACCGAAGCTACTTCAACACCAAGATACGCTTCTAACGAGCAATCAATGAAGATCGCACGCGGCCTGATCCGGAAAAGGAGGTCAGCCTTCGAAACGTCGCCTCCCCGCGTACTGCGGATCAAAAGCTCCTTATGGATGCTGTTCACAACAGTCCAAGTGCCCAACCACAAAGGTCGGGCTCACACACAAAGTTAAACAACCAGCCAAATGCAGTGCGCCACGGCACCCCGTCCACAAATGCACCCGCAAAGTTCAACCAGATCTTTCGACCGTCACTGTTATCCGCCCTAAAAGGACCAGTGGGGAACCCGCTTGACAGTACACCTGCTTTGGTTCAAGCCGCCAGGCTAACGTCCCCGAGTACAAGGAATCACCCAAAGTACCTCGGATCAACCGCTCGTCGCACAGGCAAAGATGCAGACCAAACACACAAACACACACGAACGCTGAGCCAAGAACTCCAGGCCCAGACTTCAACAAACACGGTCCTCAACCTCTCAGATCAGAACCCGCAAACACGACGCAGGGATCCACAAAACAACGAAAGAGAGGGAGACCAAACGAAACGGATAGCGATCGACAAACACGGGCAACAACGAGCACCCAAACACAATCACGATAATAACGTCCAACCACTACCACCACAACGCCCTCAGGGAGGAACGCAAGACCGAAAGAAAATACCAACACCAACCCACGATACGGTCACACACCCGACGAAACGGCGCGGAAACGAAGAGAATAGAACAGCGAAACGGGTGAACGGCGGTGCGGGAGAGCGGCGAGAGACGAACTATACGGCAGAGGTCAGCGGGGCTGGGCCCATAACCTGTTGGATAGGGAAATGCTGAAGGAAAGGTTGAGGGAATGAAAAGGAAGTTCGCCAGCTCTGGCTTGGATTTACTTGGAGGCGCTCAAACTTTCACTTATATACTACTTCAAAACGTCAGCTGTCTAGACTCCAACCCAAAGTAAACCCTAGACTACAAAGCAGGGACACTCAATACTACCAATCATATTCAAGCATGACATTAACCCTAGTCAATGTTCATTGCAGCGCACAACAAGGCAATATACAGTGCACACAGTGCACAGCCCATAATTACACTGACGTGTGCACAAATTCAATATGCCAGCACACACTACTTGCAATCCGCCTCCATACACATTCACGTTCCAGCACAGTACTCCAAGTCTCCTGTAATACACATGTCACGTCTCTTCTCCAAGTACATTCGTTACACCTTGTGAGGTGTGTTCATAGTACACCAGCTGGACAGGTTGAACAGCGTGCACAGTAGTACAAGTAGACCACGTACACACGTGTACCACAGACAAACCCAATAGTGCCATACCACTTGTACACACCGCATTGCATGTGCACATTTGCAGTAGCCAATCACAGCCCGAGTTCACGTTGAGATCCGACTGACACGCATATGCGCTTTTCCAGAGGCACCCTCCAAAACAGCCCATGCTCCCCTGCACTTTTGGTTTTCAGTGACAGCACAGAGTCAACACCCAACACTCCCCCTCTGTCACTGACTTCAAAGGTCTAGGTGTCGGACGTCACTGTCTTCAGGGAACCTCTCGTGCTTCACACGGCAAAGTGTTTTGTTGAGCATATCGGCAGTCATGCAATCGGTAGGGCAGTAGAACAACACAATCGACTTGTCACGTAGAGCTTCTCGAGTAAAGTGAAAACGAATGTCGATATGCTTGGTACGCTTGTTGACAACGCCATTTCGGGCAAGGTCAATGCACCCTTGGTTGTCAACATATACAGGCGTTGGTTCAACAAGCAACTTTACCGAATCGTCCACTTCTACTCCAATGACTATGCCGATGCCATTCCACAAACGCCTAAGCCAGATGGCCTCTTTGGAACCACTGCACAGACTCACATACTCAGCTTCAGCACTAGACAGTGCAACCACTTCTTGCTGACGTGAACACCATGACACAGGACCTCCAGCCATCATGAACAAGTACCCACTGGTAGACTTGCGGTTTGCAACATCGCCTGCCCAGTCAGAGTCCACGTAGCCGTGAAGTGCCAAATCGGTGTTTAAGCCGTAGGTGAGACCAAATGTACAAGTACCGTTGAGATAGCGAAGCACACGTTTGACTGCCTTCCAGTGAATCTCTCCAGGTTTCTCAACATACTTGGCAAGTTTGGACACCGCGTATGAGATATCTGGACGAGTTCCTACAGACAAATACATGAGACAGCCAATTGCCTGACGGTACGGCACCTCCCTGAGTACATCCTGAATCGCAGACAGGTCCATGCCAACTTCCATTGGAGTGTCAACTGGTTTGGACTGGTGCATGCCAAAACGTTCCAAGACCTTTTGTGTGTACGCAGACTGAGTCAGATACAACTCTCGCATAACTCTGTCACGGTGGATCTCGAATCCGAGTACCATGCGAGCTTGATAGAGGTCTTTCATGTGGAACCGAGACGACAGCTCTGCCTCTACACGATCCATTGTCTTCATGCTCGGACTTGCAATAAGCAAGTCATCAACGTATAGAGCAATTAGAACAACAAATCCCAGTATCTTTCCGCTGTACACACACTCATCTGCGTCATTTGGCGTCAACTGCATCTCCTCAACAAGGAACGAGTATATCTTTGCATGCCACTGTCTGGGTGCCTGTCGTAGCCCATAGATGGCTTTCTTCAAACGACACACCAGATCCTCGTTACCTTGCTGCACAAAACCTGTTGGCTGCTCCATGTACACTGTCTCCTCAAGGTCACCGTTCAGAAAAGCTGTTTTCACATCCATCTGATGCAAATGAAAGTCTCGTACAGCAGTCACTGACAGAATCATCCTGATCGAGGTAAACTTAACAACAGGTGCATATGTTTCAGAAAAGTCAACACCCTCGATCTGCAGGAATCCTCTAGCAACCATACGAGCCTTGTACCTGATAGTTGGTTCACCAGATGGTGCTGCTTCATACTTTTGCACATACACCCACTTGGACGAAATCACGTTGCTGTCTGCTGGCCTTGGCACTAAGTCCCATGTGTCATGCTCAATTAGTGACTGGTACTCACTCTTCATTGCCTTCTTCCATGCTTCGGAATCAGGACGTGACACAGCATCATCATATGACGACGGGGTGTCATCACTGGCAGTGAGTAGAGCAGTTGCACGCCACCATGAGCTCGGCTTCCTACGTTCACGCGTGGACCTACGAACAGGTTGTGTCTCATGCACTACAGGCTCAACTGGTGTATCAGCTGCGGAATCATCAACAGAGCTGTCAGAAGCATCATCAGAGTCAGGCAAAGGCGCAGAAGGGTCATCATCGCTGGGTCCACTAGATGTGTCAGATGTAGAGGTATCATGTGGACTAGACATATTACTAAAGTCAATGTCTGCGTAGTCCTCTTCCTCATAGCTAAACTGGTTGTCTGAGCCCGAAAACTCATCAAACCGTACATCTCTTGACACAATCACCTTTTTCTTTTCAGAGTCCCACAACTTGTATCCGTGAGACCCTGGGGTGTACCCAATAAAGATAGCTTCCACACCACGCTCCTCTAGCTTCTTCAGCTTATGATCCACAACCTTGTACCAGCATCGGCTCCCAAACACACGCAGGTTGCTCACATCAGGCTTCTGACCGTGCCACAGTTCATATGGTGTCACACTACTTGGAAGAGCTTTGCAAGTCACACGGTTGCGCACATACACTGCAACATTCAGTGCCTCAGCCCAAAAGTGCTTTGGCAATTTCTTGTGACATAACATCGATCTGGCCAAGTCCATGAGTGTGCGGTTGAACCGTTCGGCAAGTCCATTCTGCTGAGGATTGTAAGGCACAGTTCGCTGATGCTCAATACCGTGACGTTCAAGTTCTTTGGTAAAACGATGTGACAGATATTCACCACCGTTGTCAGTGCGCAATGCTTTGAGCACACTCTCACGTGCGGTGATGGTTTTCACTTGTCTGCCAGTTTGGTTTTGAACAAACTTGAGCCACCTTAGGAACATCTGGAACACCTCATCCTTAGTTTTGAGCATGTAGAAGAAGCAGAAACGACTGTGATCATCGATGAATGTGACGAAGTAGTGCGAGCCTCCCAAGGATTTCACACTTACTGGACCTGACACATCGGAGTGAACAAGTTCCAGTACGTGTTTTGCTCGTTCCCCCCCTTGCTTGGGAGTCGGAGCACGGGTTGCTTTTCCTACTACACATGAGCCACACACATCTGAATCCTGCGCAACGTCTACATTGAGCCCTGACACAACCTTGTTTCGAGCCATATGCTTGATACCATCCACATTCACATGAGCCATTCGAGCATGCCATAGTGACAAGTCCGACACAAGTGCGCTGTTTACATCTGTACACTGGTGTGCAGCAGTGCAAAGGTAGTATAGGCCTTTGACGCGGCGCCCCAAGGCAACCACTTTTGACCCCTTGTATACACATACCTTCTCTTTTTCAAACACTACTTTGCACCCCACATCACAAATCGCCGATACAGAAAGCAAATGGTACCTTAAATTCGGTACATGAACAACTTGCTTCAGCTGGCACTTTCGTTTGGACCCTTCCACAATCAGATCAAGCTCCACACTACCGTGACCAACAGACTCTAGTTTGGAATCATTACCGATGCTAACGCCAGAAGACACCTTACTATCATATGTTTGGAACATGGATTCGTCAAAAGTCATGTGGGCAGTAGCACCAGAGTCAACAATCCAGTCACTGTTCGTGGCTTTATCAGAGCCAGTAGCAATGAGACATACAAAGTCAGAGTCGTTGCCACCCGTACTTCGCTCATCGCTGAGCTCAGTATTGACAGTTGGGTGAGCAGCATCGACCTGATTCATGTTAGCCCCATCACGTTGCTTCTTGAAACAGTTCCTCTGGATATGACCCTTCTTATGACAATAATGACACTCGATGTTCTTCCATCGCGACTGCCTGCCAACCAAAGCTGCCTCACTTCCACCAGGATCCTCCTTGGCACGATCGTTCATTCGCTGCTCTTCTTGCAGCAGACGACTCTTCACAAACTCTAGAGTGAGTTGACGATCGCCAATCGTGGTATCAATTGCCACGATGAGGTGCTCGAATCTTTCCGGAAGTCCGCATAGGATGGCCATAGCGATGTCCTCCTCCTCAACAACAACGTCCATACACTTCAGGTCCGATGCCAGATGACGTACACGGTTGATGAACTGTAGCATTTTCTCATCATCACGCATCCTGGCAGAGTAGAAGGACCGTCGGGCGTTGATTTTGTTGAGCAGAGTCTTGCGTTGGAACACATCGCAAATGGCTTTCCACATATCGGCAGCGTTGTCGGCGTCCCGCACATGATCTAAATGCTCATCACTGAGTGTGAGACCAATAATAGCTCTGGCCTTGGCATCTTTCTTTTTCCAAGTCGACAGCTCATCTTCGTCAGTGGGTCTAACAGAGTCGAGGTGGCCGTCGAGATCCTTGAGTGCAAGCAGCAGCTCAATCTTCTGCTTCCATACGTGGAAGTTATCCTCAACCAGCTTTTCGATTTTCACCCCACTGAACGAATCCATGTTGTGCAAAGTGTCACAAGAGGCCGAGAGAGATGGCTTGACAGCAACAGACAAGTGAACAACAACAACAGACAACAACAACAAAGAAAAAACAACAAATAATTCTTCAAGATTGAACAGACAATAGTCTGCGGGCGCACTGGCAGGGCTTCCTATACCCGCGTCCCTAAAGGTCGGACCCCTGGCCCCCAGAGCTCTTCTGGGTAGATAACGGTTTTCTGCAGTCTACCTCCTCCCACGTCAAAAGGAGAAGGCGCGTTGCTCCTTACGAGGCTTCCAGAGGATGGTTGATGACCGAAGATATGCCTTCACCAAGTTGACCCTCTCTGGCCTCTTTCAAGAACTAGCGCGACCTCGAAACCGAAGCTACTTCAACACCAAGATACGCTTCTAACGAGCAATCAATGAAGATCGCACGCGGCCTGATCCTGAAAAGGAGGTCAGCCTTCGAAACGTCGCCTCCCCGCGTACTGCGGATCAAAAGCTCCTTATGGATGCTGTTCACAACAGTCCGAGTGCCCAACCACAAAGGTCGGGCTCACACACAAAGTCAAACAACCAGCCAAATGCAGTGCGCCACGGCACCCCGTCCACAAATGCACCCGCAAAGTTCAACCAGATCTTTCGACCGTCACTGTTATCCGCCCTAAAAGGACCAGTGGGGAACCCGCTTGACAGTACACCTGCTTTGGTTCAAGCCGCCAGGCTAACGTCCCCGAGTACAAGGAATCACCCAAAGTACCTCGGATCAACCGCTCGTCGCACAGGCAAAGATGCAGACCAAACACACAAACACACACGAACGCTGAGCCAAGAACTCCAGGCCCAGACTTCAACAAACACGGTCCTCAACCTCTCAGATCAGAACCCGCAAACACGACGCAGGGATCCACAAAACAACGAAAGAGAGGGAGACCAAACGAAACGGATAGCGATCGACAAACACGGGCAACAACGAGCACCCAAACACAATCACGATAATAACGTCCAACCACTACCACCACAACGCCCTCAGGGAGGAACGCAAGACCGAAAGAAAATACCAACACCAACCCACGATACGGTCACACACCCGACGAAACGGCGCGGAAACGAAGAGAATAGAACAGCGAAACGGGTGAACGGCGGTGCGGGAGAGCGGCGAGAGACGAACTATACGGCAGAGGTCAGCGGGGCTGGGCCCATAACCTGTTGGATAGGGAAATGCTGAAGGAAAGGTTGAGGGAATGAAAAGGAAGTTCGCCAGCTCTGGCTTGGATTTACTTGGAGGCGCTCAAACTTTCACTTATATACTACTTCAAAACGTCAGCTGTCTAGACTCCAACCCAAAGTAAACCCTAGACTACAAAGCAGGGACACTCAATACTACCAATCATATTCAAGCATGACATTAACCCTAGTCAATGTTCATTGCAGCGCACAACAAGGCAATATACAGTGCACACAGTGCACAGCCCATAATTACACTGACGTGTGCACAAATTCAATATGCCAGCACACACTACTTGCAATCCGCCTCCATACACATTCACGTTCCAGCACAGTACTCCAAGTCTCCTGTAATACACATGTCACGTCTCTTCTCCAAGTACATTCGTTACACCTTGTGAGATGTGTTCATAGTACACCAGCTGGACAGGTTGAACAGCGTGCACAGTAGTACAAGTAGACCACGTACACACGTGTACCACAGACAAACCCAATAGTGCCATACCACTTGTACACACCGCATTGCATGTGCACATTTGCAGTAGCCAATCACAGCCCGAGTTCACGTTGAGATCCGACTGACACGCATATGCGCTTTTCCAGAGGCACCCTCCAAAACAGCCCATGCTCCCCTGCACTTTTGGTTTTCAGTGACAGCACAGGGTCAACACCCAACAGCAGATGTATCAAGGTCATCAGCAGCACTTTCGTCATCACTTTCGGAATCCTGTGCATCGTCTTCATTGCTGCCAGAGTCTGACTCCGACTGCCTGAGTGCTGGAATCAGGTGCGAGGATCCGTCGTGAACCACCTCCTCCTCAACATTATCGACGGAGAAGGTATCCGATTCGTCATCAATGCTATCACATAATCCCATATCAGAGCTATAGTCAGCATCTGACGCACTTTCATCATCCATGTAGTTGGCAAGAGATGATGCGCCAGGGAACTTGGATTCATCAAAAGTAACATGTCGTGACTCAATAATACGCCGAGTACCGTCATTATCAACGACGAGTACCTTGTACACACCATGCTCAAGAGTCTCCAAGTACACTCCCTCAAGTGCACGAGACTCGAACTTGGGTCCACGCGGAGTCCTTAGCACGAATGCAGTGCATCCAAACACACGCACGTGCTTCAACAAAGGTTTATTTCCAGTTACCAGAAAGTAGGGACTGTTGTTAACAGTAGAATGTTGCACTCGATTACGCACAAAGATAACATGTTTCAGCGCATATGGCCACAAACATTGTGGTAGATCGGCTTGGATCAGCAACGATCGAGCAGCTTCCACCATGGTACGATTGATGCGCTCAGCTATAGCGTTGTGTTCGGGGGTGTATGGAGCAGAGAAAGAAGTGAGGCCATGTTCTGCTGCCAAGTTCTCTTGCAGGGCAATATATTCTTCTGCACCGTCCGAGTGCAAACTTTTGATATGCACTCCTCCAAGCTGCTCAAACTTTGCCGCAATACCCACAAACACATCACTAAGAGCACTGCGATGGATCACCAGACCTAGGAACACATACCGTGAGTGATCATCGAGGAATGTACATGCATATTGAAACTTGTCCGGAAAAGACTTTTCCAGAGGACCTACAATATCCGAGTGCACAATGTCACCAACCGCGGATGCATGTTCAAAGTGACCTGGGAACAGAAGCTTATGAGCCTTGCCAAGTCGACATGCTCGGCATACCTCCTCCATGTCACACAAGTGCGGCACTCCATCTGCGTACTTGTGTACATGTTGCAGATCACGTTGGTTGATGTGAGCCAGTCGTCGGTGCCACAGTTGAGTCTCCGTAGACTTAGTCGAAAGCGCAAGTTCCACACCAGCATGCCCTAAAGGTTGAGGCAGTGTGTACATGCGAGATACCTTGTCACGATCACCAATGCCCACCTCAAAACCATTTGACTCTAGCGTCAAACGTACACTGTGACGACCGAAGGGCGACTCAATACCTTTGTCGGCCAAACACCCGGTTGAAACCAAGTTGTATCCCAGAGCGGGGGTCAGTAGGGCATCACTCAGACGTATGTTCGCATTGTCCAAAGGAATGATCACCTCTCCGCGTTGTTTAGATACAACAGATGTGTTATCGGCAAGCATCACTGTCCTTTCGTCGCAAGGTTCAAGTGAACCGGGCACGAACGCACAAACAGAATGGAAGCAATGTACTGTCGCACCGCTGTCTGCGTAGGTACTCAGGTCATTCGGCGGAACTATAGTGGTCCTTTCCACAGTTGCACCAGCAATTTCGATTTTGCCAGACTTTCCAGAAGACTTGCTCGAGGCGCTTCTACCACTACTGCCACCCATTCGCTTGGGTTGTGGCGACAGTTTATCGAGGATACTCTGCGGCAAGTGGTTGTCCGGGTTGTCCGGATTCATAAAGCAACGATCTTGTGTGTGTCCATCGCGATCACAGAAGTCGCAATGATGTCCATTGCTCGATCCAGAACGATCAAATGATGACGATCTCAAGGCGGCAGCAAGTGCACGAGCAGTAGACTCAATGTCGGAGTGACCATCAGACTCCTCATCTTCGTTGTTTGCACTACTGCGGGTACGATTAGTCGATTCAGAATGTTGACCAGATTTTTTCCTCCCCTTCTTCTTGCGACGTGAACTACGTCCAGACGGCCTTGCAGACACCTGTTTCGCGTTGTATTCATCTATGAGGGTCGTGGCCACGTAGTCCCATGTGAGCTCAGCGATATCCTTGGTTCGAAGAGCTGCAGCAGTAGACTCCAGTGTGCAATTGGGATCAATAGAAGCAAGTAACATGGGAGCTTTGTGTGACTCCGGTACTGCCGCATCCTTCCCCTTGCGCTCTAACTGAGCAAATAACGCCGTGTACTGGTCCACATAGCCTGACATATTCTGACCATTGTATCCCATACGGAATAGTTGAGTCTGCATAGCAATTCTGGATACAGTACGATTGGACGCATACCGTGCATCAAGTAGTGCGAGCATGCGCGCCGGGTCGTCGTCGACATCCATGACCACACGAAGTGGCGCATCACCCAAGGCGCATATTATGATTCCACATGCCTTCTCGCGCTTTGCGACAACTCGAGCGCTATCAATAGCGGTATCCGATGTTGCTTCAGTAGTTGCTGAATATCCAGAATCGGATTCCACAACGTTCCACACACCTTTAACACGGCATGCAGCACGAAGGCGATGGCGCCATAGGGCATAATCCTCACCACGCCTTCCATGAAAACGAGGGATTTTCATCCCGGTAGTACTTTCGGATTCCATTTCCGTGTCCGACATATTTCAGTCTGTTATCCACGAAGCAGATAGAACGAAACCAAACGAAATTATTTAGTAGAGGGAAGCAGAGTGAGGGACTCAATGCCTTGGGAAGTTTAAGAAAAAGGGCCACGAGCAGTGATGAATTCGTGGCCGAGCTTGCCCGAACGGAGTATCCCAACTCAAACGTTCGACAGCGAGGACGACAGCGGAGACTTTTGACGTAGCCTGCAACGCTCACCGAGACGCGTCTCGTACGCGATCACAAGCGGAGCTCGGGTGCTCCCACGCTTGGAGTATACTCAAGGGCAGTGGCAGAAGGCGTACCCGGAACAGACAAACTTCTCGACTTCGGGTTGAAACTTCTTGATTGAACCTACCGAGACTTGCTCGAGGTAGGCGGGCGCACTGGCGGGAGAAACTACCTCCGCTACCCTAAAGGATGATCCCCTGGACCCTGGTTACTCTCTCCAGGTGAGGTAGGCTTTGATTACCTACCGAACTCTGCGCACTTCAGAGTCAGGCGCTTTTAGTCCCTACGAGGCGTCCCAAGGAGGGGTGTCGTCAAGATACACTTCCCCCAGTTGACCCAAGCTAGCCTCTTGCGGGAAAGTAGCGCGGTCGTGCGGTGTAGTACGGTTGCTCCTACACTTCCAAGCCCAATTCATCAACCTCCGTACTCTACGGACGGAGAGCAGGATTTGGCAGACTTCCCGGTCTCGTGCCAAGGGGGTACTAACAAACGCGATATGTTTTCGCCACCAAGGAGGAAGTCCGCAGGGTACACGCCTGTCGCAAAACAAAATAGCTTCTTGAATCCAGATGAGCGTTAGTCGTAGATCGCGCACCTGTCGCAGTAGGGAATCTTCTTGAATCCAAATAAATGTTAGTAGAGCGTGACGTCTGCGAAGAGTCGACGCTCTGGGCCCATAACCTCACAACGTGAGCGCAGGTAAGGTAAAGGAAAAGGAAGAAGAGGGGGAAAAGACGAGAAGAAGACAAAAATAAAAGAAGAGAAATAAAGGAAGGTAGTCAGCCTTGACAATTTACTTCGATCGTTGGCGACCGTCATTGAAAACTATACCTACCTCGCACGCAGTTCCGCCGCCGGTGCTGACCGTCGGCGGGTCACCCACGTCTCACACCTTGCCACTGTGCGACGAGGAGTTGCGCGCCAAAACAATTTTAAACATGAAGCATATCAAATAAAAACTCAAAAAATCATCCAAAGTGGTGCGCCAGTGCAAACCACCCCGCGCACCCCAGATTCGGCTGTTACGGCCAAACCCCGTATCCAGCCCACATTCGCACATTCTCTCCAACTGCATAGCCCGTGCTCATTCAGCGCTCTCGTCCAATCAAATCGCTCCACTTGGGCCGAAGCCCCAACACGCCCCATTAGAACCAGACCACTTGTCCATACCACGTTGCATGAGGGCATTTGCAGTAGCCAATCAGATGGCCGTTTCACGTTGAGATTGAGATGAGGCGCATATGCGTTTTTCCGCGGAGGGTGCCCAAAAGTGCTCATGCTTAAATCCACTTTTTGTTTTCCACAATTTCCAACACTCCAAAGGGCTTGGGGGCACAGTCGACCAAACCTCAACAGTCCTTTCCACAGTTGCACCAGCAATTTCGATTTTGCCAGATTTTCCAGAAGACTTGCTCGAGGCGCTTCTACCACTACTGCCACCCATTCGCTTGGGTTGTGGCCACAGTTTATCGAGGATACTCTGCGGCTGTTGGAAAGGGAAATGCTGAAGGAAAGGTTGAGGGAATGAAAAGGAAGTTCGCCAGCTCTGGCTTGGATTTACTTGGAGGCGCTCAAACTTTCACTTATATACTACTTCAAAACGTCAGCTGTCTAGACTCCAACCCAAAGTAAACCCTAGACTACAAAGCAGGGACACTCAATACTACCAATCATATTCAAGCATGACATTAACCCTAGTCAATGTTCATTGCAGCGCACAACAAGGCAATATACAGTGCACACAGTGCACAGCCCATAATTACACTGACGTGTGCACATATTCAATATGCCAGCACACACTACTTGCAATCCGCCTCCATACACATTCACGTTCCAGCACAGTACTCCAAGTCTCCTGTAATACACATGTCACGTCTCTTCTCCAAGTACATTCGTTACACCTTGTGAGGTGTGTTCATAGTACACCAACTGGACAGGTTGAACAGCGTGCACAGTAGTACAAGTAGACCACGTACACACGTGTACCACAGACAAACTCAATAGTGCCATACCACTTGTACACACCGCATTGCATGTGCACATTTGCAGTAGCCAATCACAGCCCGAGTTCACGTTGAGATCCGACTGACACGCATATGCGCTTTTCCAGAGGCACCCTCCAAAACAGCCCATGCTCCCCTGCACTTTTGGTTTTCAGTGACAGCACAGGGTCAACACCCAACACTCCCCCTCTGTCACTGACTTCAAAGGTCTAGGTGTCGGACGCCACTGTCTTCACGGAACCTCTCGTGCTTCACACGGCAAAGTGGTTTGTTGAGCATATCGGCAGTCATGCAATCGGTAGGGCAGTAGAACAACACAATCGACTTGTCACGTAGAGCTTCTCGAGTAAAGTGAAAACGAATGTCGATATGCTTGGTACGCTTGTTGACAACGCCATTTCGGGCAAGGTCAATGCACCCTTGGTTGTCAACATATACAGGCGTTGGTTCAACAAGCAACTTTACCGAATCGTCCACTTCTACTCCAATGACTATGCCGATGCCATTCCACAAACGCCTAAGCCAGATGGCCTCTTTGGAACCACTGCACAGACTCACATACTCAGCTTCAGCACTAGACAGTGCAACCACTTCTTGCTGACGTGAACACCATGACACAGGACCTCCAGCCATCATGAACAAGTACCCACTGGTAGACTTGCGGTTTGCAACATCGCCTGCCCAGTCAGAGTCCACGTAGCCGTGAAGTGCCAAATCGGTGTTTAAGCCGTAGGTGAGACCAAATGTACAAGTACCGTTGAGATAGCGAAGCACACGTTTGACTGCCTTCCAGTGAATCTCTCCAGGTTTCTCAACATACTTGGCAAGTTTGGACACCGCGTATGAGATATCTGGACGAGTTCCTACAGACAAATACATGAGACAGCCAATTGCCTGACGGTACGGCACCTCCCTGAGTACATCCTGAATCGCAGACAGGTCCATGCCAACTTCCATTGGAGTGTCAACTGGTTTGGACTGGTGCATGCCAAAACGTTCCAAGACCTTTTGTGTGTACGCAGACTGAGTCAGATACAACTCTCGCATAACTCTGTCACGGTGGATCTCGAATCCGAGTACCATGCGAGCTTGATAGAGGTCTTTCATGTGGAACCGAGACGACAGCTCTGCCTCTACACGATCCATTGTCTTCATGCTCGGACTTGCAATAAGCAAGTCATCAACGTATAGAGCAATCAGAACAACAAATCCCAGTATCTTTCCGCTGTACACACACTCATCTGCGTCATTTGGCGTCAACTGCATCTCCTCAACAAGGAACGAGTATATCTTTGCATGCCACTGTCTGGGTGCCTGTCGTAGCCCATAGATGGCTTTCTTCAAACGACACACCAGATCCTCGTTACCTTGCTGCACAAAACCTGTTGGCTGCTCCATGTACACTGTCTCCTCAAGGTCACCGTTCAGAAAAGCTGTTTTCACATCCATCTGATGCAAATGAAAGTCTCGTACAGCAGTCACTGACAGAATCATCCTGATCGAGGTAAACTTAACAACAGGTGCATATGTTTCAGAAAAGTCAACACCCTCGATCTGCAGGAATCCTCTAGCAACCATACGAGCCTTGTACCTGATAGTTGGTTCACCAGATGGTGCTGCTTCATACTTTTGCACATACACCCACTTGGACGAAATCACGTTGCTGTCTGCTGGCCTTGGCACTAAGTCCCATGTGTCATGCTCAATTAGTGACTGGTACTCACTCTTCATTGCCTTCTTCCATGCTTCGGAATCAGGACGTGACACAGCATCATCATATGACGACGGGGTGTCATCACTGGCAGTGAGTAGAGCAGTTGCACGCCACCATGAGCTCGGCTTCCTACGTTCACGCGTGGACCTACGAACAGGTTGTGTCTCATGCACTACAGGCTCAACTGGTGTATCAGCTGCGGAATCATCAACAGAGCTGTCAGAAGCATCATCAGAGTCAGGCAAAGGCGCAGAAGGGTCATCATCGCTGGGTCCACTAGATGTGTCAGATGTAGAGGTATCATGTGGACTAGACATATTACTAAAGTCAATGTCTGCGTAGTCCTCTTCCTCATAGCTAAACTGGTTGTCTGAGCCCGAAAACTCATCAAACCGTACATCTCTTGACACAATCACCTTTTTCTTTTCAGAGTCCCACAACTTGTATCCGTGAGACCCTGGGGTGTACCCAATAAAGATAGCTTCCACACCACGCTCCTCTAGCTTCTTCAGCTTATGATCCACAACCTTGTACCAGCATCGGCTCCCAAACACACGCAGGTTGCTCACATCAGGCTTCTGACCGTGCCACAGTTCATATGGTGTCACACTACTTGGAAGAGCTTTGCAAGTCACACGGTTGCGCACATACACTGCAACATTCAGTGCCTCAGCCCAAAAGTGCTTTGGCAATTTCTTGTGACATAACATCGATCTGACCAAGTCCATGAGTGTGCGGTTGAACCGTTCGGCAAGTCCATTCTGCTGAGGATTGTAAGGCACAGTTCGCTGATGCTCAATACCGTGACGTTCAAGTTCTTTGGTAAAACGATGTGACAGATATTCACCACCGTTGTCAGTGCGCAATGCTTTGAGCACACTCTCACGTGCGGTGATGGTTTTCACTTGTCTGCCAGTTTGGTTTTGAACAAACTTGAGCCACCTTAGGAACATCTGGAACACCTCATCCTTAGTTTTGAGCATGTAGAAGAAGCAGAAACGACTGTGATCATCGATGAATGTGACGAAGTAGTGCGAGCCTCCCAAGGATTTCACACTTACTGGACCTGACACATCGGAGTGAACAAGTTCCAGTACGTGTTTTGCTCGTTCCCCCCCTTGCTTGGGAGTCGGAGCACGGGTTGCTTTTCCTACTACACATGAGCCACACACATCTGAATCCTGCGCAACGTCTACATTGAGCCCTGACACAACCTTGTTTCGAGCCATATGCTTGATACCATCCACATTCACATGAGCCATTCGAGCATGCCATAGTGACAAGTCCGACACAAGTGCGCTGTTTACATCTGTACACTGGTGTGCAGCAGTGCAAAGGTAGTATAGGCCTTTGACGCGGCGCCCCAAGGCAACCACTTTTGACCCCTTGTATACACATACCTTCTCTTTTTCAAACACTACTTTGCACCCCACATCACAAATCGCCGATACAGAAAGCAAATGGTACCTTAAATTCGGTACATGAACAACTTGCTTCAGCTGGCACTTTCGTTTGGACCCTTCCACAATCAGATCAAGCTCCACACTACCGTGACCAACAGACTCTAGTTTGGAATCATTACCGATGCTAACGCCAGAAGACACCTTACTATCATATGTTTGGAACATGGATTCGTCAAAAGTCATGTGGGCAGTAGCACCAGAGTCAACAATCCAGTCACTGTTCGTGGCTTTATCAGAGCCAGTAGCAATGAGACATACAAAGTCAGAGTCGTCGCCACCCGTACTTCGCTCATCGCTGAGCTCAGTATTGACAGTTGGGTGAGCAGCATCGACCTGATTCATGTTAGCCCCATCACGTTGCTTCTTGAAACAGTTCCTCTGGATATGACCCTTCTTATGACAATAATGACACTCGATGTTCTTCCATCGCGACTGCCTGCCAACCAAAGCTGCCTCACTTCCACCAGGATCCTCCTTGGCACGATCGTTCATTCGCTGCTCTTCTTGCAGCAGACGACTCTTCACAAACTCTAGAGTGAGTTGACGATCGCCAATCGTGGTATCAATTGCCACGATGAGGTGCTCGAATCTTTCCGGAAGTCCGCATAGGATGGCCATAGCGATGTCCTCCTCCTCAACAACAACGTCCATACACTTCAGGTCCGATGCCAGATGACGTACACGGTTGATGAACTGTAGCATTTTCTCATCATCACGCATCCTGGCAGAGTAGAAGGACCGTCGGGCGTTGATTTTGTTGAGCAGAGTCTTGCGTTGGAACACATCGCAAATGGCTTTCCACATATCGGCAGCGTTGTCGGCGTCCCGCACATGATCTAAATGCTCATCACTGAGTGTGAGACCAATAATAGCTCTGGCCTTGGCATCTTTCTTTTTCCAAGTCGACAGCTCATCTTCGTCAGTGGGTCTAACAGAGTCGAGGTGGCCGTCGAGATCCTTGAGTGCAAGCAGCAGCTCAATCTTCTGCTTCCATACGTGGAAGTTATCCTCAACCAGCTTTTCGATTTTCACCCCACTGAACGAATCCATGTTGTGCAAAGTGTCACAAGAGGCCGAGAGAGATGGCTTGGCAGCAACAGACAAGTGAACAACAACAACAGACAACAACAACAAAGAAAAAACAACAAACAACAAATAATTCTTCAAGATTGAACAGACAATAGTCTGCGGGCGCACTGGCAGGGCTTCCTATACCCGCGTCCCTAAAGGTCGGACCCCTGGCCCCCAGAGCTCTTCTGGGTAGATAACGGTTTTCTGCAGTCTACCTCCTCCCACGTCAAAAGGAGAAGGCGCGTTGCTCCTTACGAGGCTTCCAGAGGATGGTTAATGACCGAAGATATGCCTTCACCAAGTTGACCCTCTCTGGCCTCTTTCAAGAACTAGCGCGACCTCGAAACCGAAGCTACTTCAACACCAAGATACGCTTCTAACGAGCAATCAATGAAGATCGCACGCGGCCTGATCCGGAAAAGGAGGTCAGCCTTCGAAACGTCGCCTCCCCGCGTACTGCGGATCAAAAGCTCCTTATGGATGCTGTTCACAACAGTCCAAGTGCCCAACCACAAAGGTCGGGCTCACACACAAAGTTAAACAACCAGCCAAATGCAGTGCGCCACGGCACCCCGTCCACAAATGCACCCGCAAAGTTCAACCAGATCTTTCGACCGTCACTGTTATCCGCCCTAAAAGGACCAGTGGGGAACCCGCTTGACAGTACACCTGCTTTGGTTCAAGCCGCCAGGCTAACGTCCCCGAGTACAAGGAATCACCCAAAGTACCTCGGATCAACCGCTCGTCGCACAGGCAAAGATGCAGACCAAACACACAAACACACACGAACGCTGAGCCAAGAACTCCAGGCCCAGACTTCAACAAACACGGTCCTCAACCTCTCAGATCAGAACCCGCAAACACGACGCAGGGATCCACAAAACAACGAAAGAGAGGGAGACCAAACGAAACGGATAGCGATCGACAAACACGGGCAACAACGAGCACCCAAACACAATCACGATAATAACGTCCAACCACTACCACCACAACGCCCTCAGGGAGGAACGCAAGACCGAAAGAAAATACCAACACCAACCCACGATACGGTCACACACCCGACGAAACGGCGCGGAAACGAAGAGAATAGAACAGCGAAACGGGTGAACGGCGGTGCGGGAGAGCGGCGAGAGACGAACTATACGGCAGAGGTCAGCGGGGCTGGGCCCATAACCTGTTGGATAGGGAAATGCTGAAGGAAAGGTTGAGGGAATGAAAAGGAAGTTCGCCAGCTCTGGCTTGGATTTACTTGGAGGCGCTCAAACTTTCACTTATATACTACTTCAAAACGTCAGCTGTCTAGACTCCAACCCAAAGTAAACCCTAGACTACAAAGCAGGGACACTCAATACTACCAATCATATTCAAGCATGACATTAACCCTAGTCAATGTTCATTGCAGCGCACAACAAGGCAATATACAGTGCACACAGTGCACAGCCCATAATTACACTGACGTGTGCACAAATTCAATATGCCAGCACACACTACTTGCAATCCGCCTCCATACACATTCACGTTCCAGCACAGTACTCCAAGTCTCCTGTAATACACATGTCACGTCTCTTCTCCAAGTACATTCGTTACACCTTGTGAGGTGTGTTCATAGTACACCAGCTGGACAGGTTGAACAGTGTGCACAGTAGTACAAGTAGGCCACGTACACACGTGTACCACAGACAAACCCAATAGTGCCATACCACTTGTACACACCGCATTGCATGTGCACATTTGCAGTAGCCAATCACAGCCCGAGTTCACGTTGAGATCCGACTGACACGCATATGCGCTTTTCCAGAGGCACCCTCCAAAACAGCCCATGCTCCCCTGCACTTTTGGTTTTCAGTGACAGCACAGGGTCAACACCCAACACTCCCCCTCTGTCACTGACTTCAAAGGTCTAGGTGTCGGACGCCACTGTCTTCACGGAACCTCTCGTGCTTCACACGGCAAAGTGGTTTGTTGAGCATATCGGCAGTCATGCAATCGGTAGGGCAGTAGAACAACACAATCGACTTGTCACGTAGAGCTTCTCGAGTAAAGTGAAAACGAATGTCGATATGCTTGGTACGCTTGTTGACAGCGCCATTTCGGGCAAGGTCAATGCACCCTTGGTTGTCAACATATACAGGCGTTGGTTCAACAAGCAACTTTACCGAATCGTCCACTTCTACTCCAATGACTATGCCGATGCCATTCCACAAACGCCTAAGCCAGATGGCCTCTTTGGAACCACTGCACAGACTCACATACTCAGCTTCAGCACTAGACAGTGCAACCACTTCTTGCTGACGTGAACACCATGACACAGGACCTCCAGCCATCATGAACAAGTACCCACTGGTAGACTTGCGGTTTGCAACATCGCCTGCCCAGTCAGAGTCCACGTAGCCGTGAAGTGCCAAATCGGTGTTTAAGCCGTAGGTGAGACCAAATGTACAAGTACCGTTGAGATAGCGAAGCACACGTTTGACTGCCTTCCAGTGAATCTCTCCAGGTTTCTCAACATACTTGGCAAGTTTGGACACCGCGTATGAGATATCTGGACGAGTTCCTACAGACAAATACATGAGACAGCCAATTGCCTGACGGTACGGCACCTCCCTGAGTACATCCTGAATCGCAGACAGGTCCATGCCAACTTCCATTGGAGTGTCAACTGGTTTGGACTGGTGCATGCCAAAACGTTCCAAGACCTTTTGTGTGTACGCAGACTGAGTCAGATACAACTCTCGCATAACTCTGTCACGGTGGATCTCGAATCCGAGTACCATGCGAGCTTGATAGAGGTCTTTCATGTGGAACCGAGACGACAGCTCTGCCTCTACACGATCCATTGTCTTCATGCTCGGACTTGCAATAAGCAAGTCATCAACGTATAGAGCAATTAGAACAACAAATCCCAGTATCTTTCCGCTGTACACACACTCATCTGCGTCATTTGGCGTCAACTGCATCTCCTCAACAAGGAACGAGTATATCTTTGCATGCCACTGTCTGGGTGCCTGTCGTAGCCCATAGATGGCTTTCTTCAAACGACACACCAGATCCTCGTTACCTTGCTGCACAAAACCTGTTGGCTGCTCCATGTACACTGTCTCCTCAAGGTCACCGTTCAGAAAAGCTGTTTTCACATCCATCTGATGCAAATGAAAGTCTCGTACAGCAGTCACTGACAGAATCATCCTGATCGAGGTAAACTTAACAACAGGTGCATATGTTTCAGAAAAGTCAACACCCTCGATCTGCAGGAATCCTCTAGCAACCATACGAGCCTTGTACCTGATAGTTGGTTCACCAGATGGTGCTGCTTCATACTTTTGCACATACACCCACTTGGACGAAATCACGTTGCTGTCTGCTGGCCTTGGCACTAAGTCCCATGTGTCATGCTCAATTAGTGACTGGTACTCACTCTTCATTGCCTTCTTCCATGCTTCGGAATCAGGACGTGACACAGCATCATCATATGACGACGGGGTGTCATCACTGGCAGTGAGTAGAGCAGTTGCACGCCACCATGAGCTCGGCTTCCTACGTTCACGCGTGGACCTACGAACAGGTTGTGTCTCATGCACTACAGGCTCAACTGGTGTATCAGCTGCGGAATCATCAACAGAGCTGTCAGAAGCATCATCAGAGTCAGGCAAAGGCGCAGAAGGGTCATCATCGCTGGGTCCACTAGATGTGTCAGATGTAGAGGTATCATGTGGACTAGACATATTACTAAAGTCAATGTCTGCGTAGTCCTCTTCCTCATAGCTAAACTGGTTGTCTGAGCCCGAAAACTCATCAAACCGTACATCTCTTGACACAATCACCTTTTTCTTTTCAGAGTCCCACAACTTGTATCCGTGAGACCCTGGGGTGTACCCAATAAAGATAGCTTCCACACCACGCTCCTCTAGCTTCTTCAGCTTATGATCCACAACCTTGTACCAGCATCGGCTCCCAAACACACGCAGGTTGCTCACATCAGGCTTCTGACCGTGCCACAGTTCATATGGTGTCACACTACTTGGAAGAGCTTTGCAAGTCACACGGTTGCGCACATACACTGCAACATTCAGTGCCTCAGCCCAAAAGTGCTTTGGCAATTTCTTGTGACATAACATCGATCTGACCAAGTCCATGAGTGTGCGGTTGAACCGTTCGGCAAGTCCATTCTGCTGAGGATTGTAAGGCACAGTTCGCTGATGCTCAATACCGTGACGTTCAAGTTCTTTGGTAAAACGATGTGACAGATATTCACCACCGTTGTCAGTGCGCAATGCTTTGAGCACACTCTCACGTGCGGTGATGGTTTTCACTTGTCTGCCAGTTTGGTTTTGAACAAACTTGAGCCACCTTAGGAACATCTGGAACACCTCATCCTTAGTTTTGAGCATGTAGAAGAAGCAGAAACGACTGTGATCATCGATGAATGTGACGAAGTAGTGCGAGCCTCCCAAGGATTTCACACTTACTGGACCTGACACATCGGAGTGAACAAGTTCCAGTACGTGTTTTGCTCGTTCCCCCCCTTGCTTGGGAGTCGGAGCACGGGTTGCTTTTCCTACTACACATGAGCCACACACATCTGAATCCTGCGCAACGTCTACATTGAGCCCTGACACAACCTTGTTTCGAGCCATATGCTTGATACCATCCACATTCACATGAGCCATTCGAGCATGCCATAGTGACAAGTCCGACACAAGTGCGCTGTTTACATCTGTACACTGGTGTGCAGCAGTGCAAAGGTAGTATAGGCCTTTGACGCGGCGCCCCAAGGCAACCACTTTTGACCCCTTGTATACACATACCTTCTCTTTTTCAAACACTACTTTGCACCCCACATCACAAATCGCCGATACAGAAAGCAAATGGTACCTTAAATTCGGTACATGAACAACTTGCTTCAGCTGGCACTTTCGTTTGGACCCTTCCACAATCAGATCAAGCTCCACACTACCGTGACCAACAGACTCTAGTTTGGAATCATTACCGATGCTAACGCCAGAAGACACCTTACTATCATATGTTTGGAACATGGATTCGTCAAAAGTCATGTGGGCAGTAGCACCAGAGTCAACAATCCAGTCACTGTTCGTGGCTTTATCAGAGCCAGTAGCAATGAGACATACAAAGTCAGAGTCGTTGCCACCCGTACCTCGCTCATCGCTGAGCTCAGTATTGACAGTTGGGTGAGCAGCATCGACCTGATTCATGTTAGCCCCATCACGTTGCTTCTTGAAACAGTTCCTCTGGATATGACCCTTCTTATGACAATAATGACACTCGATGTTCTTCCATCGCGACTGCCTGCCAACCAAAGCTGCCTCACTTCCACCAGGATCCTCCTTGGCACGATCGTTCATTCGCTGCTCTTCTTGCAGCAGACGACTCTTCACAAACTCTAGAGTGAGTTGACGATCGCCAATCGTGGTATCAATTGCCACGATGAGGTGCTCGAATCTTTCCGGAAGTCCGCATAGGATGGCCATAGCGATGTCCTCCTCCTCAACAACAACGTCCATACACTTCAGGTCCGATGCCAGATGACGTACACGGTTGATGAACTGTAGCATTTTCTCATCATCACGCATCCTGGCAGAGTAGAAGGACCGTCGGGCGTTGATTTTGTTGAGCAGAGTCTTGCGTTGGAACACATCGCAAATGGCTTTCCACATATCGGCAGCGTTGTCGGCGTCCCGCACATGATCTAAATGCTCATCACTGAGTGTGAGACCAATAATAGCTCTGGCCTTGGCATCTTTCTTTTTCCAAGTCGACAGCTCATCTTCGTCAGTGGGTCTAACAGAGTCGAGGTGGCCGTCGAGATCCTTGAGTGCAAGCAGCAGCTCAATCTTCTGCTTCCATACGTGGAAGTTATCCTCAACCAGCTTTTCGATTTTCACCCCACTGAACGAATCCATGTTGTGCAAAGTGTCACAAGAGGCCGAGAGAGATGGCTTGGCAGCAACAGACAAGTGAACAACAACAACAGACAACAACAACAAAGAAAAAACAACAAACAACAAATAATTCTTCAAGATTGAACAGACAATAGTCTGCGGGCGCACTGGCAGGGCTTCCTATACCCGCGTCCCTAAAGGTCGGACCCCTGGCCCCCAGAGCTCTTCTGGGTAGATAACGGTTTTCTGCAGTCTACCTCCTCCCACGTCAAAAGGAGAAGGCGCGTTGCTCCTTACGAGGCTTCCAGAGGATGGTTAATGACCGAAGATATGCCTTCACCAAGTTGACCCTCTCTGGCCTCTTTCAAGAACTAGCGCGACCTCGAAACCGAAGCTACTTCAACACCAAGATACGCTTCTAACGAGCAATCAATGAAGATCGCACGCGGCCTGATCCGGAAAAGGAGGTCAGCCTTCGAAACGTCGCCTCCCCGCGTACTGCGGATCAAAAGCTCCTTATGGATGCTGTTCACAACAGTCCAAGTGCCCAACCACAAAGGTCGGGCTCACACACAAAGTTAAACAACCAGCCAAATGCAGTGCGCCACGGCACCCCGTCCACAAATGCACCCGCAAAGTTCAACCAGATCTTTCGACCGTCACTGTTATCCGCCCTAAAAGGACCAGTGGGGAACCCGCTTGACAGTACACCTGCTTTGGTTCAAGCCGCCAGGCTAACGTCCCCGAGTACAAGGAATCACCCAAAGTACCTCGGATCAACCGCTCGTCGCACAGGCAAAGATGCAGACCAAACACACAAACACACACGAACGCTGAGCCAAGAACTCCAGGCCCAGACTTCAACAAACACGGTCCTCAACCTCTCAGATCAGAACCCGCAAACACGACGCAGGGATCCACAAAACAACGAAAGAGAGGGAGACCAAACGAAACGGATAGCGATCGACAAACACGGGCAACAACGAGCACCCAAACACAATCACGATAATAACGTCCAACCACTACCACCACAACGCCCTCAGGGAGGAACGCAAGACCGAAAGAAAATACCAACACCAACCCACGATACGGTCACACACCCGACGAAACGGCGCGGAAACGAAGAGAATAGAACAGCGAAACGGGTGAACGGCGGTGCGGGAGAGCGGCGAGAGACGAACTATACGGCAGAGGTCAGCGGGGCTGGGCCCATAACCTGTTGGATAGGGAAATGCTGAAGGAAAGGTTGAGGGAATGAAAAGGAAGTTCGCCAGCTCTGGCTTGGATTTACTTGGAGGCGCTCAAACTTTCACTTATATACTACTTCAAAACGTCAGCTGTCTAGACTCCAACCCAAAGTAAACCCTAGACTACAAAGCAGGGACACTCAATACTACCAATCATATTCAAGCATGACATTAACCCTAGTCAATGTTCATTGCAGCGCACAACAAGGCAATATACAGTGCACACAGTGCACAGCCCATAATTACACTGACGTGTGCACAAATTCAATATGCCAGCACACACTACTTGCAATCCGCCTCCATACACATTCACGTTCCAGCACAGTACTCCAAGTCTCCTGTAATACACATGTCACGTCTCTTCTCCAAGTACATTCGTTACACCTTGTGAGGTGTGTTCATAGTACACCAGCTGGACAGGTTGAACAGTGTGCACAGTAGTACAAGTAGGCCACGTACACACGTGTACCACAGACAAACCCAATAGTGCCATACCACTTGTACACACCGCATTGCATGTGCACATTTGCAGTAGCCAATCACAGCCCGAGTTCACGTTGAGATCCGACTGACACGCATATGCGCTTTTCCAGAGGCACCCTCCAAAACAGCCCATGCTCCCCTGCACTTTTGGTTTTCAGTGACAGCACAGGGTCAACACCCAACACTCCCCCTCTGTCACTGACTTCAAAGGTCTAGGTGTCGGACGCCACTGTCTTCACGGAACCTCTCGTGCTTCACACGGCAAAGTGGTTTGTTGAGCATATCGGCAGTCATGCAATCGGTAGGGCAGTAGAACAACACAATCGACTTGTCACGTAGAGCTTCTCGAGTAAAGTGAAAACGAATGTCGATATGCTTGGTACGCTTGTTGACAGCGCCATTTCGGGCAAGGTCAATGCACCCTTGGTTGTCAACATATACAGGCGTTGGTTCAACAAGCAACTTTACCGAATCGTCCACTTCTACTCCAATGACTATGCCGATGCCATTCCACAAACGCCTAAGCCAGATGGCCTCTTTGGAACCACTGCACAGACTCACATACTCAGCTTCAGCACTAGACAGTGCAACCACTTCTTGCTGACGTGAACACCATGACACAGGACCTCCAGCCATCATGAACAAGTACCCACTGGTAGACTTGCGGTTTGCAACATCGCCTGCCCAGTCAGAGTCCACGTAGCCGTGAAGTGCCAAATCGGTGTTTAAGCCGTAGGTGAGACCAAATGTACAAGTACCGTTGAGATAGCGAAGCACACGTTTGACTGCCTTCCAGTGAATCTCTCCAGGTTTCTCAACATACTTGGCAAGTTTGGACACCGCGTATGAGATATCTGGACGAGTTCCTACAGACAAATACATGAGACAGCCAATTGCCTGACGGTACGGCACCTCCCTGAGTACATCCTGAATCGCAGACAGGTCCATGCCAACTTCCATTGGAGTGTCAACTGGTTTGGACTGGTGCATGCCAAAACGTTCCAAGACCTTTTGTGTGTACGCAGACTGAGTCAGATACAACTCTCGCATAACTCTGTCACGGTGGATCTCGAATCCGAGTACCATGCGAGCTTGATAGAGGTCTTTCATGTGGAACCGAGACGACAGCTCTGCCTTTACACGATCCATTGTCTTCATGCTCGGACTTGCAATAAGCAAGTCATCAACGTATAGAGCAATCAGAACAACAAATCCCAGTATCTTTCCGCTGTACACACACTCATCTGCGTCATTTGGCGTCAACTGCATCTCCTCAACAAGGAACGAGTATATCTTTGCATGCCACTGTCTGGGTGCCTGTCGTAGCCCATAGATGGCTTTCTTCAAACGACACACCAGATCCTCGTTACCTTGCTGCACAAAACCTGTTGGCTGCTCCATGTACACTGTCTCCTCAAGGTCACCGTTCAGAAAAGCTGTTTTCACATCCATCTGATGCAAATGAAAGTCTCGTACAGCAGTCACTGACAGAATCATCCTGATCGAGGTAAACTTAACAACAGGTGCATATGTTTCAGAAAAGTCAACACCCTCGATCTGCAGGAATCCTCTAGCAACCATACGAGCCTTGTACCTGATAGTTGGTTCACCAGATGGTGCTGCTTCATACTTTTGCACATACACCCACTTGGACGAAATCACGTTGCTGTCTGCTGGCCTTGGCACTAAGTCCCATGTGTCATGCTCAATTAGTGACTGGTACTCACTCTTCATTGCCTTCTTCCATGCTTCGGAATCAGGACGTGACACAGCATCATCATATGACGACGGGGTGTCATCACTGGCAGTGAGTAGAGCAGTTGCACGCCACCATGAGCTCGGCTTCCTACGTTCACGCGTGGACCTACGAACAGGTTGTGTCTCATGCACTACAGGCTCAACTGGTGTATCAGCTGCGGAATCATCAACAGAGCTGTCAGAAGCATCATCAGAGTCAGGCAAAGGCGCAGAAGGGTCATCATCGCTGGGTCCACTAGATGTGTCAGATGTAGAGGTATCATGTGGACTAGACATATTACTAAAGTCAATGTCTGCGTAGTCCTCTTCCTCATAGCTAAACTGGTTGTCTGAGCCCGAAAACTCATCAAACCGTACATCTCTTGACACAATCACCTTTTTCTTTTCAGAGTCCCACAACTTGTATCCGTGAGACCCTGGGGTGTACCCAATAAAGATAGCTTCCACACCACGCTCCTCTAGCTTCTTCAGCTTATGATCCACAACCTTGTACCAGCATCGGCTCCCAAACACACGCAGGTTGCTCACATCAGGCTTCTGACCGTGCCACAGTTCATATGGTGTCACACTACTTGGAAGAGCTTTGCAAGTCACACGGTTGCGCACATACACTGCAACATTCAGTGCCTCAGCCCAAAAGTGCTTTGGCAATTTCTTGTGACATAACATCGATCTGGCCAAGTCCATGAGTGTGCGGTTGAACCGTTCGGCAAGTCCATTCTGCTGAGGATTGTAAGGCACAGTTCGCTGATGCTCAATACCGTGACGTTCAAGTTCTTTGGTAAAACGATGTGACAGATATTCACCACCGTTGTCAGTGCGCAATGCTTTGAGCACACTCTCACGTGCGGTGATGGTTTTCACTTGTCTGCCAGTTTGGTTTTGAACAAACTTGAGCCACCTTAGGAACATCTGGAACACCTCATCCTTAGTTTTGAGCATGTAGAAGAAGCAGAAACGACTGTGATCATCGATGAATGTGACGAAGTAGTGCGAGCCTCCCAAGGATTTCACACTTACTGGACCTGACACATCGGAGTGAACAAGTTCCAGTACGTGTTTTGCTCGTTCCCCCCCTTGCTTGGGAGTCGGAGCACGGGTTGCTTTTCCTACTACACATGAGCCACACACATCTGAATCCTGCGCAACGTCTACATTGAGCCCTGACACAACCTTGTTTCGAGCCATATGCTTGATACCATCCACATTCACATGAGCCATTCGAGCATGCCATAGTGACAAGTCCGACACAAGTGCACTGTTTACATCTGTACACTGGTGTGCAGCAGTGCAAAGGTAGTATAGGCCTTTGACGCGGCGCCCCAAGGCAACCACTTTTGACCCCTTGTATACACATACCTTCTCTTTTTCAAACACTACTTTGCACCCCACATCACAAATCGCCGATACAGAAAGCAAATGGTACCTTAAATTCGGTACATGAACAACTTGCTTCAGCTGGCACTTTCGTTTGGACCCTTCCACAATCAGATCAAGCTCCACACTACCGTGACCAACAGACTCTAGTTTGGAATCATTACCGATGCTAACGCCAGAAGACACCTTACTATCATATGTTTGGAACATGGATTCGTCAAAAGTCATGTGGGCAGTAGCACCAGAGTCAACAATCCAGTCACTGTTCGTGGCTTTATCAGAGCCAGTAGCAATGAGACATACAAAGTCAGAGTCGTTGCCACCCGTACCTCGCTCATCGCTGAGCTCAGTATTGACAGTTGGGTGAGCAGCATCGACCTGATTCATGTTAGCCCCATCACGTTGCTTCTTGAAACAGTTCCTCTGGATATGACCCTTCTTATGACAATAATGACACTCGATGTTCTTCCATCGCGACTGCCTGCCAACCAAAGCTGCCTCACTTCCACCAGGATCCTCCTTGGCACGATCGTTCATTCGCTGCTCTTCTTGCAGCAGACGACTCTTCACAAACTCTAGAGTGAGTTGACGATCGCCAATCGTGGTATCAATTGCCACGATGAGGTGCTCGAATCTTTCCGGAAGTCCGCATAGGATGGCCATAGCGATGTCCTCCTCCTCAACAACAACGTCCATACACTTCAGGTCCGATGCCGGATGACGTACACGGTTGATGAACTGTAGCATTTTCTCATCATCACGCATCCTGGCAGAGTAGAAGGACCGTCGGGCGTTGATTTTGTTGAGCAGAGTCTTGCGTTGGAACACATCGCAAATGGCTTTCCACATATCGGCAGCGTTGTCGGCGTCCCGCACATGATCTAAATGCTCATCACTGAGTGTGAGACCAATAATAGCTCTGGCCTTGGCATCTTTCTTTTTCCAAGTCGACAGCTCATCTTCGTCAGTGGGTCTAACAGAGTCGAGGTGGCCGTCGAGATCCTTGAGTGCAAGCCGCAGCTCAATCTTCTGCTTCCATACGTGGAAGTTATCCTCAACCAGCTTTTCGATTTTCACCCCACTGAACGAATCCATGTTGTGCAAAGTGTCACAAGAGGCCGAGAGAGATGGCTTGGCAGCAACAGACAAGTGAACAACAACAACAGACAACAACAACAAAGAAAAAACAACAAACAACAAATAATTCTTCAAGATTGAACAGACAATAGTCTGCGGGCGCACTGGCAGGGCTTCCTATACCCGCGTCCCTAAAGGTCGGACCCCTGGCCCCCAGAGCTCTTCTGGGTAGATAACGGTTTTCTGCAGTCTACCTCCTCCCACGTCAAAAGGAGAAGGCGCGTTGCTCCTTACGAGGCTTCCAGAGGATGGTTGATGACCGAAGATATGCCTTCACCAAGTTGACCCTCTCTGGCCTCTTTCAAGAACTAGCGCGACCTCGAAACCGAAGCTACTTCAACACCAAGATACGCTTCTAACGAGCAATCAATGAAGATCGCACGCGGCCTGATCCGGAAAAGGAGGTCAGCCTTCGAAACGTCGCCTCCCCGCGTACTGCGGATCAAAAGCTCCTTATGGATGCTGTTCACAACAGTCCAAGTGCCCAACCACAAAGGTCGGGCTCACACACAAAGTTAAACAACCAGCCAAATGCAGTGCGCCACGGCACCCCGTCCACAAATGCACCCGCAAAGTTCAACCAGATCTTTCGACCGTCACTGTTATCCGCCCTAAAAGGACCAGTGGGGAACCCGCTTGACAGTACACCTGCTTTGGTTCAAGCCGCCAGGCTAACGTCCCCGAGTACAAGGAATCACCCAAAGTACCTCGGATCAACCGCTCGTCGCACAGGCAAAGATGCAGACCAAACACACAAACACACACGAACGCTGAGCCAAGAACTCCAGGCCCAGACTTCAACAAACACGGTCCTCAACCTCTCAGATCAGAACCCGCAAACACGACGCAGGGATCCACAAAACAACGAAAGAGAGGGAGACCAAACGAAACGGATAGCGATCGACAAACACGGGCAACAACGAGCACCCAAACACAATCACGATAATAACGTCCAACCACTACCACCACAACGCCCTCAGGGAGGAACGCAAGACCGAAAGAAAATACCAACACCAACCCACGATACGGTCACACACCCGACGAAACGGCGCGGAAACGAAGAGAATAGAACAGCGAAACGGGTGAACGGCGGTGCGGGAGAGCGGCGAGAGACGAACTATACGGCAGAGGTCAGCGGGGCTGGGCCCATAACCTGTTGGATAGGGAAATGCTGAAGGAAAGGTTGAGGGAATGAAAAGGAAGTTCGCCAGCTCTGGCTTGGATTTACTTGGAGGCGCTCAAACTTTCACTTATATACTACTTCAAAACGTCAGCTGTCTAGACTCCAACCCAAAGTAAACCCTAGACTACAAAGCAGGGACACTCAATACTACCAATCATATTTAAGCATGACATTAACCCTAGTCAATGTTCATTGCAGCGCACAACAAGGCAATATACAGTGCACACAGTGCACAGCCCATAATTACACTGACGTGTGCACAAATTCAATATGCCAGCACACACTACTTGCAATCCGCCTCCATACACATTCACGTTCCAGCACAGTACTCCAAGTCTCCTGTAATACACATGTCACGTCTCTTCTCCAAGTACATTCGTTACACCTTGTGAGGTGTGTTCATAGTACACCAGCTGGACAGGTTGAACAGTGTGCACAGTAGTACAAGTAGGCCACGTACACACGTGTACCACAGACAAACCCAATAGTGCCATACCACTTGTACACACCGCATTGCATGTGCACATTTGCAGTAGCCAATCACAGCCCGAGTTCACGTTGAGATCCGACTGACACGCATATGCGCTTTTCCA
This sequence comes from Agarophyton chilense, assembly GCA_030374765.1. Taxonomy (NCBI): domain Eukaryota; phylum Rhodophyta; class Florideophyceae; order Gracilariales; family Gracilariaceae; genus Agarophyton; species Agarophyton chilense. The sequence goes on from JARGXX010000006.1 coordinate 45,535, forward strand.
GAGGCACCCTCCAAAACAGCCCATGCTCCCCTGCACTTTTGGTTTTCAGTGACAGCACAGGGTCAACACCCAACACTCCCCCTCTGTCACTGACTTCAAAGGTCTAGGTGTCGGACGCCACTGTCTTCACGGAACCTCTCGTGCTTCACACGGCAAAGTGGTTTGTTGAGCATATCGGCAGTCATGCAATCGGTAGGGCAGTAGAACAACACAATCGACTTGTCACGTAGAGCTTCTCGAGTAAAGTGAAAACGAATGTCGATATGCTTGGTACGCTTGTTGACAGCGCCATTTCGGGCAAGGTCAATGCACCCTTGGTTGTCAACATATACAGGCGTTGGTTCAACAAGCAACTTTACCGAATCGTCCACTTCTACTCCAATGACTATGCCGATGCCATTCCACAAACGCCTAAGCCAGATGGCCTCTTTGGAACCACTGCACAGACTCACATACTCAGCTTCAGCACTAGACAGTGCAACCACTTCTTGCTGACGTGAACACCATGACACAGGACCTCCAGCCATCATGAACAAGTACCCACTGGTAGACTTGCGGTTTGCAACATCGCCTGCCCAGTCAGAGTCCACGTAGCCGTGAAGTGCCAAATCGGTGTTTAAGCCGTAGGTGAGACCAAATGTACAAGTACCGTTGAGATAGCGAAGCACACGTTTGACTGCCTTCCAGTGAATCTCTCCAGGTTTCTCAACATACTTGGCAAGTTTGGACACCGCGTATGAGATATCTGGACGAGTTCCTACAGACAAATACATGAGACAGCCAATTGCCTGACGGTACGGCACCTCCCTGAGTACATCCTGAATCGCAGACAGGTCCATGCCAACTTCCATTTGAGTGTCAACTGGTTTGGACTGGTGCATGCCAAAACGTTCCAAGACCTTTTGTGTGTACGCAGACTGAGTCAGATACAACTCTCGCATAACTCTGTCACGGTGGATCTCGAATCCGAGTACCATGCGAGCTTGATAGAGGTCTTTCATGTGGAACCGAGACGACAGCTCTGCCTTTACACGATCCATTGTCTTCATGCTCGGACTTGCAATAAGCAAGGCATCAACGTATAGAGCAATCAGAACAACAAATCCCAGTATCTTTCCGCTGTACACACACTCATCTGCGTCATTTGGCGTCAACTGCATCTCCTCAACAAGGAACGAGTATATCTTTGCATGCCACTGTCTGGGTGCCTGTCGTAGCCCATAGATGGCTTTCTTCAAACGACACACCAGATCCTCGTTACCTTGCTGCACAAAACCTGTTGGCTGCTCCATGTACACTGTCTCCTCAAGGTCACCGTTCAGAAAAGCTGTTTTCACATCCATCTGATGCAAATGAAAGTCTCGTACAGCAGTCACTGACAGAATCATCCTGATCGAGGTAAACTTAACAACAGGTGCATATGTTTCAGAAAAGTCAACACCCTCGATCTGCAGGAATCCTCTAGCAACCATACGAGCCTTGTACCTGATAGTTGGTTCACCAGATGGTGCTGCTTCATACTTTTGCACATACACCCACTTGGACGAAATCACGTTGCTGTCTGCTGGCCTTGGCACTAAGTCCCATGTGTCATGCTCAATTAGTGACTGGTACTCACTCTTCATTGCCTTCTTCCATGCTTCGGAATCAGGACGTGACACAGCATCATCATATGACGACGGGGTGTCATCACTGGCAGTGAGTAGAGCAGTTGCACGCCACCATGAGCTCGGCTTCCTACGTTCACGCGTGGACCTACGAACAGGTTGTGTCTCATGCACTACAGGCTCAACTGGTGTATCAGCTGCGGAATCATCAACAGAGCTGTCAGAAGCATCATCAGAGTCAGGCAAAGGCGCAGAAGGGTCATCATCGCTGGGTCCACTAGATGTGTCAGATGTAGAGGTATCATGTGGACTAGACATATTACTAAAGTCAATGTCTGCGTAGTCCTCTTCCTCATAGCTAAACTGGTTGTCTGAGCCCGAAAACTCATCAAACCGTACATCTCTTGACACAATCACCTTTTTCTTTTCAGAGTCCCACAACTTGTATCCGTGAGACCCTGGGGTGTACCCAATAAAGATAGCTTCCACACCACGCTCCTCTAGCTTCTTCAGCTTATGATCCACAACCTTGTACCAGCATCGGCTCCCAAACACACGCAGGTTGCTCACATCAGGCTTCTGACCGTGCCACAGTTCATATGGTGTCACACTACTTGGAAGAGCTTTGCAAGTCACACGGTTGCGCACATACACTGCAACATTCAGTGCCTCAGCCCAAAAGTGCTTTGGCAATTTCTTGTGACATAACATCGATCTGGCCAAGTCCATGAGTGTGCGGTTGAACCGTTCGGCAAGTCCATTCTGCTGAGGATTGTAAGGCACAGTTCGCTGATGCTCAATACCGTGACGTTCAAGTTCTTTGGTAAAACGATGTGACAGATATTCACCACCGTTGTCAGTGCGCAATGCTTTGAGCACACTCTCACGTGCGGTGATGGTTTTCACTTGTCTGCCAGTTTGGTTTTGAACAAACTTGAGCCACCTTAGGAACATCTGGAACACCTCATCCTTAGTTTTGAGCATGTAGAAGAAGCAGAAACGACTGTGATCATCGATGAATGTGACGAAGTAGTGCGAGCCTCCCAAGGATTTCACACTTACTGGACCTGACACATCGGAGTGAACAAGTTCCAGTACGTGTTTTGCTCGTTCCCCCCCTTGCTTGGGAGTCGGAGCACGGGTTGCTTTTCCTACTACACATGAGCCACACACATCTGAATCCTGCGCAACGTCTACATTGAGCCCTGACACAACCTTGTTTCGAGCCATATGCTTGATACCATCCACATTCACATGAGCCATTCGAGCATGCCATAGTGACAAGTCCGACACAAGTGCACTGTTTACATCTGTACACTGGTGTGCAGCAGTGCAAAGGTAGTATAGGCCTTTGACGCGGCGCCCCAAGGCAACCACTTTTGACCCCTTGTATACACATACCTTCTCTTTTTCAAACACTACTTTGCACCCCACATCACAAATCGCCGATACAGAAAGCAAATGGTACCTTAAATTCGGTACATGAACAACTTGCTTCAGCTGGCACTTTCGTTTGGACCCTTCCACAATCAGATCAAGCTCCACACTACCGTGACCAACAGACTCTAGTTTGGAATCATTACCGATGCTAACGCCAGAAGACACCTTACTATCATATGTTTGGAACATGGATTCGTCAAAAGTCATGTGGGCAGTAGCACCAGAGTCAACAATCCAGTCACTGTTCGTGGCTTTATCAGAGCCAGTAGCAATGAGACATACAAAGTCAGAGTCGTTGCCACCCGTACCTCGCTCATCGCTGAGCTCAGTATTGACAGTTGGGTGAGCAGCATCGACCTGATTCATGTTAGCCCCATCACGTTGCTTCTTGAAACAGTTCCTCTGGATATGACCCTTCTTATGACAATAATGACACTCGATGTTCTTCCATCGCGACTGCCTGCCAACCAAAGCTGCCTCACTTCCACCAGGATCCTCCTTGGCACGATCGTTCATTCGCTGCTCTTCTTGCAGCAGACGACTCTTCACAAACTCTAGAGTGAGTTGACGATCGCCAATCGTGGTATCAATTGCCACGATGAGGTGCTCGAATCTTTCCGGAAGTCCGCATAGGATGGCCATAGCGATGTCCTCCTCCTCAACAACAACGTCCATACACTTCAGGTCCGATGCCAGATGACGTACACGGTTGATGAACTGTAGCATTTTCTCATCATCACGCATCTTGGCAGAGTAGAAGGACCGTCGGGCGTTGATTTTGTTGAGCAGAGTCTTGCGTTGGAACACATCGCAAATGGCTTTCCACATATCGGCAGCGTTGTCGGCGTCCCGCACATGATCTAAATGCTCATCACTGAGTGTGAGACCAATAATAGCTCTGGCCTTGGCATCTTTCTTTTTCCAAGTCGACAGCTCATCTTCGTCAGTGGGTCTAACAGAGTCGAGGTGGCCGTCGAGATCCTTGAGTGCAAGCCGCAGCTCAATCTTCTGCTTCCATACGTGGAAGTTATCCTCAACCAGCTTTTCGATTTTCACCCCACTGAACGAATCCATGTTGTGCAAAGTGTCACAAGAGGCCGAGAGAGATGGCTTGGCAGCAACAGACAAGTGAACAACAACAACAGACAACAACAACAAAGAAAAAACAACAAACAACAAATAATTCTTCAAGATTGAACAGACAATAGTCTGCGGGCGCACTGGCAGGGCTTCCTATACCCGCGTCCCTAAAGGTCGGACCCCTGGCCCCCAGAGCTCTTCTGGGTAGATAACGGTTTTCTGCAGTCTACCTCCTCCCACGTCAAAAGGAGAAGGCGCGTTGCTCCTTACGAGGCTTCCAGAGGATGGTTGATGACCGAAGATATGCCTTCACCAAGTTGACCCTCTCTGGCCTCTTTCAAGAACTAGCGCGACCTCGAAACCGAAGCTACTTCAACACCAAGATACGCTTCTAACGAGCAATCAATGAAGATCGCACGCGGCCTGATCCGGAAAAGGAGGTCAGCCTTCGAAACGTCGCCTCCCCGCGTACTGCGGATCAAAAGCTCCTTATGGATGCTGTTCACAACAGTCCAAGTGCCCAACCACAAAGGTCGGGCTCACACACAAAGTTAAACAACCAGCCAAATGCAGTGCGCCACGGCACCCCGTCCACAAATGCACCCGCAAAGTTCAACCAGATCTTTCGACCGTCACTGTTATCCGCCCTAAAAGGACCAGTGGGGAACCCGCTTGACAGTACACCTGCTTTGGTTCAAGCCGCCAGGCTAACGTCCCCGAGTACAAGGAATCACCCAAAGTACCTCGGATCAACCGCTCGTCGCACAGGCAAAGATGCAGACCAAACACACAAACACACACGAACGCTGAGCCAAGAACTCCAGGCCCAGACTTCAACAAACACGGTCCTCAACCTCTCAGATCAGAACCCGCAAACACGACGCAGGGATCCACAAAACAACGAAAGAGAGGGAGACCAAACGAAACGGATAGCGATCGACAAACACGGGCAACAACGAGCACCCAAACACAATCACGATAATAACGTCCAACCACTACCACCACAACGCCCTCAGGGAGGAACGCAAGACCGAAAGAAAATACCAACACCAACCCACGATACGGTCACACACCCGACGAAACGGCGCGGAAACGAAGAGAATAGAACAGCGAAACGGGTGAACGGCGGTGCGGGAGAGCGGCGAGAGACGAACTATACGGCAGAGGTCAGCGGGGCTGGGCCCATAACCTGTTGGATAGGGAAATGCTGAAGGAAAGGTTGAGGGAATGAAAAGGAAGTTCGCCAGCTCTGGCTTGGATTTACTTGGAGGCGCTCAAACTTTCACTTATATACTACTTCAAAACGTCAGCTGTCTAGACTCCAACCCAAAGTAAACCCTAGACTACAAAGCAGGGACACTCAATACTACCAATCATATTTAAGCATGACATTAACCCTAGTCAATGTTCATTGCAGCGCACAACAAGGCAATATACAGTGCACACAGTGCACAGCCCATAATTACACTGACGTGTGCACAAATTCAATATGCCAGCACACACTACTTGCAATCCGCCTCCATACACATTCACGTTCCAGCACAGTACTCCAAGTCTCCTGTAATACACATGTCACGTCTCTTCTCCAAGTACATTCGTTACACCTTGGGAGGTGTGTTCATAGTACACCAGCTGGACAGGTTGAACAGCGTGCACAGTAGTACAAGTAGACCACGTACACACGTGTACCACAGACAAACCCAATAGTGCCATACCACTTGTACACACCGCATTGCATGTGCACATTTGCAGTAGCCAATCACAGCCCGAGTTCACGTTGAGATCCGACTGACACGCATATGCGCTTTTCCAGAGGCACCCTCCAAAACAGCCCATGCTCCCCTGCACTTTTGGTTTTCAGTGACAGCACAGGGTCAACAGCCAACAAGGGAGGTGCCGTACCGTCAGGCAATTGGCTGTCTCATGTACTTGTCTGTAGGAACTCGTCCAGATATCTCATACGCGGTGTCCAAACTTGCCAAGTATGTTGAGAAACCTGGAGAGATTCACTGGAAGGCAGTCAAACGTGTGCTTCGCTATCTCAACGGTACTTGTACATTTGGTCTCACCTACGGCTTAAACACCGATTTGGCACTTCACGGCTACGTGGACTCTGACTGGGCAGGCGATGTTGCCAACCGCAAGTCTACCAGTGGGTACTTGTTCATGATGGCTGGAGGTCCTGTGTCATGGTGTTCACGTCAGCAAGAAGTGGTTGCACTGTCTAGTGCTGAAGCTGAGTATGTGAGTCTGTGCAGTGGTTCCAAAGAGGCCATCTGGCTTAGGCGTTTGTGGAATGGCATCGGCATAGTCATTGGAGTAGAAGTGGACGATTCGGTAAAGTTGCTTGTTGAACCAACGCCTGTATATGTTGACAACCAAGGGTGCATTGACCTTGCCCGAAATGGCGTTGTCAACAAGCGTACCAAGCATATCGACATTCGTTTTCACTTTACTCGAGAAGCTCTACGTGACAAGTCGATTGTATTGTTTTACTGCCCTACCGATTGCATGACTGCCGATATGCTCAACAAACCACTTTGCCGTGTGAAGCACGAGAGGTTCTCTGAAGACAGTGGCGTCCGACACCTAGACCTTTGAAGTCAGTGACAGAGGGAGAGTGTTGGCTGTTGACACTGTGCTGTCACTGAAAACCAAAAGTGCAGGGGAGCATGGGCTGTTTTGGAGGGTGCCTCAGGAAAAGCATACATGCGTGTCAGTCGGATCTCAACGTGAACTCGGGCTGTGATTGGCTACTGTAAATGTGCACATGCAATGTGGTGTGTACAAGTGGTATGGCACTATTGGGTTTGTCTGTGGGACACGTGTGTACGTGGTCTACTTGTACTACTGTGCACGCTGTTCAACATGTCCAGCTGGTGTACTATGAACACATCTCACAAGGTGTAACGAATATACTTGGAGAAGAGACGTGACATGTGTATTACAGGAGACTTGGAGTACTGTGCTGGAACGTGAATGTGTATGGAGGCGGATTGCAAGTAGTGTGTGCTGGCATATTGAATTTGTGCACACGTCAGTGTAATTATGGGCTGTGCACTGTGTGCACTGTATATTGCCTTGTTGTGCGCTGCAATGAACATTGACTAGGGTTAATGTCATGCTTAAATATGATTGGTAGTATTGAGTGTCCCTGCTTTGTAGTCTAGGGTTTACTTTGGGTTGGAGTCTAGACAGCTGACGTTTTGAAGTAGTATATAAGTGAAAGTTTGAGCGCCTCCAAGTAAATCCAAGCCAGAGCTGGCGAACTTCCTTTTCATTCCCTCAACCTTTCCTTCAGCATTTCCCTTTCCAACAGCCGCAGAGTATCCTCGATAAACTGTGGCCACAACCCAAGCGAATGGGTGGCAGTAGTGGTAGAAGCGCCTCGAGCAAGTCTTCTGGAAAATCTGGCAAAATCGAAATTGCTGGTGCAACTGTGGAAAGGACTGTTGAGGTTTGGTCGACTGTGCCCCCAAGCCCTTTGGAGTGTTGGAAATTGTGGAAAACAAAAAGTGGATTTAAGCATGAGCACTTTTGGGCACCCTCCGCGGAAAAACGCATATGCGCCTCATCTCAATCTCAACGTGAAACGGCCATCTGATTGGCTACTGCAAATGCCCTCATGCAACGTGGTATGGACAAGTGGTCTGGTTCTAATGGGGCGTGTTGGGGCTTCGGCCCAAGTGGAGCGATTTGATTGGACGAGAGCGCTGAATGAGCACGGGCTATGCAGTTGGAGAGAATGTGCGAATGTGGGCTGGATACGGGGTTTGGCCGTAACAGCCGAATCTGGGGTGCGCGGGGTGGTTTGCACTGGCGCACCACTTTGGATGATTTTTTGAGTTTTTATTTGATATGCTTCATGTTTGAAATTGTTTTGGCGCGCAACTCCTCGTCGCACAGTGGCAAGGTGTGAGACGTGGGTGACCCGCTGACGGTCAGCACCGGCGGCGGAACTGCGTGCAAGGTAGGTATAGTTTTCAATGACGGTCGCCAACGATCGAAGTAAATTGTCAAGGCTGACTACCTTCCTTTATTTCTCTTCTTTTATTTTTGTCTTCTTCTCGTCTTTTCCCCCTCTTCTTCCTTTTCCTTTACCTTACCTGCGCTCACGTTGTGAGGTTATGGGCCCAGAGCGTCGACTCTTCGCAGACGTCACGCTCTACTAACATTTATTTGGATTCAAGAAGATTCCCTACTGCGACAGGTGCGCGATCTACGACTAACGCTCATCTGGATTCAAGAAGCTATTTTGTTTTGCGACAGGCGTGTACCCTGCGGACTTCCTCCTTGGTGGCGAAAACATATCGCGTTTGTTAGTACCCCCTTGGCACGAGACCGGGAAGTCTGCCAAATCCTGCTCTCCGTCCGTAGAGTACGGAGGTTGATGAATTGGGCTTGGAAGTGTAGGAGCAACCGTACTACACCGCACGACCGCGCTACTTTCCCGCAAGAGGCTAGCTTGGGTCAACTGGGGGAAGTGTATCTTGACGACACCCCTCCTTGGGACGCCTCGTAGGGACTAAAAGCGCCTGACTCTGAAGTGCGCAGAGTTCGGTAGGTAATCAAAGCCTACCTCACCTGGAGAGAGTAACCAGGGTCCAGGGGATCATCCTTTAGGGTAGCGGAGGTAGTTTCTCCCGCCAGTGCGCCCGCCTACCTCGAGCAAGTCTCGGTAGGTTCAATCAAGAAGTTTCAACCCGAAGTCGAGAAGTTTGTCTGTTCCGGGTACGCCTTCTGCCACTGCCCTTGAGTATACTCCAAGCGTGGGAGCACCCGAGCTCCGCTTGTGATCGCGTACGAGACGCGTCTCGGTGAGCGTTGCAGGCTACGTCAAAAGTCTCCGCTGTCGTCCTCGCTGTCGAACGTTTGAGTTGGGATACTCCGTTCGGGCAAGCTCGGCCACGAATTCATCACTGCTCGTGGCCCTTTTTCTTAAACTTCCCAAGGCATTGAGTCCCTCACTCTGCTTCCCTCTACTAAATAATTTCGTTTGGTTTCGTTCTATCTGCTTCGTGGATAACAGACTGAAATATGTCGGACACGGAAATGGAATCCGAAAGTACTACCGGGATGAAAATCCCTCGTTTTCATGGAAGGCGTGGTGAGGATTATGCCCTATGGCGCCATCGCCTTCGTGCTGCATGCCGTGTTAAAGGTGTGTGGAACGTTGTGGAATCCGATTCTGGATATTCAGCAACTACTGAAGCAACATCGGATACCGCTATTGATAGCGCTCGAGTTGTCGCAAAGCGCGAGAAGGCATGTGGAATCATAATATGCGCCTTGGGTGATGCGCCACTTCGTGTGGTCATGGATGTCGACGACGACCCGGCGCGCATGCTCGCACTACTTGATGCACGGTATGCGTCCAATCGTACTGTATCCAGAATTGCTATGCAGACTCAACTATTCCGTATGGGATACAATGGTCAGAATATGTCAGGCTATGTGGACCAGTACACGGCGTTATTTGCTCAGTTAGAGCGCAAGGGGAAGGATGCGGCAGTACCGGAGTCACACAAAGCTCCCATGTTACTTGCTTCTATTGATCCCAATTGCACACTGGAGTCTACTGCTGCAGCTCTTCGAACCAAGGATATCGCTGAGCTCACATGGGACTACGTGGCCACGACCCTCATAGATGAATACAACGCGAAACAGGTGTCTGCAAGGCCGTCTGGACGTAGTTCACGTCGCAAGAAGAAGGGGAGGAAAAAATCTGGTCAACATTCTGAATCGACTAATCGTACCCGCAGTAGTGCAAACAACGAAGATGAGGAGTCTGATGGTCACTCCGACATTGAGTCTACTGCTCGTGCACTTGCTGCCGCCTTGAGATCGTCATCATTTGATCGTTCTGGATCGAGCAATGGACATCATTGCGACTTCTGTGATCGCGATGGACACACACAAGATCGTTGCTTTATGAATCCGGACAACCCGGACAACCACTTGCCGCAGAGTATCCTCGATAAACTGTCGCCACAACCCAAGCGAATGGGTGGCAGTAGTGGTAGAAGCGCCTCGAGCAAGTCTTCTGGAAAGTCTGGCAAAATCGAAATTGCTGGTGCAACTGTGGAAAGGACCACTATAGTTCCGCCGAATGACCTGAGTACCTACGCAGACAGCGGTGCGACAGTACATTGCTTCCATTCTGTTTGTGCGTTCGTGCCCGGTTCACTTGAACCTTGCGACGAAAGGACAGTGATGCTTGCCGATAACACATCTGTTGTATCTAAACAACGCGGAGAGGTGATCATTCCTTTGGACAATGCGAACATACGTCTGAGTGATGCCCTACTGACCCCCGCTCTGGGATACAACTTGGTTTCAACCGGGTGTTTGGCCGACAAAGGTATTGAGTCGCCCTTCGGTCGTCACAGTGTACGTTTGACGCTAGAGTCAAATGGTTTTGAGGTGGGCATTGGTGATCGTGACAAGGTATCTCGCATGTACACACTGCCTCAACCTTTAGGGCATGCTGGTGTGGAACTTGCGCTTTCGACTAAGTCTACGGAGACTCAACTGTGGCACCGACGACTGGCTCACATCAACCAACGTGATCTGCAACATGTACACAAGTACGCAGATGGAGTGCCGCACTTGTGTGACATGGAGGAGGTATGCCGAGCATGTCGACTTGGCAAGGCTCATAAGCTTCTGTTCCCAGGTCACTTTGAACATGCATCCGCGGTTGGTGACATTGTGCACTCGGATATTGTAGGTCCTCTGGAAAAGTCTTTTCCGGACAAGTTTCAATATGCATGTACATTCCTCGATGATCACTCACGGTATGTGTTCCTAGGTCTGGTGATCCATCGCAGTGCTCTTAGTGATGTGTTTGTGGGTATTGCGGCAAAGTTTGAGCAGCTTGGAGGAGTGCATATCAAAAGTTTGCACTCGGACGGTGCAGAAGAATATATTGCCCTGCAAGAGAACTTGGCAGCAGAACATGGCCTCACTTCTTTCTCTGCTCCATACACCCCCGAACACAACGCTATAGCTGAGCGCATCAATCGTACCATGGTGGAAGCTGCTCGATCGTTGCTGATCCAAGCCGATCTACCACAATGTTTGTGGCCATATGCGCTGAAACATGTTATCTTTGTGCGTAATCGAGTGCAACATTCTACTGTTAACAACAGTCCCTACTTTCTGGTAACTGGAAATAAACCTTTGTTGAAGCACGTGCGTGTGTTTGGATGCACTGCATTCGTGCTAAGGACTCCGCGTGGACCCAAGTTCGAGTCTCGTGCACTTGAGGGAGTGTACTTGGAGACTCTTGAGCATGGTGTGTACAAGGTACTCGTCGTTGATAATGACGGTACTCGGCGTATTATTGAGTCACGACATGTTACTTTTGATGAATCCAAGTTCACTGGCGCATCATCTCTTGCCAACTACATGGATGATGAAAGTGCGTCAGATGCTGACTATAGCTCTGATATGGGATTATGTGATAGCATTGATGACGAATCGGATACCTTCTCCGTCGATAATGTTAAGGAGGAGGTGGTTCACGACGGATCCTCGCACCTGATTCCAGCACTCAGGCAGTCGGAGTCAGACTCCGGCAGCAATGAAGACGATGCACAGGATTCCGAAAGTGATGACGAAAGTGCTGCTGATGACCTTGATACATCTGCTGTTGGGTGTTGACCCTGTGCTGTCACTGAAAACCAAAAGTGCAGGGGAGCATGGGCTGTTTTGGAGGGTGCCTCTGGAAAAGCGCATATGCGTGTCAGTCGGATCTCAACGTGAACTCGGGCTGTGATTGGCTACTGCAAATGTGCACATGCAATGCGGTGTGTACAAGTGGTATGGCACTATTGGGTTTGTCTGTGGTACACGTGTGTACGTGGCCTACTTGTACTACTGTGCACACTGTTCAACCTGTCCAGCTGGTGTACTATGAACACACCTCACAAGGTGTAACGAATGTACTTGGAGAAGAGACGTGACATGTGTATTACAGGAGACTTGGAGTACTGTGCTGGAACGTGAATGTGTATGGAGGCGGATTGCAAGTAGTGTGTGCTGGCATATTGAATTTGTGCACACGTCAGTGTAATTATGGGCTGTGCACTGTGTGCACTGTATATTGCCTTGTTGTGCGCTGCAATGAACATTGACTAGGGTTAATGTCATGCTTAAATATGATTGGTAGTATTGAGTGTCCCTGCTTTGTAGTCTAGGGTTTACTTTGGGTTGGAGTCTAGACAGCTGACGTTTTGAAGTAGTATATAAGTGAAAGTTTGAGCGCCTCCAAGTAAATCCAAGCCAGAGCTGGCGAACTTCCTTTTCATTCGCTCAACCTTTCCTTCAGCATTTCCCTATCCAACAGGTTATGGGCCCAGCCCCGCTGACCTCTGCCGTATAGTTCGTCTCTCGCCGCTCTCCCGCACCGCCGTTCACCCGTTTCGCTGTTCTATTCTCTTCGTTTCCGCGCCGTTTCGTCGGGTGTGTGACCGTATCGTGGGTTGGTGTTGGTATTTTCTTTCGGTCTTGCGTTCCTCCCTGAGGGCGTTGTGGTGGTAGTGGTTGGACGTTATTATCGTGATTGTGTTTGGGTGCTCGTTGTTGCCCGTGTTTGTCGATCGCTATCCGTTTCGTTTGGTCTCCCTCTCTTTCGTTGTTTTGTGGATCCCTGCGTCGTGTTTGCGGGTTCTGATCTGAGAGGTTGAGGACCGTGTTTGTTGAAGTCTGGGCCTGGAGTTCTTGGCTCAGCGTTCGTGTGTGTTTGTGTGTTTGGTCTGCATCTTTGCCTGTGCGACGAGCGGTTGATCCGAGGTACTTTGGGTGATTCCTTGTACTCGGGGACGTTAGCCTGGCGGCTTGAACCAAAGCAGGTGTACTGTCAAGCGGGTTCCCCACTGGTCCTTTTAGGGCGGATAACAGTGACGGTCGAAAGATCTGGTTGAACTTTGCGGGTGCATTTGTGGACGGGGTGCCGTGGCGCACTGCATTTGGCTGGTTGCTTGACTTTGTGTGTGAGCCCGACCTTTGTGGTTGGGCACTTGGACTGTTGTGAACAGCATCCATAAGGAGCTTTTGATCCGCAGTACGCGGGGAGGCGACGTTTCGAAGGCTGACCTCCTTTTCAGGATCAGGCCGCGTGCGATCTTCATTGATTGTTCGTTAGAAGCGTATCTTGGTGTTGAAGTAGCTTCGGTTTCGAGGTCGCGCTAGTTCTTGAAAGAGGCCAGAGAGGGTCAACTTGGTGAAGGCATATCTTCGGTCATCAACCATCCTCTGGAAGCCTCGTAAGGAGCAACGCGCCTTCTCCTTTTGACGTGGGAGGAGGTAGACTGCAGAAAACCGTTATCTACCCAGAAGAGCTCTGGGGGCCAGGGGTCCGACCTTTAGGGACGCGGGTATAGGAAGCCCTGCCAGTGCGCCTGCAGACTATTGTCTGTTCAATCTTGAAGAATTATTTGTTGTTTGTTGTTTTTTCTTTGTTGTTGTTGTCTGTTGTTGTTGTTCACTTGTCTGTTGCTGCCAAGCCATCTCTCTCGGCCTCTTGTGACACTTTGCACAACATGGATTCGTTCAGTGGGGTGAAAATCGAAAAGCTGGTTGAGGATAACTTCCACGTATGGAAGCAGAAGATTGAGCTGCTGCTTGCACTCAAGGACCTCGACGGCCACCTCGACTCTGTTAGACCCACTGACGAAGATGAGCTGTCGACTTGGAAAAAGAAAGATGCCAAGGCCAGAGCTATTATTGGTCTCACACTCAGTGATGAGCATTTAGATCATGTGCGGGACGCCGACAACGCTGCCGATATGTGGAAAGCCATTTGCGATGTGTTCCAACGCAAGACTCTGCTCAACAAAATCAACGCCCGACGGTCCTTCTACTCTGCCAAGATGCGTGATGATGAGAAAATGCTACAGTTCATCAACCGTGTACGTCATCTGGCATCGGACCTGAAGTGTATGGACGTTGTTGTTGAGGAGGAGGACATCGCTATGGCCATCCTATGCGGACTTCCGGAAAGATTCGAGCACCTCATCGTGGCAATTGATACCACGATTGGCGATCGTCAACTCACTCTAGAGTTTGTGAAGAGTCGTCTGCTGCAAGAAGAGCAGCGAATGAACGATCGTGCCAAGGAGGATCCTGGTGGAAGTGAGGCAGCTTTGGTTGGCAGGCAGTCGCGATGGAAGAACATCGAGTGTCATTATTGTCATAAGAAGGGTCATATCCAGAGGAACTGTTTCAAGAAGCAACGTGATGGGGCTAACATGAATCAGGTCGATGCTGCTCACCCAACTGTCAATACTGAGCTCAGCGATGAGCGAGGTACGGGTGGCAACGACTCTGACTTTGTATGTCTCATTGCTACTGGCTCTGATAAAGCCACGAACAGTGACTGGATTGTTGACTCTGGTGCTACTGCCCACATGACTTTTGACGAATCCATGTTCCAAACATATGATAGTAAGGTGTCTTCTGGCGTTAGCATCGGTAATGATTCCAAACTAGAGTCTGTTGGTCACGGTAGTGTGGAGCTTGATCTGATTGTGGAAGGGTCCAAACGAAAGTGCCAGCTGAAGCAAGTTGTTCATGTACCGAATTTAAGGTACCATTTGCTTTCTGTATCGGCGATTTGTGATGTGGGGTGCAAAGTAGTGTTTGAAAAAGAGAAGGTATGTGTATACAAGGGGTCAAAAGTGGTTGCCTTGGGGCGCCGCGTCAAAGGCCTATACTACCTTTGCACTGCTGCACACCAGTGTACAGATGTAAACAGCGCACTTGTGTCGGACTTGTCACTATGGCATGCTCGAATGGCTCATGTGAATGTGGATGGTATCAAGCATATGGCTCGAAACAAGGTTGTGTCAGGGCTCAATGTAGACGTTGCGCAGGATTCAGATGTGTGTGGCTCATGTGTAGTAGGAAAAGCAACCCGTGCTCCGACTCCCAAGCAAGGGGGGGAACGAGCAAAACACGTACTGGAACTTGTTCACTCCGATGTGTCAGGTCCAGTAAGTGTGAAATCCTTGGGAGGCTCGCACTACTTCGTCACATTCATCGATGATCACAGTCGTTTCTGCTTCTTCTACATGCTCAAAACTAAGGATGAGGTGTTCCAGATGTTCCTAAGGTGGCTCAAGTTTGTTCAAAACCAAACTGGCAGACAAGTGAAAACCATCACCGCACGTGAGAGTGTGCTCAAAGCATTGCGCACTGACAACGGTGGTGAATATCTGTCACATCGTTTTACCAAAGAACTTGAACGTCACGGTATTGAGCATCAGCGAACTGTGCCTTACAATCCTCAGCAGAATGGACTTGCCGAACGGTTCAACCGCACACTCATGGACTTGGTCAGATCGATGTTATGTCACAAGAAATTGCCAAAGCACTTTTGGGCTGAGGCACTGAATGTTGCAGTGTATGTGCGCAACCGTGTGACTTGCAAAGCTCTTCCAAGTAGTGTGACACCATATGAACTGTGGCACGGTCAGAAGCCTGATGTGAGCAACCTGCGTGTGTTTGGGAGCCGATGCTGGTACAAGGTTGTGGATCATAAGCTGAAGAAGCTAGAGGAGCGTGGTGTGGAAGCTATCTTTATTGGGTACACCCCAGGGTCTCACGGATACAAGTTGTGGGACTCTGAAAAGAAAAAGGTGATTGTGTCAAGAGATGTACGGTTTGATGAGTTTTCGGGCTCAGACAACCAGTTTAGCTATGAGGAAGAGGACTACGCAGACATTGACTTTAGTAATATGTCTAGTCCACATGATACCTCTACATCTGACACATCTAGTGGACCCAGCGATGATGACCCTTCTGCGCCTTTGCCTGACTCTGATGATGCTTCTGACAGCTCTGTTGATGATTCCGCAGCTGATACACCAGTGGAGCCTGTAGTGCATGAGACACAACCTGTTCGTAGGTCCACGCGTGAACGTAGGAAGCCGAGCTCATGGTGGCGTGCAACTGCTCTACTCACTGCCAGTGATGACACCCCGTCCTCATATGATGATGCTGTGTCACGTCCTGATTCCGAAGCATGGAAGAAGGCAATGAAGAGTGAGTACCAGTCACTAATTGAGCATGACACATGGGACTTAGTGCCAAGGCCAGCAGACAGCAACGTGATTTCGTCCAAGTGGGTGTATGTGCAAAAGTATGAAGCAGCACCATCTGGTGAACCAACTATCAGGTACAAGGCTCGTATGGTTGCTAGAGGATTCCTGCAGATCGAGGGTGTTGACTTTTCTGAAACATATGCACCTGTTGTTAAGTTTACCTCGATCAGGATGATTCTGTCAGTGACTGCTGTACGAGACTTTCATTTGCATCAGATGGATGTGAAAACAGCTTTTCTGAACGGTGACCTTGAGGAGACAGTGTACATGGAGCAGCCAACAGGTTTTGTGCAGCAAGGTAACGAGGATCTGGTGTGTCGTTTGAAGAAAGCCATCTATGGGCTACGACAGGCACCCAGACAGTGGCATGCAAAGATATACTCGTTCCTTGTTGAGGAGATGCAGTTGACGCCAAATGACGCAGATGAGTGTGTGTACAGCGGAAAGATACTGGGATTTGTTGTTCTAATTGCTCTATACGTTGATGACTTGCTTATTGCAAGTCCGAGCATGAAGACAATGGATCGTGTAGAGGCAGAGCTGTCGTCTCGGTTCCACATGAAAGACCTCTATCAAGCTCGCATGGTACTCGGATTCGAGATCCACCGTGACAGAGTTATGCGAGAGTTGTATCTGACTCAGTCTGCGTACACACAAAAGGTCTTGGAACGTTTTGGCATGCACCAGTCCAAACCAGTTGACACTCCAATGGAAGTTGGCATGGACCTGTCTGCGATTCAGGATGTACTCAGGGAGGTGCCGTACCGTCAGGCAATTGGCTGTCTCATGTATTTGTCTGTAGGAACTCGTCCAGATATCTCATACGCGGTGTCCAAACTTGCCAAGTATGTTGAGAAACCTGGAGAGATTCACTGGAAGGCAGTCAAACGTGTGCTTCGCTATCTCAACGGTACTTGTACATTTGGTCTCACCTACGGCTTAAACACCGATTTGGCACTTCACGGCTACGTGGACTCTGACTGGGCAGGCGATGTTGCAAACCGCAAGTCTACCAGTGGGTACTTGTTCATGATGGCTGGAGGTCCTGTGTCATGGTGTTCACGTCAGCAAGAAGTGGTTGCACTGTCTAGTGCTGAAGCTGAGTATGTGAGTCTGTGCAGTGGTTCCAAAGAGGCCATCTGGCTTAGGCGTTTGTGGAATGGCATCGGCATAGTCATTGGAGTAGAAGTGGACGATTCGGTAAAGTTGCTTGTTGAACCAACGCCTGTATATGTTGACAACCAAGGGTGCATTGACCTTGCCCGAAATGGCGTTGTCAACAAGCGTACCAAGCATATCGACATTCGTTTTCACTTTACTCGAGAAGCTCTACGTGACAAGTCGATTGTATTGTTTTACTGCCCTACCGATTGCATGACTGCCGATATGCTCAACAAACCACTTTGCCGTGTGAAGCACGAGAGGTTCTCTGAAGACAGTGGCGTCCGACACCTAGACCTTTGAAGTCAGTGACAGAGGGGGAGTGTTGGCTGTTGACACTGTGCTGTCACTGAAAACCAAAAGTGCAGGGGAGCATGGGCTGTTTTGGAGGGTGCCTCAGGAAAAGCATACATGCGTGTCAGTCGGATCTCAACGTGAACTCGGGCTGTGATTGGCTACTGTAAATGTGCACATGCAATGTGGTGTGTACAAGTGGTATGGCACTATTGGGTTTGTCTGTGGGACACGTGTGTACGTGGTCTACTTGTACTACTGTGCACGCTGTTCAACATGTCCAGCTGGTGTACTATGAACACATCTCACAAGGTGTAACGAATATACTTGGAGAAGAGACGTGACATGTGTATTACAGGAGACTTTGTGTACTGTGCTGGAACGTGAATGTGTATGGAGGCGGATTGCAAGTAGTGTGTGCTGGCATATTGAATTTGTGCACACGTGAGTGTAATTATGGGCTGTGCACTGTTATATTGCCTTGTTGGGCGCTGCAATGAACATTGACTAGGGTTAGTGTCATGCTTGAATATGATTGGTAGTATTGAGTGTCCCTGCTTTGTAGTCTAGGGTTTACTTTGGGTTGGAGTCTAGACAGCTGACGTTTTGAAGTAGTATATAAGTGAAAGTTTGAGCGCCTCCAAGTAAATCCAAGCCAGAGCTGGCGAACTTCCTTTTCATTCCCTCAACCTTTCCTTCAGCATTTCTTTTTCCAACAGCCGCAGAGTATCCTCGATAAACTGTGGCCACAACCCAAGCGAATGGGTGGCAGTAGTGGTAGAAGCGCCTCGAGCAAGTCTTCTGGAAAATCTGGCAAAATCGAAATTGCTGGTGCAACTGTGAAAAGGACTGTTGAGGTTTGGTCGACTGTGCCCCCAAGCCTTTTGGAGTGTTGGAAATTGTTGAAAACAAAAAGTGGATTTAAGCATGAGCACTTTTGGGCACCCTCCGCGGAAAAACGCATATGCGCCTCATCTCAATCTCAACGTGAAACGGCCATCTGATTGGCTACTGCAAATGCCCTCATGCAACGTGGTATGGACAAGTGGTCTGGTTCTAATGGGGCGTGTTGGGGCTTCGGCCCAAGTGGAGCGATGTGATTGGACGAGAGCGCTGAATGAGCACGGGCTATGCAGTTGGAGAGAATGTGCGAATGTGGGCTGGATACGGGGTTTGGCCGTAACAGCCGAATCTGGGGTGCGCGGGGTGGTTTGCACTGGCGCACCACTTTGGATGATTTTTTGAGTTTTTATTTGATATGCTTCATGTTTGAAATTGTTTTGGCGCGCAACTCCTCATCGCACAGTGGCAAGGTGTGAGACGTGGGTGACGCGCCGACGGTCAGCACCGGCGGCGGAACTGCGTGCGAGGTAGGTATAGTTTTCAATGACGGTCGCCAACGATCGAAGTAAATTGTCAAGGCTGACTACCTTCCTTTATTTCTCTTCTTTTATTTTTGTCTTCTTCTCGTCTTTTCCCCCTCTTCTTCCTTTTCCTTTACCTTACCTGCGCTCACGTTGTGAGGTTATGGGCCCAGAGCGTCGACTCTTCGCAGACGTCACGCTCTACTAACATTTATTTGGATTCAAGAAGATTCCCTACTGCAACAGGTGCGCGATCTACGACTAACGCCCATCTGGATTCAAGAAGCTATTTTGTTTTGCGACAGGCGTGTACCCTGCGGACTTCCTCCTTGGTGGCGAAAACATATCGCGTTTGTTAGTACCCCCTTGGCACGAGACCGGGAAGTCTGCCAAATCCTGCTCTCCGTCCGTAGAGTACGGAGGTTGATGAATTGGGCTTGGAAGTGTAGGAGCAACCGTACTACACCGCACGACCGCGCTACTTTCCCGCAAGAGGCTAGCTTGGGTCAACTGGGGGAAGTGTATCTTGACGACACCCCTCCTTGGGACGCCTCGTAGGGACTAAAAGCGCCTGACTCTGAAGTGCGCAGAGTTCGGTAGGTAATCAAAGCCTACCTCACCTAGAGAGAGTAACCAGGGTCCAGGGGATCATCCTTTAGGGTAGCGGAGGTAGTTTCTCCCGCCAGTGCGCCCGCCTACCTCGAGCAAGTCTCGGTAGGTTCAATCAAGAAGTTTCAACCCGAAGTCGAGAAGTTTGTCTGTTCCGGGTACGCCTTCTGCCACTGCCCTTGAGTATACTCCAAGCGTGGGAGCACCCGAGCTCCGCTTGTGATCGCGTACGAGACGCGTCTCGGTGAGCGTTGCAGGCTACGTCAAAAGTCTCCGCTGTCGTCCTCGCTGTCGAACGTTTGAGTTGGGATACTCCGTTCGGGCAAGCTCGGCCACGAATTCATCACTGCTCGTGGCCCTTTTTCTTAAACTTCCCAAGGCATTGAGTCCCTCACTCTGCTTCCCTCTACTAAATAATTTCGTTTGGTTTCGTTCTATCTGCTTCGTGGATAACAGACTGAAATATGTCGGACACGGAAATGGAATCCGAAAGTACTACCGGGATGAAAATCCCTCGTTTTCATGGAAGGCGTGGTGAGGATTATGCCCTATGGCGCCATCGCCTTCGTGCTGCATGCCGTGTTAAAGGTGTGTGGAACGTTGTGGAATCCGATTCTGGATATTCAGCAACTACTGAAGCAACATCGGATACCGCTATTGATAGCGCTCGAGTTGTCGCAAAGCGCGAGAAGGCATGTGGAATCATAATATGCGCCTTGGGTGATGCGCCACTTCGTGTGGTCATGGATGTCGACGACGACCCGGCGCGCATGCTCGCACTACTTGATGCACGGTATGCGTCCAATCGTACTGTATCCAGAATTGCTATGCAGACTCAACTATTCCGTATGGGATACAATGGTCAGAATATGTCAGGCTATGTGGACCAGTACACGGCGTTATTTGCTCAGTTAGAGCGCAAGGGGAAGGATGCGGCAGTACCGGAGTCACACAAAGCTCCCATGTTACTTGCTTCTATTGATCCCAATTGCACACTGGAGTCTACTGCTGCAGCTCTTCGAACCAAGGATATCGCTGAGCTCACATGGGACTACGTGGCCACGACCCTCATAGATGAATACAACGCGAAACAGGTGTCTGCAAGGCCGTCTGGACGTAGTTCACGTCGCAAGAAGAAGGGGAGGAAAAAATCTGGTCAACATTCTGAATCGACTAATCGTACCCGCAGTAGTGCAAACAACGAAGATGAGGAGTCTGATGGTCACTCCGACATTGAGTCTACTGCTCGTGCACTTGCTGCCGCCTTGAGATCGTCATCATTTGATCGTTCTGGATCGAGCAATGGACATCATTGCGACTTCTGTGATCGCGATGGACACACACAAGATCGTTGCTTTATGAATCCGGACAACCCGGACAACCACTTGCCGCAGAGTATCCTCGATAAACTGTCGCCACAACCCAAGCGAATGGGTGGCAGTAGTGGTAGAAGCGCCTCGAGCAAGTCTTCTGGAAAGTCTGGCAAAATCGAAATTGCTGGTGCAACTGTGGAAAGGACCACTATAGTTCCGCCGAATGACCTGAGTACCTACGCAGACAGCGGTGCGACAGTACATTGCTTCCATTCTGTTTGTGCGTTCGTGCCCGGTTCACTTGAACCTTGCGACGAAAGGACAGTGATGCTTGCCGATAACACATCTGTTGTATCTAAACAACGCGGAGAGGTGATCATTCCTTTGGACAATGCGAACATACGTCTGAGTGATGCCCTACTGACCCCCGCTCTGGGATACAACTTGGTTTCAACCGGGTGTTTGGCCGACAAAGGTATTGAGTCGCCCTTCGGTCGTCACAGTGTACGTTTGACGCTAGAGTCAAATGGTTTTGAGGTGGGCATTGGTGATCGTGACAAGGTATCTCGCATGTACACACTGCCTCAACCTTTAGGGCATGCTGGTGTGGAACTTGCGCTTTCGACTAAGTCTACGGAGACTCAACTGTGGCACCGACGACTGGCTCACATCAACCAACGTGATCTGCAACATGTACACAAGTACGCAGATGGAGTGCCGCACTTGTGTGACATGGAGGAGGTATGCCGAGCATGTCGACTTGGCAAGGCTCATAAGCTTCTGTTCCCAGGTCACTTTGAACATGCATCCGCGGTTGGTGACATTGTGCACTCGGATATTGTAGGTCCTCTGGAAAAGTCTTTTCCGGACAAGTTTCAATATGCATGTACATTCCTCGATGATCACTCACGGTATGTGTTCCTAGGTCTGGTGATCCATCGCAGTGCTCTTAGTGATGTGTTTGTGGGTATTGCGGCAAAGTTTGAGCAGCTTGGAGGAGTGCATATCAAAAGTTTGCACTCGGACGATGCAGAAGAATATATTGCCCTGCAAGAGAACTTGGCAGCAGAACATGGCCTCACTTCTTTCTCTGCTCCATACACCCCCGAACACAACGCTATAGCTGAGCGCATCAATCGTACCATGGTGGAAGCTGCTCGATCGTTGCTGATCCAAGCCGATCTACCACAATGTTTGTGGCCATATGCGCTGAAACATGTTATCTTTGTGCGTAATCGAGTGCAACATTCTACTGTTAACAACAGTCCCTACTTTCTGGTAACTGGAAATAAACCTTTGTTGAAGCACGTGCGTGTGTTTGGATGCACTGCATTCGTGCTAAGGACTCCGCGTGGACCCAAGTTCGAGTCTCGTGCACTTGAGGGAGTGTACTTGGAGACTCTTGAGCATGGTGTGTACAAGGTACTCGTCGTTGATAATGACGGTACTCGGCGTATTATTGAGTCACGACATGTTACTTTTGATGAATCCAAGTTCACTGGCGCATCATCTCTTGCCAACTACATGGATGATGAAAGTGCGTCAGATGCTGACTATAGCTCTGATATGGGATTATGTGATAGCATTGATGACGAATCGGATACCTTCTCCGTCGATAATGTTGAGGAGGAGGTGGTTCACGACGGATCCTCGCACCTGATTCCAGCACTCAGGCAGTCGGAGTCAGACTCCGGCAGCAATGAAGACGATGCACAGGATTCCGAAAGTGATGACGAAAGTGCTGCTGATGACCTTGATACATCTGCTGTTGGGTGTTGACCCTGTGCTGTCACTGAAAACCAAAAGTGCAGGGGAGCATGGGCTGTTTTGGAGGGTGCCTCTGGAAAAGCGCATATGCGTGTCAGTCGGATCTCAACGTGAACTCGGGCTGTGATTGGCTACTGCAAATGTGCACATGCAATGCGGTGTGTACAAGTGGTATGGCACTATTGGGTTTGTCTGTGGTACACGTGTGTACGTGGTCTACTTGTACTACTGTGCACGCTGTTCAACCTGTCCAGCTGGTGTACTATGAACACACCTCACAAGGTGTAACGAATGTACTTGGAGAAGAGACGTGACATGTGTATTACAGGAGACTTGGAGTACTGTGCTGGAACGTGAATGTGTATGGAGGCGGATTGCAAGTAGTGTGTGCTGGCATATTGAATTTGTGCACACGTCAGTGTAATTATGGGCTGTGCACTGTGTGCACTGTATATTGCCTTGTTGTGCGCTGCAATGAACATTGACTAGGGTTAATGTCATGCTTGAATATGATTGGTAGTATTGAGTGTCCCTGCTTTGTAGTCTAGGGTTTACTTTGGGTTGGAGTCTAGACAGCTGACGTTTTGAAGTAGTATATAAGTGAAAGTTTGAGCGCCTCCAAGTAAATCCAAGCCAGAGCTGGCGAACTTCCTTTTCATTCCCTCAACCTTTCCTTCAGCATTTCCCTATCCAACAGGTTATGGGCCCAGCCCCGCTGACCTCTGCCGTATAGTTCGTCTCTCGCCGCTCTCCCGCACCGCCGTTCACCCGTTTCGCTGTTCTATTCTCTTCGTTTCCGCGCCGTTTCGTCGGGTGTGTGACCGTATCGTGGGTTGGTGTTGGTATTTTCTTTCGGTCTTGCGTTCCTCCCTGAGGGCGTTGTGGTGGTAGTGGTTGGACGTTATTATCGTGATTGTGTTTGGGTGCTCGTTGTTGCCCGTGTTTGTCGATCGCTATCCGTTTCGTTTGGTCTCCCTCTCTTTCGTTGTTTTGTGGATCCCTGCGTCGTGTTTGCGGGTTCTGATCTGAGAGGTTGAGGACCGTGTTTGTTGAAGTCTGGGCCTGGAGTTCTTGGCTCAGCGTTCGTGTGTGTTTGTGTGTTTGGTCTGCATCTTTGCCTGTGCGACGAGCGGTTGATCCGAGGTACTTTGGGTGATTCCTTGTACTCGGGGACGTTAGCCTGGCGGCTTGAACCAAAGCAGGTGTACTGTCAAGCGGGTTCCCCACTGGTCCTTTTAGGGCGGATAACAGTGACGGTCGAAAGATCTGGTTGAACTTTGCGGGTGCATTTGTGGACGGGGTGCCGTGGCGCACTGCATTTGGCTGGTTGCTTGACTTTGTGTGTGAGCCCGACCTTTGTGGTTGGGCACTCGGACTGTTGTGAACAGCATCCATAAGGAGCTTTTGATCCGCAGTACGCGGGGAGGCGACGTTTCGAAGGCTGACCTCCTTTTCCGGATCAGGCCGCGTGCGATCTTCATTGATTGCTCGTTAGAAGCGTATCTTGGTGTTGAAGTAGCTTCGGTTTCGAGGTAGCGCTAGTTCTTGAAAGAGGCCAGAGAGGGTCAACTTGGTGAAGGCATATCTTCGGTCATCAACCATCCTCTGGAAGCCTCGTAAGGAGCAACGCGCCTTCTCCTTTTGACGTGGGAGGAGGTAGACTGCAGAAAACCGTTATCTACCCAGAAGAGCTCTGGGGGCCAGGGGTCCGACCTTTAGGGACGCGGGTATAGGAAGCCCTGCCAGTGCGCCCGCAGACTATTGTCTGTTCAATCTTGAAGAATTATTTGTTGTTTGTTGTTTTTTCTTTGTTGTTGTTGTCTGTTGTTGTTGTTCACTTGTCTGTTGCTGCCAAGCCATCTCTCTCGGCCTCTTGTGACACTTTGCACAACATGGATTCGTTCAGTGGGGTGAAAATCGAAAAGCTGGTTGAGGATAACTTCCACGTATGGAAGCAGAAGATTGAGCTGCTGCTTGCACTCAAGGACCTCGACGGCCACCTTGACTCTGTTAGACCCACTGACGAAGATGAGCTGTCGACTTGGAAAAAGAAAGATGCCAAGGCCAGAGCTATTATTGGTCTCACACTCAGTGATGAGCATTTAGATCATGTGCGGGACGCCGACAACGCTGCCGATATGTGGAAAGCCATTTGCGATGTGTTCCAACGCAAGACTCTGCTCAACAAAATCAACGCCCGACGGTCCTTCTACTCTGCCAAGATGCGTGATGATGAGAAAATGCTACAGTTCATCAACCGTGTACGTCATCTGGCATCGGACCTGAAGTGTATGGACGTTGTTGTTGAGGAGGAGGACATCGCTATGGCCATCCTATGCGGACTTCCGGAAAGATTCGAGCACCTCATCGTGGCAATTGATACCACGATTGGCGATCGTCAACTCACTCTAGAGTTTGTGAAGAGTCGTCTGCTGCAAGAAGAGCAGCGAATGAACGATCGTGCCAAGGAGGATCCTGGTGGAAGTGAGGCAGCTTTGGTTGGCAGGCAGTCGCGATGGAAGAACATCGAGTGTCATTATTGTCATAAGAAGGGTCATATCCAGAGGAACTGTTTCAAGAAGCAACGTGATGGGGCTAACATGAATCAGGTCGATGCTGCTCACCCAACTGTCAATACTGAGCTCAGCGATAAGCGAGGTACGGGTGGCAACGACTCTGACTTTGTATGTCTCATTGCTACTGGCTCTGATAAAGCCACGAACAGTGACTGGATTGTTGACTCTGGTGCTACTGCCCACATGACTTTTGACGAATCCATGTTCCAAACATATGATAGTAAGGTGTCTTCTGGCGTTAGCATCGGTAATGATTCCAAACTAGAGTCTGTTGGTCACGGTAGTGTGGAGCTTGATCTGATTGTGGAAGGGTCCAAACGAAAGTGCCAGCTGAAGCAAGTTGTTCATGTACCGAATTTAAGGTACCATTTGCTTTCTGTATCGGCGATTTGTGATGTGGGGTGCAAAGTAGTGTTTGAAAAAGAGAAGGTATGTGTATACAAGGGGTCAAAAGTGGTTGCCTTGGGGCGCCGCGTCAAAGGCCTATACTACCTTTGCACTGCTGCACACCAGTGTACAGATGTAAACAGTGCACTTGTGTCGGACTTGTCACTATGGCATGCTCGAATGGCTCATGTGAATGTGGATGGTATCAAGCATATGGCTCGAAACAAGGTTGTGTCAGGGCTCAATGTAGACGTTGCGCAGGATTCAGATGTGTGTGGCTCATGTGTAGTAGGAAAAGCAACCCGTGCTCCGACTCCCAAGCAAGGGGGGGAACGAGCAAAACACGTACTGGAACTTGTTCACTCCGATGTGTCAGGTCCAGTAAGTGTGAAATCCTTGGGAGGCTCGCACTACTTCGTCACATTCATCGATGATCACAGTCGTTTCTGCTTCTTCTACATGCTCAAAACTAAGGATGAGGTGTTCCAGATGTTCCTAAGGTGGCTCAAGTTTGTTCAAAACCAAACTGGCAGACAAGTGAAAACCATCACCGCACGTGAGAGTGTGCTCAAAGCATTGCGCACTGACAACGGTGGTGAATATCTGTCACATCGTTTTACCAAAGAACTTGAACGTCACGGTATTGAGCATCAGCGAACTGTGCCTTACAATCCTCAGCAGAATGGACTTGCCGAACGGTTCAACCGCACACTCATGGACTTGGCCAGATCGATGTTATGTCACAAGAAATTGCCAAAGCACTTTTGGGCTGAGGCACTGAATGTTGCAGTGTATGTGCGCAACCGTGTGACTTGCAAAGCTCTTCCAAGTAGTGTGACACCATATGAACTGTGGCACGGTCAGAAGCCTGATGTGAGCAACCTGCGTGTGTTTGGGAGCCGATGCTGGTACAAGGTTGTGGATCATAAGCTGAAGAAGCTAGAGGAGCGTGGTGTGGAAGCTATCTTTATTGGGTACACCCCAGGGTCTCACGGATACAAGTTGTGGGACTCTGAAAAGAAAAAGGTGATTGTGTCAAGAGATGTACGGTTTGATGAGTTTTCGGGCTCATACAACCAGTTTAGCTATGAGGAAGAGGACTACGCAGACATTGACTTTAGTAATATGTCTAGTCCACATGATACCTCTACATCTGACACATCTAGTGGACCCAGCGATGATGACCCTTCTGCGCCTTTGCCTGACTCTGATGATGCTTCTGACAGCTCTGTTGATGATTCCGCAGCTGATACACCAGTTGAGCCTGTAGTGCATGAGACACAACCTGTTCGTAGGTCCACGCGTGAACGTAGGAAGCCGAGCTCATGGTGGCGTGCAACTGCTCTACTCACTGCCAGTGATGACACCCCGTCGTCATATGATGATGCTGTGTCACGTCCTGATTCCGAAGCATGGAAGAAGGCAATGAAGAGTGAATACCAGTCACTAATTGAGCATGACACATGGGACTTAGTGCCAAGGCCAGCAGACAGCAACGTGATTTCGTCCAAGTGGGTGTATGTGCAAAAGTATGAAGTAGCACCATCTGGTGAACCAACTATCAGGTACAAGGCTCGTATGGTTGCTAGAGGATTCCTGCAGATCGAGGGTGTTGACTTTTCTGAAACATATGCACCTGTTGTTAAGTTTACCTCGATCAGGATGATTCTGTCAGTGACTGCTGTACGAGACTTTCATTTGCATCAGATGGATGTGAAAACAGCTTTTCTGAACGGTGACCTTGAGGAGACAGTGTACATGGAGCAGCCAACAGGTTTTGTGCAGCAAGGTAACGAGGATCTGGTGTGTCGTTTGAAGAAAGCCATCTATGGGCTACGACAGGCACCCAGACAGTGGCATGCAAAGATATACTCGTTCCTTGTTGAGGAGATGCAGTTGACGCCAAATGACGCAGATGAGTGTGTGTACAGCGGAAAGATACTGGGATTTGTTGTTCTAATTGCTCTATACGTTGATGACTTGCTTATTGCAAGTCCGAGCATGAAGACAATGGATCGTGTAGAGGCAGAGCTGTCGTCTCGGTTCCACATGAAAGACCTCTATCAAGCTCGCATGGTACTCGGATTCGAGATCCACCGTGACAGAGTTATGCGAGAGTTGTATCTGACTCAGTCTGCGTACACACAAAAGGTCTTGGAACGTTTTGGCATGCACCAGTCCAAACCAGTTGACACTCCAATGGAAGTTGGCATGGACCTGTCTGCGATTCAGGATGTACTCAGGGAGGTGCCGTACCGTCAGGCAATTGGCTGTCTCATGTATTTGTCTGTAGGAACTCGTCCAGATATCTCATACGCGGTGTCCAAACTTGCCAAGTATGTTGAGAAACCTGGAGAGATTCACTGGAAGGCAGTCAAACGTGTGCTTCGCTATCTCAACGGTACTTGTACATTTGGTCTCACCTACGGCTTAAACACCGATTTGGCACTTCACGGCTACGTGGACTCTGACTGGGCAGGCGATGTTGCAAACCGCAAGTCTACCAGTGGGTACTTGTTCATGATGGCTGGAGGTCCTGTGTCATGGTGTTCACGTCAGCAAGAAGTGGTTGCACTGTCTAGTGCTGAAGCTGAGTATGTGAGTCTGTGCAGTGGTTCCAAAGAGGCCATCTGGCTTAGGCGTTTGTGGAATGGCATCGGCATAGTCATTGGAGTAGAAGTGGACGATTCGGTAAAGTTGCTTGTTGAACCAACGCCTGTATATGTTGACAACCAAGGGTGCATTGACCTTGCCCGAAATGGCGTTGTCAACAAGCGTACCAAGCATATCGACATTCGTTTTCACTTTACTCGAGAAGCTCTACGTGACAAGTCGATTGTGTTGTTCTACTGCCCTACCGATTGCATGACTGCCGATATGCTCAACAAACCACTTTGCCGTGTGAAGCTGGCATATTGAATTTGTGCACACGTCAGTGTAATTATGGGCTGTGCACTGTGTGCACTGTATATTGCCTTGTTGTGCGCTGCAATGAACATTGACTAGGGTTAATGTCATGCTTGAATATGATTGGTAGTATTGAGTGTCCCTGCTTTGTAGTCTAGGGTTTACTTTGGGTTGGAGTCTAGACAGCTGACGTTTTGAAGTAGTATATAAGTGAAAGTTTGAGCGCCTCCAAGTAAATCCAAGCCAGAGCTGGCGAACTTCCTTTTCATTCCCTCAACCTTTCCTTCAGCATTTCCCTATCCAACAGGTTATGGGCCCAGCCCCGCTGACCTCTGCCGTATAGTTCGTCTCTCGCCGCTCTCCCGCACCGCCGTTCACCCGTTTCGCTGTTCTATTCTCTTCGTTTCCGCGCCGTTTCGTCGGGTGTGTGACCGTATCGTGGGTTGGTGTTGGTATTTTCTTTCGGTCTTGCGTTCCTCCCTGAGGGCGTTGTGGTGGTAGTGGTTGGACGTTATTATCGTGATTGTGTTTGGGTGCTCGTTGTTGCCCGTGTTTGTCGATCGCTATCCGTTTCGTTTGGTCTCCCTCTCTTTCGTTGTTTTGTGGATCCCTGCGTCGTGTTTGCGGGTTCTGATCTGAGAGGTTGAGGACCGTGTTTGTTGAAGTCTGGGCCTGGAGTTCTTGGCTCAGCGTTCGTGTGTGTTTGTGTGTTTGGTCTGCATCTTTGCCTGTGCGACGAGCGGTTGATCCGAGGTACTTTGGGTGATTCCTTGTACTCGGGGACGTTAGCCTGGCGGCTTGAACCAAAGCAGGTGTACTGTCAAGCGGGTTCCCCACTGGTCCTTTTAGGGCGGATAACAGTGACGGTCGAAAGATCTGGTTGAACTTTGCGGGTGCATTTGTGGACGGGGTGCCGTGGCGCACTGCATTTGGCTGGTTGCTTGACTTTGTGTGTGAGCCCGACCTTTGTGGTTGGGCACTCGGACTGTTGTGAACAGCATCCATAAGGAGCTTTTGATCCGCAGTACGCGGGGAGGCGACGTTTCGAAGGCTGACCTCCTTTTCCGGATCAGGCCGCGTGCGATCTTCATTGATTGCTCGTTAGAAGCGTATCTTGGTGTTGAAGTAGCTTCGGTTTCGAGGTAGCGCTAGTTCTTGAAAGAGGCCAGAGAGGGTCAACTTGGTGAAGGCATATCTTCGGTCATCAACCATCCTCTGGAAGCCTCGTAAGGAGCAACGCGCCTTCTCCTTTTGACGTGGGAGGAGGTAGACTGCAGAAAACCGTTATCTACCCAGAAGAGCTCTGGGGGCCAGGGGTCCGACCTTTAGGGACGCGGGTATAGGAAGCCCTGCCAGTGCGCCCGCAGACTATTGTCTGTTCAATCTTGAAGAATTATTTGTTGTTTGTTGTTTTTTCTTTGTTGTTGTTGTCTGTTGTTGTTGTTCACTTGTCTGTTGCTGCCAAGCCATCTCTCTCGGCCTCTTGTGACACTTTGCACAACATGGATTCGTTCAGTGGGGTGAAAATCGAAAAGCTGGTTGAGGATAACTTCCACGTATGGAAGCAGAAGATTGAGCTGCTGCTTGCACTCAAGGACCTCGACGGCCACCTTGACTCTGTTAGACCCACTGACGAAGATGAGCTGTCGACTTGGAAAAAGAAAGATGCCAAGGCCAGAGCTATTATTGGTCTCACACTCAGTGATGAGCATTTAGATCATGTGCGGGACGCCGACAACGCTGCCGATATGTGGAAAGCCATTTGCGATGTGTTCCAACGCAAGACTCTGCTCAACAAAATCAACGCCCGACGGTCCTTCTACTCTGCCAAGATGCGTGATGATGAGAAAATGCTACAGTTCATCAACCGTGTACGTCATCTGGCATCGGACCTGAAGTGTATGGACGTTGTTGTTGAGGAGGAGGACATCGCTATGGCCATCCTATGCGGACTTCCGGAAAGATTCGAGCACCTCATCGTGGCAATTGATACCACGATTGGCGATCGTCAACTCACTCTAGAGTTTGTGAAGAGTCGTCTGCTGCAAGAAGAGCAGCGAATGAACGATCGTGCCAAGGAGGATCCTGGTGGAAGTGAGGCAGCTTTGGTTGGCAGGCAGTCGCGATGGAAGAACATCGAGTGTCATTATTGTCATAAGAAGGGTCATATCCAGAGGAACTGTTTCAAGAAGCAACGTGATGGGGCTAACATGAATCAGGTCGATGCTGCTCACCCAACTGTCAATACTGAGCTCAGCGATAAGCGAGGTACGGGTGGCAACGACTCTGACTTTGTATGTCTCATTGCTACTGGCTCTGATAAAGCCACGAACAGTGACTGGATTGTTGACTCTGGTGCTACTGCCCACATGACTTTTGACGAATCCATGTTCCAAACATATGATAGTAAGGTGTCTTCTGGCGTTAGCATCGGTAATGATTCCAAACTAGAGTCTGTTGGTCACGGTAGTGTGGAGCTTGATCTGATTGTGGAAGGGTCCAAACGAAAGTGCCAGCTGAAGCAAGTTGTTCATGTACCGAATTTAAGGTACCATTTGCTTTCTGTATCGGCGATTTGTGATGTGGGGTGCAAAGTAGTGTTTGAAAAAGAGAAGGTATGTGTATACAAGGGGTCAAAAGTGGTTGCCTTGGGGCGCCGCGTCAAAGGCCTATACTACCTTTGCACTGCTGCACACCAGTGTACAGATGTAAACAGTGCACTTGTGTCCGACTTGTCACTATGGCATGCTCGAATGGCTCATGTGAATGTGGATGGTATCAAGCATATGGCTCGAAACAAGGTTGTGTCAGGGCTCAATGTAGACGTTGCGCAGGATTCAGATGTGTGTGGCTCATGTGTAGTAGGAAAAGCAACCCGTGCTCCGACTCCCAAGCAAGGGGGGGAACGAGCAAAACACGTACTGGAACTTGTTCACTCCGATGTGTCAGGTCCAGTAAGTGTGAAATCCTTGGGAGGCTCGCACTACTTCGTCACATTCATCGATGATCACAGTCGTTTCTGCTTCTTTTACATGCTCAAAACTAAGGATGAGGTGTTCCAGATGTTCCTAAAGTGGCTCAAGTTTGTTCAAAACCAAACTGGCAGACAAGTGAAAACCATCACCGCACGTGAGAGTGTGCTCAAAGCATTGCGCACTGACAACGGTGGTGAATATCTGTCACATCGTTTTACCAAAGAACTTGAACGTCACGGTATTGAGCATCAGCGAACTGTGCCTTACAATCCTCAGCAGAATGGACTTGCCGAACGGTTCAACCGCACACTCATGGACTTGGCCAGATCGATGTTATGTCACAAGAAATTGCCAAAGCACTTTTGGGCTGAGGCACTGAATGTTGCAGTGTATGTGCGCAACCGTGTGACTTGCAAAGCTCTTCCAAGTAGTGTGACACCATATGAACTGTGGCACGGTCAGAAGCCTGATGTGAGCAACCTGCGTGTGTTTGGGAGCCGATGCTGGTACAAGGTTGTGGATCATAAGCTGAAGAAGCTAGAGGAGCGTGGTGTGGAAGCTATCTTTATTGGGTACACCCCAGGGTCTCACGGATACAAGTTGTGGGACTCTGAAAAGAAAAAGGTGATTGTGTCAAGAGATGTACGGTTTGATGAGTTTTCGGGCTCAGACAACCAGTTTAGCTATGAGGAAGAGGACTACGCAGACATTGACTTTAGTAATATGTCTAGTCCACATGATACCTCTACATCTGACACATCTAGTGGACCCAGCGATGATGACCCTTCTGCGCCTTTGCCTGACTCTGATGATGCTTCTGACAGCTCTGTTGATGATTCCGCAGCTGATACACCAGTTGAGCCTGTAGTGCATGAGACACAACCTGTTCGTAGGTCCACGCGTGAACGTAGGAAGCCGAGCTCATGGTGGCGTGCAACTGCTCTACTCACTGCCAGTGATGACACCCCGTCGTCATATGATGATGCTGTGTCACGTCCTGATTCCGAAGCATGGAAGAAGGCAATGAAGAGTGAGTACCAGTCACTAATTGAGCATGACACATGGGACTTAGTGCCAAGGCCAGCAGACAGCAACGTGATTTCGTCCAAGTGGGTGTATGTGCAAAAGTATGAAGCAGCACCATCTGGTGAACCAACTATCAGGTACAAGGCTCGTATGGTTGCTAGAGGATTCCTGCAGATCGAGGGTGTTGACTTTTCTGAAACATATGCACCTGTTGTTAAGTTTACCTCGATCAGGATGATTCTGTCAGTGACTGCTGTACGAGACTTTCATTTGCATCAGATGGATGTGAAAACAGCTTTTCTGAACGGTGACCTTGAGGAGACAGTGTACATGGAGCAGCCAACAGGTTTTGTGCAGCAAGGTAACGAGGATCTGGTGTGTCGTTTGAAGAAAGCCATCTATGGGCTACGACAGGCACCCAGACAGTGGCATGCAAAGATATACTCGTTCCTTGTTGAGGAGATGCAGTTGACGCCAAATGACGCAGATGAGTGTGTGTACAGCGGAAAGATACTGGGATTTGTTGTTCTAATTGCTCTATACGTTGATGACTTGCTTATTGCAAGTCCGAGCATGAAGACAATGGATCGTGTAGAGGCAGAGCTGTCGTCTCGGTTCCACATGAAAGACCTCTATCAAGCTCGCATGGTACTCGGATTCGAGATCCACCGTGACAGAGTTATGCGAGAGTTGTATCTGACTCAGTCTGCGTACACACAAAAGGTCTTGGAACGTTTTGGCATGCACCAGTCCAAACCAGTTGACACTCCAATGGAAGTTGGCATGGACCTGTCTGCGATTCAGGATGTACTCAGGGAGGTGCCGTACCGTCAGGCAATTGGCTGTCTCATGTATTTGTCTGTAGGAACTCGTCCAGATATCTCATACGCGGTGTCCAAACTTGCCAAGTATGTTGAGAAACCTGGAGAGATTCACTGGAAGGCAGTCAAACGTGTGCTTCGCTATCTCAACGGTACTTGTACATTTGGTCTCACCTACGGCTTAAACACCGATTTGGCACTTCACGGCTACGTGGACTCTGACTGGGCAGGCGATGTTGCAAACCGCAAGTCTACCAGTGGGTACTTGTTCATGATGGCTGGAGGTCCTGTGTCATGGTGTTCACGTCAGCAAGAAGTGGTTGCACTGTCTAGTGCTGAAGCTGAGTAGGTGAGTCTGTGCAGTGGTTCCAAAGAGGCCATCTGGCTTAGGCGTTTGTGGAATGGCATCGGCATAGTCATTGGAGTAGAAGTGGACGATTCGGTAAAGTTGCTTGTTGAACCAACGCCTGTATATGTTGACAACCAAGGGTGCATTGACCTTGCCCGAAATGGCGTTGTCAACAAGCGTACCAAGCATATCGACATTCGTTTTCACTTTACTCGAGAAGCTCTACGTGACCAGTCGATTGTGTTGTTCTACTGCCCTACCGATTGCATGACTGCCGATATGCTCAACAAACCACTTTGCCGTGTGAAGCACGAGAGGTTCTCTGAAGACAGTGGCGTCCGACACCTAGACCTTTGATGTCAGTGACAGAGGGGGAGTGTTGGCTGTTGACCCTGTGCTGTCACTGAAAACCAAAAGTGCAGGGGAGCATGGGCTGTTTTGGAGGGTGCCTCTGGAAAAGCGCATATGCGTGTCAGTCGGATCTCAACGTGAACTCGGGCTGTGATTGGCTACTACAAATGTGCACATGCAATGCGGTGTGTACAAGTGGTATGGCACTATTGGGTTTGTCTGTGGTACACGTGTGTACGTGGTCTACTTGTACTACTGTGCACGCTGTTCAACCTGTCCAGCTGGTGTACTATGAACACATCTCACAAGGTGTAACGAATGTACTTGGAGAAGAGACGTGACATGTGTATTACAGGAGACTTGGTGTACTGTGCTGGAACGTGAATGTGTATGGAGGCGGATTGCAAGTAGTGTATGCTGGCATATTGAATTTGTGCACACGTCAGTGTAATTATTGGCTGTGCACTGTGTGCACTGTATATTGCCTTGTTGTGCGCTGCAATGAACATTGACTAGGGTTAATGTCATGCTTGAATATGATTGGTAGTATTGAGTGTCCCTGCTTTGTAGTCTAGGGTTTACTTTGGGTTGGAGTCTAGACAGCTGACGTTTTGAAGTAGTATATAAGTGAAAGTTTGAGCGCCTCCAAGTAAATCCAAGCCAGAGCTGGCGAACTTCCTTTTCATTCCCTCAACCTTTCCTTCAGCATTTCCCTATCCAACACTTGCTATTATTCACAACTTCTGCCATGGAACGTGATGCGATTTTGGAGGAGCTTAAGTCGTTTTACGAGCTGCGTGTGGCGGACGAAGTGAACTTGTACCTCGGCGTTCAATTCAAATGGACTTTAGATTCAGATGGTCGACCTGTGTCGCTGTATCTTGGTCAGTCACTGTACACGGAAAGCGTGTTGCGCCGTTTCGGGTTTCAGCGATCCAAGCCGGCATGCACCCCTATGGTAGAATCTTTTTTTACCGGGTGGACATCTGAGAAAGACAAATCCATCCAGGATACTCAGCTGTACCAGCAGATCATTGGATCGCTTTTGTATTTGGCACTGAGAACTCGGTTGGATATATTAGCACCCGTCCTAATCTTGGCTCGTTTTCAGAAATCGCCCACGGCCTACTGTCACAAGGCGGCAAAGCGGGTTCTTCGTTACCTTCGCGGTACAACTGGACATGGTGTGCACTATCACTCTGGCATGGTGAAACTGGAGGCGTACCTTGACTCTGACTACGCTGCGGACACGCGTGATCGCAAGTCAATGTCTGGTTTCTTAGTGAAGCTTGGCAAAGCGACATGTATGTGGGGCGCAAGAAAACAGGCTTCGGTGGCGTTGTCTACCAGCGAGGCCGAGTATTATGCTTTGACGCTTGCGTGTCAGGAGGTTATTTTGTTGAAGCGTGTGCTTGAGGAGATTGGATGGAAAGTGCAAGGTGCTGTGCCCATTCGTTCATACAACCAGTGCGCCATCGACTGGGCAACTGGTGAACGCTGTCCGTCGGGTCGCGCTAAGCACATTGACGTTAAGTTGCACTTCGTTCGGGAACTAGTCAAGGATAGTCACATCAATGTGACGTACGTTCCAAGTGAAGACAATGATGCGGACTTCTTAACTAAACCACTTGGCCCAGGTCTTCACAACAATAACGTGGACC
This sequence comes from Agarophyton chilense, assembly GCA_030374765.1. NCBI lineage: Eukaryota > Rhodophyta > Florideophyceae > Gracilariales > Gracilariaceae > Agarophyton > Agarophyton chilense. The sequence goes on from JARGXX010000006.1 coordinate 81,330, forward strand.
GTGTTGGACTTGGTCGATCAGTCAAGGAGGAGTGTTGAGGTTTGGGCGACTGTGCCTTCAAGCCCTTTGGAGTGTTGGAAATAGTGGAAAACAAAAAGTGGATTTAAGCGTGGGCACTTTTGGGCACCCTCCGCGGAAAAACGTGTTGAGGTTTGGTCGACTGTGCCCCCAAGCCCTGTGGAGTGTTGGAAATAGTGGAAAACGAAAAGTGGATTTAAGCATGGGCACTTTTGGGCACCCTCCGCGGAAAAACGCATATGCGCCTCATCTCAATCTCAACGTGAAACGGCCATCTGATTGGCTACTGCAAATGCCCTCATGCAACGTGGTATGGACAAGTGGTCTGGTTCTAATGGGGCGTGTTGGGGCTTCGGCCCAAGTGGAGCGCTTTGATTGGACGAGAGCGCTGAATGAGCACGGGCTATGCAGTTGGAGAGAATGTGCGAATGTGGGCTGGATACGGGGTTTGGCCGTAACAGCCGAATCTGGGGTGCGCGGGGTGGTTGGCACTGGCGCACCACTTTGGATGATTTTTTGAGTTTTTATTTGATATGCTTCATGTTTGAAATTGTTTTGGCGCGCAACTCCTCATCGCACAGTGGCAAGGTGTGAGACGTGGGTGACCCGCCGACGGTCAGGACCGGCGGCGGAACTGCGTGCGAGGTAGATATAGTTTTCAATGACGGTCGCCAACGATCGAAGTAAATTGTCAAGGCTGACTACCTTCCTTTGTTTCTCTTCTTTTATTTTTGTCTTCTTCTCGTCTTTTCCCCCTCTTCTTCCTTTTCCTTTACCTAACCTGCGCTCACGTTGTGAACCGCCATCGCTACCACCAAGTAAATGGTAACCGAGTGCTCGGCTCTAGATTATGTCGCCGACGCGGGTCTCCATCTCTTAACGGGAGAAACCGCGACCGGTTTGGCTAGTCTATCTCCTCGGGAAGCTCAGGCGTCACTGTACCATCGTTATTGGTGTGTTTCTTTCTTTTGTTGGTTTTCCTGTGTTGAGGGCAGTACACCGCCCCTGATTAGAATTGTTTGTACCCGTCTTTATTTTGCTTATCCAGTGTGGATACCCCTTTCATAGGTCTGTACGCTTGATCATGCGTCCTTTTTCGCCCTACATTTTCGCCGTACACTTTGCCCTCGTCCGCAGAATATCCTTGTCCTTGGATCCCATTTTTTATTCTTCTCCCTTTTTCTGGGTTCATCACCTTCGTAGTTATTGCCTGAACGACTGTAACGCAATGACGGGTTAAGTCAGCCCACAGGTCTCGACCGGTGGGAGCGTGGTATAGCGGATCCTAAGGTTCGAATCCTTAACGGCGGCACTCCTAGAGTATTTGGTGCAATTGGCTGGCGTTTACTGCGTAGTCCTACAAGTTAGAGCTACAGAAACGATGGCTTGAAGACCAAAGGGTGGAACTAATATACCAAAAGGTGTAATTTAGTATCCTAACGGTGCCTACCTTACTCTAAGGGAGAAGCGTCACTCGAGCCAAGTATAAAGCAATGGCGAGGCGCTGGGATATCCCTAGCAATGTAATGCTAATCTATTACACTGATTAAATTAATTAATAATCTACATGAGTCCACCTGAGGTCGACCCGTACACGTGTCACCTGCAAGATCCTTCGGGGCCCGGCGGCTTACAGGGCTCAATCGTTCTCACCGCTCCTTCACAACCACCGTGGTCTTACACCCACGCATCGGTGGCTCGAAGGCTCGTTCGCTGAGTTACCCCTCTTCACGAGAGCGGGACTTGAACACCCAAGAGGTATTTTCCCATCTGGAATTGCTCTACAGACAGTACGGGCTTCGGATTGGTCCAGTGGCCTTTCTTCTCTTTGTCCTTCTTCAGGAACACCTCGACCAAATCTCCCACTGATATTGGGTTCTTCTTCACACTCTGAGAACGTAAAATCAGTGTGAGTTTGCGCTTTGCCTTCAAGGTCTCGTGCGCCTTGATCAACTCGTCGGGTACCTCGACTGGTAGATTTCCAACTAACACAGGCCTCGTATAACCCTTTGCCATTTCTGGGGCCCACAGCACATCGTTTCCATAAAAATCGTTTGATATACGTATCGCCTGCTGAATCAATAACTGGGAATGGTCAGTTTTTGACGCATATGCAGTCTTCAGTCGGAAAAAGATATCCCTAATAATACTGTGTTTGGATTCCAGGAGATTCTTGTTATGTCTGCGACGAAGAATTATCCGCGCCTGGATCCCATAAATACCGAGATATCCATGAAACAGGCTATTGTTGAACTCCGGGTCGAACAAAACAGAAATAGGCGTCCAAAACTGGGAGATCCACTGACCATCAAACGCAACCATAGCTTCATTCATCGCGGTTGAATCGACCGTAGTTCCAGCTGAGTAGCGTGTACTGGCATCCATTGTGTGAAACACACAATATTCGTCGAGAAACATATGATCAATGCAACCAACTTCATTGAAAGTCCTTGCCATTGAGCTCAAAGACACCTTTAGGGCGGGCTGTGGGGTGGCAGTTGTCCTCCAACTGGTGCATATTTCAAGAAATTGCTTCAAGTACTTCTTGACTTCTTCATTACAAAGCTCATTTCTCTGCAAAGGAATCTGAATATCGGAATAAGAAGAATGGCCACACACATGCTTGTGTACTTTGTCCACAACATGTTTAGTTGCCTTCCATGGGCGGGAAGTATCTTTGTCCTCCACCGAGGCGGTGGCGCAGAACAGTTGTTGCTGGCCTTCATTGGTCACCGCTGGAACGCGAGAAGTGAATAAGTCGTAACTGATGTAACTGTGCATGTCATGATCGACGATCCCTATCGATCCTTGCGGCACGCCATTCGTATCGTTAGGCAACTGCAAAACATTCTTCTCGATATGAATGATGGTGCAGTGCTTAGTGACGTTCTTACCAATCACCCATTGAGAAGATCCCTCAACGAGCAAATGTCGAGTATGCACTGATCTACCTTCACTGGTACGCGCTTCGAGAAGAATTGAACCTAGTATTCTCCTCGGTTCGCTCGAGTGTGCGCCAGTTACATACTGCCAGTACGGTCTGTCAGAGATTGACGCAGGACTGGAGTCAAATGTGCCATTTTACATTCGGCATACCCAAGGTTTGATAAGATCAAACTCCTTTTCTCCTATACCACTGTAGGGAGCACCATCATCCAGCAGTGGTCTCATGAAATGGGCATCTCCTGTGCAAGCGCTATTTTCAGATTTGCACTCAGTCATGTTGAATGTGAGTTTGTTCTTCTGGTTGTCCTTGGAAAGGGGTTCATCGTTTGCCTTTACTCCTTGCTTCAAAGAATCATCACTCCTTTGATCTGCCTTCCGATGGCCATACTTCTTGCAAATTGTACATCTGGTCCTACCCTTGTAGTCAGCAAGCTGTTCTGATGTGAGTCTCTGAGATTTTTCTCTTCCGGAGCTAGTGGAAGAACTCGCACTGGTAGCTTGTCCCGAATTAGCCCGCAGGGCATTTGGGTTCGATGCACCCGTCTTCATCGTGTCACATTGTCGCAAGACAGAAGCAATCGCTTTGTATGAAACAGCTGTTCGTAAATCTCCATTAGATGCAGAAGATGAGAAGTTAGAGTTCATTGGTGCACAGCTCACCAGAAGAGAGATTCATTTGCTGTTATCTACTCCAGCATTTCCAAGAAGAGAAAATGCAGTGGTTGGTTATGATAGCTTCACGATGGAGTCATGAGACGCAAGCTTTGAAACTTGGGCCTGAAAACGCGATTTAAAGCCTTTGAACGACTCATTCGGATATCTACGGGTGATCATGAGCGTCATGAAGTCTTGATTTGCATCTAAAACTGCGGCGAGTGGATCGCGGATGTAGGGAGCTTCAATGATCGCATCAACTCTTTTTTCTGACTGTGTAACATCATCGGCGATGGATCTACACAGATCATCAGCTTGTCCGTACAATTGAGAGTGCGATACGATTCCTTGCAGATCAAAATGAATCTTGTTGTTGTTTGAATCGGGCAATCTGTCATGGAAAGACTTACAAGATCGGACCGCAGCAGCATATCGTTCTTGACTTTCCTTGCCGTCAGTGCACGGCACAGTGTCGTATAGTGGCGAAAGGGCTGACCTTAGAGGTTGTCAATATACTACACTGACCTTGTAAGTGATGGATGCGAGGGATCATCGGCCTTGCAGCTCCGGACGAGCTACCATCTAGGTGTTGTCAGCCACGTGTAGTGTTGACATGTCCCTTCTGGTTGAGTAATTGTTAGTACTTGCAATTGTAATTATATTTATTTTAGTACAGTAGTGGAGTGGCCACCTGGCACTGTAGCCAGTGCTGGCCAGGTCTCTGACACTAGGTCAGAGACCGTGCCTTGCTGGCACCTCCCGGTTGATCTGGAGAGTACAGTCCACTGCATATAGGGAACTGCACCTCCCCCATCCTTATTTGATAAAGACAGGCACCACTTGGGTCACGACTATACCTTTTGGTTCATCGTTTGGCAACTACCACACAGGCTTTCCCGCGCGTCGAATCCTACCATCGTTCACCTACACGGTATAGGCTAGTTGCCCCGCCGTTTGCCCCTGCGGGTTTTAACAGTGCCCTGTTACCATCGAGGTTTATTACGTCTACCTTCTAAGGATGAGCGTCACCACTCTCCCTTCGGTTGAGCGTCACCACGCTTCCGAGACAAGACAGTAGCATACCCGAGAGATGATTGTACGACATTTTGGGCTCCCGACCTAGAAAGTATTTTTAGGTTTCGTTGTAACTTCACGGTTCACACGAGATTCCGAGAAGGATTGGACGCTCGTACACCTATTTGGTTTCAGAAAATCCCGCAAAGCAACACAGTATATCACTATTGGTCACAAATGGAACGACCTAAAATGAATACGCGTGGTGCGAGCGCCCCGATAAGCCATAAAGGTCTTAAAGGAGCCCCATCGGCTCAACCGATTCTGGAAAACCCCGAGGAGCTGCTCCGGCACCCTAGGGACAAAACCGTAAAGGTACATGGTCCGCCGCCTATGGCAACGGAACCTTAAAGGAAATTACCAATTGAGCTTGCAGCGGAGGAGCTATGGCCTCAGCTCAAAGAGCGAGCGAAAGCGCTCGTCACTCTTGCGGTCGAGAATGCATTAACATAAAGGAGAAGTCGGATAACCGGATGGTTCCGCCCTCAATGGACGTCGATGCATTTACCCGTATTGTGGTTGACCGAGCAGCTCAAGAGCTTTCGTACAGGATACCTGAAATGGTGAAACAGTATCTCTTTACAGATGCTAGGGAGCATGTTTACCGCGCTGTGCAGGTCTTTTGGGTTTCCGAGGAATTCGCCGAATCTCGACCTACACAGGTGAACATCGCAAAGCGCATACCACTAGGGTTCCAAATGGGTCATTCCACCCATTCCAAACACTTACCTACTGATAGTGAGTACCCACAAGGTCCAATGCAGAGTCAAGAGGTCCCGGGGAAGGTAGATCCCCGAGACATTTATCTGCCACCAATTACTGGTTCCGTTCAAAAGGATACCCATGGAGGTATTCCCAAGGACGATTCGTCTGCCTTGTTGGATGAGCGAAGAAAAAACCGAAAAGGGAAGAAGCGAAGGCCGAAGAGGGGAAATAATCGAGAGGATGATTCAGACCCCGACTCGTCAGCCTCCAGTTCCGATACGAGTTCATCGTCGGATGATGACCGTAAAGGTAAGAAGAAGAAAAAATCGAACAGGTAGACGAATAAGTCGTCAAAAAAGAACCGAAAGGGTAAAAAGTTATACAATGAGTCGCCCGACTCTGAGTTGGACACCGAAATGGGCCTGGAGGTGCACCAACCCTTGAACGATATGTTCACCAAAGCGGTTGATTACAGGACTTATCGGTTGATCAACAATTCTTCTGAATACACCCAAGAGGTCTCTCAGAAGATTAGTAAGCACCACAAGAAGCTCAGCTTCCAAATGGGTGACACAATCTTCACAGGTACCGATCCTATTGCGGTGGTTGAGTTTCTACAGAAGTTCAAGCTTTCATGTGACCAAAATGGTTTTTCCGAGGGCGCCGCGATGTGTCTATTTCAGTTTTACCTGAAAGGACAAGCATAGTACTTGCTGCAGGGTACACTCCGTGGCAATACTTTAGCGATGGATGAGGATTGCACAGAGATGTTGGAGTCATACCCAGAAGTGGTCAATTTCCTTTTGGAAACATACGCCACCCATGAGGTTATCCAAGAGGCTTATTCGGAAGTCCTCGCCTACCATCAAAGGTCTGGGTAAACCGATTCGGAGTTTTTGCTCGCGCTGTGGAATCTGGCAACCCGTTGTGGTAATGTGTTCACTACCTCTAGGTTAAAGTCGCTATTTGCCGACAATGTCGACAAAGCGATCCGTTCCCAGGTACGCAACTACCTGGCCACTCACCGGAAGGTAGACTACAATGGGCTGGCTCGATACTCCCAGGGCCTTGGAGATACCCTTTCGGCTGGGAGAGAGACCAGCTGTGCCTCCAACCTCGAAGGATAAACCGAAAAGGTCGGTCTTTGAAATTGAAGATACCACAACTTCAGAGGGTGGCTCGCATACCTAAGTACCTATAGGGACCGCTGTCCATTTGGTAGCGATCCAGGGGCGGTTCTCGAAACCCTCGACGGTAGGAAATTGGTCGTCAACGCCTACACCAAACTCAGTACAATCGCCGCCAAGTTCGGTGAACTCGCATAGGATGCAGGGAGCGAGCTCCCACAACTCGCCAACCACATCTTACGCCACTGCTCCTACCAACCAGGTTTCGAAGCCCCCCTCAATGGTAACGCGAGACCCCAAAACTGGAGGCCTCGTTTGCTTGTTTTGTTTCGCGACAGACCATTTGGAAAACAATTGCGCTAACCTACCTCCAGGGATGAGAGACCAGTTGATTCAGGCTTGCATGCAGAATCACCAACGCCTCTATAAGTCTTCAACGCAAGCACCAAATAAATCCCAACCCCGTACACCGGTACAGGTCCATACCATCGAGTAAACACCAAACTTGGACTCAACGCCTCCCGTACAGGAGGAAAACACCGAACGGTTGGCGTAATGGCCGAACCCAACCTTCAATCGAAAGGCCAATCGATACCTAGAACCTTGAAGGTGGAAGAGAACACGTCACAAGCAGTTCCGGTTTGTCATATGAAGTACAATAACTATAAAGTACGTGCTTCAATGTCTTTCTCCGATCGCCTTGCGGTCCCGGTCACCTGCGTGTTTGATACAGGGGCCGGCCCAAACATCCTGAACTCCCGCATCATACCTGAGGCGGTACTTTGGAACTTGAGCCGACCTCCCGACAACAACCAGCTGGCGGATGCAAATGAGCGCCCATTAAACCTTCGAGGTATGGTCAGCAATGTGGTGCAGCTCGGACACCTCAAGGTAGGACTGCAATTCTTTTTTGTCGACCGTTTACCAACACACTGCTTACTAGGTACGAACTTCATCGACAGACATGTCAAAGCGATCTTTCCTGGTTCTCATACCGTCGCCCTACGTAAGGGGGGACGAATTGCCATTTTAGTTAATCCAGAAGGCAAACGGGGATGGTTCGTCAAACAGAAGAAGAAGATATCCACCGAAACGGTCTCCAACAAAGTGCGCATTACCCAACAGGTTGTTATTCCGCCAATGCACCAAATATTGGTACCAGTGTCGTGTGCGACCCCCGAGCTGGTCATACTACAAAACCATCCGAGGTTAACACATCGACTCCTCACCTTGATGGCCAACGAGATTGTCGACAACATCCCAAATCAACCCTTTAAGGTGTGTCTTAGCAACTTCAGCAGTCACGGCGTGAAGTTGCCGAAAAATACCAATTTTGGCATAGCAATACCGGCACCACAAGGGGTCTTCACCGTAGCTCACACTGATCTCGGCGAGGTCGCCTTCAGTAAGGAAGGGGGGTGCACAAATGCGTCCACAACCACAAAGGTATCGATAAATACCAACTTGGAAGCGAAGCTTACCGATAAGGCATCGGTAGACAAAGAAAAAAAACCGGACCCTGAGAGGCAATGGCAAGATGCAGTCCAGATCGGTGAAGAAAACGGTCAACTGTGAGGCCGTATTATCGACCTTCTGGAGGAGTTCGGAAGCATGTGGTCAGGCCATCTGGGCCAAATTAAGGCCACACAGCATCGCATCGAGCTCCTCCAGGACTGGAAGCCGATTTATCAGCAACCATACCATGCAGGTCCGAAGGCGAGAGAAGTAGAACTCAAAGAAATGGAGCGAATGCTCCAAGAGGGTATAATTGAACCAGCCAACTCAGATTGGGCTAGTCTCATGGTTCTGGTTCAGAAGAAAGGGGATAACCGTATGAGGTTCTGTGTGGAATACAAGAAGCTCAATAGCGTGACCATCAGGGATTCGTACCCGATACCTAGAAGGAATGAGTGCATCGACTCCTTGGGAGATGCGCAGATATTTACCACCTTGGATGCCAAGTGTGGTTATTGGCAGGTACCTGTAGGTGAGGAAGATCGAGACAAAACGAACTTCACGTGCCATGCAGGTTCGTTTTGCTTCACGCGGATGCCATTCGGGTTGCGCAATGTTCCAGCCACCTTTCAAAGAGCGCTGGACATCATCCTTTCGAAGATTAAGCGGACAACCGCCTTGGTATACATTGATGATGTAATCATGTAGTCCAGATCGGTAGAAGAGCATTTTGTTCACGTGCGCACCGTACTAACCCTCGTAGCTGAGGCGGGGGTGACGCTGAAGCTACGCAAATGCGTCTTCTCTACCAGAACGGTTGAATACCTGGGCCACATCATAGGCCCTGGTACCCTAGAAGTTGTGCCGAGCAACATAAGAGCCCTACAGGAGGTCAAGGTGCCACAATCCCAGACAGACGTACGATCCTTTATAGGTTTATGAAACGTCTATCGTCGCTTCGTGAAGGGATTCGCGAAAATTGCGGCTCCCTTCAACAAGAAGCCCCAGAAAGGTTAACCTTAACGGTTTGAGAATCTATCAAACGACGAAATGGATACCTTTGAGGAATTTAAACGAGCGCTGTTGTCGCCGCCAATCTTAGCGTTACCGAAAACAGGTCTACTGTACACGCTGGATACAGATGCATCCCATGCCCAAATTGGTTGTTGTCCCATGAAGTAGCAGCACATTGGAGACAAATGACCTATAGGGTACGGGAGCCGCGCTATGAATGAGGCGGAGCAGAACTACACGGTAACCGAGAAGGAATGTCTAGCAGTAGTCTGGAGCATGTTGATGCTCCGTCCATACCTTTATGGTGAGCGCTTTACGTTGCGCACGGACCACAACGCCTTAAGGTAGATCCTCTAACTCGCAGATGCGTCTGGTAGACTTGCCCGTTGGAGGTTGAGACTGTCGGAGTTTGAATACGACTTACCGTATCGTCCCTGTATCAAGCACAACATAGTTGACGCTATGTCACGATTAAACACCTCAGGGTTAGAGACAGAACCTGTGGACGATGATATCCCTTGCTTTTTGGTGTCATCAAACCAAAATGGTACCCGTGAACACCTAGAAGTATGTTGGGACTTACCTAAAGAAGGTGCCTTGCGGAACACCGACATGGCAACGCAGATACTGACGCTCGAGGAAACGAACGTCACGCCCGTAACCAGAGAGGAATTTCTACGAGAACAGGCCCAGGATGCGTACTGCAGAACCCTGGATGACCAAATTGGTTTCAAAAGATCACCATTCGATGTGGACCACAATGGGTACATCGTGAGAAAGTCAACCTTGGATGGTAGCCTTCAAAAGGTGGTTCCAAAGGCGCTGCGCCCCAGAATCTTGTATCTGGCGCACTACTAGCGACTATCGGGACACCCCGGTGCCACCAGGATGTAGTACACCTTGTGGCACTGGTTCTATTGGCCTCATATGGCCCATGATGTCTATACCTTTGTAGGTCAATGCGAATCCTGTGTTCGTACCCGCGGTGGTATTCGAAAGCATCGAAAGTACCTCAAGCTGTTTCTAGCAGCAAGTCCGCTGGAGTTTGTAGCGATGCACATTCTAGGACCACTTCCCAAGACCAAGAACGGGTATCAACACATTCTAGTGATCACCGACAGGTTCTCGAAGCTCACGAGAGCGATACCTTTAAAGGAGAGGAAGTCAACAACGCTGGCGATCGCATTCCTCAACAATTGGGTCTACCCGTATGGCGTACCACTGTACCTACTCACCGATATTGGTTCAAACTTAGCATCGAAGGCTTTTGAAGCAGTCTGTAACTTCTTGGGTATTAAGCACTATTTCACTACGGCCTATCACCCGCAGACGAACGGACAGGTCGAGCGCTTTAACCACACATTGATATCAAGGCTACGACACTATACGGAAGAGCACCAAACTGGGTGGGATGAGCTCGGGCAACCGCTCACATACTCCTATAACCTTCAGGTACACCGGTCTACGCAGACCACTCCCTTTGATTTGGTTCTTTCGCCACACCCCGCAGGTATTGTAGTGGAGGGAGATCATACCACCAGCCTTGCAGCTGGCGCACTGACCCCTGCCCAAGTCAAACGAAATACCCTTGTGAGATGGAGGAGGGCTCTCAAACATGCAGAGAGCCGCCTCACTGCAGCCCAGAAGCGGTACAAGGCTGACTACGACCGTAGGGTAACCACAGTGGTATCTGTATCTTCAAGACAATATGTCTACATAGACAACCCATCTTCAGGTAAAAGACCACGACCGGATGATGAAGCAGACGATGAGGCTATTGACAGAGATATCAATTCCAAGCTTCTACCCAAATCAGTGGGACCTTATAAGGTATTGACCGCATCAGACCATACCGTTACGGTTGACCAAGATGGAATACCGAATACGATATCAATTGACCGTATTACGGTAGCACTTGAAACGGTTCAAAATCGCATTGAGGTAGGCACTGCAGCCCCCCAGCCCAGAGCGGTAGCTCTGCGCACTCGACCCTCGGAGGACCCCACCCTAATTGAGGTGAATGATGAACTACAACTAGATGATCCGGATTACAACTCTTTAACAGGGACGGAAATGGAACCTCACACGGTAACAGCGGAACCTCCCCACCCGGCTCCCACACACGAAGCTCCCAACTCGGAACATATGATCCCTCGAGGTAGCGTACCCCCGAAAGATCAGGACCAAACCTCAGAGGAATTTCCCGTTGACCGTCTGGTGGGCCACATGCGAACCTACACTGGTCTGAAGTACACCGTCAGTTGTTACGGCTGGGGCCCAGAAGGGGAGACCCTCAAACTCCCAGCCGCAATACCCCCACACTTCCGTCTCAGGTATTGGCGCCGTCGCAAGGAGCCAACGCCTGCAGACGGCTAACCTTCGACCTTTGTGGTACTCAGGCCTAAGGAAGGGGGAGAAGAGACGTCGTTTTCCGCAGAAGGTGGACGCATATGCGTGTCAGATTACCTACAAGGGAGGACACGAAAGAACAACCACATGTAACAGTAGAGGAGACAAAAAGAGACAACAAATTACTTTAAGAAGGACCTGTCGGTTTAGGAGCAGTGGGATCGGAAGAACCCGTTTTATTGACCACCCACGGAAGAAAACTTGCAGAAATGCTAGGAGCCATCACCACCACGGACCCAGGCCAACACCTCAATGATTGTATCGACGCAAACTCAGGCCCCACCGGCGCCACGAGTCAATCCTTACAAGGTACACGAATCCTGAAAGGTCGAGAAGCCAGGAAACCTTTAGGGAAAGCCGGATAGCACGGTTACGGTCGCGACGCCGCCGATTAAGGGCAGCAATACCTGAAGGGTGTCGAGCCGTGGTAACGATCAGGCGGGACGGCGCGCGCAGGGACGTAGGAGGGAACTGAAGTTTGAGTAACCGGGAAGGGTGAGATACAATCTTGGTTAGACATGGGGCTGGGCTATGCGGAAGCAGAATCGCAAGCAAGCAGGGCCACTACCGAAAAGGTGTCCGCGAGCGCGCTAGTTACACTGCATCGCCCTCATGACAGTCCCTACCTGAATGGTTGTTGCTCACTTCGTGCGCCGACGTCGTCGCGCGCCCTCCCCAACCGATACTGGCGCCGAGTTCTGAACCTCAAGGAATCGCGCGTCGCGCACAGACACCACTCCGATGCCCGCCCCGCTGTCGCTCGCTACAACTCTATTGTTGGATGGAAGGAGACACGGAGCGTGCCTCACGGGTAGGAAGGGGGTCTGTCGTATAGTGGCGGAAGGTCTGACCTTGGAGGTTGTCAATATACTACACTGACCTTGTAGGTGATGGATGCGAGGGATCATCGGCCATGCAGCTCCGGGCGAGCTACCATCTAGGTGTTGTCAGCCACGTGTAGTGTTGACATGTACCTTCTAGTCGAGTAATTGTTAGTACTTGGTAATTGTAATTATATTTATTTTAGTACAGTAGTGGAGTGGCCACCTGGCACTGTAGCCAGTGCTGGCCAGGTCTCTGACACTAGGTCAGAGACCGTGCCTTGCCGGCAACTCCTGGGTGATCTGGAGAGTGCAGTCCACTGCATATAGGGAACTGTACCTCCCCCATCCTTATTTGATAAAGACAGGCACCACTTGGGTCACGACTATACCTTTTGGTTCATCGTTTGGCAACTACCACACAGGCTTTCTCGCGGGTCGACGCCTACCATCGTTCACCTACACGGTATAGGCTAGTTGCCTGGCCGTTTGCCGCTGCAGGTTTTCAGGGTGCCCTGTTATCATCGAGGTTTATTACGTCTACCTTCTAAGGTTTAGCGTCACTACGCTCCCTACGGTTCATCGTCACCACGCTTCCGAGAGAAGACAGTAACATACCCCAGAGGTGATTGTACGACACACAGAGCGGATATACCAAGAATAAAGCGGTCTGGAAGGCTTTGACGTGTTGGCTGGGCCCATAACAATGTAAAGTTCGTAGGAATCTGTAGCGATTTAATAGTCGGTTGAAACACTCTAGCCAGACCCAGACCTAGCCCGATCGCCAGGTATGACTGCTTAATAACAAGTTGCGTTCACCCTCCAGCATTGTGTGGAGACAGATCTATGAAGTTCCTGAAACATGATGCAGTCTGTAGTGGTGCGCATAGAACAATAAAATGTTGTTCTCACAGAACAACATTTCTTGTGCTGCACTATTTCTACATTTCAGTGGTCGTGATACGCAAATTCGTGACGCGACTTAAGTCTCAACAGCAATAGCTTCGGCTTAATGGTTTACAGGATGTGGTTAACCACTAGCCAGGCAAAACAGTTAATTCGTAGAAGTGGATGGGATGCCACAAAAAGAAATTCTATCAGCAATCCAGTGTACTTTTCAGGGCCGTTCTTAACAAGCTTGAACGAGCGTGAAGTGAAGTGAAGTGAACGGGATATTTTGAATTTTTCATAATAAACGTCTGTAAATTAACGCCTACGACAGACCGATCAGAGGTTCAAAAGCCCCGCTAGCTTTGGACCGACGACATGGCCTTCTCCGTTTTTGTGCACATGCCTGCTCTATTCTGCGCCGGAACTCTCATGCGGTAAGAATGTGCACTGGTGTGCTTCCCATGCCAAGGGAATTGGAAGCACCATAGAACACACAGTATCTTGTACCTTCGTCGCGCTCATTTGGCTTGGATCGGACGTCTTCAACATCGTGTGCTTGACGGTGATCTCTCCTGTCGTGTTTTGGTGTTAATAATGGCTGTACTTCACCGAATGGATCGAAGCTAACCATAGAAAATGGGACCCTGTTGGTGGTTCAATGCCACATCAACAATCATACAATCTTGCGCTGTACTAGAATTCCACAAACATGCGTTTCGACTGTCCACGCGAACTAACTCAAAGCATAAGGCGTTAGCGGTACGTTGTCCAACTCTTATGAAAAATCACGTCGAATTCGAACAGATTGAGTCACGACTCAATGCACGAACATTCAAAAGGGCTTTCAGGGTCTCGAAAGACAATTATGAACAGTTGCACGAAGAAATTGCACCTCTCATATTCAAAAAATCATACATGGAACAACGATCTCGTCGGAAAACGATTTCACCCAAATTACGGTTAGCCATCACACTTCGAATGTTGAGTGGAGTGAGCTATTTAGACGTCATGCTTGGGTTTAGGATTGGTTGTTCCACGATGTATACAGCGTTTCATGACACCAAAAATGCACTAATGAAAAGACTGGTTTTACCGGTGATTCCAAGCACTATGGAAGGGCTGCAACAACTTTCAATGGGCTTCAAACACTCCCGCTATCCAAGGAGTCCTTTGACAGGGGTCATTGGGGCGCTCGATGGCATTTCCATTCAAATCAAGAAGCCTATCACATCTCATGCAGCATCGTATTACTGCCGAAAGGGGTTCTACTCTCTACCGGTTCAGGCTCTTGTAGATTCATCTTATCGCTTTCTAGATGTTTCCATTCGATGCGTTGGATCAACGCATGATTCTGTCGCTCATGCGGTATCAGAACTGAGAAAGTATCTGAGTAATGGTGAGCTGCGTACGGAGTTTTGGATTGCAAGGGATGAGGCATATCTATGTACTGAAAGCTTAATAATACCAAATCCTCAGTCTCAGGTACGACATTTTTGAGAAGACTCATTCAATTTCTATCTTTCTTCTCTCCGAATAAATGTTGAACAGACATTTGGAATACTGGTTTCGCGCTGGGGAATATTAAGCAAGCTGAAGTACTCGTTGGCGACCAGTTCAGATATCGTTGTTCTGTGCATGAAGCTTCACAGCTTCTGTATCGATAATAAAGACCAGGGATTAAATTGTATCTCAATGGAGGAGATTTGCGAAAGCGATCTGGAAGTCAAAGCTTGGTACGCAGCTTGTAAGGAAAGTGTTGGGGACTAGATAACTAATTCTTTTAATGCATTCTATTCTTCTGTATCGACCAAACGCGACAAACTTGTCGAGGTAATTAAGGGCAAGGGGCTGCGAAGACCAATGGTTTCGGGTGCTCCAATGGTGCAATTCGATTAATCCACTTAGCAAGCCTTCACTTTTCTCTAGGTACTTCCCCCTTCACCGAGAATCTATCCAAAGAATACGCTAAGCGATGATCCGGTTCGCATAAACCATATTAATTCGCGCGTGCGGTTGTCTCGGTGACTCACGATCGTATATGTTTGTGCAGCTTTTTAATTTTGGTTCGAGATTTGCGTGAAAGAACGACAAGCAGGGCTTGGAGCGGAGGGGGGAGCTAAGATCGGGTGAGGATTCCAGGCGATGGTTGTGTTGGTACATATTCGGCAAGAAGGGCAGCGAGCAGTGCTGCTTGTTGTAGTGGAAGGAAAGGGGGCAGCGAAGTTTGTGGAAATGGTTGCGGAATACGATCGTGGATGTGAAGATTGACAGGTTCTCTTTGCGTTGCTGTTCCATAAGCGAGTTTTCCCGGACATCTGCTTCATAGACTTCACAAACGTGAGTTGTGGCGCCTTGCAGTTTGTTTTGAAACGAGGAGGGCAGTACTGGAATCGAACTAGATGGGCGTTATGTGGCGTGACGTTGCTTTCGAGGGGGTGCTTCCTTGTCGACCTGGTATTTTGGTTGGATGTCAGGTGGGGGTTGATAGTCAGGGTTTTATCGGACTCTTTTGCACTGGCTTTGTGGATGGTGAAAGAACTTGTGGCGACGAGATGAACTTAAGCCTTGATATTCTGCGAGCGAATGGAATCAAGAACAGCCTAACCATTGGTACAGTACGCAACCAACGAAACGAAGAAATTGAGATGGATCCACTTTCTTTTTCTCCTTATTTTGAATGATTTTGAAGACTGGATATGGGATCTTATTGTTGGAACATCTAGTCTTTCCAGCGCTCGAAAAAAACGTCGCTTAAAGTCAAAAGCTCATTGAGCCCTTCAATTGATCAGACCGCAACTTGGCACGTTGGGTTGTGAGGTTGTCTATGTTCAATCAGCATGTTGGAAACGATTTGGTAAGCTCTGAATGACAAAACTTCAGAGACCCTTATTTTGCCCGGCACATATCGCCGTATAAGCGAGATGCCTCGCCCAACGCAGTAAAGTTGGTGCTGATTAAAGCGGTCCACGACACATATTAAACCATCATCACTGCTCACTCAACCTTTCCATCGCTCGGCTTCTCACAAATCGAAACCCATTTGGCCTTCGGCTCCATCCACATGGACAAGAGCGTCGTGATGTGGAAGAAGTTGGGAGCGACGGCTGGAACGACGAAGGAGGGAAATTTTTATAGACGGTCTCACTGGTTGCAATGATCATAATCTTCAAAAAGAAAGGATACGGTCCACCTCAAATTAGGAAAAAGATTGTATGCGCATATTAGGTGTAGAACCGGTAGTGAAATGTGTACTACACAATGTTCGCCCGAATACAATACCGATAAAATTCGAAGCAAATAGAACCGTCGTGAAATGCGTTGAGCGAAGTTTTCGACTATCCTCTTTGAACATGTCACGAAAAATGTTTCTAAGTTCCACAGGATGCGGGAAAGCTAAACCAATTAGGCCTCCGTACAAACCAGAAGTCCAAAGATAGTGAGCGAAAAGAAGTAGAAAACAGATATATATACCGAGCAAAGACACGGCGAGCTTCTTGTCAAGAAAAGATTGCTCGGACAAGAAGGCACCGTTGACGCTCCATTCTTACAAGAACTCCCTAGTGAGCTCAGATGAACGAGAGATATAACTGACGGGTGCGTAGAGCAAGAATGGGAGTCCAAGGGATACGTGAAGAACAAAACAGATTCCAATAACTTGACGCAAGAAACCAGCGAAACCGCGAGCTTGACAGAGTAGGACTGCTAGGCCTGGAGCAGACAGCAAACAATTCATCTTAGCAGACACGGATAAACTATACAATAAGCAGCCGAGACTCCATTAATTGTGAATAAACAGCAGAACGAAGATGTATATGAGCAATGTTCGAACACATTCATAGTCATTAAAAAGTCGAAGGACAAATAGCAACAATATTCTCCTTGATAAGAACAGGAACCCAACAATATGAAATGGATATCGATAAAAATATCTGTCATGGACAACCGCGAGACACTTATAGTAGATTGCGAGGACAACCGCAAGAGTCAAGGATTGGAAAACTGCGAAGATGTACTGCGCGAACCGAATGCTGTTTCCATGGCCTGTAGCGTAGTACCAGACAAATTAGATGTATACGAAACTTGCCTGATAGATAAGCGGCCCCGAACCACATCGCAATTGCTTATAGCCGAACTCTCCATGCTCGACGACTCCTGCCACTTCCTACACGTACGTCTTCCAGTCAATTTTTGTGTAAGGGACCTTTTCGATGATCATAATATATCCGAGAAAATTGGTCAGGATTAGGATAGCTGAGATGAGGAAGAAATCCTTCTGCAAAAAGCTCTCAGCAGTTCCGAACACGCCGAGCCGGTTCCGAGACAAGCGAGGGCTCGAAACAGGCGAGGCACCAACTAGCGCAGGCAATGAGCAACGCTTTGGTGCAGGGGGAGGGGTAATCTCTAGCAAACCAGCATTCGCTTGATAGCAGACTTTCGCGGCCAAGTTTCAAGTAGCGATGCAACACAGAAAAGTCGCGCTACGCGAGTGGACGACTGTGAGAGGCAGTCCAAAAGGGCAGGTGTACGTTTGTGAATCGCACGCTACAGTGCACACTTGCGGGTGCACAGATCAACTGTGCCAGTGTACTCGACGCTGCGTACTCCACCTGGAGATCGCGCATTTTTCTCTGTGATGGAACTGGAAACCAAAAATTGTGCGGATCTTGTGCGCGAGTATGGAACACCGATCTACATGAAGATTGATACTGAGTGTAAGGACAGGGCATGTTTCAAGTCATTCGAATCACTACCTGAATCTAATCGTTCCAAGTACGTTTCCATGGAGAACGTCACTGAGCTGGATATCAACATTTTGCGCAAGTTGCGCTACGAGGAGATCAAGGTTGTCAATCAGAACCTCTTGCAGGACGATACGACTGACGAGTAAGAGGGTCATAGCGGTCCTTGGGGAGAAGATGCCGACGATGACTTTGTTGCCAAAAGATGGCACTCGGCTGATGAGCTGAAGAAGAGGTTGCCGTTAAAGAACAAAATGATTCTCAACGGCGCGGAACGTACGGCTTGGTACGATTTGCACGGAAGCAAGTAAGCTAAGCGCATTAACATTATAATGTTTATGAAAATCGTATCAGATACGTGCGGTTTCGTCGTGGGGGCTTGAATGCATTTGAAGCGATAGGCGCTCTTCTTCGACGATGTCAAAACTTTATTAAGACGTGCCCCGTTTTTGGAGAGTGATCGTCGAACTTAAACTCGCACAAAACAAGTTCATTCACCGCACCGCTGAAGCAAGACTGCTGCCACCTTACCGTGCTAGTGAACCATCGGATTCCCTCATTCTCGAATCTGGACATACATGTGCAATCTACATTGACCTTCGTACTGGACGGATTTTTCATCGGTTTTCTTTCGACAACAAAGATACGCCTGTTTCACCCGCGCTCTTCGACAATACAATCATCGTTTCACGTAGATCTGTGGGTGTTCCAAGAGTGAAATCCACGGCCACTGGTCGAGAGTTTCCAATCGATTGTTCAGGATTGCATATGAGGTTTCCATCGGCATCAACGCCTGCTCAATTGAAGCAGGGAGAACAAGCATATGGGGTTGCAGATGGCGACGAAGTTGGTTCCGTGCAGCTCGATTGACTGGCTGCAGGGGAACTTCATTGACTAGCGGCAGGAGAGCTAGATGGACTGGCTGAGGGCGAGCTTCATTGACTGGGTGCAGGGTAATGCCGAAGGTCGCAAAGTTTCCGTGAAACGTCTCTTACGGTTTGAAGTATCAAGCCATGCAAAGTTTTGTCTGCAGATATATTCATATAAGCACTAAGGTTGTGTGATCTTTTCCCACCACCACCCGGTGACGAATCATAAAACGTCACCACGATCACAATATGTACGCTAAGCTATGTCCCATAACTATCACATGAAAAGCAGAAAAAGTAAAGAAGCAGGTTTGTCATCTCCCTTCGGTTCGATAAATCTAGTTGCGCTCTCACCGTCAATGGAACTGTCGTAATATTTCTTGAAACCCTTCTTGTTCCGCTCGAGAAGAATTCGCCCGAACTCCTGAATTTCGACGTCTAACTCTAATGCCTTCTTACAATGCTGCGAGCTTTGCATAAAGATTTCCAGCATCTTAGTTTCTTCTTCTGCCTGTTCCACGACTCGATTTTTTTTCTCTGTGGTTGTACTGTGCTGAGCCTTTTGTATTTCGAGTGAGTCCTTCATAATCTTCTGAAATGAATCCATTCTCTGTGATAAAATGCTCTTATCGTCGTCACTCTTGCGTCCGGAACTTCGCCTCTTTCGACCAATAGCATTGTATTTATCATCTTCCTGATCGATTTCCGCAAAACGTTCTTTGCGTCCACCCTCCCCATCTTCGATTAACTTCGAAGCAGCCCGCAGCAGATCCACATCCTCCTCTGGTGTACCTACCTTGCACACAATAAAGGACCTTAGAACCCGCTTCGAATCCATTGTTAGATCTCCCGTGGCAGTCATTAACAAGAACCTATTGATTCTCTTAGGATCACTCTGCCCTGACGCCTCCCACTTGTCCTTTACCTTTGTAAAACTTCTTTCCACCTGGAAGAAATGGTTCTTCAGAACGGAAGCGGTTCTGTGAAACAATGCCCGTTGGTTAGAATCAACTTCATCCAAATAGCCTTTAAAACATTCGAGTGAGTCCACATGCTCATTGTTGAATCGGGTTTCAATTACAGTCCAAAAACTCTCACGCGAAACGCGTGCATCAAGTTCAACTCGACTGAGCTCCACACCACATGCCTTTTGTAGAGCATATCGACATCGTTCGTCATCTCGAAGTAAAACAATCAGGCGCGCAAATTCGTTCAAACAAAAATCCGGCTTCGATGCCTCTCGTCGATCGCAATTAACAATGGAAATATTGCTGATCGCTCGAAAAATATTCCGCGTTATAATTTCTCTCTCCGAATCAGCGACATTCTGAATCAAAGAAAATATTTCGCGCTAAACATCCCACGTCCGAAAACCTTCCATCGCATCCTTCTCCCAACGATAATAACCATTAAATTCCTTGTTCCTGTTGAAAAAACAAGTGAAGAAAGTTCCATTTTGGGTCTGTATGTAAACATGTAGCTTCATCTTCGAAACCAGCTCAGATTTTGATTTGTTACGTAACTTTAGTTTCCAAACTTTGCTTATCTGATGTAGCTCTTTCACTGTTCGGTCCTGAAGAAAAGAGTGATATCTTTATGCCTGGTTGCGATCTTCAAAATTGCAGCTGTGTAGAAAAGATGGATTGGTTCCTGCTAGAAAGTAGTCGTTGTTACGATAATTGTTCTGTTTCGGGCTGTGATTTTCATTTTTGTTTTGCATCAACCTAGATGTGCGTATACTGCGTTGTAGGCGAGGCTTATTTTTCATAGTGCATGAAGGTGGTTGGTCTTTTTGTAGAATCTGTGGTGATATTTTGTTAGAATGGGAAGCGCTAGGTTCGAGCCCATTTGGTGTGGATGCGTTCGGGCAGAAAAGTTTTTCTAACGCTGGCACAGAGCCGGTAGATTGGCATTTCAGAATTGATGATTCAAGGTCAGGCATGGTTCGGGTGTTGTTGAGGCAGAAAACGCCGAAGGAAGCAGTTTGCTGTGGTGCGGATCGAAGGCTCTATTGCGACGCTTGAAAGTTTTTTACGCTCCCCGCCTGCTCACCCGCACTGAAGTCTGTTGAGTACGTGTAGTATCCTTGAATGCGCATCTCAATCTTATTCGAGACGGGGTCCAAAATATTTGAAACGGGTCCATAGACGCGTCAAAATCGCAACTGGAGAAATGGCGACTTTACAGTACTCGCCCGATAGGTTCTTTTAAGAAAAGAACGGGGTCCATTGTAGACGACCAATCCCATCGCTACACGTGCCATTCACGCGTGATTCACCGTGAATTCACGCTTGTTAAGAACGGGCCTCACTTGTATATGTATTTTCAACTCGTTGCGGACAGAAGTGGCAAACTTGTCCAAACTCACAGATTCTATAGTATCTATGCAGTTACTATCAATATATGTCCGTTACTCGGTGTCCATCAACTCTGCATGGTCGGATACATTTTTGATGAGCTCGAAACCGAGTGCGGTCTTTAATACTTCTCGGTCAGCGAAAAACTTAAGCACAAAGAAGAAACAAGTTCTGTTGTAATTTGTTCCTGTTTTGGTTTGCTCTACAGCACTTGTAGTAACCTCGTAGCTGCACTCATCGAATGGACGCAGACATACGCAGATATAACCGTCTTCAGTCTTTTGTAATGCCTGGTGCACCGCAAATGTGTAAACAAACGGTTAAGCAGCTGGTTTGTCTTGATTTTTCGGCGTCATTAGAGCTCTACAAAACCCAAAATCGTTAGTTTCGAATCAGCTGTTTTTTTAATCGTAAAGTTTAATCAAAGTTGTAATGAGAGTGACTACTGTGACAAGCCGAGGGTTTTTTAAAGTTGACCCTTGTAATTTCAGATACCTCGAGTCTTTATTAAAAGGGGTTGGGGTTTTTTAATTCTAGGTTTTGGACGGCGCTCAGACGCACCCGCAGCGGTATACTAGGTTAGTGCCGAGGTCTGCATATATTTGGGAGTCTAAAAAGACGGAATACCTAGAATCATTTTCAATATCGGATGATGGAAAAGTTTTACGTCAGTTATTACCAAGACCAACCATCAGTGGCGCCGTAAGCTTCCGAGAATGATAAAATGTCTCTCTCCTCCTTTTTATTTCTGAGCGCCCCGTCTTCACGAATGACTGTCTCGTCTCCCACGGCTCTCCATATTTTGCGGTCCTAAAAGAAGACGTTAGTCAGGACCAAAATATGAGCTCGAAATAATAATCGAATGTGTACCAAAATATGTTTATGTTATTGATGACACCCTTTTTCATTTGCCAAATGTCATAGTGTAATGCGTTGAATAGATTGAACACTAAACTTAGATTTCTTCGAAGAGCATTTGTGAAATGTTTTATTACCGAGCGAATGCGTAGGTAATTTTATTTCCGAGGGAAACAATCCAAGACACCTCTACATGGTCGGTTTGAAACTTATCTCAACCTCCTCGCGGTGCCGGCCGGGCAGTATTAACTGGCTAACGGAGAAAGTCAAGGATTGATCCTTGGTGTGGGTGAAATTGGATGCTATTAAGCAGATGTTTTCAGTTGCGATTTCTGACGCTAGTAAGCGAAAGAATTCAAATTTTGCAGTTCTGGTCAGGATTTTGGAATTTTCTGAATATTCTGGCTGGGCTGCGGAGAAGAATTTTTTTTATCTTCTCTGTGTGGGTGAGTCCTGAGAGAGGTAAAAGAAGTCGTTGGTGCTGTTTGTTGGTGCTTTGCTGTTTGTGTGTGTTGTTGCGGATTGATTGGAGAACTCTCTCAGGACTGTTTTTCTCCTTCAATCTACATAGATACTACACGTGGACAAATGGACACGACGGACAGCTGTAAGAAGCTCGGCGTTTGACAAATCTCCGAAGCAAGCGAGAGGCAGCAAGTCTTGCTAAAATAGTAGACTGTATCATTGGATCGTTTGGGGTCATGTGAGCCGGGCGTGAATTGGCAGTTGAAGTCGCTCTACGGGGCTTGGCAGCCGTCATTATGGCGGAGAACTCAGGCAACTGGGATGCTGCTCGCGAGCTAGGGGAAGATGACAACGAATTAGTCCCGGAGAAATATCGACGAAAGCTGCATAAATTTGCAAAATTACGTCGTGAACTCGCGGGACGCTCCCGAAAAGATAAGTCTGCCCCGGAGACGGGGAGACGAATTAGGGAGTTCATTTAATAAAACAACGACAAGAACAGCTCGAGGGATTTGGAGTAATGGACATGCGGGACTTGCTTCCCCTACAGTGGGCGATCCCAGGTGGATCTGGGCATGTGCAAAAACAAGCTAGTATGAATAGTCGACTAAGGCAGCGCTACGCAAAGTGGCGCATGCTGGACACGGTTACTCGAAGACTTGTAGCAGGGCTGAATGGCCTAAATGCCGGGCATGTCTTCTCTCTAGAGCCTCAAGGTGAGGAGAGAAACGCGGTTCAGCGGTTAGCGACCATCTTCTTGCGAGACATCGGGGAGGCAGCATGCCACCGAAATTATTTTGTTGCGGCGGCTGCCGTCGTTCAGGATGAAGGCATATTTATTATGGTGAAAAGCACTCCTGGGAGCTTATCAACCCTGATCTGGTGTCATTGCCGGTCGAAGGACTGGCGGCGTCTGCAGACGTCTTGACATTACTGCCAGAAGATATTCGGGTCGCTTATGAGTCGCGAGACTCACAGGTGAAACCGAAGTGGGAAAGGGAGGCCCTCCGGAAGCCCTTCTGTGGGGTCGAGGGAGGAGCATACAAAAGGCTTATTGAAAAGCTGGAGGGAGTGGGAATAATATCGTTACAAAGGGAACAAGCAGAAGTAACGAAGGGAGTTTGTGCGGTCCCAAAGAAAGAAAAGGGCAGTCAACGCCTAATTATCGATGCGAGAAATGCTAATAACGCATTTTTCGCAGCCCCAGATACACAGTTGCCCAACCCAGCAGACCTTGCTAGACTTTATCTGCCTCCGGGCACTAAGCTCTATGTAGGGAAAACTGATATGGACAACCAGTATCACAGAATGAAGATGCCTGAGTGGTCACGGACGTTATTTGGTCTGCCCAGTATCAGCTATGGAGACTCGCAGTTGTTCCCTGTTGTCTGTTCGATGCCGATGGGATGGTCTCATTCCGTCTACATAGCCCAGAACGTGCACAGGTTTCTGCTTGAGAGAGCCGGGTTGAGACAAGAAGATTGGATACCGGATGTGATCGAGGTATCGGCTTTCCGGTATGGGGCGTACGTCGATGATTATTTTTCTTTGGGAACCGGTTGGGAGAAAAAGCGTACAGAATCTGAAAGTGGTTGTCGAAGAGTCCAGGAAGAGTAACCTGCCCTCCAAACCACAAAAAATATTGTGGCTAGGAGAGAGTGAGTTTATGGAAGTCCTAGGCATTGAAGTACACCTCAATGGCCTGCTGATGCCCGACGCAGTAAAGTTGCGTAAACTAATAGGGTTAACGGAAGCGGCCATATGTAGGAGAAGATGGAATGTGAAAATGCTACAGCGACTGTTAGGCAAGTGGGCGTGGTTTTCGTTGCTCCAACGTCCCCTGTTCTCAGTTTTATCCGCGGTATACAAGTTGAGCCGAACAGAACACGAGTCCGTGGTGGCCTCAAAAGCCGCCAAGCAAGAATTATCTTTGTTCGTTGTTCTCTCACCTTCAATACGCGTTGATTTAACTAGAGAATTTGCGGAGACGGTACTTTGCGTTGACGCCAGTTGCTGGGGAGGAGGCGTCGTTTACACGGCGACAGAAGAGCCTCTCGGGCTGCTGACAGCGTCGGCGAATGATGAAGTACAATGGATTAATGCACAACCATAGAAGCTGGCTATTAGACACAAATGGCATAAAAAATCACCCATCCATATCCTCCAGGGGGAAGCGTGCATTTTAGGGCTTCGATGGGCACTTCGAAAACGACAAGCCGGGGGAGTACTGCTGCTGTTCGATGGATATCTCCGTCTGGGGAATCTTTTGGGACTTGGAATTGACGATATTGTGATACTGGATCTATCAAGGAAGCCGTATTATGGAAGCATGAAAATTTCTATTTCAAAGTGCGGCCGAAACGAGGCAGTAACAATGCGCCCATATTTATGGAAGGATTGTTGTCTCGATTGATAGAAAAGAAAAGGAAATTAAGGGAATATAAGCTTTTTAAAATGCCTCCAGCACGATTTAGGGAGCATCTTCGGCGTGCCGCTGCGCGACTTTCAATAACACAAAGTGTTACCCCTCACATGCTGCGTTTTGGCGGTGCCACAAACAATAAACTTTATGGTCGCCTCACCGACCATAAAATAAAGAACAGAAGTCGTTGGGCGTCAGATAAGAACTTTAAACTCTACATACAGCCCCACAAGTTGTATGGGTTCATAAGAACTTTGACAGACGCCCAGCGACTTCAGTTGGAGGCGGCTATTGGCAAAGCAGCAACGTTATTAAACGTTACGCCACACGCTTGGGTTGGGGGTCGGGAGAACGTGCAAGCACTAGAGGAAGCTAGGAGTAGAAATAAAGGGAGGCTCCAGGACTTAGTGATTTCTCGGTGGGTCAATTTCAGTTTTGGACGGAAATTTGATCATAATCAAAAAACTCTGTTTAAAATCAATAAGTTCTGAAAAACTCTGATTTTCGGACCTCATCGGGACTTCTTGGGTCTTGGGGTAGTATGGCGTGGAGATGGGTTTGACGGAGGATGGGTTAAACAGGCTAAGGCTAGCTAGACTTAGGCGCTCGCATGGGCTTTGCGTGGAATTACAATTAATGAATGCTTTACAATAAATCCTTAGAGATGTTGTTTCAAATAGTCTTCTTTTTGTTTAAGCGCGAGCGGTGAGCGAGTGTGGTTCTATTAGCATACGAACGTAGAGAGCTGGCTAGATTGTTGCAAGTAGGAAATGATGAAAACGGGTGGTGTACAGAAAATCTGAATAATTGTTCAGTTTTGCTCAGATTTTTGATTATAAACCTTCTCATGCCGTAATTTATGAAGCAAAACAAAACGACGCAAATGTGGTGGTGAGCGTAGCTCAATTGGTGCAGAACTTCAAAGTTTTGATGTCCTTGCGAAATAGCCATTTCCAAGTTGCTAAACGCGTCCACACGTGGCAGCACATAGAATGGTCGCTGTGTCAATCAACATGACAGGCGTGCAGCGAGCGCGGCGTTGCGTGCACAAGTTGTTAGCGTGTCAGCCGGCAAGGCGTTCGCTGACGGCAACAATGTCCGCAGACGGTGGCGTGCTGCGCACCGCGATGCATCCTCAGTGTTGGAACGGCAGTTTCAAACGGATTCCGAGAGAGAGCTTCATGCCGGCCGGCAGCTGTCCTGGCGATGTTTCCAATGGTTGCTCCTATCCACATTGGCGCGAGGCCGCCGTCGCGATGCGCCGCGATGCGGAACCACTCGCAGAGAAGCAGCAACTGACACTGCGGTTGTTCCCCCTGCTGCTCTCACTCAGGACAATGCTGCAAGCTGTTGCATAGTATAGACGCACTGAACCTTTACCATTGGAGAGCCAAAACGTTTACCATACATGCGCTGTTCGGCAAACCAAATTAAATGCATTTTCGTCAGCTGAACTCCGCACGAAAAAACGCACAGCAAACAAGTCATTCCAATGACACGCTGGCACATTCACCAACGTCTTTCTCTTCACCGTTCTTTTGTTCAAGCGTTCCTGTTTTCGCTTCAGTCATGTAGATACCATGTGCAGGAATCACCCATCACAGCTCCCACATCAACGGCAGCGAATACGAGTCGCGGAAATTGAATCCTTGGTTGCACGCTTCGCTTCACTCCAATCCACCATACGCAATGTCCGTGGTGAGCTTGACTCGTGCATATCACTTGTAGTTTCTTTCGCAGTGTAAACTAAGCTGACAAGACATATTTGTGATAGCAAGCGAGACCCCGGATTAATTTCATGCAAAGCGAATATGAATAGGTTCATTGGCGATTTGCCATCACTCACGACGTGAGCGGCACTGAAGAAAACAAAACCTTTTCATGCGCTTGCTACAGGCATATATCTGTTGCTCGTTTGAAGCAACATGCTTGAAAGCGTATGATGGATAGCAGCGGGCCATGAAAGCTTCTTGTCTGCTTTTGGTGGACGTGTAGCAGCCATCCATCAAATAGATACTGGAGTGAGTGAGCTAAACTTCGGTGTGCACTACAGTTAAGCAGTTGGCCTTGCTGCGCTGGTCAGCGCTCGTGCATCTGTAGTACATTTTGGGAATGAATATGGTACGGGACAATGTAGGATCAAGCCCACACTTTCGAACTGTGAGTACAGCAACATTATTATGTAAACAGAACAGTTCATAAAAAACGCGCTACTGAAACAGAACACCTTGACTTCGCACCCCATTGTCTGGAGTGTTGCATGTAGAACTACAAAATCACTAATCACAATCGTCCACTGCGAGCAGGCAACAGCGCTATGTTTTGGTTTAGGGTTTTCCACTTCCAAAAACGCACTCCTGTGCCCAGCAGATATGCAAAGGGTAGCAATCTAGTATATATCAGTAGCAAACTCTGCTTCTGAACGGTTCCCCTCAGCACTGAGAACACAACTGGCGGCAGCGATGTGCGCTCCATTGAATCTGCATGATTTGCTTACAATCTTCAAAAATCTTAGTAGCAAGCCCGCATCATCTACACGTTCCACCAAATTCATCCCAACGTCCCCGTCACTGTCATATGCTCAGCTTTCACAACACATTCGCTATAAAGAGCCTCCGCATGATTCTAGCTGCGGTTGAGCCGCATATTTCCTACCTACGATTCTGTGCGACAGCCTGCCCACAGTAACTTAGTCGTAATGAAGACCACCGCAATCACTCTCGTTGTGTTCGCTTTCTTGCCACTTGCATTTTCCTCAGGATTTGCACCGTATTGTCCACCTGGAAACTACATTTCCGATACTGGTTGTCTACCATGCCCGGACGGTCTCTTCATGCCCAATGCAAACTCTAGAGAATGCTGGTCCTGTCCATATAACTCTTCACCTAACCCCGGGAAGGATCTTTGCATCTGTTTACCAGGAACCGCTTGGAATGTTGAGCTCTCGTATTGCACAGCCTGCCCCACCGGAACGTTCACGATAGAAGGTGATATGTTTACCTGCCATGACTGTCCACCACAAACTTATCAACCGTCCATATCGTCCACGAGCTGTGTACCATGTCAACCCGGAACTTTCTCAGCGGCTGGTGCATCATTTTGTACACCCTGCTCAGCAGGTAAGGTGCTGATCAACACCGAATGCACCACATGTCCTCAGGGTCTCACGTACAACGCTCATTCAGGATCATGCGTAGACTGTCTCTTTGGAGTGGTTGACGAACATGGAAAATGCACTCTTTGCCCTCCGGGACGCCTTCGAAACGCCGAAGGCACCGGGTGTGATGTGTGTGGCCTCAATCAAGCACTGTTCTCCGATGGAACTTGTGGATCTTGCCAACCGGGGCAACGATACAATGCTGCGTCACAAAAATGCGTTCCGTGTGGACCTGGTGAATTCTCGCCCAGCGGAAACGTTCGTTCAGCCTGCCAACGTTGCCCGCCGCCCACTCGCCCAACTGCAGATATGAGCAGTTGTGTTCTTTGTCAAGGACCAGGCTGCTAATTACACTATGCATTGTATGAAAACAGCATTGCAACGAATGTGGGGTTGTTTGTGACAGAAAGATCTGTCCGAGCTGGCGGTCAAGAACAAGAGAAATGGTTAGCTAGGGCACAAACATGCCCCCGCATTGGGTACTGGCCGTATTACAGCAGTTTTTTCACAAGCTAATATTGCAATCACAGATAACGTAGCCTCTACAAGTTGTCCTACGAGGTGTTTACACTTCATGTTTTCCAGGGTCTTTTCTACTACTATATATCAGTATGTCTTCTGACGATGGCCATTCCTATAAAACAGGCCCGTTTCGTTTACATAAATCCATCTGCTTCGGTCCTTTTCTTAAAGAAAAAGCTCGGTAGAGTTTACACCGATTGCTTGGCACTGTCTTGTGGGCGATACGAGAATAGTTGTCAAGATTTGGACTTATTGTGGAAATGTTGGGGAATTTCAAGCGTCGTACGGGTTTCTTACTGGGTAACTAAGAAAATATCTATGTTTTCAATGAAGCAATTCCTCAGCCAGCATTGTAACCTCTATTAGATCTTATTCTCTATTTAATGTGTTATAAAACCTAGATATGGTTTTTAACGCACACAAAGTTGCTTATAGACTGTGAAACTTCCATTGTAACGGTGTTGCTGATTTTATAATTACTGTAGAGAAGAGAAGCTCACTGCGCAAATGCACAGCAACTATTTAAAGACGACAATAAATGTGTTTATGCACTTATGTCTCCTTGCAGATTCTGATATCACTCCAGTTCTGCTTGAAAACTTGGTATCCCGCTGGGTAAATGTTTTTAATTTGTTTCCTCTCTGCATATCACGTATCTATACAAATGCATTGCGAAAACATAAAGACGGGTAGTGGTCAGGTAGTGGTCATTTTATTGATAAAAACGTTGTAGAACCATTGATAATGAGTCGCTGGCTTGAATTGTAAGAGCATATCTACCCCACACGCTATTTCGTAATTTATTGGGAGAACGAAAATTGCACTCCTACCCCACAGTTATATTCCTATCGGTTATTATTCAAATAGAATAGAAGGCGAATTCTCGGTAAAGGAGACCTCGATAGGTGCAGATCGCCTGATATTCTATTCAATAGAATTGCCAAGCCGTGCGATACGATTTTCTAATTATTGGCACAAAAACCCGCATGTACTCGACCGAGCAGCACTCAGCAACGTTATGTCACACTCAGTCCCTTCTCCCCTACAATTTTAGAGAGAAGATGTCCGTCTATCCAGAACTATCATCATGGGTCGTGGCAAAAGCTGGGACATAGATGAAAATGTAGCACTTGCCAAAGCCTGCATATCTGTTTCTGAAGATCCGATTGAAAAAGTCCAGAATAAGTATTGATTTCCAGACACTTTAAAAAATGCCGGGTAGAATATGACAAATCTATTGTACCGTAACGGTTACAATCATATTAGTGATCAAATGAACGACATATATGTGTGAAATGAAAGAAAGATATAGAATTAGAACATCTCTACTCCACACGCTATTTCGTAATCTTTTGTGATAGAGCGAAAATTGCATCCTTACCTAACCAGTATATTCCCATCGGTTACATTCGAATATAACAAAGGCAAATTCTCGTTAACGGAAACCCCGAGAGACGCAGATCGCCCGGTATTCTATTTAATAGAATTGCCATGCCGTGCAATACGATTGGCAAAATACGAGCGCCAAAAAACCGAAACATCCATCAAATCAACCAAGAAGTCAGTACTCAGGACCATTATCGCAGACCTCATCACTTCTCCTTAATGTTTCTGGGGAAGATCAGCACCCCAAAAGTTTCAACATGGGTCGTGGCAAAGGCTGGGACATAGATAAGAATCAAGCGCTTGCCAAAGCATGCTTATCTGCTTCTGAGGATCTCATTGTTTGTACTAATCAAATCTCAAAGATGTTCGAAAACACTATGCACCGTCGTTTCATAGAAAGAGGTCCTGTTGCAGCAAATGTTCCCCCAGAAGATATGGTCATGAAACAGCAGCAAGTTGTAAGCTCACTTCGACAACATCTCTGCTACTGCGCAGAAATTTGCAGCCTCCCTGCGCGAGGTGAAAGCGTGCAACCCAACAGGGGTGACGGAAGACAATGTACTATTAATGGCAGTTGCGGTGCACATCAGGACGGTAAGTAACATAGACTATCACTACAAAGAGTTCACAAAGAACAATTGAAATGCATTCAAGGCTTAATCAGTTCTTAGAACTCGTCCGAAGTGGAGTGAGCAGTGCTGAGAGAAAGGAAATTTCGGAAACTTTGGTGTTAGTTTATCATTGTAACTGAACAACGACACGGTAAGTATAACGAACAGTAACGCTGCTTCGATGAAGCAGAAAGTCGAACTGGCACGAAGTTAATAGAATAACAATGACCGTTACAAGATGGGAACCCGAGCTGCAAAGCTTCTCCGTCAAAAACATCTTCTTAAGATATATATATGCCTTTAATAGCAGAATCTGCGAAGCGCAAGTCAGATGCGTTGGAAAAACGGAATTCAATTGCCGTTTTTTCGCGGGAAGACGCCTTTAATCTCCCTGAATCTGCTCAGTTCTCCGCTGCACTTCGATAGACGTCTTTAGTACTGGCTTTGAAATGTGCGAATATGACAAAAGCAGCGTTTCATGGAGACCATGGTTCTGAAAGTATTTCAGAAGAAATTGAATCTGCGTCTCCGAATGGTCCTGATTTCGTCATCGCGCCCTCTGTTGTCCCTTTCAAAGCGAAGAACCAACCAAGGAACTCTGCTGAACATCCTTCCTGCCAGGCAACTAGAAACCCAGCATTTTGCTTTCGTCTCCAGAAGGCCCCAGGTGTTAAAATGGTTATGAACAGCTGCGACAGGAACCTTGTGCGTTGTTCGTGAGTTGTGCGGCGGCGGCGCTGGCTGTATTCTGCGAGCGTATGGCATGGCGTGCGTCGGGACGTGACGGCGAGCATTACAACGTGCAGTTAAATGAATGAAAGAGTGACTGCGGACAGGCACGCAACGCGCTGCCCGAAGCAAGTTGCATATCTGACGGAGGTATCCGGTGGCAGAGGAAGCAACGTGCTACGCGCATTTCATCCCCACTGCAAATGCGTATAGCCACTTGCAGCTCCCACGCCCTTGCTCATCGAGTTGGAGAAAAGATGATAGTGGTGAATCTTCCCAACGAAATAGTGGACTAGGCGTGTCTTAATAGTTTCCCATGTTGTTTGGTCGTCACAGAGCGTCTTGTTTGCCGCACACACTGCGAACAGATCGAGGGCTTCAATAGATGCAACTAAGAGACCAATTTGCAATTGTTCGGAGAGTGACATGTTGGTGGCTTCCAATTTGGACATCATGCTTCGCATGCGATCTATATGGGCCCCAAGCTGGTCTTGAATGTTATTGTACTTGGTGGATACAAGTTCACACATAGTTCCAATGCGAGACGCTGTCGTTGATGAGTCGAAACGAGCGTCAAGTTTCACAAGCATGTCATACGGCTTTCCTACATTAGTTTGGTCGATACGCAGTGTTTCGTTTCAAAGCGCAGCAACAATGACACTAGCCTTTTTCTGGTCTTAAATAAATTGTTTCTTCTTTTCGTCATCGGAATACGGGTTTCCTTGCCTTCGTAAGACGTCATCAAGATTCTTAGCTTCGCATGCGCCTTCGATTCTCATTTTTCACAGAACATATTCGTGCGAGTCACAAAGAGGCTTAATTTACACACAATCCGGGTCCATTTCTTCATGAAGAATACAAAAAAGAGTAGAATAGAAAGTACGTCAGACGTTTCTAGGGATTAATTTTTTACAAAGTGTTGCGTCTTGTAATACGCCCCGTAACCTGTTAACGCTAATGTGCGTGGATGTCTTGGAGTGAGCAAGAGAGCTAACCGGACGAGACCTAGGAAGGCTCGTTCACGGCGCCTTTTATAGGGGATAAATGTTTCCCAAACAGGATAGTTTAGGAGTGTTAAATTATCTACTTATTACTTATCATCTACGTAATATTATCTGTCTATAACTCCAAGTGCCAAGTAATAGCATTGCGTCAGAGTGAGTTACAACGTTCACTCACTCACGGTCGGATTATCTGATTATCTCTGACAAAGCCACTAAAACTGGAAAAAGTCCTCAAAGTTTTCTTGACTCGTTCAACGACATGTTCAAATTCGGAACCTCAAACGAAGGACAAGGAAAACGTTTCTTCGGCATCAACATAATTCAGAATGCAGATTTTAGCATCGAAACTAACGCTGAGAATAAATTCGATCGGGTTGTTCGATATTCAATAACTCGAGCCAGACGCAAAAAGTTCAATGCATCACTGAACTCCTTCGAAAAATATACTACCAACCACATGATGCACAGTTATACGAGCTCAGTATGTTTTTCGTCTCTGATGCTTCAAAAATCGACGATGTTGGACAACTAGGTGTTGTCACTGGAGTATTACTTGACTAAAAATGCACAAGGATGTAATTTATCATGTTCATTCATGATTGTCTTACAAAAGCATGATATCTGTTAAAAATGTACCAAACTCAAAAATATTCGCTGCTGGAGAAGGAATTGATGAAGAAAAGACAATTCGGAACGTTTAATGGGAGCCATTGGCCATAGAAGTCAAAGTGAGAATTCTGGTTGGCTTAATAGACCTCTTTACTTCAATGTAGATCCAAAAGAACTCCATCGCTCCATCGACAAGTCGATTCGCGGAGATGTAAGCAGCATCAGGTTTCAGTTTGAGACCAGCACAGTTTAATCACTTTCATAGATCTCTGAATCAGTCAATCTCGTCGATCCTCTCACAAAAAAGGACAGCAGCCTCGCCCATTATCTACAGCTAACCCTGTACATTGGAAGACTCAGCACAGACATCTCCGCAATTGCGGAGACTCAAAGCTCAGAGAACCACTTTGGTTAACGGAAAGAGAGATTGATATGTGTAATGAGTTGGCACTGCAGGTGTCTACACGAGAGCATTCAACATGCATGAGAGAATGCACAAGGGAATGCAAGTAATGCCCATGTGAACACACGACCGCTAAGCTTTACTATCGCTAGAAATGACCTCTACGTAAACTTCGGCATGTCAGATGTCGTAGTCATCCGACTACCACTCGACCGGCATTATCTCGACTTAGACTTGACTCAGACACACCTGAGTACACGCATGCTGATCAGTGTTAAGATCTGCACACCCAAGAAATCTTGCTGCGTTCAACAACATTTTTCGAAGGTGGTCTTCTTTTTATGGTTCGCGTAGATACTTTGTTCCAAAAGAATTGATAACAGCTTTGCAGAACGCATTTAGGGACAGTGGAACTGAGTCTTCTGACATTTTCAAATACTCATCTAATGCGTCTGCTGCTACACCAAATGCTAACATGCGAAGTGCAGCCTTGAATATCTGCAAACTATAACTCCTTTTCTTCGAAAGTCTGTCTGCACGACGAACAAATATACCGCTTCTAATTCTGTTGTTACAAAGAAAATCGAAGACGGATTGTGGTAATCGAAACCTTCGCTCCAATGGGTTGTTGTGATAAACAGCGTTCGGCAAAAGATAGTGCTCATTAATTTTGTGCACTGCCTCATCAATGTTGCGAAAGATGTTGAGCCTCTTGCCATTCCCAGATCCTCTTCCAGATCGCTTGAAAGTTACGGCACTTTATACACCAGGAACAATACTTGTCGCAAGAAGGATCCTCTTCCAGATCGCTTGAAAGTACGGCACTCTATACACCAGGAACAATATCTGTCGCAAGAAGATATTGAAGATTTTCATCGTCGCTGGAGTCTTCATCTTCTATAGTGAAGATGAAGGCTTCCAGGATGGGCAATTATCACCAGACACTTTAAGAAGGGTGGTAGGGTATGGCAAAGCTATCGAAACGTAGCGTAACGGTTACAAACGAAATATTGATCCAATGATAGAAATACATGTGTGCAATGAAATACAGTATAGAAATACCCGGTAGAGATGTCCTAATTGCAGCTCGTATCCTATGCTTTTTTGAACCACTGGCGTTCTACGTTGCCAGGTCATCCACAGAGTGGATATCTGTGAATAGTTTACAGTAGTCGCTCTCGTAGTGAGGACCGATGCCTCAGAAACCGGACGTTGGAAGCGGTGGGTTTCGGAGTAACGAGAGTTAACAATCTTCCGTGCATGTTTGCAAACTAACCTTACTTCGTGTGTTGCCTCTAGACAGGTGTGTGTTTATCGCCACATTCACAAAGACCAGTCAAGCACGTCTGTACTTTTGGCAACGGAGTCTTCCGCGAAAAGTGCTGCGCCGCAGATAGTAGCCAAGCTGTGTTCATGCTGTAGCAGACTGGTCAGTTAACATATAAAAAGGGTTAGGTAGCTTGTGATGCGTCTACAAAACGTAGCTCAAGCCTGTGTGTTGTGTTTGTTTCGACAAGGCACAGCAGAATAAAAACAACGGCGATCAAATAGTCTCCCGATTGCGTCCTCAGTAGTCTGAATCAGTATGTCCTTATTCTCCAGGCAGTCAAACTACTCCATCACTTTTATAAAAAAACGAGTCTCCAATTCTAGCTACATAGAGTAGGTTGGGGAAAATGTTACAAATCTATTTTGTGTATAATCCGATCATTCCTGTTGTGAACCAAGAGGAGAGAACAGCTGAGCCGGAGTTAGAACTCTTAATTCAAAGCTACCACAAAAAGCACGCGAAGGCGATTACCGATTGAGCCGTGGCCGCTCACGCAGTAATGACCAACACTACACAGCTGGAGGTCTTGTCCTGACTCCTTGTGCCTGTCATCTGCAGCTGACAGCACTAAAACTGTGCAAAATGACAAACCATCATCAACGTCCTTTGGTTGTTCGCCCTCCGCATTTAGCTGCAATAGTCCGTCTTCTCTGCTTTCCGCATAATACTCGTTGGTTAGTTGTGATGTGTCCTGATCGCATAAATGTGGAAAACTTCTTTTGGAGGAAGGCCAAGTTGTGGAGTTCGCTAGAAAATATGTATCGGGAGAGATTATATTCCATGACATCTTTTTGTTTTGTTTGGGTGTGACCATTGCTAATGTTACAAGGTAACATGGGACCAGGCGCGAGACGCTGATGATGACCATTACAATTGGGAGACGAACAAAGTATTGCTTATCAGGGAGACGAAGATTGAAAAGCGTCGTTCAACTCAGAAACTGTGAGCTACATCGGCGTTTGTAGGTGACTTGTGAGGTTTATGTCCCGATGAAGAGGCACTTAATCGAAACAGTGTTTCTTTACTTGCGTAGTTGGTAACAATGTTTTATCTCACTGTTATCTCACTGCTCACAATACATTTTTTGAAACTTGCCCCTCATATCATACTGGGGAAGTACAAATATGGGATATATAAACTGTGGACAGTACGTATATGAGATATATATGTACTGTGGGCAGTTCGCACTGATATATGTTGTATCTGCACATTCTGTGCCCCTGTACAATTTCACAGTATATGTGCCAGCAGTGTGAAAAGCACGTTATGTTGAGAATCTCGTGCAGATATCGGGGCACTCCACAGCAATTGCTCCCTCGCCTACGGCTCGGGGCACAATTTTTGCTGTGTCGTGCCGCGATATCTGAACTCGATTTTCAACATAACTCCTACATACAGTGCGTTTCAAAAACATATCCTTTCCTAAAACCGGGCAAAAAATGTTTTCTGTACTGTAGAGCCATTTTCTCACCGAATAAAACCTTTTCAAGTAAAAAACCTTGTTTCTTAAACATATCCTTTATACAATATAGAGCTCCATTTTGACTTGTGTACCGCCTTTATCTCGCCAAAACTATATGAAAATTATTAGAATGGACCACAAAAGCATGATCCCAACTTTTATAGCGCAAAAACAAATAAAAATCCCAAAAACAAACAATTATTACAGAACACTCTGTTTGGTATGAATTCAAGCGATGTTTGAGCCATACTGCATTCTTTCTAACACAAAAACGCGTGGAAGTAAGCTTTATCTGTTATGTGATACTTCATCGTGCAAAAATAAGTGAAGCAAAACAGTGTTCGAATGTTAAATGTTCTTAAATATGACGCAAATTAAAAATTCAAAATTGATTAAACTATACAACAACAAAAGAATCTTCTTTTGAAAACGAAACATAAACGCAAACGTGCGTTGTGTTCCTCAGAAAAGCCTCATTAAAAAAAGAGTATGAAAAAAAGATTATTTTTTGGACGAAAACTGTGAATATGAACGAACCAGGTTTCTTTAAATTCTATTAGCATGATAATGGCAAAACAAAGTTGAGTTTTGTAAGAAATTTCTTTGGTTATACATCTGAGATGGTTTAAGATGGCTTATTTGAAGTACTACTAACTAAAATAGTGTTTGCAAAAGCTTTAATGACTTAGAAACGTTATGATAAAGTGTTAGAAAGTTTTATGCTACTTTATTCCTACTTTACGTATGAATTAAATTATGAGTTTTAGCAGGATAGTGCGCTTGAAAAACAGTCAAATGTTTAGAAACAGTACATGAATGGTTTAAATATGAATGATACGGATCTTTCATGACGAATTTCCAATGTTCACTTTATTGAAAACACCAATGGAGTGCTAGATTAGATGATTTATGGGCAAATTAGTCAGTTCAGTACAGTTTTTTATTCGAAAGTTTGTATCACAAATTACTGGGACAAAATAACGTTTAATTTAATTCATTTTATTATTGAATAAATGATAACACACTCTGTAAGTGTCAGTAGGGTTAAAGAGGCGAAAACAAACTACTGAAAGCGCGCTGTAGAGAATATGGCTGACGAAAGGATATGTTTTTGAAACAGTATTTTGACTTGATATTTTTCATGTGTTGTTTTTATAGAGTGTACTGTAGTCGAAAAGGCATTTTACGAAATATTTGTGCAAGGGATATGTTTTTGAAACAGACTTTACATATGTTAATTAATTTCTCACCAAAAACAGATATTTCATGTTCATACAGTATCTCAAAATATGCGGGGATGAAAAGACCACAGTTATCTACGAAGGTGAGATATCGATAACACACTCGCAAGGGTGCTCTCTTTGAAACTGTCTCTTAACGCAGCAGCGCTCTCGCGCATACAAGGACACAGCTCAGCGCTTTGTACTTCTTCGCACCCTCCCGATTTATGTTTGTTCTCACCCAAGGCCAGCCAATTATCGCCCTTTCACACGCCCATTCTCCATAGCAACAACAGCTCAAAGTATGCTTCAACAAAAAACTATATAGGAAACGCTCTTAACTAGCAGGCTGTTGCCAGTTGCTTTTAAGCATTATTGTTCTGCAATCGGATAACCAAACGTGCAGAAATAAAATGTTTAGTCCAGCCGACAATTTCGCTGTCAGCAGTCTCAACTGTTGCAGTGGAAGGGTCCTTTTCGAAA
This sequence comes from Agarophyton chilense, assembly GCA_030374765.1. Classification (NCBI taxonomy): domain Eukaryota; phylum Rhodophyta; class Florideophyceae; order Gracilariales; family Gracilariaceae; genus Agarophyton; species Agarophyton chilense. The sequence goes on from JARGXX010000006.1 coordinate 119,070, forward strand.
ACTTGAAAAAGGGAAAGATTCCGGAACAATACTACGTTTTTCAAGCCTTGACGGAGTGTACACGCGGTGTGTAGCGCGTGTAAGCGTGTGATGTCAGAAGCTGTTGCTGAGCGTTGTTGTCAAAGGAGGCGTCCTTTGGCGAACTATACACTTGAAAAGGATATCGAGAACTCCTCTTAGCTGCTGTGGGTTCGCGATATGTTTCAGACATACAGCCAAGCAAGCCGCTGGCGAACAAGATGCGCGAAACGTCTCTTCAGCAAGCCGCCCCTTGTGGTCTAAGGGATAAAAAAGTTGTGTCTTACTTGTTGCGCAGTTTGCTACTTTACTGAAATCTTGTTCGAGCGCGTCGCAATGCCAATTCAACGCGGCGAGCCAAGCGTGACGTCAGCTCGCAAAAAGATAGCATCCATACCCAAAAAGCCGTTACCCACTGGCGAGATCTCACTCTCCTTTCCGACCACATGTTGCACGTACCCCAAGCCCTGCAAGAAGCGTTGCACACCCTCGAAGCTGGGAGTAACCTCCACGGAGATGATGTCCACACGCGTGCGCTTCCAATCGATGCCGTGTAACACCTGGAGCTCGTGGCCCTCTACGTCGACGCTGAGAAAGTCCACGTGGGAGATGCGCGCTCGATCAAGCACGCTTTGTAGTCGGATGCAGCGCATTTCCACCACTTCTCCCTGCGTGCCATTGCCAAACTTGTACGAGTCGCCTACGACGCCACCCAGCTCGCCCCTTCTCACGAAGCGCACGCTCTCGTTGTCTGCAGCACCGGCACAAGTCGGCACGAGCAGGCACGATCGGCGACGAAAAGTAGGCTCGTAATACATCGGGTTGGCCTCCACACACACGCCTTTCCAGCCAAGACATCTGTCATAAAAGTACGAGTTGGACAGTTTCACTGGTTGATTCGATGCCGCATCCACATACACGCCTCGTCGTGCCAACGCGCGAAAGTGTCGTGCAAACAAGTAAGCATCTTGTCCGAACTGCGAGAACATCCACACTGATCCCAGTCGGAACGCATCCCAACGAAGCGGGGCGCGACAGCTTTGCTGCGTGTGTGGCGGACACACGCGCTGCGTGGCGAGCTTGGCAAAGATGGCAGTGCACTCGGGCGGCGGCGTGGCTGTTGTCCAATCGTGACGCGCGGCTATAGCGACGCGGTCAAAATGTGAGGACGACGAGGTGGTGAGGATCGGGGCGTGCGTGATGAGTAGCGGCGTGAGTAGCAGCGCCACTGACGCCAACACGGCGGCCAACGAGCGGGTGCGCAGGCGCGCGCGTGGCTTGGTGGCGGTGGTGGCGGGAGGCGGGGTAGCAGTCAGCGTCATGGCGGAAAGGGCGACAGGGGCAACGGCAAGGGAGAGGGACTGTGACGATGGAGATGGGTGATGGCGACGGCAATGACAATGGCAATAACAATGGCGAGTGCGAGGGCGGCGACGACGGCGGCGGCGGAGGGTTTTAAGACGCGCGCGCCGTGGCAGCTCAAAGGCAACGGGCGAGCGCGCCGCCATTGCAGAGACAGTTCAAGCCGCGCGATGCGGACGGTCGCCCGAAGCGGCGCAGCGAGCGGGCTCGTGCGATGTGGGTGGGCGGGCGGTCGCCAGAGCGTGGACGCCTCGGAAGGTGCGAAGGGCGTTGCGCGTTGTGTGCACTACGTGCAGTTTGTTCCCAGCGCCGCATATGCTGGCAGCCATTCTAGTGCACCGGTGCTTTGCTGCGCACTCTGCGATTTGGCACTGCTTGTGTTGAGAGTGATTGTGACTGCGGGACGTGGGAACAGTAAAATGCGGGGATACACGTCTGGCTCTGAACAAGGACGACGGCCAGACGGAGGCAACCAACTTCGTCACTTTTTAGTTGAGAAGTGCTACAGGCTCTGCTGCACACCGCAACAAGCGCTTGCCACAAACGTCGCTTGCGTTACCACGACGAATATGGGCCCAAAGCCTGCAAAGCTTACTATGTCTAACTCTAATAATATTCTCAAGTTTGAGAACGCAAAAAATGATTTTTATTGCCGTCGCAATCTTTCTGAATAGATTGATATCATTCGATTCATTTCTAAAAAAAGACCAATTAAACGATACAAAGCCATGTTTACCATTTTTGGCCGGGTCTTATTAATACAAAGTTTGCTACAGGTCCAGAAAAGCATCTTCGAAAAAGCCCACACCAAAAACAAGTCATTTTAGGCAAAATAACCAGATTCAGGCTTTTCAAGAAATTGTCGATTTTCTTACTGTTGTTTCAATGATATTGATGGCCAATCGCTTAATTTATTCGTTTAATCAAGTCCCATGATTTTGTAGTGGCAGGCCGGTAGATTTGACTGCGATGGTTGACTGCTTTCTTTCCTTGGCTTTTAAGCACTTCATTCATGCAATTGTTGAGTTTTGTGCATATATTGGAGAAGTGTTGGCCATGACCCTCATAAAAAAACGCCAACTTTCCAGAAAATACGCCTCACAGTGCCGTCTTGCAACTTTTTCGACAAGTGCAGTCTCCTACTGCTCTTGGACAAGTTGCTGCAGATAAAACATCTGCAGAGTTTACGTAAATAAAAAAGTCTTGGGGGGTTTTTCGACGAGCTTTGCAAGATAAGATAATGGAACCGGTAGAACTCTTCGACTTTAATAATGAGCTAACTGCTCAACTTCAGAAGTGTTGGAAAAATATGACGGAGATATCAGAAAACTTGTCTATTTATGTCACTGTGCTACTAAAACGAAAAATAGATAGAAAGCCTGATAATATCAGCTTTATTGCCAAACCGTCTGCGCCTAGGATAATTCTAACCTTTAAAAACGCTGTACCGGTCTTGTAGTCACTTTCTTGGCGACTCAAAAAGCTGCAGGAGAGATTTATCGTAGATACCTTGACGAAATGGTGAACCAGAGGGTTCAAAAAGCTCTGCTTTCTTTTAGTGTTCGTGGTCTCGAGTCCAAGAGGCCCTTTAGTATGCTCTCGACGGAGAAAGCTGAGGATAAGAAAAAGCAGCAAAAGCGGCAGTCCACGAAGCCTCTTAAGGCGCCAAAAGGCAGTTGCCCTGTATGAATGTCATGGACTACAGGTAATATGCACGAGAGAATAGATATTACATTGCAACCGCTTTTGTATATGAATGTCATGGACTACAAGTAATATGCACGTGAGAATAGATATTACATTGCAACCGCTTATGTCTATTGAGATGTATCACAAAGTAATAGTCTGTAGACTGAACACTGAACTCTATAAAAAAACACAGCCTCTGCTGCCGGAAGTCACCTGACTACCACGCACGGAATGCAGCACTTCGACTAGCTCCACCTAGGACTGTCATAGTACCCGAATACTGTTCAATACTTAGAAATGGGCCTAGAACCAGGTTTTTTTCAACTAACCCTAGCCGTCCAAGATTCTACTGGAACCTCAAGAACGTTCCGTGGACTGATGACAAAGGAAACCAATAAGAATATGCTAAATATTTCTCGCTCTGGATAGCCTTCCAAGACAGACTACCCGACTCCAACTCGAATAAGATCCCTGTAGCCTTGCGAAGGATTATGTTGAAGTCTCAACTGTACGGCAGGGCGAGAGATTTGTGCTCTGCAATCCCAGACACCGACGTGGCCTCGGACACTGGTGCAGAATCGATAGTCAAGGCTATTTACAAACGAGATTGTCTCTCGGTTGTCAGTGAAGTCTATGCTATCTTTATTAGTCTGCTTCAAGTGAAGCGGGCCACGAATGAATCCTTCAGGAATTTTGAACTCAGATTCGACGCCCAGGCATCCCAGTTCAATGCCCAATCAGAAACGGCCAAACTCCCCGAAGCCCTCACCGCGTTCATGCTCCTGGCAAACTCGGCGGTTGAGAACGGACAGCGTGTTTCCGTATTGGTGGCTGTATCAACAGACACAAGTTTGACACCGGAAACCACCACAACGGACTTCCTGAATACCGTTAAGTACGAAAAGATAGCGTCGGTGTTGCGACAGTGTGATGATGTTCACAATCCCGTACCGACTACTACTTCGTCCAATGTTCAACCTCTGTCTGCGAGCGCTGTTCGGATTCCGCCTCTCAACTATAGAAGCGATGACCGTAATCGCTCAAAGGGACTGTCACCTACGATGAAGTATCCCTGCAACACTTGCTGCAAGTATGGTCACTGGAAGAGAAACCATAACCCCGACGGGTCCTTACCACCCCATGTAAGAAGTTTCAATGCTCCTTTATCATCGAGACAATGTCGTTCTGGCGCTGACGGTGACACCAAGGCCACAAGATATGGCAACAAAACGATGTCATTTAATTCAGCCTCCCTCGTCTGCTCTACAGCCACTGTTAATGTTGGTTCTGTACCCAAAAGGCTTGGTCGTCTTGTAGACGACGGCGCACCACACTCAGCAATCGGCCAAGTGGAATTTATACTACTGTCGCAAGAACTCGGCGTTCCTGGTGATGGAACGCTGGACCGGATTCCTTACTCCTTAGAATGAAATACCAGATGGCAGTATGGCACTGGCCAACATGCGAGCCCTCAACGAAGAATCCTTGGCTCAGTAATCCTTACGGCCACATCAGACAGTGGGGCCGTCATCGAGATCACCCACCTAGTTTTGGAAGGATCCTCTCAATGGGTGATCGGTAGAAATGTCACCCGTAAGGCCAACATCGTGCATCTCGGACGTAATGCACTGTGTTTCAACATTGCAGGAGAGCCTGATTCGATATCCATGATCGACGTAGGCTTCCTCAGTTACATTCCGGTTGAGAAGTTCACCTCTTCGACAAAGTACCTAGATTTTACTTTGTACTGTCTATCGGCTGTGACCCTTGGAAAGTCACCTTGGTCTGATGTCAAGGCCATTGTGAATAAAGTCCACAAACATGGCTGCGGACATGCATGTTTCAGTGACTTCAAGCTGCTGTTGCAACGCAATGGTCTATGGAACCATACGGTTGCAAGGTATGTTGCTGACATCGTGGCTAGCTGCACAGCCTGTCGATCAACTGCAGTTCCTCCACCAACTCGGAAAATGTCGATAAGCACTCTCTCGAAGTCATTCAATGACGTAGTGTGCGTCGATCACTTGTTCTTAGATCAACTGTGTCTCTTGCACATTATGGATCTGGTGTCGAGATACTCCAAAGCCTACGTTGTGTTCGCAACTGCTCTTCAAGAAGTGGTCATAGCATTTGAAGCAAATTGGGTGTCGGCTTTCTGGTACCCCGATGCCATACGTGGTGACAAAGCCCTCATGTTAGGCGCATCTCGAAATTATTGTGACTCGCTCGGAATACCCCTGCACCCGGTTGCTCCCCGCCGCCATGCTAAAAACGCAATAGAATCGAAACACATGATCATAAGGAGCATGTTTCTCCGCCTCAAGGCAGAGGCTGGCGACAATTTTGATCCTATTCTATCGGCCTACAAATCTGTGACCATCTCCAACGATCTCTACGGTAACGACCAACTCTCGGCATTCGAATTGGCAAAAGGGTTCACGAAACCTGTGGGAAATAAGCCAATTGACACCTCCATTCCTGCTGAAATAATTGAAGCAAGGGACCAGTTCATTGCTCGAAGAAAGTTAGCACGGATTCTCAGTTCAAAGTCGATCACCGAAGTACCCATATCGACTGGAGACACTGTAGAGGTCTTCACCAAGAAGGACAAAGAGAAACGGGGTCATTGGTCCACCCCGAAGACAGTGACATCTGTCGACACACTGGCACGCTCCATCACGGTGCCAGGTAAAAATGGCAGGGAGATGACAGCTGCCTTTGAAGACACTCGGTTGTCGCTTCCAGACACTAGCTTCTCAAAGCTCGTACGATGGCCTGGATGCCATCAGCAAGGCAAATGACATTGAGCCAGTACTACCAATCATCAATGAGACCGAGCACAGTCGAGATGATGCTGACTCTAATGGCTTCGACGCCAACTTTGATGGTGATGACTATGGGAACAATGCCAACGTTGGAGATAGGGTCGAGGTCTTCTGGCCTCTTGACAACACCTATTACGCGGGGAATGTACACTCTGAAGCTACGGAAGGGCATGTCAATCTATACTACGACGATGGTGCAACTGAAATGCTGGATATGACAAAGGAAGTCTGGAACTACGCTGATAGCTTGGCTGCCAGCTCAAGCCAAGTGGCTGTGCCACTGGAAGTGGAAAGCAAAGAAGACAAAGTCCTCAAGTCTATGCTGCTTGATCACTTCGGAAACAAGCCTTTCCTTCAGCATCAGGCGCAAGGGTTTGATCAGTATCCAATGCACAATGCGTACATCAAAGAAGAAGACAGCTTCCTCAAAATTGCTAAGCCAATGTTTGGCCGGCTCGTTCCGCCCGGCTCCGACATAATAAGTAGTCATACCCTATATAAGATCAAACTTAATGATGACGGGTCCCTGAAACTTAAAGCGCGTATCTCACCGCATGGCAATGAGGATGACATGAAAGATGAGCTTAGAAAAGACTGTGCAACTTGTCCTCCTACCGGTCTGTGCATCCTGGAATCGATAGCGTTGCTTCATGGCTGGACGCTACACAAGGCCGATGTAACAGCTGCTTTTCTACAAACGGGAGAAGCACAGAGGGATGTATACGTAAGGCCACCCTAAGAAAGTAGAATGAAGTCTACTCATGTTTGGCTATTCTTGGCTGCTGCCTATGGATTGGTGAATGCCAACGCGAAGTGGCAGAATGCGTCTGACACCCTGATGCGACAAATGGGCCTCTCACAGTCTGCATACATACCGCAGCTCTTCTACCAGAAAGAGAATGGAAGAACGGTTTTGATAGTAGCCAAAATCGTAGATGATCTCAAGGTGGCTGGCGAAGGAGACCGTGCAAAAAGGTTCCTAGAAGCCTTCAATGATAAGTTTAAGTTTGGCGTCATGAACAATGGCCCAGGAAAACTACCGTTCTTTGGAATTAACACCATCCAAAACAGTGACTTCACCATCGAGACAAACGCCGAAGACAAGCTTGAAGGTGTCATGGAATATCCCATTTCGCGTCCGCGACGAAAAGAGTCTGCAGCAAGCCTCAACAAGATTGAGAAGTCCGCATTTGCATCAATCAACAGCTCATTAAGCTGGATAGGGACTGCTGCTTCACCGCTGGGCTCATTCTATAACAGCTACTTTCAACAAAAAGCACCTGAAATCTGCGTGAGTCACTTGATTGAACAAATCAACCCGGTCAGAAAGCTTAAGAAGCTGGGCACCGTTATCGCATACCCAAGGCCAACTGACAAAGCTGACTACGAGCTCAGTATTGTCGTGTTATCTGATGCATCTCGTATCGATGATGTTGGACAACTGGGAATTATAACTGGCCTATTGATAGGCAAGATGTATAAGAATTCAATCTACCATGTTGTCTCCTGGATGTCACACAAGGCAAAGCGCCCAGTGAAAAGTGTGCCAGCTGCAGAGGTTTTTGCGGCAGGAGAAGGGATAGATGAAGGGAAGAATGTCAGGAACGCCTATCGAGAACTACTGGACATGGAAGTTAAGCTGAGAATTCTAGTCGATTCCAAAGACTTGTTCACGTCGATGTCTACGCAGAAAAATTCCATCGACAAGTCAATCCGAGGTGATGTCAGCAGCATTAAATTTGAGTTTGAAACTGGAACTGTAGACTCGATCTCATGGATTCCCGGCTCTGTAAATCTAGCTGATCCCCTCACGAAGACAAATAGCTGTTTAACTGATGCACTACAGCTAACATTGCTTACTGGAAAATTGAACATCGATTTTAGCGATGTGTCTGAGACTAAGAGTTCAGAGAAGTATTTCGGTTAGCCGAAAAGAGAGGAATATGAATGTCATGGACTACAGGTAGTATGCACGAGAGAATAGATATTACATTGCAACCGCTTGTGTATATGAATGTCATGGACTACAAGTAATATGCACGTGAGAATAGATATTACATTGCAACCGCTTATGTCTATTGAGATGTATCACAAAGTACTAGTCTGTAGACTGAACACTGAACTCTATAAGAAAAACACAGCCTCTGCTGCCGGAAGTCACCTGACTACCACGTACGGACTGCAGCACTTCGACTAGTTCGACCTAGGACTGTCATAGTACCCGAATACTGTTCAATACTTACCCTGATTCATTTTTTAAGAGGAGGCTTTGTATCAAGAAGTTTTGTTTCGATTGTAGATCCTAGACGCGCTACCGTGGATCAAAAGATTATGTGTTCGACGATAGAGAGAAATCTAACAATATAAAATGAATCGTCAGGAGCGGAACATTTTACGGTATCACAAGCATTTAAAAGGTTTTCTTTCAGAGAAGCTCTGTTGGAATCACAGTTGCCCTCATTCTCTCTCTCGCTCTGGGAGAGAGTTGGCCATCTTTATACGAGTTTGTGCCGCGGTAAACGTTTGCTAAAAACATCAGCAAGACATACTAGCAAATTACGCAAAGAGCTACCCTTCCAGATCAAGGCAATCTAGAACACCTTTCTGCTCCAGTCGCGTTCTCGCGACCAAAGAGCAAACATTTTAATCAAATTTTTATTCAGACCAATCCAAGCACTCCTGCTCACGTCCTCACAAACTCTCCGCCGCATGCTCGCTCGTGAAGCAAACTACAGTGTTTTCCTGCAATGGTCTCTATGCCCGTCTCCGCAGACATTACAGGGCAATTTGGATCAGCTGCTCGCTTTTGCACTAAAGTAAACGCCTTGCACCCCGGGTCGTCCAAGCGCGTCTGATGTGCCACTGTCTCTTGAAAGACCAGCTCGTGAGTTTCAGCCAGTTTTGGGTCGAGCTCGTCCATTTTCAGAAGCGCTCGGGCGGTTTGTTGGGAGTCAATTTACTTATCAAGTACATTCTCGATCATGATCTTTGCGTCGGCCTTTGCTTGGTTCATATGATCCAGAAACGTTTTCCCTTTTCCTACGCTTTCTGAAAATGAATTGTTCATCTTTGTCGCATTGTTTGCACTCTTATTGGATTAAACATTTCCTGTGATATAAACAACTTTCAACGCAGATCTATTGCCCTTTCTGAAATTCTGTTTCTATTTAACTTAGGCTTTTCTGTCTGATGTTGACGTTTGGATGCAGCTACCTCCTGCCTTGCCTTCTGTATGGCTGCTGCTTCACGACTTCTACCTTCACGTTCAATAGATGTCTTCTTTCGCTTCATAACACGTTCATTTGGAACTCGTTTTTTCTCGGGTGCAGACTGTTAATTTCTATCTGCCTTTTTCTTTCGCATTTCTATCAAATCCTTGTGCGTTGAATAGGCGGAAGAAGCTCCAGTAGATGTGTCGAAACCGAACGGTCTTCTATTGTGTACCTCAATATACGTTTGTTGGTTGGTGTACATTCCTCGATTATGAATGTGACTCGGTTGGCCTTCTTCATGTAAGTTGTCTCAGTGACCTTTTCTCCCGTAAAATTGCATTGGTATTACAAGTGCATTTGTATTTGAATTTATGTTTGTATTGTTAATGTAATCATGTATTGACATGATCACGTTTGTCTGTAATGCTTCATTCTGTTTCTGCCTTCATAAAGACGGAGTCTCAGACTTTCCCTATCTAGTCTGGGACTCCGCAACTACCATTCTCTCACCTATTTGTTTGTGCTCGGAAGGTTATGGGCCCAGAAAATTGCAACTACGCAAAGATTTCTTTACTGTCCTGTATTCTTAGTCGCAATAGATTTGGACAAGAATCACATCAAACCATTTGATGTAAAACACGATTTTAAGCTTTGGAGAATTCGTATCAAAACTGCGTGAAATTATAAGGGTATCGGTTATGTTTTGCTGTATAATCGAAATCCTTACAGTTCGAATGGGGAAGAGAAGACAGAATTTGAGTTCAATCAAGAAAAGAGCCCAGCGGCATCATTAGTTCTACATTATCAGATGAAGCTACAAATGTTGTTTAACTCGATGTCGGTAGTTCGCACAAAATGTTGAAGAAGTTGGACGATAGGTATGCTTCCGAATCAACCGCATCTCGCATTGCGAAAATATGGGAGCCTGTCGATTTGGAATACAACGATTTTAGTTAGCTCATAGGTTCTAACCTTGAAAAGATGGCAAGTATTGTATAGCAGCTTGTCGATATGGAAACGAAGCTATCCGAGGAGCTGACTGTTGCTTTTCTGGTTTCTTCAATCACTTCAAGGGAAATGAGTCCACACTGTGAGTACATAACGACTCTTTCACAAAAAAACGACACATGTGACTTGGTGTCTGCACGTCTTCTAGTTCTACTGCTTCAAAGCACAAATTTGCAATCTGCAGCAGACAAAATCATACTACCAACCATTGTTACCTTAACTTTTTGAATCCAAAGAATCGATTGAATCTTTTGGATGATTCTATCAAGGCAGTTAACAGAGACAATAAATCGAACATCATGACCTTTTCCGAGAATCATGAGAAATCTGAGACACGTGGGCGTACAAACAAGAACTATACACGCACAGCTGTAGTTCGAACTCGTACTATGTCAGCCCGCATAACTGGACCGTGTTTGATGCTTTATTCCGTTTCAAAGGCACACTTGACTCCATTCTTTGAGAGCCTCTCAAGAAACTACAAGTTCTATGTTCCCATTTCTTCCGGGGATAACTCGGAGATCATGGCAACCGAGAACGGCACCAAATCAGTGATTTGGTCTTAACGAGGTAAACGCATCACCGCAACTCTCAGCGACACGCTCGTGTCTTCTGATATTGCCATGAATCTCTTATGCATTCTAGCGTTAACAACCGAACAATTGGCTCTCTTATTCTTGCCCTCAGTGGCCAACATAATCGATTGAAATGACAAGTGGCGAGTGAATGGCGCCGCTAAACGTCATTCAGATGGATTGTACTATATAACGTAAAACAGTGACAATGGGAAGATTCACTCGAATACAGAACTCTCTGCTACCGAAACCGCTTTGATGGCTTGTCTCCCGGTTTTCGTACACGATCAGGACTGAAATGACCTTGAAAAGGACCCTACAGCTGATATTGATGGGAACTGGCTATTTTTCCAGACTTCTGATGAAGATCGAAGCATTGAAAATGTTTCTTCTGTATCTTATTTTGACAAAGACACTTCCAATGATGAGAATATGTCGTTTTTCGCCACTCTCTTACATAATCGTACTGGACATATCTCTACCATACCTGTCATCAAGAAATAATTGACAGACAAAGTCCTGCCGGATTCCTCTTCATCGACAATTGATTGCTTCTTATGCGCACTGGGAAAGTTTCGGCGTGATTTCAGGGGATCTCTAACTTCTGCCACTCGGCCTGGTCATCTACACGCTGGTATTACCTGTGTGGGAGAACCCCTTCAGAATATGGTCACGAATACTATATCATCATTGTTGATGAATACACCCGATTTGTTTTCGCAGTGGCATTGAAGTGGAAAGGAAAGGCATCTGATGATATCTTGGCATAAATCAATTGGTTTGAAAGGTAAACCAAGAATCAAGTTCTTTCCATTCTCTCGGATGGGAGATCCGAGTTCGTTAAAGCACAAACAGCGCTGAAAAGAAAAGGCGTCGTCATCTCCAAAACCTCACCTTACATCCCTTCTTCCAATGGACTTGCCGAACGGAACATCGGTGTCCCTACACGTCCCATCCGTTCTTGCCTAAATCAGGGACATCTACCTTTTTCATACTGGTCTGACGCGCTTCGACATGTCTTGTCAGTCAAAAACAATTTGTATCACGGAACTACAGACCATTCTCCATCAACGTACCTGTTATGTGATCCCCCCTAATATGTGAAACATCTTCGACCATCTGGTTGCCGTTCTCTCGTGGAACCTAATGATCCTAGCATCCGTAAGATGGAACCAAGGCTTTTCGAAGGCTTTAATTTCGGTCATACCCAAGGCGGTACGTACCGTATTCTAACACCAAAGGGCGTCATCACCACCAAAAATGTCCTTTTTTTGAGAACGACTTTCCGTGCCTCTACCTTATTCAAGAACGTTCAGTTTCTTTGCTGCTTACTAATCTTCCACAGCCATCTTCTAGTCCAAATTCTCCTTCGGATTCGGGCACTGAACTCCAAATTGATTTTTCGCCTACCTCTCCTCCAAAGATGGTGTCCCGCGACGATACCACTACTCGTCCGCATCCTGCTTCACCTCCTTTCAGCCTTGGTTACTTGACGCACTACCTTGAGAAACCTTGCACATATGATCATGATACTGGTCTTTATGCCTTCGATAAGCAACTCTCTCTCATTACTTTAGCCCAGGCCCACCATGCTTTCCCCCAGCAGATTAGCGCCTCTGATGAGTCCACTTTATAGCAGCCTTTATCTTCTTCTGAGGCTGATCATTGGCTCTCCGTCATTCGTACAGATTTTGAAACTATACGAAACTTAGAAGTTATGTTGACGCAGAGCCTAACTATGGCCATCCTCTGCCTTCAGGGATCTTCTTTCGTCTCAAACGTGACCAAAACAGCCAACCCCTTCGCTTGAAAGCTAGGTAAGTCGCACGCGGCAATTTTCAGGTCAATGATGATCGGGATAGTCTTTACGCACCTATACTAGACTTTGAGATCTTCCGACTTATGGTGGTGATTGCCACTGCCAACAACTGGGACAGAAAACATATTGATGACAATAGAGCTTTCCTTCATGCGACTGTGGCTCCTAAGAGCCCTGTTTAGATCAAGATACCCAACATCCCATACCTTCATGACGCTGATGGTCGTATTGTGAAACTGGTAAAGTCTCTCTACGTCACCCATGAAGCTCCTAGGCTTTGGTACGAAGATTTCTCTAAATTCGTCTACTCTATCGCCTTCTCCAAATTCAAATCCGCCCCGTGTGTATTTTCGTACAGTACGAAGTCTGGTACGGTTTTTGTATTGGCCTACGTCGAAGATCTCAGTATCTTTGTACCATCTTCTTTAACCGCTTGGGAGAAAACCAAACTGTGCAATCATTATGACGTGTCTGATCTTGGCAGGACGGACCCATGTCTTTGGAGTTTCTATCGAGGAACGAGAAGACTGCGTCTTTCTCTGTCAGGAACCTCTTGTCAACAAGATCATTCAACTCTCGCGTTTGCAAGATGCTACCATACTGTCAACACCGCTCGATAATTGTTTTTATGACCCAGTGCTTTCCACTGTCGATCATGACAGTAATATGGAAAGTATTCCCTTCAAAGAAGTGTTAGGAACTCTTCTATTTCTTTTTGCTAGGATACGCCCGAACTTGGCGACTGCAGTGTCTATGTTCGGAAAAATTTCAAGCTCTTTGTCACTGGTTAATTAGAACTGCATGAAAAAGGTCGTACGGTACCTTATAAGTACTAAGAAGTTTGGTCTTCTCATACACCACAACGTCTTTCAGACAGTGAGAGCTTGGTACGACGCTGACTGGGGATTTGACCTTGAAAGACGTCGCTCTCGCGCGCGGGGGGGGTGGACGCGATTGCTCTTGGCAATGTTGCAGTTATCTAGAGCTCGAAGATGAAAAAGTCGACTGCACTGTCTACGACAGAAGCTGAGTTTTACGCTTGATCAGAATGTATCAAGCAGATCTCACGGCTAAGTGACATCTTTCTCGAACTCAACCACTCTATACAGTATCCCATCGAAAGGATTTAGGACAATTAAGGGTCCATCCGATGGACAGAGAACATTTTCGGTATGCGAACAGTCAAGCACATCGAACTTCGATATCATCATGTTATGGAAGCAGTAACAGACAAACTTGTGTCTGTAACGTACGCTCCTTCCAAACGAAGCGTTGCTGACATATTAAATAAGTCAATTGTTGGAGATCTGTTCTATGTTCATCGCACAGCTCTTCAAGTCATGCCGATGTTCGTCTAGAGGGGGGAGGGGGGGCTCTCAGTGACTTTATCTCCCGTAAGATTGAATTTGCGTTACAAGTGCATTCGTACTTAAACTTATACTGGTAATACTACCTTGATCATGTATTGATATGATCACGTTAGTCTATATTGCCTCACTTTGTTTCTAACTACATGAAATCGGAGTCTCAGACTTTCCCTATCTGGTCTCAGACACCGCAACTAACATTCTCTCAGCTCTTCGTTCGTGCCCGGAAGTTGTAAGTGACTTTCACGTTTCTGCTCGTGGTTTCTTTTGTTCGCGAATCTCGAATGGCCTGTGCAGTTTCTACGTGATGTACCGTTCTGTGCATCTCCAACCTTTGCTTTCTAGCCTTCATGTGCTGTTTTCTACCGGCATATTTCTGTCGCGTCCAATTCAAAAACCGAAAGCCCATCTGCCATAGTCCTAGATCTACAACTGAGTTCTCTATGATTTATTTCGACAAGCCTCTTCACCCTGCAATGGATAGTTATAGCCGCATTTTTATGTCTGAAAAGTCACACAATTCAAAAATATTCAAATAATCATGTGTTTTTCGGATGTTGCTCTGGAAAATGTAATTGATGGAGTCGTCGCAAGCTTGTAAAAAGTGAGAGGTATTGATTGGGCTCTGTATAACTTCAATATCAAAAATTTTCGCCTTCTGAAACCAGGCCAGTCCTTTAAGCAACTCGTGTCCATCTAGCAAAAGAATCACTTTCCGGTTTGGTCCGTGCTTCGTTTTCGCATAAATGTTGAAATGACTCATGGCATTTCCGATTATTTCCATTTTTACAGACCCATTTAAGGTCCCCGAACCGATGCACCTCCAGGAAACAACTCGTCGAATTCCAACCAAAGTGGAGCTCCTAAACCGTCTTTGAAAGTATTTGCGGGCAAAGCGTCGTAATAACGCATCATATTTTTTTTACTTGCGAAAACAGGAAACGGCTGCAACACTTTGTTAGAAGCTGATGCAATAACCCAGGTAGTCAGGTGCTTTCCCGGCTTCCTGCATGACATATTTTACCCGCCGCAATGCTTTGAACGTGACACAAATGCATTACCAAGCTTATCGTACTGTCCTCCTACCATGGTTTCATCTATATGACAGATACGATCCGGATCGGACTGTATTCATGGATTTGCCTTTTTCAGACTCTTTCACAGCCCGGATAAATATCTCAACATGTGAAGGATGGTCTACAGCCAGATTCATAGCGTCTTTGTTCTCAGTTTTAGGAAGCGTTATGTCACGGTGTCTGGCACAAAATGCTCGTACTCTGTCGTACAATCACCTCTGGGGTATGCTACTGTCTTTTCTCGGGAGCGTGGTGACGCTCAACCTTAGAAGGTAGACGTAATCAACCTCGATGGTAACAGGACACCGTGAAAACCCGCAGGGGCAAACGGCGGGGCAACTAGCCTATACCGTGTAGTTGAACGATGATAGGCGTCGACGCGCGGGAAAGCCTGTGTGGTAGTTGAGAAACAATGAACCAAAAGGTATATTCGTGACCCAAGTGGTTCCTGTCTTTATCGGACTAGGGTGGAGGAGGTGCAGTTCCCTATATACAGTGGACTGCCCTCTCCAGATCACCCGGGAGTTTCCGGCAAGCCACGGTCTCTGACCTAGTGTCAGAGACCTGGCCAGCACTGGCTACAGTGCCAGGTGGCCATTGCGCTACTGTACTAAAATAAATATATATATAATTACAATTACTAACAATTACTCAACCAGAAGGTACATGTGAACACTACACGTGGCTGACAACACCTAGATGGTAGCTCGCCTGGAGCTGGATGGCCGATAATCCCTTGCATCCATCCCCTACAAAGTCAGTGTAGTATATCGAAAACCTCAAAGGTCAGCCCTTCTGCTACTATACGACATACTCAGTCGTCAGAAGAGAACCCATTCGGAAACCCCTTGCGCCCATCTCTAATTATCTTGCTGTCAATAGTTTATAAGCACGTTTATAGTCGCTGAAAAATCGCGTGATGCGACAAACGCAAATCGGTCGAGAATCAACTGCTCTTCGTGCTCCGTCAGTATTGTTCGACGACCTCTGCAAATATTTTACGAAATGCTGCAACAAAGGGTTCTTTCTTGTTTTTTAAGCTTCATATGCTGGTTCATATGATAAAATGTTCCAATTAAAAGACCCGTACAGGATACAACACGTCATATAATTTTGTGTTGTTGTAGCAGTTTGACCGCATGTTGTCGTTGTGCGACAACCTTGTTTTCGTGTTCACGTCGCTTTCTTATTGTTCGTGACCATTTCGGTGATGGACGTAGTGGGTGAGTCTATCGTAGGGCGCAGAGAGTTGCATTAGATACAAAAGATCAAAAGTTGCTGGGAGACTATCCTGCGTTGAGCTTGTGTCAGAGCGCGAGAAGTTTGACGACATATTTTGTTTGAACTTTAGTTATTGATAGATGCGGGGATGTAGTGATATTGTACCATGTTAAGATATGTGACAATGACGTGTAGGATCTCGAAACAAGGAGGTATACGCTACAGGGCTACTTGTTGGAACTTTTCGTAAGAGGATTAGCCATTTGTAAAGCTTTACTGTTGTCCCAGATCCGTTTAGGCGCTTCTTGGCCCCTGTTCCAAATTGCCCTGTGTTCAACATTATCCTGTTCTGGAAGGGTACAACCCAGAACTCAGAGAACATATCAATACCTACTGCCGAAGATAGTTCTGGTATGAACAAAAACCGTAGCAGGAGTGTAAGACCTGTCGGTTCTAGGGAGAGCGCAACGGGCTCGACCTAAGAGCGGAGATTGAAGATACCTGTAGGATGTGGGAGCACCAGCCATTGAAGGGTGCAACAGGAACGGAGAGGGTACGAAGACCACGTTGGTAGACGGTAATGCAGAGCGCATGCGGGTCCGGAAAAGCGTAAGCACATTAGACTTGCCTTCATGGTCGACTGTAGAAACCAAAAGGGGTAAAAATATTCTAGTAGGTGCCTAAATTTACGACAGTGACCGGGGTAGGCATGCTTGGTGAAGATATATATCTCACCGGGTACCCGACCTACGTTGGAGATCCTCGCCACGTGGCCACGGAGAAGTGCACTTGAGGTGCGCCTCCCTTTCTACTCAATCCTATCTATCAAATACCACATCCAACATGTGGCATCATTATCTCCTTGGTGAAGCTCATTATTCTACAGATACCTCTCCTAGCGACAGCCACGCCCCGTGTCTGTATCTGAGTGCGTTCGCCAGTGCGATAGACCACAGTGCAGCAATCGCCAGTGCGGAAGACACTCTAACGTTAGGAGATGCCGCGCAGTGAGCCGAACGGTTTCGATCACCGCCGTGGTACTTGAGGTTCATCCCCCGTGGTAGTTTGTAACGGCTTCAAAATTACGCTTCCCTCGAGGGTTGCCAATTCTGGCCGGGATTTCATGTATCAATCGGTATTCAACGAGTTCCCCGTCGCAGGTTTCGTGTGTGTTCCGTCCCAGACGACCGTCATACCTCGTTGGTGCCTTTTTAGTTTCTCCTTCCTTCTTCTCGCGTTACCCTCTTTGTGTCATCGTGTTCCTTTGTCTCCTCTTCCATCTCTTGCCGTACCGTACTGTTTGGCTTGCATTGGCCGCGATGCGCACGGATTACCCAAAAGCTCGTGATGGCAGTCGCATGTCAGCCGAATGGTCAACTGAGCACAGTGGTGGCTCTTGCCGTGTGTTCAACCAAAATACAGGTCTGGTTTCCGTGTCGGTGGGGCCCCTTCAATTCTTTTCCACTTGATAAGAGGATAATTCGAGCATCTCCGAGGACACATTGCACAACCGTCCTGGTTTGCATCGGGCGCGAGAGCAGACCGTCGGAGGGTACACAGACTCTGGTGCCGAGGAAGTACCGCACCGGTCTGCTTCTCCATCCCTGTTAGCCACCATGTCTGGTAAGGTTCCCCGCGGTTCGAACCATCTCCGTGGTCTCGCAAAGCCTCTGACCCGTCCCACTATTGGGGTCGTGGTCGTTGACAGTCCGATACCGCTTCGGTTTTCTCTTCATCACCCATCGCTGGCGAGGAATATATTTTTCCTCGGGGGTCCGGTCACTACGATCCGTACTCATTCAAAAGACCGTCAGCAACCCTCAACTCTTATGATCTGCTACCGAAGGAACTCAACTCACTGCATTTTAAGACCACCTCTTGGCCTATTTTGGCTAGTACCGCTGGGTTGGATTCGCAGTTTAAACATCCCACCCTTCCTGGTCATGCCTCACGGCACCGTTAAGACAGCCATAGTCTCGGCGCCGAGCCAAGAGCTCCACAAATGCGGTCCAGGGAGAATGTTTCCTGTACCGGGAGACAGGCTTGCTTTCAGAATCGTCAGCAGCATTCACCATTTTGGGTTTTCATCCCTAACGCCATCCCGAGGGACCTTCCGTATCTGCGGCGTATGGGCGAGTTTTTCCACTTCCCCAACCTGGTGGCACTATTGCACCGTATCGGAACATCAACGAATTGGCTAAAGCTTGAGTCCGAGATGCTATTGTTTGATACACCCTTTGGTAACATGCACTGGTTGGATCGTGACCGTTGAGGCGAGGACGCTTCCACGAAGGCCCGTAACCGTTGTCGGACTAGTCTCGTCCGTACCATACATGGTTTTCACTGCACGAAGTTCTTTTCTCAAACGGCTGAGAATCGCCGCAAATGGTATGTTACCCGTCCCGATTGGTGAAAGGGCTACGAGCTATCTCAATGGTTGTGCTTCCCGACTCCTACCGTGCTGGTCTACGTTTGCAGCCATTGCGACCGAAGAACGAAATACAATCATACCATTTGGTCTGTGGCTCTCGCGGAGTGGGCAGTTCTTGTGACCCTTTTAACTGCTAAGGCCTCCCGCGGCGGTATAACCTGGGACAGCCCTTGCTTCGACCCTCGGACTACCAACAACGATTTCTCATCTGCTGGTCGTATCTTCCCGATTCCTCCCTCCACCGTGGATCTTATCCGCCAACTTGGTGTGGAGGAAATTCTCCTTGGTACGGAATACACCGTTGCCCAGATGAAGTCTTACGTGTAGGTGTCTCTGTCGCATCCATGGAAGTATGAGCAATGTTGGGAAGTTTGTGCGTTCGAGAACCTAGCCATCTCCGGTGAGGCGAACCGGGTGTTACCAGACAAAGAGCTCATGCGTCGGTCCCCTAAGCCCTTTACCGATGAATTGGAGACTCCGGAAGGTATTACCCCCTTCTTCTCTACCACCGAACCGGTTGGTTCCGCTGGCCTTTCTTCTATCCGCGTTTCCCGTTCGGTTTCTGCTCCTTCTACAGGAACTACGCCGTTCCTCTTGGTGAATTTTACCACTTCTGGCGGTGGTGAGCCTGTTACCGCTCTTGACATTAGTGGTGCGCTTAAGAAGATCCAGCGTTTTTGCGTGTCTCGTCTCAACCGTCCCTGTCTGCGCTCCATCCTAAAAGCTCTTGCGCTGTTGGTGCAGCTCATCCCTCGTCGTGCGGGCTATATCGCGGCTATCGACATGAGAAGGGCGCGATGGATTGTGAGGACAGAACTGAGAAAGGTTTAGAGGATGGGAATGTAATTGTTGAGAACGAAGGAGTACCGGCAAGAAATAAAGCGCTACAAGGAGACGTTGAGATATACACAACCAGAACACTTCAACAATATCCACCTCGCTTCGCAATAATGGAGATGGATCAGAAGAAAGCGGAGGGAACGGACGATTTACAAATAGCATTTCTCAAAAACTTGCCAGAACTTGGATTTTGTAGGCTTCGCCAGCTAATAAAGCGCACGTACATAAACGGGAAAATACCGGTAAGGTAGAAGCTCGCCACATTTGTGCCCATACCAAATCAAGGGGCGAGAGGCCGCTTTCGGTCCATTTTTCTGACTCCAGTGATCGCTCGTGCAGCGGAGCACATGGTCAATAGTCAATAGGGTCCTTATGAAATAGTTTGAGCTAAAGTTGCCACCACACCAGACAGGTTTTCGAATGGGGAGAAGTACGGAAGAACATGTAGCTGCAATCTGCGAGAGTATCCGGAACGATTGGGACGAGAAGAAAAAGACACTGTTAGTTTTCTGTGACTTCTCAAAGGACTGCGACTGCTTGTCACATCATAAGCTACTAATTAAGGTCGGACACCTCGGGTTCCCTCCGCACCTGTGGCGATGTATATAGAGCTTCGTGATGGATCGGCATTGGAAATGTCGCTGAGGTAGCAACAAAACAGCTGACGGACTGGTGACACAAGGGCTGCGGTAAGGCGGAACTCTGTCGCCTGGCCTCTAGATAGCGTACGTCCATGATCGTGTGGAACACGTGCAAAGGGAAGGAAAGGGGGCAAAAGTCAATTTGTTCGCTGACGACACAGATATTTGGACCCCCTACAAAACCGCCCAGTGCTGAAGAAAGCTTCAGAAGGCCTTCATAGCACTCACAGCGTACAGTCGGGGTAATGATATCCCGATGATTACAACGAAAACTTTGGTTGTGCCCTTCACTTGGAAACAGCGGAAAGCCAGAAAAGCCGATTACAGCCTCGATGTAGAAGGCCATAGTATGGCCCACAACGGACGTGGAAAGTGTTTGGGAGTGCTGCTTGACTCAAGGCTTAGATTTGCAAACCCCTTGAAGAGTGCATCAACAAAGCATAAACGGCGAAACCACACCATGAGAGCTCTGTCCGACAAAACGGCTGGAGCGGACTGGAAAACTATACAAATCGTTAGGAAGAGATTTGCGGACCCTATCTCGTTTTACGCTGCAGGGAAAACGATCCCAAACGCTCTTAAAACCGTAATATATTCGCTAAAGAGGACAAAGAACGAAGCCATTAGGATTCAAACCGAATGCGTGCCATCAACCCCTATTGCATCTCTGAGAGAGCTTCTACCTACACGCCCACTTACAGAAGTGTCTCGAAACAAAGCAGAAATCTTTTACAAAAAGGCAATCCGCAACCACACGTTTACGCCATCAAAGTTTGCTCTAAACGCGCTGGTAAGACAGAGAGAACGGAAGAAGCAGCCAACGATGAAAAGATTAGCGAAAAAACAAATCCCCGACAAAGGCATACCACAACTGCTTCGCTCTCCATTTCCCAAAGAGCCTGAAATGCTCTATCTTTCATGCATTATACTTGCGACGGCAAACTGTTCCAAAAACGAACCTCAGAGCTCCAAAGGACCGCCGTCACTTCAACACGTAACAAACTCCCGAAGGGAAAAACAACAAATTCTGTAACGGTTTGGTCGGTATGCCAGAGAAACCATGTAAAAAGGAAATACGGACTGTCGTTGACTGGGAGGAAAAATGGTACTGTGGAACGGTCTACTACCCAGAAGATGACAGTCCAATGTACGAGAATGTCGCCAAATGTCGTGAGACCATTGGTGTAGTGCCATTACTCTGGATTGACTATTTCGATAGATTTCGAATGGCTATACATATGATGCTGATAGTGGTAAGGGACTGGACATAAACAGGCACGATCTCCATACTAAGCTATTTGTACCTCAATCTGTCTTCGCCGCTGCACACGAGATATGGGAAGCAGATAGGTTCAGTTTTCAAATCAAAGTCATACCAGCGGGAGTTAATGTCTGTTCATATACAGCTGACATCATCGCAATGACTGCCGCTGTACGGGCGCTAACCCCGGGCTCGGAAGGAGTCATTCGAATACACGGACTCTCAAAAACTTGATACAGCGTTGTAGAGTATCATGAGGCGCCAAGCGAGACATGTGAAAAATCTTGCAAACGCGCTTTATGGTCTGAATAACGAAAACACAGTTTATGTACGTTGGATACCAGCCACTGCGGAACCGTTCAAAAAGCCGGTCTTGCACAACGCAAACTGGGGTTGCCAATGGAAGACCAACTGTGGATCCCGATTGATATGCTGGACGTTACTGTTGCACTTTCGTCGTCGACCAGATGAGAGCGTCTACTTCCAAGGTGCCCCGCGTTTGATACAGATGAGAAGGCTGCGCGAAAAGCAGAGGTAATGCTCGCACAATTCTACACAACACACCTTCCGAGCTTACATCCGGTCGCAAGCTTTGTTGAAAAGAAAAGGATTAGATGTGACTGTGGAACAAATGTACAGAAAAATTAAGAACATGTTGTCTTTCGATGCCCACGAAAAAATGCGGCCCGTAGAGATCTATTAGCTGGTTTCCCAAAGAAAAGTAGAGAAGACTTACAAGAGTTAATTCGTCATGAACCACAGAAGTTCTTGGCCTTCATCAAGAGAGAAAGCTTTTACTGAATGCCTTCCTGAAGCTTAGTAATACAATGCTGTTGCTCAGAATACAGAAAAAAAAGAGGGGACAGAAAAGGTCAGGAACAGTTTACAGTCCGCGAAAAACGAAAAGCAACAACGCCACTCAATGCTATCGCAAGCAGAAACCAGAAAAAGGAACTTCGGAATCCTACCAGATCAGACAAGTACTTTCCATCTATAATAAAATCCAATTCTATTCTTCACCGTACCGTGTAACTTGCCAAGCAGATTTTAAACATAAAAGACACTTCAACAAAGGCCGCGAAATTACAACGCCTACACGAAAGTTAAAAGCTTACTTTCAACGT
Organism: Agarophyton chilense; assembly: GCA_030374765.1. Classification (NCBI taxonomy): domain Eukaryota; phylum Rhodophyta; class Florideophyceae; order Gracilariales; family Gracilariaceae; genus Agarophyton; species Agarophyton chilense. The sequence continues at coordinate 141,539 of JARGXX010000006.1, forward strand.
TTATGAATACTTCGTAGCATCGCCTTGGGCGTCCATGACCGCCAAAAGACTCCCTTTCATACTGTGGTACAAAGTATGGAGATATGCTGGAGAAAGCCCTTCCCACACATCAATAATCTTCTCCTTTAACTCGGCCACAGTATCAAACTGTTTTTACTCATCATACACCTTTCTAGCCATAACACCCCTCACGTTTTCAATCATATTTAAATCTGGGGACTTGGAAGGCCATGGAAACACTCTCATTTGATATTGCAAAAGCCAATTGCGCGTGTATTGCGCAGTATGTATAGACGCGTTGTCTTGTTGAAAAACAAAAGGCAATGATTCACCAAACACTTCAGCCACAAATGGTAGTAGACCCTTCTCCAACGTTTCGCAATAATTCATAGAATTCTGATTCCCATAAACAAACATCAGATTAGAGACTCCATAAAAAGAAATGGCCCCTGAACCATCACAGAACCTCCACCAATTTGACTTCTTGAATGAAGACGCAAATTTTTTCTTAAATCATTCCAGTAATACGCAATACTATCTGGTCTATCCAAGTTAAACTTTTTCTCATCAGAAAAACCACTTCCACCCAATAGTGGTCTAACTTGCTAATGTGACGTCTTTCCCATTCCAAACGCTTCTTTTTGTGACTTACGGCGATCTGCGGGGCCTTCAATAGTTTGCGGTATTGAAGATGTGGGCTGCTTCTTAAGATCTGTTGTATGCGGCAAACACCAATGATCAAATTGAGACGAAATTTTAACTCGTTAGCGTTGTGGTCATCCGCTCAACCCAGTCTCATTAGCAGCCGTTCGGTGGTTGGAAAAAATTTTAGAGCGTTTTTGGGATTGACAACCTTTTTTTCGTCGTCATAGCTCTTGAAAAATATTGATATAGTCGATGGTGAACGATTGAGTTGGTTTGCAATCTCTATGATGGGAAGGTGTTCCTTACGAAGGGCTACGATTTGTTCTTTTTCATATTCACAAAAGTACCTTCGTGGAGGCATGCTGAACAAGTTCTGTTCGATTAAGATTGTGCACTCTGAGAGACTGCAATGGTGGGATTGTCGCCCCAATGTTTGGGTTTAAAAGGTCATTGCGTTTGGCGGCAATTTTTAAACCAAGGGTTTGTGCGCGTTGAATTTTCGCGTTCGTTTTGGTGCCGACTTCGATGACACGCACGTGTGCCAATATTGGCGCGGGGAGTTGCACAGAAGTATATTGACACTTTATAGGTAAATGGTGTGATTTTATTTGATAGTGTTTGTTACGTGATTAAAGGACGTGCGTCGCGGTGGAATGCGATTCCTTGTTTGTTGCGTTTCGTTTTTCGGGGACTGTAGGAGCCCTGCATAAGCGTTTCTACTGTAGTAAAGTCTGTTTCAAAATCATATCCCTCGCGCAAATTTTCCAAAAATCGACGTTTTGGCTACAGTAAAACTAACAAAATCAGTGTGAAAAAATTTTCAAGTAAAAAAACTGTTTCAAAATCATAACCTTTATTGCATCCTTTTTATTCTAACGCGAGTTCAGTAGTTTATTTTTGCTCCTTTAGCCTGTATAACACTTATACAACGCTTTGGCATTGATTCTATAAAAGGATTGATAGCATTACAGTCAATCTTTTCCCAGCAATCTTTGATACAATTTTTCAGATCAAAAACTGTATCAAATTGCCTTCCTTGCCCATAAACCATTCGGGCCAACATTCCCCAAATGTTTTCGATAGGGTTGAGGTCAGGAGAGCGCGCAGGCCATTCCATAACCGACATATTTAGACTATTGAACCACTGTTTCATAAAATTAGACTTATGCACAGGAGCATTATCTTGCTGAAAAATGAATTCTTCTCCATGCATACAGTATGAAAAAGGTAAAAGATAGTTTTCTAGAACCTCAGCATACTTCTCAGAGTTCATTGTAGTTTCAACAAAATCCATATCAGTTGCTCCTTTAGTAGAGATTCCAGCCCAAACCATTACTGATGCGCCTCCTGAATGCCTAGTCACAAATTCCTTCTTTTCTTTTCGTAGATCATGCCAATAAAATTTATAGCAATCTGGACCATCAAGGTTAAACTTTTTTTCGTCGGAAAAGATAACATTATTCCATTCAGTTTTCCAATAAGCCTTTTGAGCACACCATTCAACTCGACTTTTCTTGTGATTATCTTTTAAAAAAAAAGTTTTCCTCATTTTTGTGTACTTGAACATATTTTGACGGTTGACTTCAAGCCATATTGTAGATCTTGATAGAGGCAAATTTAGGTTTTTGACAATTTTCCCGCAAGATGAAGTGTTGCGACATAGTTCTCGCTTAATTCCGCGCTTATCGGCCGGGGATAGTGCCGTAGGACGGCCGGTTGAACGCTTTGTTCCGTATGTAGCGGGGTTTTTGATGAAGTTGCTGATTGTTTTTGGGTTGCGCTTGAGTTTTCGGGCTATATCTGCTGGAATCATACCCTGACCTACTAATTCCATGATTTCGAGCTGTTCAGAGCGTGTCAGAGGTGCGCCACGAGCCATAATTGAGCGAATGATTGTATAAAGGATATACTTTTGAAACAGTGTTATTGACTTAGTGGTTTTTATTTGTTGTGAAATGTGCTCTACAGTACGTGAAATGCCTTTTTGGCGCAGTTTTTGTAAAGGGATATGTTTTTGAAACGCACTGTATTTCGTCGCATCGACTAAATTTTGCCGGACAGAACTAATTGGGTGATATCTCGAGGACATACGACTGTGATGCCTATGCCGCTAAAATTATTATACCCCCTGATCGGATCGATCGTAATCGGATTCCCGCGCGAGTATTTCCCTACTTAGCAGTTCTCCGCCTCGCTTCTCTCAAAGCACTTACATTTTTCGTCTGCACCAGCACCCGCTCTGCTCCAGAATCGCAACTGCCTGTTTCGAGCAGTACGGTAGCCGCAGATGGAGATACCTGGCGCCGTGTCCTCCGCAGCTGCCTTGGCAAAGTTGCCGTTTGAGTTTGGTCGTCGAGTGCGGCAAGGGAACACGATACTCCAAGACCTTGAAATGCTCCGCCACTATCATGATACGGTTCTGAACATGGTTGAGCTCTCCCACCCAAAACTCGGAAATGACCATGTGGTGGAAGCATGGATCAAACAACTTGGCGAGGCGAAGGACCTCCTAGACAGGATAAAACCGAAACACAGGACCGGCATTCGCGACCGCCACGTTGTAAGGGATACAGAAAAACTCACCCAAGCGAGAAAACTTATTTGCGACGTGAAGAATAAACTCGATGATACCTTGAAGATTATGGAAACCTCACCTGATACTTTCAATGATCATCATTATGAACCCGACAAGCCAAAGCAGTCTTTTCGCCATTGTGACCAAGTGGACGATGTGGATGAGGAGGGGATGATGGTGCGCGAGGGAAGGCTGCGAGAGCTTTTGCTATCCGAGGGAACGCGGTCGAAACCTACTCCAATTTTTTGTGCTCGTGGGCCTGGAGGAATGGGGAAAACAGTAGCTCTCAAATGGCTATGCAATGACTCTGCAGTTCGGAATCGTTTTAACAATGGAATCCATTGGTTTTCGTTCGGAGCAGACCTGGAAGACAGAGAACTGATGGGGCAGATTCGAAGGTGTGCCCTGGATTGTGGAATGAGATCCGTTTCAGAGGAGTTGAAGAATGAAGCAAGCGTGGAGGTGGCCATCTGCAAGATTGGAGCATGTTTCAATAACAAAGCAATTCTTCTGATCGTTGATGACGTGTGGAATTCAAGAAAAGAAGAACTTCTTTTGATTCGAAGGAGTTTGGGTGAAGGATCTCACTGCGCGATGGCAATCTCAAGCCGCGAAGTTGAAGTTGCCACCGCTTGTGATGAAGTTGTGACTTTTTCATTCCTGCACTCAACTGGGGGGATTTCGAGAGATGTTCTTTTATCAGCTTTGGATGACAATAAGCGAGAAGACGTTTTGGAATGGTTGAATCAAAGCCAGGAATGCAGTATTTCTTTCGAGAATGGAATGCGAGAGTGCGGCGGTTGGGTCCTGTGCTTGGCAGTTGCTGGGGCACTGCTAAGGGAAGATATTGAGGATTGCGAGGACGTAGAAGAGGCAGTCGGGACGCTTCGCACGTGGGCACGGAGCTTGGTGGACGAAGCGGACCTCACGGGCGGCGGCACGCCGGAATATCCCCGCGGACTTCAACACATTGTGAGCCAGGGCTTAGAGCACGCGAAGCAGAACCTAGGAAAACGTGGCTTTCCGGATGCTCTGTCGTCGTCGGTTGCTGAAAAATTCATGCGACTGTGTGTGATGCAGAAACAGAGTGCGATGGCGGTGAATGTATTAATGAAAGTTTGGATGCTTGGAATGAAGGAAACAATGCGAGTAGCAAAGGCGTTGAAAGAAATGTCACTGATAGAAGTGGTTCGCGTGAAGAAAGTTGGAAAAGTGATTCGTGTTCATGACAAAATGATTGAATTATGTCGAGATCAGGTTGGTGAAGGTGAAGTGGGGAAGCATCATGAAGAACTACTTGAGACATTTCTTGGCGTATCTACGCGAATTCATTGGCGCGAGGATGTTTTTTACCGTCCGTGGTGGAAACTATCGGCCGTATCGGGCGAAGGGGAGTACATAATGGAAAACCTGGGGCATCACCTGGCAGAGGCAGGACTAGAAAAGGAGTTGTGGGGGGTTTTGTGCGACGCAAGATTTGTGATGCAATGGCTAAAAGACGGACGTGGGTGGATCGGTGTTTCCGAGAATTTCGACAGAGTTGTTCGAGTGGGATTGGAGGCGAATGAAGGATTGGGCGTCCTACGAAGAGCCTTGCAGAGTTCATGGCCATTAATAAGTAATGCCAGGTACTCGCTGGGGTTCGAGCTGTATAATCGTTTGGATAAACAAGCGGGTGCAAGCGTTTGTCGATTTTTAAGAACTATAGAGCAGTTCGCGATTAGTCCATGGATACAGCCCGTTCAGCCGTACCTTGTTCCTTCGGACAGTCGAGAGGAGCATTGCTACCATCTGGGATATGAGACAGAGCCTATGTGGCTTTCGGAAGACTTTGGTACCGTCATCGCTTACAATGAATCGAGAATGAAACTGATTGTCTTCGATGCTAGACAACAGAAAGCTTTGCATGAGGTGCCTTGCGGAACGTCCCACGCCATGAGCTGCTCAAGAGATGTAACTCACGCAGTCCAAGTCCTCGAAGAGGATGGATGGCTTGAAACACGATTACGTCACATTGCGAGAAACGAAACAATGGAGGATGTGTCGGAAAAGCTGAGAAACGAAGTACTGGATGTGTTTTATAGGTGCGGTGAAGCGTCTGCGATTCATTCGCCACAGAAATTCGCTGTTGTATTTAATGACACTGTAACTGTCATCCGTGTCAGTACCGATGGCAGCACACAGCACACGAGACTCCCTGGACACGAAGGTAGGGTGAGGTGTGTCGCGTTCAGTGCGGACGGGACGCGCGTGGTTTCCGGATCGGATGATCGAACTGTGCGGGTGTGGAGCGTGAGCAACGGCAGGCAGCTTAGTGTGCTCTCTGGGCATGAACATTGGGTGAAGTGTGTCACGTTGAGTGCGGACGGGACTCGCGTGGCCTCCGGATCAGATGATCGAACTGTGCGGGTGTGGAGCGTGAGGGACGGCAGGCAGCTTGGTGTGCTTTCTGGACATGAAGGTTGGGTGAGGTGTGTAGCGTTGAGTGCGGACGGGACTCACGTGGCCTCCGGATCGGATGATCGAACGGTGCGAGTGTGGAGCGTGAGCAACGGCAGGCAGCTTAGTGTGCTCTGTGGACACGAAGGCTGGGTGAGGTGTGTCGCGTTCAGTGCGGACGGGACGCGCGTGGCCTCTGGATCGGATGATCAAACGGTGCGGGTGTGGAGCGTGAGGGACGACAGGCAGCTTAGTGTGCTCTCTGGGCATGAACATTGGGTGAGGTGTGTCGCGTTCAGTGCGGACGGGACGCGCGTGGCCTCTGGATCGAGGGATCGAACGGTGCGGGTGTGGAGCGTGAGCGACGGCAGGCAGCCTAGTGTGCTCTGTGGACACGAAGGTTGGGTGAAGTGTGTCGCGTTCAGTGCGGACGGGACTCGCGTGGCCTCTGGATCGGACGATCGAACGGTGCGGGTGTGGAGTGTGAGCGACGGCAGGCAGCTTAGTGTGCTCTGTGGACACGAAGACTGGGTGAGGTGTGTAGCATTGAGTGCGGACGGGACTCGCGTGGCCTCCGGATCGGATGATCGAACGGTGCGGGTGTGGAGCGTGAGCGACGGCAGGCAAGCTAGTGTGCTCTCTGGGCACGAAGATTCGGTGAAATTTATCGCGTTCAGTGCGAACGGGACTCGTGTGGCCTCTGGATCGTATGATCAAACGGTGCGGGTGTGGAGCGTGAGCGACGGCAGGCAGCTTAGTGTGCTCTCTGGGCACGAAGGTGCGGTTGAATGTGTGGCGTTGAATGCGGACGGGACTCGTGTGGCCTCTGGATCGAAGGATCGAACGGTGCGGGTGTGGAGCGTGAGCGACGGCAGGCAGCCTAGTGTGCTTTGTGGACACGAAGGTTGGGTGAAGTGTGTCGCGTTCAGTGCGGACGGGGCTCGCGTGGCCTCTGGATCGGATGATCGAACGGTGCGGGTGTGGAGCGTGAGCGACGGCAGGCAGGTTAGTGTGTTCTCTGGACACGAAGATCCGGTGGAATGTGTGGCGTTGAGTGCGGACGGGAGACGCATGGCCTCCGGATGGTATGACGACACGGTGCAGGTGTGGAAGTGTGGAGAAGACGGGCACATATCAGATGGAAGGTGAGACGTAAGCAGCGTTGTTGAGGTGCGATTCACTGCAAGTGGCGAGGTGGAGGCTCGAGATTTGAATGGAAATACAATGAGGTTGAGAACATGCTACGGCAACTCCGAAGACGAGCACCCGATGGAAAGCTCGAATGGTGGGGGCTGGGGCGTGTGGCGATTTCAAGCAGACGCGGTATACGTGGAGGAGCACAATGTTGTGGCATCCATGGGTGGCAGACGTGTGTTGGGGCGCAGCTCAAATGCCGTGGTGTTCACTCGGCGACAAGGAAAAATGGAGATATGTCGATTGCGGGAGGCCGGGGACGCGGATGCGTGGACAACGGGGTAACATGGACAGCGTGGTAACGTGGACAGCTTGGTACAGCTTGGTACAGCTTGGTACAGCTTGGTAACGTGGCACGCTGGGCTGGTCTGCATTGTTGGCAATCTCACGAGCTTGAGCTGAGGCGACTTACCCGAGGCGACTTGACTTACCCAACGGTAAGCGCTGGCAACATGAAGGAATCGCCTGGCGCGGCTTAGTTTACAAGTCGTGCTCCCGCTCGTCGATGGCAAACCGCTACGAAGACCGCTACGAAGACCGCTACGAAGGAGGTAGCTACTCTACAGCTACACTAGCGCTTGCACACGGCGCGCACGGCGGACGCCCAGCACACGTCGCGCACGGCGCTGTGGCGCGCACACATGGCGCAGCACATGGCGCGGCAGGGCGCCGGCTGCCGCGCGGCCGCCATGCGCGCGCGGCACTTCCACCCCGACGTTACCATCAACGCTGGCCTACACGATGCCCCCGCCCCGATGCAACGACATGCCGCCAACACGCGCGCCCAATAGCCCTTGCCATGTGCCACCTTTGTGGGCGTCGCCGCTGCGCGCGACGCAAACAGGCGTGCCCTCAGCGCCCGTGGCCGCGCGCCGCGTGCAAACGGCGCCGGCCGTCTGTACCACGCGCGCCGGCGACAAGGTTCGCGCCGACACGGCCCGGGCTTGTCGGCCGACGCCATGCAGCCGCGCCGTGAGAATTGGCGCATGTCGTTGATGAAGCGCGGTTGAAAGCTCTTGGTCCACGTTCCGCCGCGCACGCGAACAAACGCGCATGAGTAGTAGTCACCAAAGAAGCCGCGTGCGCGCGGGCGCGAGGCACGCGTGGCGTGGCGAAGAGCGCCGCCTGTGCCGCCAAACCACGCCCAGCCCAACACGTAGTCGCCATCCGGTACCACGGTGGGGATCGTCGCGCGGAGCAAGTAGTAGCCCGGTGCGAAACGATGGCGCGCTCCGTCTGACCCTATGCGCGAAAAGCCCAACGCATCCTTGCCGAGTTGGCTGCGAGGCGCCACCACGGCAGTGGCGCCCCAACAGCTGTAGTGAAACGCGTTGCGTGCATGTGCATCGCGGTCCATGATGCGTGACACATGCACCAACGACAGTCGCACAAACCCGCCGGGCGCGTGGTTGTTTCTCGTGTACGACACGGTCAGCACTTGTCCACGACGCAAAACGGCCGCCGGACGTTGGGGAGACCAGAAGTGCGCGCGACGGGGGCGCGATCGAATGGCGCGCAGGTCACACGGTCCGCGGCAATCGTCCACGCGAAAGGGACGCTCTCCGCCCACGCGACACGCATGCGGAGACGTCGACTGTGGATATGTCATCTGCGAATGTGCCGCCGCCGGCACGCACAGCAACGCCACCATCATCACCATCATCATCTTCGTCCTCAGCTTCGTCTTGCGCATCAACAGCAGCGCCGGTGGCGCACGAAGCGCGTCGGCGTGCTCACACGCGCATGTTCTCATCTGCGGCATTGATCGCCACCGGCGAAGCTTCGTGCCGGCGCTCAGCGCCGGCTCACCCGCTTTTGACGCAGAGGCCACTCCGACGGCGACGCGGTAAGCGCGGCGGCGCCTAAATATCTTGCGCGCGTGCGCGCGCTGTATGACGCGCGCTTGTGCTGAAAACACTGTGACGCACACGCGTCGTCATCGTGCGCGGCGCGGTGTGTCCCGCCGTGCCCGTCCCCCTCCCCCACACTTCCTCACTGGATGGAATCATCTTTTGTTCCGCCGTCCTTCGTCTCCGCCCCACCAACCAGCCCCGTCCCCGCTTCTAACTGCACGTCGGCAACAAATCATCCGTTCGCCCCAATACTCTCTTCCAGCACTTACAAGTCGTCGGTGTCCTGTCCGCATGCGAAACGGCACCGCAACCTTTAGTCTCTTGCCCCAATTATTGTCCAAACCGCAATAAACCCCCAATCAACATCCAAGCCGCAATAAACGCCCAATCAAACCTCTCAAAACCATTCCCGTGCTTTGTTCTCAACCAACACATTACACCCTCCGTTGCCCAACCCAAAGCGCCTTCCATCTTTCTTTCTATAACTGTACTTGCCTACCAAAATATCTATTCCTCGAGCATACCCTCGTCAACGAAATCCAATCCGACTCTCTCCATTGCACACGATCTAGAAGCAAGTGATCACTGCGATTAGCAATTAGTGTGCGCCTAAATAATTTTGTGCAGTACATTTCCCCACACCTCATAGCAATTCGTATGATCCTCATCGCAATTTCCTCTAATAGAGCAAAAATTGTATCACTACCCCACCAGGTTATTTGTATCCGTCATTATTCGAATAGAAGAAAAGGAAAGTTTTCAGTGAAAGAGAACTCGATAGGCGCACGTCGCCTGCTATTCTATTCAAAAGAATTGTTAAACCGGAAGATACGATGGGCCAAGTAGTGGAGCCAAAAAAACCAAAACAGCCCATTTTCCCGCCAAACATCTCTTAGGATTATTATATTAAATCTTGTCTTTTCTCTTCTATGCTTCTAAAGAAAATGACCAATCTAGAGCTTTTATTATGTGTCTTGTTCAAATATGCGCTTTTCATAACTTGGATACGGGCATCACAGGATCTCATTATTTGTTTTACAGAAGCCTTCATGATTCCCACCGACACTACAAAGCCTTGTTGCCTAAACGGAGGTCTTCTTGCGAGAATTCTTCCCTCCAAAAAAAGACTTTTATTAGAGCAGCATGTTGAAAAGCTCTATTCGGAAACAAAGCTGAATAATCGCAAAATGTCGCAACATCAATGAGCACGGTAAAATCTACCGATAAGATATGTACAACGAAGACAAAATATCATATTTGGCCGTTTTACTCAGCATAACAAGACATTGGCAACGACTGAATCCATAACGAGTACATGTCTTTGTAGCCTTTGCCAATTCAAACTAAAGGTATCTGTGGTATTTTTTATGACTATAGCGGTTTATACAGGAATAGATGCCGGCATAAAGCACCGTAGGGAGCCAGTATTACTTTGCGAGCGATTGTTCTTTGAAAAAGAAGTACGGAATAGCAAAGGCTTAAGAGGTCTAATAAAGGAAGCGACAAGTGTTGGCAGTAGACGGCAATTCAAGTAATATGGTACATCTAATATGAAAGGTGTTATGAGTTGGTGTACTCGAGGACCGAGACGGCCAACTCACCGTCCTCGTATGTTGACAGCAAGGCAAATTGATTATTTCAATTAATTTTATCTGACCTCGCTGACACTGACATCGAGGCCTTGTCAGCCAGCGATGTCATGCAGACACTTAGCTGCGCTGTAATACATGTCAGAACCCTTACACAAGTAGCATAAATACCGTACCTTACCAAAATAAAATGAACAGAGTTATGGGAGGGGACCAGGGGGACGACTTCTACCTCGCGACCTTATCGGTGTCTACTTCCTACCTCATCCTACCAGCTGCACAGTAACATTTCCCAACAAAAGGTCAGTTAGCCAAATCTTCACAAGCACAAAATCACAACAACAAAACTAATTAAAAAACGACACATTATGTACAAAAATAAAAACGCTACAGCAAAATATTTCAAGAACACAATCTTTAACTTAGATGAGATTTACACTGATACTTTACGTTTTCTTTCGATAATAGCATGTGTAAAATTTTAACAGCTCACAAAGATGCTGTTTTGGTGATTGCTTGTCGTTTTCTGTCTCTGTGACTTGTTTTCGGCATTTTTCTTTTTTTGAGGCATATGAAGCACTAAACTATTGTGAGATGATCTTATATGTCACTCACAGATCAAAAGTCGGGGCAAAACCCAGTTTAAAAGAGATTAAAAAGTGCATCGAATTAAAATATTTCTGAAGTGCAATCTGCGTGAAGGTGTTTTCCTAAGACTCTTCATTCTTACTGCTTGCACTTTATTATGAGTATTTCTCCTTTAAGGGAGCATCATTGCACAACAGATTGGTCGTGAAGGCGAGGTGTACACGTGTTTGCCCAGCGCAGCTGGTTAGTTTATTTTTTTATTTGCGTTATTTCTATTTAGGTAGGAAAATTAATGTGGTAATCTGCACTATATATTAGCTCTGCTATCTCGCTTTGTCGCTCAGTGAATCTTCCCCAACCGGGTTCTAAAGGCTTTGTCTCTTCCACTTTTGCGTGCAACAACTATTTCCAGAGGTTTTGCCGTTGTACCTATGATAGATGTACCCACTCTACGTTTTCAAAAACTACTACTGTTTCTTGCGTCTGTGTTTATTACCTGATTTATTTTTGCCATTTTGTAGCGTATTTTTAATTTTGCTTCTCTTGGTTCCAATGACCTGCGCCCCATTCACCCCACTGGCAGATCTTTTCTTTATTCATTTTGTCTTAGTGTCTCACTATTTGTGTTTATAACAGTATCATTAGACGAATTCCTTCCTCTACACTATCCTTGCTGTTTCTGCCCGTTTACTATAGGCCTACAACACCCCTTCTTAGTTCATTCTAACAACAGCTCCTGTTTTTGGGTACCTCCAAAAAAAGATACCCAGCTTTTTCGTTATGTCTGGTCTCCGAATCTTGCACCAGAAAGAGTTCTCTCGACTTGAAAGAAGTTCGTTTTATCTTTTGTTTAAGTCTACATGGTATTTATTACTTTTTGGTGTTAGTTATCTGTTATGAGTCGTTCGCGAATTCATAAATTGTTAGTTTTTCTTGCGAGGATTTTTTTACCTTAATACCCGTGGAAAATATTTAAACTTCTCACGCCAGCCGTTGAAAACGGCCTCCGTCCAAACGCAATGTCTTTCCGTACCTGAAATGACTTTCGTCCCAGATTTCTGTTCTTCAAATATGTTTGTCTTTGACGCCTTACTTATGTTAAATCTAAAACTCGAATGTTAGGACCAGGGCTCTTAAAAAAAGTCAAAATAAACCACCGAAGGCGTCTAATGAAGGACCCATTATTAATGATAAACGTGATTTTATCATGGGTTCTCACGTCTCCGCAGCTTTTTCAACTTTCAAAGAAACAAAATTGCATATTGTTGATGATTTAGATCTGCAAAACCAGTTTACTAAGATGATCAAAGATCACAACTCCTTTTCGGAGTAGTTTGAAGTCCGGCCTGTCAGGTTTCCTACCTTTTCTGTGATGGATTAGTTCGAAGATCTCGTGTTTTATGGTTAGATGTTAAAACACTATTGGGATGTTTCAGTGGTTCTTAAATTATGAAAAGAACGTTTAACTCCGGTTTTATACTGTCAATTTCCGTTTTCAGACGCTATAGCAAACCATCTTGACGATTCATAACTATAAAAGAGACAAATCACTGTCTCACGAAATAAGAAGCTCAAGAAGAAGTATGACAACCACCAAAGGCTTTAATAGCAAGGTAATTACGAGTCCGAGTTCTCGAATTCCCTCCGGTCTTCACAGAACTCTCACCAGTCGAATTAATCGATCTTATTAGATATCATACCTTATGACGATCATCTGGGGCAATTTGTTCGTTCTAAACGGTCTTTTGTCACCCAAATTGTAGTTTGTACCCGTACTAAGGGAAGAAAGCACAACGGTTTAGAAGAACTGAAGTGCACCAACTCTATTTATAGAAAACCGGTATCATATTGATATTATCTGGTGAGGGAAGCTTCAGTGGATCGTACACCCCGGGATGCTTGTAAGGAGAAAGACTGCATGAATCGTAAACAACTTTTCCTCCTTAACCATTCCATTTCTGGAGGATCCTTCATCTTGATGTTGGTTTTTTAGCACGATTTCAGGCGGAATCTCACATACTGGATATGAATGAAGGTCAAGTTTATAAAGCACTAACAAACTTTCTACGTGGTCTCGCTGAGAATCATTGCATCTCTGTGAGAGCTGCATCTCGATCCTCCGAAGGAGAGGTTACGTGCTTGGTTGAAGCTTTTCAATATATCTTGAGCTATTTCACTGATCAAGCGTTTCAATGGGCTATTTCGCTACTTGCAACACCCATCAAGAGCCTGTAGAAACATAAACCGAGTTCTCGGTACTTCTAAACAAGGCTTCCCACCGTTGCGATAGTGATTACTCTGCTTGAGAGCGCGCCACCATGCCAATCGATGAAATATGACCCTGCAATCCGTATTATGGTGGAATGGTATCGAGAAGATCGAGAGAGAACCACGTATTTGGAATAAAGACAAAACCACTCGAGCGGTAGGCGATGGACTCCGAGCTCTTATCTCTGGTTAGAATATCTATTCCACAAAGGCGTTGAGGTTGCAAACGATTTCGCCATCGTTATCGCTGGTTGCGAGTGGGCACCCTCAAATGGATGTCGGTAACGTTCAACTCGCTCCCTGTGAAATCCTACCTGTTCCAAAAACGGAATCCCCATCCACTACGGATGTCTCCAATGGAACTGCTCAAGAAAACCCTCTGCTTTACGCAGCTCCATCTCGTCTCCAGGATCCTCGTATTTCCTATGTAACCCCCAAATACTCGACAGAGTTGTCCAGAATGGAGGAATATCCGCTTTTCGGTGAAGTTCAACTATGCTCATTCCAGCTGTTCGCCCCAACGCCCTGGACTCACATCCCAAAAATGTTACAAACACGGTCACATTTGCCCAGACTGTATTCTCACGTAGCAAAAATGCCCGATTGATCACCAACTAAGAGACATTGACGCCTCAAAAGAAGCAAATCGTCCCCATGGCTTTGTATAGTCGTGCAGAAACGTACTTTACACGAAATATTCCGAGTATAAACTCGGGGAATGCGTAGTTTAACCCGATTCTCCTAACAACCGACCATCGTTCCCCTCATATAGAAAACAGCTCTGGTACTCGGTGCCGATAGTTCACGATTCTGAGGCTTCTTTCTAGGTGTTACAGACCCAGGAACACTGAATACGGAAAACTGCATACGGAAGTCTCCTCATTGAGAGAGGTCTTGCCAACTGTGAGGTTGTCGACGCCCGAGGTCTCTCCGCCTTGCTCCCAGGCCAAAATACGTACAAAAAACAGTTCTTGTCATACGTGGACTCTGAACACTCTGGTGTTCTGCATCGACCGTAGAAATGGAGTACACATAACAGATTCATGGTAATTGCCAAGCGCACTTACAAGATGTATACTGCTCTTGGCTTCTCTTTCCAATTTGTGGTGCGAGTTACCATAGTCTTGGATACGGGTGCTGGCCCAAAATTTAACGTTAAGTCACTTTTGCCTCTGCCCTTGTGGTGACAGATACGCCTTTGTGTTGTAGTAGACGTCACAGGCGCGGATATTAACCCGTTGCCAACGCTGGTAATTATCGATCTTGTCGTGCGTTTGGGCTCATTGGTCGTGAATTTTGGGGGTTTCGTTTGCAGAGAATCGGCTGCCTCCATATTACTGGGCTGCGACTCTTGTGCCAGTATTACTAACGCGATAAAGTCCTATCTTGTGCAGGCCGAGCTGGAAGATAGTTTTTCGGTTCCAATCGTCTGTCGTCCGTTAACGGGAGCCTCGAAGAAGCCAGTATCCTTACCTGTTGTGCAATAGCTTTAGTCTGCTTCGGGGAAATCTACTAAGCTCCGTTTGTCTGCGCCGTCATGAATCCTACACGAGTCCCCGATCTGGGTGCGTGTCATCTCTCGTCAACACGAATTTCGGGATATACATCCCCTTCTTTCGTTGTACGATAAATATCAGCTCGTCGAAACGAATAGCGTTGCTCAGATTGAACCGGACAAACCTTTCGCAGGTTTCGTTGTCAATCTAGGCGCCCTACCAAAACTTTTGTTGAAACCCCAAGTTATTGGGTCTTTCATTCCTCGCCTCACCTCCATGGTCCCTCCTACGTTAATCGCGGCTGATATACTCAACCTCGTTCAAATTGAGGCGCGAAAGGACACCGTGACTAAATCACAAAGAAATCTAAACCGACAACCTGCCAAAGCAGAGAGAGTTCCGTTTTAACGAGCTTTGACTGGATATACTCCGCAAAATAACTCGAGAATCTCGACCTCGGTCATGGGTCGCAATCGCATTGCGAACGTTTGTGTGACATTTTAAGAGATTTTAAATTAATCTGGGATGGCTCTCTGGGTGATATTATTTCAACGGAACCCCGGAATAGACTTGTGACCAAATGCTAGTACGGTTGCTCAACACTTTGAAAGGGCAGCCCACGGCTCGGGAAGAGAAACTATTCCAAGTAGAAAAAATGATCAGAGATGAATTGATTGTACCAACTCAGTCGCTGTGAGCATCTTTTGGTGTACTGGTTCCGAAACACGATGAGTTCGGGTGTCTCTGTATCGAGTACCGTCGTCTGAAAAACGTAATTGTCAAGGTCTTGTACTCGATGTCACGCAGAGATGATGAATACA
The DNA here is from genome assembly GCA_030374765.1 of Agarophyton chilense. Classification (NCBI taxonomy): domain Eukaryota; phylum Rhodophyta; class Florideophyceae; order Gracilariales; family Gracilariaceae; genus Agarophyton; species Agarophyton chilense. The sequence continues at coordinate 157,007 of JARGXX010000006.1, forward strand.
TCGTCCCGAGCGGCATTGCAACCATTCTTTCGGCTAAGGATGCCAATTGGGGGTACTGGCAAGTTTTCGTCAGAAAAGAAGACCAGCACAAGACTGCTTTTTGCGGTGATCTGGGACTCTACCGTACTGAATGGATTTCTTTCTACCTGACCGACGCCCCTCCACCTTCCAGCGTGCATTGAATATCCTACTAGCCCGCATTAAGTGGTGGATATGTTTCCTCTACCTTGACGATCCATCATAGTTTTTTTATAGTCTGGATGACCACCTGAACCATGTTAGGAACGTTACATCTACGATAATTGAAGCTGGTATTACACTGATATTAGAGAAACATTGATTGAGGTAGAAGGAAAGGTTGACGGTTAAAAGAGAATATCGCTAGCTCTGGCTAAAATTTACTTCGAGGTTGTCGATCTTCGACTTATATACTACTTAACCCTGCCAACAGTAGAACCTCGAGCGCACGTAAACCCTGGACTACAAACCGCGTGCATTTAATAATACCAATCATATTCAAACATGACAATAAATCCGAATCCAAATTCACGAAAACATACTACAGCATGGTACAACAGTGTACAATACACCATCACACTTACGTCTGTGCAAATTCAACGTTCCAGCACATACTAAGCGTAGTCCGCCTCCATGCACGGCCTTGTTCCAGCAGAGAAATGCATGCGTTCTTTATTACACAAGATAGCGTATCGCTTCTTCCGGAACATTCCTTATAGCCTGTACTTTGTGTACACAGTAAGATCTGAACAGCGTGGACACTTTGCACTATTACAACTAATGCATGTGGCCCCCTGTATACTGCAAAATCCTACACCCGCTTTCCAACAATCAAAGTGACAGCACAAATCATTCATATGACATTCAACACCCCCCTTCTGGCACTCACTTCAAGCGTGTGGATATACGAACCCATTTTTACCATGGAACTTCTGAAGCTTCGTACTACCGATTGGCTTTGTCATCCTATCGGAAACCCTGTCACCCGTGAAGCAATACTGCGATTACACCACCTTTTCGCGCAATGACTCTCTGGGGAAGTGAAAGCGAATATTGATGTGCTTAGTACGCTTATTCGGCATACCATTTTAAGCAAGGTCAATGCAGCCTTGGTTCTCAACATATACAGTCGTGGGTTCAATTATTATTTTTACAGACTTGTCCACATTAAAGCTATTTGCGTTCCCGATGCCAGTCAACAGACATTTACACCATTTCGCCTTCTTTGTCCCAGAAAACAGCCCAGCGTACTTAGCCTAAGCGCCAGAGAGCACGACTGCTTCTTGTTAACGAGAGCTTCAAGACACTGGAGCACCACACATCATGAACACATATTCGCTAGTTGATTCACTCGTAGAAGTGCCACTTGACCAGTCCAAGTCAACATACCCACACAGCTGAATACCTGCAGCAGAGCCATGTGTGAGTCGAAGTGAAGAAGTGCCATTTAGGTAGCGCAGAACATGTTGGACTCCCTTCCAATGAATCTTTCTAGGTTTCTCGACGTACTTTGCTAATTTTGACACTGCGTACAATGTATCCGGCCGAGTTCCAACCGAAAGATACTTCAACCAAATAATCACCTGGCGGTATGGGACTTCCGTCACAAGCGCGGAACACTGAGTAATATCAAGAGCGTATTTCATTGTGAAGGTCTACTGTATTAGATTGTACTCTACCACACCGTTCCAAACCCTTAGGCATGCAAGAGAACTGTAACAGATAAATCAGTCTTTTGGATCGATCACGGGAATCTCAAACCCAAGTACAAAAAAAACTTCATTGAGGTCTTTCATGAAAAAACGGTTTGACAGTGCATCCTTGACACGATTCACAGTCTCGATACTTGGACTGCCAATAAGCAAGTCGTCCACGTATAGAGCAATGATTACTATGTCTCCAAGTGTCTCTCCGGTGTGCTCAAACTTATCAGCGTCGTTAGGTTTCATATGCACTTCAATGACAAGAAACGAAAATATTTTAGCTTTCCACTGCCTTGGTGCTCGTCGCAATCCGTAGATAGCTTTTTTAAATCTGCACAAATGTTCCTCTCTCCCAGGCTCGACGAATCCTTCTGGCTTCTTAATGTTCACAGTCTCTTCGAGGTCACCATGTAGAAACGCTGTCTTCACATCCATCTGATAAAAGTGATAGTTTTCAACTGCGCTCATTGAAAGAATCATCCTGACAGACGTGAACTTAACTACAGGTGTATACGTTTCAGAAAATTCTACACCTTCGATCTGCAGAAACCCTCTGGAAACCGAACGAGCCATACAACGCACGGTAGGTTCACCAATCTGCCCGGCTTCATACTTCTGCACATATACCCACCTGGAAGAGACCACATTGATATCTGGTGACCTTGCCACCAAGTCCCATGTATCATGTTCCATAAGCGACTCCAATTCACTGTTCATTGCCTACGTCCACGCCTTTGAATTGGCACATGACATTTCATTAGGAAATGACGAGGGATTGTCTTCGCAGGCAGTGAGGAGAGCTGTTCCCCGCCACCAGGACCTTGGTTCCCTTCCCTTCGGCGTGGAACTTATCAATTCTTGTGTCTCTTCTTCAGGTGAAGCGACGGGTTCTGCCACTGGTGATTTGGCTGGCTCAAGGTCAGTTGTTTCTTCAAATGCTGTCATTGGTGTGGAGGGATTATCTTGTGGCAGGTCAATAACTGTGGAAGAGTTTGCGATTTCAATAGATGCAGATTCACCTGGAACTTTAACGTCGACATAGAGGGAGTTGTCGAAACTGTTAAACTTGTCATGCTTCTAGTTCAGCTCTTTAAACCTCACATCTCGTGACACGATCACTTTCTTTTTTTAACATTCCACAGCTTATATCTCTGCGATTCATCGGCTTATCCAATGAAGACTGATGGATATCAGATGAGGTATTAGTGTTGTCACATTGATTGGTGGAGAGGGGGTAATAAGATTGTGCGATATACGCGTGTCCAAATGCATTAGTTGTACTACTGTGCAATGTGTCCATGCTGTCCGGATCTTATTGTGTGCATTTAGTGCAGGCTGTAATGAATGTTCTGGAACAGGCGACCCAATGTTTTGTGTATTACAGAAGGCATTCAGTGCTTTACTAAAACTGGACCGTGAATGGAGGCGGAATACATTTAATATGTGCTGGCACATTGAATTTGTGCACGAGTCAGTGTAATTTTCTATTTTACACTGTTCTATCTTGTTGTAGTATTTTGACGTTAGTTTTGGTTAGGGTTTATTGTCCTGTATGAATATGATAGGTAGTATTAAATGTCCCCTATTTGTAGTCTATGGTTTATGTGAGCTGGAGGTTAGACTGTTGGCAGTATTAAGTAGTATATAAATCGAAGATCGACAACCTCCAAGTAAATTCTAGCCAGATCTTGCGACCTTACCTTTCAAGCCTCAACTTTCCCTTCAAGCTCCAGGATACCTCCTTCATGTCACACAAGTGCAGCACTCCAATTGCGTACTTGTGCACCTGTTTCAGATCACGTTGGTTGATGTGAATAAGTCGTCTGTGCCACAGTTGAGTCTTCGTATATCTTTTCGAAAACGCAAGTTCCACAACAGCATGTCCTAAAGTTTGAGGCAGTGTATACGTGCGAGATACCTTGTCATGATCAGCAATGCCCACATCGAAACCATTTGACTCTAGCATCTGACGTAAACTATGACGACCAAAGTGCGACTGAATACCTTGTTGAAACCAAGGTGTATCCCAGAGTGGGGTCATTGTATGTTCGCATTTTCCAAAGGAATGATCACCTCTCCGCATTTTGTAGAAACAACAGATGTATTGTCGGCAAGCATCACTGTTCTATTGTCATAAGGTTGAAGTGAACCGGAGACGAACGCACAAACAGAATGAAAGCAATGTACTATCGCGCCGCTGCCTGCAGAGGTATCAAAATGTGAGCGCAGGTTAGGTAAGAAAAGGAAGAAAGAGGGAGAAGACGAGATGAAGAGAAAATTAAAACAAGAAAAACAAGGCAAGGTAGTCAGCCTTAACAATTTACTTCAATTGTCGGCGACCATCATTGACAACTATATCTACCTTGCATGCACTTCTGCCGCCAGTGCTGACCGTGTGCGTTTCACACACTTCTCACAGCTTGCCACTGTGTGACGAGGAGCTGCACGCCAAAACAATTTCAAACATAAACCATATCAAATAAAAACACAAAAAAACATCGAAAGTGGTACGGCAGTGCCAGCCACCCCGCGCGCAGCCCAGGTTCGGCTCTACGGCCTGCGAAGGAGCGATGATAACGGTTGAGCCCTGTAAGCTGCCAGGCCCCGAAGGATCTCGCAGGTGACACGTGTACGGGTCGACCTCAGATGGACTCATGTAAATTAATAATTTATTTTAATTAGTGTAATAGATTAGCAGTACAGTGCCAGGGAGATCTCAGCGCCTCGCGAGTACTATTTACTTGGCTCGAGTGACGCTTCTCCCTTAACGTACGGTAGGCACCGTTTCGATACTAAATAACCCCCTTTGGTGTTTTAGTTCCACCCTTTGGTCTTCAAGCCATCGCTTCCGTATTTCCAACCTGTAAAACTACGCAGTAAACGCCAGCCCATTGCACCAAGTACTCTGGGAGTGCCGCCGTCAAGGATTCGAACCTTAGGACCCGCTCTACCACGCTACCACCGGTGGAGACCCGTACACTGACCGAACAGTCATTGCGTTACACGGCCATAGCCCCTATCAAGCACACATTAGCAATTTCTCTCCAACTGCATAGCCCGTGCTCATTCAGCGTTCTCGTCCAATCAAATCGCTCCACTTGGGCCAAAGCCCCAAGAAGCCCCACTAGATACAGACCAGTTGTCCATACCAGGTTGCATGAGGGCATTTGAAATCGCCAATAATATGGCTGTTTGACGTTGAGATTCAGATGAGGCGCATATGTGTTTTTCCGGGGAGGGTGCCCCAAAGTGCCCACGCTTAAATCCGCTTTTGCTTTTCCAGTATTTCCAAGCTTTCGAGGAGGTCGGACATGCGGTCGACCTTAATACTCAACATGCGTCATTACACTGTAGAAAATACCCCATATTTTTGGTCAGTGGCCACCGGCCATCAGTTCAATATGTGCATGTGTTTGGACGCACCTTATATTTGCTGAGGACTCCGAGTGGATCCAAGGTTGAGTCTCGTGCACTGGAGGGAGTGTACTTGGAGACTCTTGAGCATAGTCTTTAAAAGGTACTTGTTACGGATAACGATGGTACTCCACTCATTGTCGAGTCTCGGCATGTCACTTTTGATGAATCTCAGTTTATGGCGCGCCGTCTGTAATTCATTTTATAAAAGATGAATTTAGTTCGGACGATGATTACAACGGTGACGTCGTCTCTGATGACGCCATGGATGATGCATCCAATTCAGTCTCAATCGACGGCATTGTAGACGGAGCACTTTTCCACAAAGAAGGTACTTCCACACCGGCGGTGGCTCAGCCCCAGTCTGATTCTGGGGATTATGAAGACGACGTGGTAGGCTCCAGAAGTAGCGAGGAAGTGTTCCCAAATCAATCAGAAGCTCCTCATAACTCTAATAAAGAACCCCGTTACCCTTCTCGCACACGTTGTGCACCGCGAAAATGGTTCTTGACTTGATCTGCTCAGTGCACTTCGCATATAATAGTAACGACTAGCGACGAACCCACCTTAAAAGAAGCAATGTTTGCCATCGTGAAGGAGCGTAATCTATGGCAGGCTGCAATTGACGAGGAGTTCTCATCACTAGAGTCGAAAGGAACGTGGAACCCTGATAACTCTCCCGTTTCTCAACAACTACCGAGTCATGTGCTCTTTCGTATCAAACGAAATGCTGGAGGGGCAGTGGAACGTTTCAAGGCTCGAGTGGTTGCAGGTGAAAACCACCAAACGTATGGTGAAAACTACATGGAAACCTATGCCCCAGTTGTTTCATTCACAATGGTTCGCATTTTCCTGTACCTCACGCTGTGCCTGCACATGCATGTCGCACAAGTAGATGTGAAAACGGCGTTTCTTGATGGTGAACTGGAGGAGGATTTGTGGATTATTTCTCCTCGAGGTATACCTGGAGTCCCTTCTCGATGCTTCAAACTGCGCAAAGCCATCTACGGGCTGAAGCAGGCACACTTAGCATGGCACAAGAAGCTATGTGACGACTTGAAAAGCATAGTCTTCGAGGAGTTACCAAGTGCACAATGTGTGTTTCGCCGGCGCAATAAGTACGATGAGAATGCATTTGTGTTGGTTTACGTGGATGACTTGCTGATATTCACGACCTCAATCGAAGAACGTTCTGTGATAATGCAGCAGCTGAAGTCCTTGTATGATCTTCGTGTAGCAGAAGAGGTAAACTTGTTCCTCGGTGTGGAGTTGAAATGGACTTCGGTTTTAAAAGGCCAACCTCTCTCGTTACACCTTGGCCAGTCTCTTTACACAGAAAGTGTGCTGCGTCTCTTCGGGTTTAAACGATCAAAACCTGCTTGCACACCCATGGTCGAGTCATTCTTCATAGGGTGGGCGGCCGAAGCAAACAAGTCGATGCAAGATCTGCTTCTGTACCAGCAGATGATTGGACCCCTGCTCTACTTGACGCTTCGTACCCGATTGGTTATATTGGCACCAGTCCTGATCTTGGCTCGCTTCCAGAAATCACCTACGGCCTACTGTCAAAGAGCAGTGAAGCGCGTTCTACGTTATCTTCGAGGCACGTCTGGGCATGTTGTACAGTTCCAGTCTAGTAGTTTGGAATTGCAGGCATACGTTGACTCTGACAACCAAAATGACCGGACTGATCGCAAGTCCATGTCCGGATTTCTGGTAAAGCTCGGAAATGCAACATGTGCATGGGGCGCAAGGAAGCAGGCTTCAGTAGCTTTGTATACCAGAGAGACAGAGTATTATGATTTGGCACTTGCCTCCCAAGAGATTGGTTGGTTTAAGCCAGGACTTGGTGAGCTTGAATGGAAAGTGCAGGGCTCCACTACTTTATATTCGGACAACCAGTGTGCCATTGATTGGGCACATGGGGAGCGCTGTCCGTCGGGTGGTGCTAAGCACATAGACGTAAAACTGCACCTTATACGCAGGTTGTTAAAAAAAAGCGAAATAAACGCAACCTACGTTCGCAGCAAGGACAACGACGCTGACTTCCTCACCAAGCCACTTGGACCGGGCCTTCACAAGAATAACACAGACCACTTTGGTCTTGGAAGAGCCGTCGAGAAGGATTGTTGAGGTTTGGTCGACTGTTCCCTAAAGCGTTTTGGAGTGTTGGAAATAGTTTAAAACCAAAAGTGGATTTAAACATGGGCACTTTTGGGCACCCTCCGCGGAAAAATGCATATGTGCCTCATCTCAACCTCAACGTGTAACAGCCATCTGATTGGCTACTGCTAATGCCCTTATGCAACGTGGTATGGACAAGTGGTCTCGTTTTAATGGGGCGTGTTGGGGCTTCGGCCCAAGTGGAGCGATCTGATTGGACGACAGCGCTAAATGAGCACAGGCTATGCATTTGGAGGGTATTTGCGAATGGGGGCTGGATACTGGGATTGGCCGTAACAGCCGAATCTGGGGTGCGCAGGGCGGTGGGCACTGGGACACCATTTTGGATGGTTTTTTGAGTTTTTATTTGATTTGCTTTTTGTTTGAAATTGTTTTGGCACGCAACTCCTCGTCCCACAGTGGCAAGATGTGAGACGTGTGTCACCCGCCGAAGGTCAGAACCGGCGGAGGAAGTGCGTGCAAGGTAGTCATAGTTGTCAATGACGGTCGCCGACGACCAAAATAAATTGTCAAGGCTGACTACCTTCATTTGTTTTCTTTCGTTTACTTGCGATTCCATCTCGTCTTTTCGTTTCCTTTTCTTTTCCTTTTCATAACATGCCCTCACTTTGTGAGTGTCCAAGAGGGCACCACTCTGTATCTTTTCCAATTGTTTCTGACAGGAAAGGCGGGTGATCGAGTGGTTTCGATGATATATGGCACAACTGACCTCGTGAAGGCTCAAGACCTTGTGCTCCTCAGGTCATTTTTTCAGGTTGTTCACTACCTCTTGGGAACCTATGTCACGGATGACGTTATAATTGATGCCCATCAGGAAGTGATATCCTTTAGGCAGACCCCTAACATGACCGAATAGGCTTTCGAAGAAGATCTATGCACGAAGGCTAACCGAAATGGAAATTTATTCTCCGAAGGACGGCTTGAACGTCAATTCATCACTGGATATACTTCCTGCAACTCGGAAATCTGTCTGTTAATGCCACACGGAAAACCCACGATACTCCTTACGGCGGCGCGTCACCTACGCTGAAGGTTATATCAAAACCTACAGGACTTCCAGGCGCAATGCTGATACACCCAGAGTACACGCAACTCCGTTGCGTAAACCAAACCAAGCCTATTTGGTTAGCTCCACGGAATCGGCCATGGATTCATCACTCCATTATACCGACTCGGGAGATATCCTCGCGGTTAATGTGAGTGCCCCTCCGTCTGGGTCCCAACCATATACCTCCCAGGGAACTACAGTGACCATTGAACCAACAACACCCAATTATACCCCTCTTTTCACCCCGCATGGACGTTGTTGTTGTTCGCTCGTCAAGGGCTTGCTTCCTCTGCCTTTCCATAGTCCGAACATGTGCCTACATCATGTATCTGTCTGAGAACGCACGCAAACATCTCCTAATCTTACGGGAAGAGAATTACAACGTGCGAAGATCCGAAGAAATGTTTAACATGGCACCGCAACGAGCCACAGAAGCACCTGGAAGCTTTCGCTATGCCACCCTTCCGAATACCCCAATGAAAGCCCCACAGGTCCATGCCATTGTAGACCCCATGAAAGACCTCGAAGAGAAACTCCATCCTCGGGAAGAAACGGAAACCAAAACGGAAAATGCTTAGAAGGTCAACGCGAGGCAAATTCTCCCTCTTTAAGTCCCAGCTCCAACCAACTGGTGATGGATGGGGAAAGACTGAAGGAAAGGTTGAGGGATGAAAGCAGAGTTCGCCAGATTTGGCTCGGATTTTCTTGGAGGCGCTCAATCTCTCACTTATATACAACTTAAAAAAAAGTCAGCCAACTAGACGCCAACCCAGAGAAAACCCTAGACTACAAAGCAGGGACACCCAATACTACCAATCATATTCAATCACGACATTAACCCTAGCCAAAGTTCATTGCAGCACACAACGAGGCAATACAACAGTGCACAGCACATCATTACACTGACGTGTACACAAATTCAATGTGCCAGCACACGCTTCTTGCAATCCGCCTCCCTACACGTTCACCTTCCAGCACAGTACACCATGTCTTCTGTAATACACATGACATGCTCTTCTCCATGTACATTCGTTACACCTTGTGAGACGTGTACATAGTACACCAGCTGAACATCCTGAATAGCGTGCACAATAGTACAAGTAGACAACGCACACACGTGTACTCCAGAAAATCCCAATAGTGCCATACCACTTGTACACACCACATTGCAGGTGCAAATTTGCAGTAGCTAATCACAGCACGAGTTCACGTTGAGGTCTGGCTGATATGCATATGCGCTTTTCCAGAGGCACCCTCCAAAACAGCCCATGCTCTCCTGCACATTTGGTTTTCAGTGAGAGCCTAGGCACTTGCACCAACAACTGGACGATCAGGAGCTAAGGCGCTCCTCACCTCTCAATACAAACCACAACCATTTGACGACTCAGAATGAATCATAATTGGAAGACAGTAACGACCCTGTCTGCATCCTCCGGAAGAAGAATTATAAACTTCGGATAAGCATGGGACTGTTCCAACAGCTCCGGGATGGCAACAGCAGTGTTGGACACAGCCGCTGGTCCCAATTTGGTCCATTATAAGCTACTCCCATTTGATTGGCAAGGTTTCGTTCAGAAAAGGAAGACCCCCGGGATAACTGATGCATTACTTAGGCCAACAAACATTAAAAGGATAGCACCCTTTACATTCACAAAGAACGATTGAAAATCCGCACGTGGTTGCTTGTATTTCTTAGCTTGGGTACTGACGCAATCGTAGGGACCTCCTTCATCGATCGATACATTAACGCCATTTATCCGGGCCTTGGGAAAATCGGGTTCTATCGCTCACCTTACATTTACATAATTGGTTCCACCCCAAGGCCAGAAGATTATCTCAAACGAGAAATTATCTCCGAAGATACCATGTCAATTAAGGTTCGCTTATCGAGAGCCATAACGGTACCCCCGATGCCCCATATCACCGTATCCGTCCATTCCCAGTCCTCAGGTCTCGTGTCGATACAGAACCACTCGAATACGGTTCTAAAGCACCTAAAGTTAATTGCCAATGGATTAATGGACATCCGCCCCAACAGACCCTTCTTGGTGACAATCAGCAACTTCAGAGATAGACCCGTACGGTTACCCAAAGATACAGTGATTGGCATATCTCCACCTGTACCTGTGGCCATGATGGAGGCTCAATGGGATAACTTTTCCACGCTGACTCCTGACGAGGACGTCGACATTTAAGAGGGGATAGTCACTATCTGCGTAGAATTCGAATCCTAAAGGCCCCAGGTAATTAATCTCTTCAGAGAATACCAGACCATGTGCTCAGGTAGATTGGGAAAACTCCGAGCCATTACACACCGCACTGACCTCCAGGATATTGCTAGACAACAGTTCCAGCACCCGTACCGTACAGTCCTGAAGGGTAGGGAGATTGTCGCTGACCAGATCGACAAAATGCGCAAAGTTCATTTCATAGAGCCGGCGCCTCCTAACCAATCCGAATAGGCAAGTCCCCTTGTCCTTGCAGCTAAGAATGATAGCTGCATCAGATTCTGTGTCGACTCTAGCAAGCTGAACGCAGTATCCAAAAGGGACTCATACCCGATACCCCCTACGGGTGACTGTCTAGATTTCTGGGTGAAGTAGCCTTATTCACCACTCCGGACTTTAATTCCGGATATTGGCAAATCCGTGAGGCTGAGGATACGAGAGCGCTGGCAACCTTTACCACTCACGAAGGTCTGTTCAGACTTTTTCGTATGCCATTTGGTTAAAGAATGCGCCAGTGGCCTTCCAACCGGTAATGGACATCATACTGTCCAGAGTCGAATGGAAATTCGCCCTGTTCTATTTAAATGTCGTAATAATCTTCTTACGAACCGTGAAGGAACACATTCGCCACGTGTGGACAGTGCTCACAATCCTCCAGGACGCTGGAGAAACACTGAAACTCCGCAAATGAGCCTTGTCTTAGGCCTCAGCGGACTATCTCTGTCACGTCCTCCGCCTAGGAAAGTTAAAGAAAGAAAAACGGACAACAGATGCAATCCCCCAGGCTAAAACTCCCAGAACCCACACGAAACTACGATTCTTTTAGAGTTTGGGCAATGTCTACCGAGGTTTCGTCCAAGGATTTGCTAAAATCTCGGCCACTCTCATCTCCACGTTGAAGAAGAAAACCTCTTCGGAAATTGAAGGCCTTACCGAGCACCAATATTAGGCAGTTCAGACCCTAAGGAACAAATTCCGGAACCCACTCATACTGGCTTTACCCAAACCCAATATGCCTTTTTTATTGGACACGGACGCTTCCGATGTCCAAGTGGGATCTACACCGCTACAAGAACAAGATTGACGAAAGGATTATCCACCTATTGAATTCTGGAGCATAACGCTCTCCAGCGCCATGCGAAACTACAGTACTACTGAAAAGGAATGTCTAGCCATCTTATGGTCTCTATTAACACTTCGACCATACCTCGAGGGAATTAGGTTCACCATTAGAACAGACTGTTGGATAGGTAAAAGCTGAAGGAAAGGTTGAGGGGATGAAAAGGAAGTTCGCCAGCTCTGGCTCGGATTTACTTGGAGGCGCTCAAACTTTCACTTATATACTACTCCAAAATGTCAGCCATCTAGACTCCAACCCAAAGTAAACCCTAGACTACAAAGCAGGGACACTCAATACTACCAATCATATTCAAGCACGACATTAACCCTAATCAAAGTTCATTGCAGCGCACAACAAGGCAATACAACAGTGCACAGCCCATGATTACACTGACGTGTGCACAAATTCAATATGCCAACACACACTACTTGCAATCCGCCTCCATGCACACTCACGTTCCAGCACAGTACACCAAGTCTCCTGTAATACACATGACAAGCTCTTCTCCAAGTACATTCGTTAAACCTTGTGAGATGTGTACATAGTACACGAGCTGGACATCCTGAAGAGATTGCACAGTAGTACAAGTAGACCACGTAAACACGGGTCCTACAGGCACACCCAATAGTGCCATACCACTTGTACACACCACATTGCATGTGCACTTTTACAGTAGCCAAACACAGCCCGAGTTCAAGTTGAGATCCGACTGACACGCATATGCGCTTTTCCAGAGGCACCCTCCAAAACAGCCCATGCTCCCCTGCACTCTTGGTTTTCAGTGACTGCACAGGGTCAACAGCCAACACAGACCGCCATTCACTCCACTGGTTACTCAATATGACCGATGCATCAAATCGCCTCTCTCGGTGACACCCCAGGCTGTCAGAGTATGACTACAATATAATCGATAGGTCAGGCATCAAGCATAATGCAGAAGATGCCCTCTCGCGAATTATTACTGACAGAACTGATGAAACGCCATAGAACGACCTCATTCCTACTCCCTTCACAGATGATGTACCTCAGAATAATACGGAAACGGATTACCTAATGGGTACGGTCAAAGTGGATGCTCCTGACGCCAGGGAGAAATAATTCTACCTATCGGACTGGGAGGCATTACTACCCCATTCGACATCACCTCAGGTTCACGTGATAACCCCAGAGAAAAAAGAGCTCCTCCCTATAACTATTGAGGAGCTCCTACAGCCGCAGGTCGAATATGAGTACTGCAAGGAAACGGCCTAATTGGTAGGAACCCCTAGATGCCGATTCGACTATGACCGATTTGGACTACTATGTCGCTCACTGCTGTATCGTGCACTCCAACGGGTAATACCAACTTTGCTAAGAGCGCGATTTCTATACCTCTCACATTTCCCTCGCATAACAGGTCACCCTGGAGGCTGACGAATGTACCAGACCCTAAGGAAGTTCTTCTACTGGCCACTAATGGCGCAAAATCTATGGCAAGCCGTACAGAACTGCACTTCGTGCGCACAAATCCGAGGGTCTCGCGCCAACCATCAAGCCAAATTGAAACTTTTCCCGGTCGCAGGCCCGATTGAATTTGTTGCAGTGGATATAATTGGACCTTTGCCCAAATCGTTCTTTGGAAAACGGTTTGTCTTGGTAATAACCTATAGGTTTACCAAACTTACCCGAGTTCTACCTCTAAGATAGACAACAGCCCCGGGTGTCGCCACGGCATTCTTGTCTCACTGGGTATATCCCTATGGCAAACAACTCTGTAACGCAGTGACTGGTGTGTCAGCGTATGGGTCTCGACCGGTGGTAGAGTGGTAGAGCGGGTCTTAAGGTTCGAATCGTTGACGGCGGCACTTCCAGAGTACTTGGTGCAATGGGCTGGCGTTTACTGAGTATTCCTACTGGTTGGAGCTACGGAAACGATGGCTTGAAGAACAATGGGTAGAACTTATATACCAAAGGGGGTTATTTAGTACACTAACTGGGCCCACCTTACTCTAAGGGAGAAGCGTCACTCGAGCCAAGTAACTAGTAATGGCGAGGCGCCGGGATCTGCCTGGCACTGTAATGCTAATCTATTACACTAATTAGAATAATTAATAATCTACACGAGCCCAGCTGAGGTCGGCCAGTCCACGTGGCGTCTGTAAAATCCCTCAGGGACCGGCAGTTTACTGGGCTCAACGGATATCGCTGCTCCTTCACATATCTCCCTCCTTAGGATTCGAACGTCATAGTGAAGTCCAAATTGCCGCACAGCTTTCTCGGGGTCTGGCTCTAATTGGATCTGTGGGTGAACCTCCAATCTTGCCTTCGGGGTCGGAAAGTTATGATCCTTAGCGTCCTAGTGGCCTGGTCTCGAGCGGTGCCGTGCCCGACATGTCAGCTTCTTATAACCCATCCGGAGGTTAGTTGCTCTCGTTACTAGTGGGCGCGACGGGGAGTCGCATCGCCACCATCCTCAAGGGTACCAGTGCGTAAGGGCTGACCCTTGGCTCCAGGTTGGAAATTAATGCCCCTAAAGTACTGTACGCTTTCCCAAAGTTGCTCCTTAATTCCTCCAATGTGCGTGCCTCGCGGCGACTTCCGAGCCTTGAGAGCGTCTCAGGTCTTCCTCAGATGTCGCCTGAGGACTGAATTTGTTCCCTGATGCGCGCACTACGGCGAACCGTCGGGTCGGGAGGAGGTTATAGAGACGTTTTGATATTATTAGAACCAATGGTTGCCCCCTCCTGAATGCTACGCTCTGCGCTGATGATTTTGGGCTAATAGCGGGTGGTAAATTTAGCCGGAATGGTTTGAGGCTCTTGCCAAGTGTCTTCTTCAGGGGTGTAGCCGAATCAACGGACGTGATAGCACATAGTTCTATTCTCTCCCCGACCGGCGGAGATGATACTTTCAATCACGTAGTCCAGTTGGTATTCATCCTCCGGAAGGAGAGTGTGGTTCAGGGGTGCAAATCCATCGGACTCGGTTGGAAGAGATGGATCATCGTCATTGTCATTGACCATCGGGTCCATGGAACTAGTGGGGTCCACGGGAACTGCTTTACGGGGGTGGGGACTTGAGCGTCGACCTGAGGTCATAGTGATTTCGGTGGACCAGGGCGCTTGGACTTTGATGATTCGGGAGAACTGGAGGCTCGTGCCGCCAGATCAATAGATACCGTGTCCTGTAGGCCGTCAACTAGTTATGTAATGGTGTTTTGATTGGCCATAAAGACTTTTTATGGACCCGTAGAGCGGGGTAAGCGGTTCCACGTAGAGTTCTCGAGTTCATCACTGTCCCTCGGTGGCCGTTCCAAGTAAACAAGGTCTTCTTTCCCAAAAGGTCGGTGTGTTCCAAACGGCTTTGTCGATGTTGAACTTGTGGTGCCGTTGGGCTTGGCTTAGTACAGTTCTGGCCGATTGGAGAATGCGGTCAGTGCGGCGGTCTGGGTCGGAGTCATTTCTTCGGTTATGTCCTGGGGTATGATCGATTCGTGAAGGTCAACAGCTATCGGCGGTGGCGCTCTCGTTAGCGTTAAGTCGAAAAGCATTGTCCCTGTGGAAGCGTACACTTGCGTTTTGTAGGCATAAAGCAATGGCTCAACGTAGTCATTCCAGTACAATTGGTGCTCCGAAACGTAGTGCGCCAATCGGTCCAGAAGGGTGCGGTTGAAGCCTTTGGCTTGGCCATCGGTTTGCGGGTGGTATGCTGTTGTGGTTATATGTTTGATACCCAAGGTAACACAAACGTGTGAGAAGATTTTTGATACCAACTAGCTGCCATTTTCCGTATTGAGGTAGAGTGGCATGCCATATGGATGTACCAAGTGAGACAAGAAAGCCGTGGCGACATCCGTGGCTGTTGTCTTTCCTAGGGGTAGAGCTCGAATAAGTTTGGTAAACCTATCGGTTATTACCAGGACGAACCGTTTCCCATGGGACGACCTATGCAAAGGTCCACGTATACCCATTGCGACAAATTTCATAGGGCCTGCGGCGGGGAAGAGTTTCAATTTGGCCTGATGATTGGCGCGATACCCTCGGATTTGTGTGCACGAAGTACAGTTCTGTGCAGTTTGCCAAAGGTTCTGCACCATTACTGGCCAGTAGAAGAACTTTCTTATGGACTGGTATGTCGGTGCAAGTGCCTATGCTGTCACTGAAAACCAAATATGCAGGAGAGCATGGGCCGTTTTGGAGGGTGCCTCTGGAAAAGCGCATATGCATATCAGCCAGACCTCAACGTGAACTCGTGCTTTGATTGGCTACTGCAAATATGCACCTGCAATGTGGTGTGTACAAGTGGTATGGCACTACTGGGATTTTCTGGAGTACACGTGTGTACGTTGTCTACTTGTACTATTGTGCACGCTATTCAGGATGTCCAGCTGGTGTACTACGTACACGTCTCCCAAGGTGTAACGAATGTACATGGAGAAGAGCGTGTCATGTGTATTACAGAAGACTTGGTGTACTGTGCTGGAAGGTGAACGTGTATGGAGGCGGATTGCAAGAAGCGTGTGCTGGCATATTGAATTTGTGCACACGTCAGTGTAATGATGTGCTGTGCACTGTTGTATTTCCTTGTTGTGTGCTGCAATGAACTTTGGCTAGGGTTAATGTCGTGCTTGAATATGATTGGTAGTATTGGGTGTCCCTGCTTTGTAGTCTAGGGTTTACTCTGGGTTGGCATCTAGTTGGCTGACGTTTTTTGAGTTGCATATAAGTGAGAGATTGAGCACCTCCAAGTAAATCCGAGCCAGAGCTGGCGAACTTTCCTTTCATCCCTCAACCTTTCCTTCAGCCTTTCCCTTTCCATCAGTTAACCATCCTCCGGAGGTCTCGTAAGGAGCAACACGCCTTCTCCTTTTGACGTGGGAGGAGGTAGACTGCAGAAAAACATTATTTTTCCAGAAGAGCTCTGGGGGCCAGGGGTCCGACCTTTAGGGACGCGGGTATAGGAAGGCCTGCCAGTGCGCCCGCAGACTATTGTCTGTTCAATCTTGAAGAATTGTTTGTTGTTTGTTATTTTTATTTTGTTGTTGTTGTCTGTTGTTGTTGTTCACTTGTCTGTTGCTTCCCAGCCATCTCTCTCGGCATCTTGTGACACTTTGCACAGCATGGATTCGTTCAGTGTGGTGAAAATCGAAAAGCTGGTTGAGGATAACTTCCACGTATGGAAGCAGAAGATTGAGCTGCTGCTTGCACTCAAGGACCTCGACGGTCACCTCGACTCTGTCAGACCCACTGACGAAGATGAGCTGTCGACTGGGAAGAAGAAAGATGCCAAGGCCAGAGCTATTATTGGTCTCACACTCAGTGATGAGCATTTAGATCATGTGCGGGACGCCGACAACGCTGCCGATATGTGGAAAGCCATTTGCGATGTGTTCCAACGCAAAACTCTGCTCAACAAAATCAACGCCCGACGGTCCTTCTACTCTGCCAAGATGCGTGATGATGAGAAAATGCTACAGTTCATCAACCGTGTACGTCATCAGGCATCGGACCTGAAGTGTATGGACGTTGTTGTTGAGGAGGAGGACATCGCTATGGCCATCCTATGCGGACTTCCGGAAAGATTCGAGCACCTCATCGGGGCAATTGATACCACGATTGGCGATCGTCAACTCACGCTAGAGTTTGTGAAGAGTCGTTTGCTGCAAGAAGAGCAGCGAATGAACGATCGTGCCAAAGAGGAGTCCGGAAGTGAGGCAGCTTTGGTTGGCAGGCAGTCGCGATGGAAGAACATCGAGTGTCATTATTGTCATAAGAAAGGTCATATCCAAAGGAACTGTTTCAAAAAGCAACGTGATGAGGCTAACAACGCTCAGAAAGCTGCTGCCCACCCAAATGTGCAACATTATTACCGCGAAGAGCATGGTTGGGGTGACAGCGACACTGAGTACGTTTGCCTCGTTGCCAGCGGTACCTCTAAGGCCCCCAACAGTGACTGGATTGTGGACTCTGGAGCTACCGCACACATGACTTATGACGACTCCATGTTCCAATCGTATGAGAGCAAGGTGTCCCCTGGTGTAAGTATCGGCAACGATTCCAAGTTAGAGTCTCATGGCCAAGGTTTTGTTGAAATGGATCTGTCTGTTGAGGGGTTCACGCGCAAGTGCAAGCTAAACAAGGTAGTGCACGTCCCAAATCTGCGGTACCACCTGCTGTCGGTATCTGCAATTTGTGACTTGGATGCTACTGTTGTGTTCGACAAGCACAAGGTGTGCGTGTACAAGGGCTCTACTCTGATTGCCCAAGGACGCTGCGTCAAAGGCCTGTACTACCTCTGCACTGCAGTGTCACAACTTGGTGATGTAAGCAGTGCACTTGTGTCGCACCTGTCGATATGGCATGCTCGCATGGCTCACATTCACTCGTACATATGTGGTCCAGTGGAGGTTGGTTCCTTGGGAGGCTCGCGCTATTTTGTCACATTCATCGACGATCACAGTCGGTACTGCTTCCTGTACATGCTCAAGACCAAGGATGAGGTGTTCCAGATGTTCGTGAAGTGGCTCAAGTTTGTTCAAAACCAAACTGGTACACGAGTCAAATCCATCGCTGCTCGTGAGTGCGTACTTTGTGCGCTACGAACGGACAATGGTGGGGAGTACCTTTCCAAGGAGTTTGCAAAAGAACTTGAGTCACATGGTATTGAACATCAGCAAACTGTGCCTTACAATCCGCAGCAGACCGGGCTGGCCGAAAGGTTAAACCGCACACTAATGGATCTGGTCAGGTCAATGCTTTGTCACAAGAAACTCCCCGAAAGCTTCTGGGCAGAAGCACTGAATGTTGCGGCGTATGTGCGCAACCGAGTTACATGCAAGGCATTGCCAAGTACCGTGAAACCATACGAATTGTGGCATGGACACAAGCCTAATGTGAGTAATATGCATGTGTTTGGGAGCAAGTGCTGGTACAAGGTGGTAGATCATAAGCTGAGAAAGCTGGAGGACCGTGCCGTTGAGGCGATCTTCATTGGGTACACTGCTGCATCCAATGGCTACAAGCTGTGGGATGGGCAGAAGAGAAAGGTGGTAGTGTCGAGAGATGTGATGTTTGATGAACGCAACGAATTAGATGAGACTACTGATCATTGTGATGAGAACTATACCGAGATTGAAATTTCGGTGAAGTCGATATCTGACCAAACCTCCACCTCTCAACCATCAGTTGAACCCAATGAAGAGGATCCTGACACGGCTACACCTCCGGATGAGGTACCAGGAAGTGGTGCTGAAGAATCCACCGATATTCCACAAGATGCTCCTGAAGTGCCACAGCCAGTGCCATTGCATAGGTCTACTCGTGTGCGAAAGCCGACTTCGTCCTCGTGGCGCCCAACTCCTCTACGCACGGCCAGTGATGACACTCCTAGCTCGTACAGCGATGCACTGTCCCGTCCTGATTGCAAGTCGTGGATCAAGGAGATGGACAGCGAGTATGAGTCTTTAATGGAGCATGACACATGGGACTTAGTGCTTAGGCCAGCAGACAGCAACGTGATATAATCCAAGTGGGTATTTGTGCAGAAGTATGAAGCAGGTGCTGACGGTGAGCCGACAGTTCGGTACAAGGCTCATCTGGTTGCTCGTGGTTTCCTACAGATTGAGGGCGTCGACTTCTCCGAGACGTATGCGCCAGTGGTCAAGTTCACATCGGTGAGGATGATTCTGTCGCATGTGGCAGTGCAAGATTATCACCTACACCAGATGGATGTGAAGACTGCATTCTTGAACGGAGACCTCGACGAGACTGTGTACATGGAGCAACCGGACGGATTCATTAAATCCGGAAACGAGGACTTGGTGTGCAAACTGAAGAAAGCTCTTTATGGGCTACAACAGGCACCAAGGCAGTGGCACGCAAAGATATATGCGTTTCTTGGTGGGGAGATGGGTCTCAAGCCGAACGCCGCAGACGAGTTTGTTTACACCGGAGTGGAGCTTGGAGTCATGGTAATCATTGCTCTGTATGTAGACGACCTGTTTATTGCAAGTCCGAGTATTGATGCGATTAAGCACGTGAAAAATGAGGTGTCAAACCGTTTCCGCATGAAGGACCTAAATGAGGCTCGCATGGTTCTCGTTTTCGAAATTCACCGTGACCGAGCCAAGAAAATGCTGTTCCTGACGCAGTCAGCGTACACGCACAAGGTCCTGGAACGTTTTGGTATGTGCCAGTCAAAGCCAGTGGACACTCTCATGGACTCCGGTGTGGACCTTACTCAGATTGGGGAACCTTTGACCAGCATACCTTACAGGCAAGCGATTGGATGCCTGATGTATCTTTCTGTGGGGACTCGACCGGACATTTCATTTGCAGTGTCCAAGTTGGCAAAGTTTGTCGAGAAACCTGGAGAGACTCATTGGAAGGCAGTCAAGCGCGTGCTGAGGTACCTCAATGGAACTCGATTATTCGGACTCACATATGGCTCATGCACGGATACTCAGCTGTACGGATACGTTGACTCGGACTGGGCCGGGGACACTTCCTCTCGCAAATCCACTAGTGGATTTGTGTTCATGATGTGTGGTGCTCCGGTGTCTTGGGGCTCTCGCCAACAGGAAGTGGTTGCGCTGTCCAGTGCTGAAGCTGAGTATGTGAGTCTGTGCACTGGGACGAAGGAGGCGATCTGGCTGAAACGACTGTGGAATGGCATCGGCAACGCAAGTGGTCTGCAAGTGGACAAGTCCGTAAAGCTCTTGGTAGAACCCACGACTGTGTATGTCGACAATCAGGGTTCCATAGACCTCGCCCGGAATGGAGTTGTGAAAAAGCGAAGCAAGCATATTTACATTCGCTTTCACTTCACGCGAGCGGCTGTACAGGACAAGTCCATTGAGTTGCAGTACTGCCCCACCGGGAACATGGTTCCCGACATGCTAACCAAATCCCTTGGTTGTGTAAAGCTGAAGAAGTTTCGAAGTGAGAGTGGCTTGATGCCCCTAGACCTCTGAAGTCAGTGACAGAGGGGGGGTGTTGGTGCAAGTGCCTATGCTGTCACTGAAAACCAAATGTGCAGGAGAGCATGGGCTCTTTTGGAGGGTGCCTCTGGAAAAGCGCATATGCGTATCATCCGGACCTCAACGTGAACTCGTGCTGTGATTGTCTACTGCAAATATGCACCTGCAATGTGGTGTGTACAAGTGGTATGGCACTATTGGGATTTTCTGGAGTACACATGTGTACGTTGTCTACTTGTACTATTGTGCACGCTATTCAGAATGTCCAGCTGGTGTACTATGTACACGTTTCACAAGGTGTCACGAATGTACATGGAGAAGAGCGTGTCATGTGTGTTACAAAAGACTTGGTGTACTGTGCTGGAAGGTGAACGTGTGTGGAGGCGGATTGCAAGAAGCGTGTGCTGGCATTTTGAATTTGTGCACACGTCAGTGTAATGATGTGCTGTGCACTGTTGTATTTCCTTGTTGTTTGCTGCAATGAACTTTGGCTAGGGTTAATGTCGTGCTTGAATATGATTGGTAGTATTGGGTGTCCCTGCTTTGTAGTCTAGGGTTTACTCTGGATTGGCGTCTAGATGGCTGACATTTTTGAGTTTTATATAAGTGAGAGATTGAGCACCTCCAAGTAAATCCGAGCCAGAGCTGGCGAACTTTCCTTTCATCCCTCAACCTTTCCTTCAGCCTTTCCCTCACCATCAATATTTTCCCATCTGTATCGCATAAAGATACCGACGGGCGATCCGAGGATCCCAAGATCCGTTCTTTTCACTAAATCTATTCGTCAGGATATGACAGCTAGGGTGGGTGGATATGGGGGAGGGTGTTGCAGGAGAAATGGACAATATATTATCTGATCGGGCTGAGGTTGCAGACAGCGAAAACGAAGAAGATGATGAGCCTCCATCGCATCAACCGTCGTTGCGCCCTACAAGCAGCACATCCTCCCCTGCTCCCACATTTCCTTTGGTGCTTAAGACGAGCCGCCGCGGCTCTCTCGGTTGTCAAGACTCTATTATGGAGCTTTTCAAATCATTTATGCTACAGGAGAGGGAATTCAGGGAGGAGGAAAGAGAAAAAGGGCACAGGAACGAGAGGACGATCGGGCAAGAAGATCGGAAGCAGCACGATTCCGTGCATAAATCAGAGAGGAGGAGCGAAAGGAAAGGGAGGGGGACCGCACAGAGGCTAGGTTACAGAGGAAAGAAGACCAGAAATCCTTTAAATCGTACATGCGGATGATGATGATGCTGTTCACTGAACTGGACGGAAGTAGCTCTGGTGTACGGTTACTTGAGCTTTTAAAAAGTTTGGTAACAGTGCCTCTAGAAAAATAGAGGTAGCTTCGATGCTTTAATGAGGCAAGAAAGTTGTAAGGATCTGGTTGATTTTCATGGGACGAGTTCGCAGATTGAAAAGTAGGACGACCATGTTTAATATCAATCGACGTTCTCCACTCTCTTTGTACACGGTCCTGTCTTTGAGACGTAGGAAGGAGCCCTGGAAGGCTCTCATTCGCCACTCTGAGCCTTGACGTACCGACGTAGCTTGCTTCGCGCGATGCAAAACTGCAGGCTCAGCTGTATCAGGAAGCGATTGAGCAGACTTCACTAAAAAAGGGTTATGTCCTCTGTCGTATAGTGGCAGAAGGGCTGACCTTTGAAGTTGTCGATATACTACACTGACCTTGTAGGTGATGGATGCGAGGGATCATCGGCCGTGCAGATCCGGGCGAGCTACCATCTAGATGTTGTCAGCCACGTGTAGTGTTGACATGTACCTTCTGGTTGAGTAATTGTTACTAATTGTAATTGTAATTATACTTATTTTTGTACAGTAGTGGAATGGCCACCTGGCACTGTAGCCAGTACTGGCCAGGTCTCTGACACTAGGTCAGAGACCGTGCCTTGCTGGCTCCTCCCGGGTGATCTGGAGAGTGCAGTCCACTGCAAATAGGGAACTGCACCTCCTCCATCCTAGTCTGATAAAGACAGGCCCCACTTGGGTCACAACTATACCTTTTGGTTCATTGTTTCTCAACTACCACACAGGCTTTCCCGCGCGTCGACGCCTACCATCTCTCACCTACACGGTATAGGCTAGTTGCCCCGCCGTTTGCCCTTGCGGGTTTTCATGGTGCCCTGTTACCATCGAGGTTTATCACGTCTACCTTCTAAGGTTGAGGGTCACCACGCTTCCTACGGTTGAGGGTCACCACGCTCCCGAGACAAAACAGTAGCATACCCCAGAGGTGACTCTACGACATTTTGGTCTCCCGACTTAGAAAGTGTTTTTAGGTTTCGTCGTAACTTCACGGTTTACACGAGATTCCAAGAAGGATTGCACGCTCGTACACCTATTTGGTTTCAGGAAATCCCGCAAAGCAATACAGGATACCACTATTGGTCACAAATGGAACGACCTAAAAGGAATACACGTGGTACGAGCGCCCCGCCAAGCCATAAAGGTCTTAAAGGAGCCCCATCGGCTCAACCGATTCTGGAAAACCCCGAGGACCTGCTCCCGCACGCTCGGGACAAAACCGGAAAGGTACATGGTCCGCCGCCTATGGCAACGGAACCTCAAAGGGAATTACCAATTGAGGTTGCAGCGGAAGAGCTATGGCCTCAGCTCGAAGAGCGAACGAAAGTGCTCGTCACCCTGGCTGTCGAGGATGCATCAACCGTAAAGGAGAAGTCGGGTACCCGGATGGTTCCGCCCTCAATGGAAGTCGATGCATCTACCCGTATTGTGGTTGACAGAGCAGCTCAAAAGCTATCGGACACGATACCTGAAATGGTGAAACAGTATCTCTTTACAGATGCTAGGGAGCATGTTTACAGCGCTGTGCAGGACCTTTGGGTTTCCGAGGGATTCGCAGAATCCCAACCTACATAGGTGAACATCGCAAAGCGCATACCTCAAGGGTTCCAAATGGGTCATTCCATCCATTCCAAACACCTACCTACTGACAGTGAGTACTTACAAGGTCCCAAGGCAGAGTCAGGAGGTCCTGGAGAAGGTAGATCTTCAAGACATTTATCTGCCACCAATTACTAGTTTCGTTCAAAAGGATACCCATGGAGGTGGTCCCAAGGACGATTCGTCTGACTCCTTGGATGAGCGACGAAGAAACCGAAAAGGGAAGAAGTGGAGGACGAAGAGGGGAAAGAATCGAGAGGATGAATCAGACCTCGACTCGTCAGACTCCAGTTCCGATACGAGTTCATCGTCGGATGATGACCGTAAAGGTAAAAAGAAGAAGAAACCGAACAGGTTGACGAAGAAGTCGTCGAAAAAGAACCGAAAGGGTAAAAAGCGACACAATGAGTCGCCCGACTCTGAGTCGGATACCGAAATGGACCTGGAGGCGCACCAACCGTTGAACGATATGTTCACCAAAGCGGTTGATTACAGGACTTATCGGTTGATCAACAAGTCTTCTGAATACACCCAAGAGGTTGCTCAGAAGATTACTAAGCACCACAAGAAGCTCAGCTTCCAAATGGGTGACACATCCTTCACAGGTACGGATCCTATTGCGGTGATTGAGATTCTACAGAAGTTCAAGCTGGCATGTGACCAAAATGGGTTTTCCGAGGGCGCTGCTATGTGCGTATTTCAGTTTTACCTTAAAAAACAAGCATACTACTTGCTGCAGGGTAGGCTCCGCGGCAATACCTTAGCGGTAGATGAGGATGGCACAGAGATGTTGGAGTCATACCCAGAAGTGGGTAATTTCCTTTTGGAAACATATGCCACCGATGAGGTTATCCAAGAGGCTTACTCGGAAGTCCTCGCCTACCATCAAAGGTCTCGGCAAACCGAATCGGAGTTTTCGCTCGCGCTGTGGAATCTGGCAACCCGCTGTGGTATTGTGGTCACTACCTCTAGGTTAACGTCACTATTTGCCGACAATGTCGACAAAGCGATCCGTTTCCAGGTACGAAAATACCTGGCCACTAGCAGAAAGGTAGACTACAATGGGTTGGCTCGATACTCTCAGGGCCTTGGAGATACCCTTCGGCTGGGAAAGAGACCAGCCGTGCCTCCAACCAGGAAGGATAAACCGAAAAGGTCGGTCTTGGAAATTGAAGATACCACAACCTCAGAGGGTAGCTCGCACCTCGAAGTACCTACAGGGACCGCTATTCACTTGGTAGCGACCCAGGGGCGGTTCTCGAAACTTTCGATGGTAGGAAATTGGTCGTCAACGCGTACACCACACTCAATACATTCGCCATCAAGTTCGGTGAGCTCCCATAGGAAGCCGGGAGCGAGCTACCATAACTCGCCACCCACATCCTACGCCACTGCTCCCACCAACGAGGTTTCGAAACCCCCCTCAATAGTAACGCGAAACCCCCAAACTGGTGGCCTCGTTTGCTGGTTATGTCTCGCGACAGACCATTTGGCAAAAAATTGCGCTAACTTACCTCCAGGGATGAGAGACCAGTTGATTCAGGCTCGCATTCAGAATCACCAACGCCTGTATGGGTCTTCAACGCAAGCACCAAATAGGTTCCAACCCCGTACACCGGTACAGGTCAATACCATCGAAGAAACACCAAACTTGGACTCAACCCCTCCCGTACAGGAGGAAAACACTGAGCGGTTGGCGTAATGGCTGAACCCAACCTGCAAGTGGAAGGCCGATCGATACCGAGAACCTTGAAGGTGGAAGAGAACACGTCACAACCAGGTCCGATTTGTCGTATGAAGTACAACAACTATAAAGCACGTGCTTCAATGTGTTTCTCCGATCGCCTTGCCGTTCCGGTCACCTGCGTGTTGGATGCGGGGGCCGGCCCAAACGCCCTGAACTCCCGCGTCATACCTGAGGCGGTACTTCGGAACTTGAGGCGACCTCCCGACAACAACCCGCTGGTGGATGCAAATGAACGCCTATTAAACCTTCGAGGTATGCTCCCAATTGTGGTGCAGCTCGGGCACCTCAAGGTAGGACTGCAGTTTTTTGTTGTCGACCGTTTACCGACAGACTGTCTACTAGGTACGAACTTCATTGACAGACATTTCAAAGCAATCCTTCCTGGTTCCCATACAGTCGCCCTACGTCAGGGGGGACGAATTGCCATTTTAGGTAATACAGAAACCAAACGGGGATGGTTCGTCAAACCGATGAAGACAATATCCACCGAAACGGTCTCCAACAAAGTGCGCATTACCAAACAGGTTGTTATCCCGGCAATGCACCAAATATTGGTACCGGTGTCGTGTGCGACCCCCGGGCTGGTCATATTACAAAACCATCCAAGGTTAGCACATCGACTCCTCACCTTGATGGCCAACGGGATTGTCGACAACATCCCAAATCAACCCTTTAAGGTGTGTCTCAGTAACTTCAGCAGTCACGACGTGAAGTTGCCGAAAAATACCAATGTTGGCATCGCACTACCGGCACCACAAGGGGTCTTCACCGGAGCTCACACTGACCTCGGCGAGGTCGCCTTCGATAAGGAAGGGGGGTGCGCAAATGCGTCCACAACCACAGAGGTATCGATAAATACCAACTTGGAATCAAAGCTAACCGATAAGGCATCGGTAGACAAAGAAGAGGAACCGGACCCTGAGAGGCAATTGCAAGATACAGTTAAGATCGGTGAAGAAAATGGCCAACTGCGGGGCCGTATTATCGACCTTCTGGAGGAGTTTGAAACCATGTGGTCAGGCCATCTGGGCCAAACTAAGGCCACACAGCATCGCATCGAGCTCCTCCCTGACTCGAAGCCGATTTACCAGCAGCCATACCAAGCAGGTCCGAAGGCGAGAGATACAGAACTCAAAGAAGTAGAGCGAATGCTCCAAGAAGGTGTAATTGAACCAGCCAACTCAGATTGGGCTAGTCGCGTGGTTCTGGTTCAGAAGAAAGGGGATAACCGTATGAGGTTCTGTGTGGACTACAGGAGGCTCAATAGCGTGACCGTCAGGGATTCGTACCCGATACCTAGAATGGATGAGTGCATCGACTCCTTGGGAGATGCGCAGATATTTTCCACATTGGATGCCAATTGTGGTTATTGGCAAGTACCCGTAGGTGAGGAAGATTGAGACAAAACGACCTTCACGTGCCATGCAGGTTTGTTTCGCTTCACGCGGATGCCATTCGGGTTGCGCAATGCTCCAGACATCTTTCAAAGCGCGCTGGACATCATTCTTTCGAAGGTTAAGTGGACAACCGCCTTGGTATACATCGATGATGTAATCATATACTCCAGATCGATAGAAGAGCATTTTGCTCACGTGCGCACCGTACTAACCCTCCTAGCTGAAGCGGGGGTGACGCTGAAGCTACGCAAATGCGTCTTCTCTACCAGAACGGTTGAATACCTGGGCCACATCATACGCCCTGGTACCCTAGAGGTTGCCCCGAGCAACATTAGAGCCGTACAGGAGATCAAGGTTCCACAATCACGGACAGACGTACGATCATTTATAGGTTTATGCAACGTCTATCGCCGCTTCGTGAAGGGATTCGCGAAAATAGCGGCTCCCCTCAACAAGAAGCTCCACTAAGGTGAACCTGAACGGTTTGAGAATCTATCAAACGACGAAATGGATACCTTTGAGGAATTGAAACGAGCGCTGTTGTCGCCGCCAATCATAGCGTTACCGAAAACAGGTCTACCCTACACGCTGGATACGGATGCACCCCATGCCCAAATTGGTTGTCGTCTTATGCAGGAGCAGCACAACGGAGACAAAGTACCTATAGGGTACTGGAGCCGCGCTATGATTGAGGCGGAGAAAAACTACACGGTAACCGAGAAGGAATGTCTAGCCGTAGTGTGGAGCATGTTGATGCTCCGTTTATACCTTTATGCTGAGCGCTTTACGTTGCGCACGGACCACGACGCCTTAAGGTGGATCCTCGGACTCGCAAATGCGTCTGGTAGACTTGTCCGTTGGAGGTTGAGACTGTCGGGGTTTGGATACGACGTACAATACCGTCCAGGTGTCATGCACAACATAGCTGATGCTATGTCACGCTTAAACACCTCAGGGTTAGAGACAGAACCTGTGGACGATGACATCCCTTGCTTTTTGGTGTCATCAAACCAAAATGGTACCGGCGAACACCTAGAAGGATGTTGGGACCGACCTGAAGAAGGTGATTTGCGAAACACCGACATGGCAACGCAGATACTGACCCTAGAGGAAACGAACGTCATGCCCGTAATTGGAGAGGAATTTCTACGAGAACAGGCCCAGGATGCGTACTGCAGAACTCTGGCTGGCCAAATTGGTTTCAAAAGATCACCATTCGATGTGGACCACAATGGGTACATCATGAGAAGGTCAACCTTGTATGGTAGCCTTCAAAAGGTGGTTCCGAAGGCGCTTCGCCCGAGAGTCTTGTGTCTCGCGCACTACCCGCGACTATCGGGACACCCCGGTGCCACCAGGATGTATTACACCTTAAGGCAACAGTTATACTGGCCTCATATGGCCCATGATGTCTATACCTTTGTAGGTCAATGCGAATCTTGTGTTCGTTTACGCAGTGGTATTCGAAAGCATCGAAAGTAACTCAAGCTGTTTCCAGCAGCGGGTCCGCTGGAGTTTGTTGCGATAGTCCTTCTAGCACCACTTCCCAAGAATAAGAATGGGTATCAGTACATTCTAGTGATCACCGACAGGTTCTCGAAGCTCACGAGAGCGATACCTTTAAAGGATACGAAGTCAAAAACGCTGGCGATCGCGTTCCTCACCAATTGGGTCTACCCGTATAATGCACCACTTTACCTACTTACTGATAATGGTTCAAACCTGGCATCGAAGTTCTTCGAAGCAGTCTGTAACCTCTTGGGTATTAAGCACTATTTCACTACTGCCTACCACCCGCAGACGAACGGACAGGTCAAGCGCTTTAACCACACATTTGTATCAAGGCTACGACACTATACGGAAGAGCACCAAACTGGGTGGGATGAGCTGGTGCAACCGCTCACCTACTCCCATAACCTTCAGGTACACCGGTCTACGCAGACCACTCCCTTTGATTTGGTTCTTTCGCGACACCGTCCAGGTATTGTAGTGCAGGGAGATCATACCACCAGCACTGCAGCTGGCGCACTGACCCCTGCCCGAGTCAAGCGAAATACCCTTTTGAGGTTGAGGAGGGCTGTCAAACAGGCAGAGAGCCGCCTCACTGCAGCCCAGAAGCAGTACAAGGCCGACTACGACCGTAGGGTAACCAAAGTGGTCTCTGTATCTTCGGCACAATACGTCTACATAGACAACCCACCTTCAGGTAAAAGACCACGACCGGGTGATGAAGCGCACGATGAAGCTATTGATAGAGATATCAATTCGAAGCTTCTACCCAAATCAGTAGGACCTTATAAGGAATTGAACGCATCAGACCACACCCTTACGGTTGAACAAGATGGAATACCGAACACGATATCAATTGACCGTTTTACGGTAGCACCTGAAACGGTTCAACATCGCATTGAGGCAGGCACCTCAGCCCGAGAGCCCAGAGCTGTAGCTCTGAGCACTCGACCCTCGGAGGACCCCACCCCAATTGAGGTGAA
The DNA here is from genome assembly GCA_030374765.1 of Agarophyton chilense. NCBI lineage: Eukaryota > Rhodophyta > Florideophyceae > Gracilariales > Gracilariaceae > Agarophyton > Agarophyton chilense. The sequence goes on from JARGXX010000006.1 coordinate 186,236, forward strand.
CGATGACCTTCAATGTGATGATCCGGATTACAACCCTCTAACAGGGACGGAAATTGAACCTCAAACGGCAACAGCAGGAGCTCCCGACTCGGCTCCGACACACGAAGCTCCCAACTCGGAACATATGAACCCTCGAGGTAGCGCTTCGCCGAAACATCAGGACCAAACCTCAGACGAATTTCCCGTTGACCGTCTGGTAGGCCACACGCGAACCTACAATGGTCTGAAGTATACCGAAAGGTGATACGGCTGGGGGCCAGAAGGGTACACCCTCGAACCCCCAGCTGCAATACCCCCACACTTCCGTATCAGGTATTGGCGCCGTCGGAAGGAGCCGATGCTTGCAGAGGGCTAACCTTAGACCTTCGTGGTACTCATGCCTAATGAAGGGGGAGAAAAGACGTCGTTTTCCGCAAAAAGGTGGACGCATATGCGTGTCAGATTACCTTCAAGGGAAGCCACGAAAGAAGAACCGAATGTAACAGTAGAAGAAACAAGAAGAGACAACAATTTTCTTGAAGAAAGAGACAATAAGGAATTCAAGTGGCAGGCGGCCGCCACAAGAACCTCAAGAATGAAGCGACAGAAAGTCTAGCCCTCGAATCCGGGAGTAGAAGGACCTGTCGGTTGAGGAGGATTGGGAACCGGAGGAACCGCTAGAGCGGGTTGCAAAACCGCAGGGATCCAGTTAGCACCTAAAAGGGGATCTGTCAAAGGATCAGATGGCGCAGCAGCAGAGACGCTCGCCAGATTGGCAACCTGACTGGTGGCCAGTTGGTACATGTCCAACTGGAACTGATTCCCGAACTCACCAAGGTGGTTCAGCACCTTCATGTATTGAGCATGGCGCGGCAGCAATACCTGAAGGGTTGTCGAGCCGTGGGAACGACCAGGCGGGACGGTGCGCGCAGGGACCTAGGCGGAAAATGAAGTTTGAGCAACCGAGAATGGTGCGATACCAACTTGGTTGAACGGTGGGCTATGCGGAAGCAGAATCACAAGCACGCAAGGGCCCATTACCGAAAAGGTGTCCGCGAGCGCGCTAGTGACACTGCATCGTTCTCATGACAGTCCCTACCTGAGTGGTTGTCGCTCAATTCGTGCGCCGCCGTCGTCGCTTGCCCTCCCCAACCGTCACTGGCACAGAGTTCTGAACCTCAAGGGATCGCGCGTCGCGCACCGTGAGCAACCGCCGGTGGACACCACTCCAATGCCCGCGCCGCTGTCGCTTGCCATACCTTTATGGTTTGATGGAAGGATACACGGGGCGTGTCTCACAGGTAGTAATGGGGTCTGTCGTATGGTGGCAGATGGGCTGACCTTTGGGGTTGTCGATATACTACACTGATCTTGTAGGTAATGGATGCGAGGGATCATCGGCCATGCAGCTCCGGGCGAGCTACCATCTAGATGTTGTCAGCCACGTGTAGTGTTGACATGTACCTTCTGGTTGAGTAATTGTTACTAATTGTAATTGTAATTATATTTATTTTTGTACAGTAGTGGAGTGGCCACTGAAGGACAATGCCCTTCAAGGGGGTTTCTTCCCAGGACTTAGAAGTTTCGCTCGCTTGAGGACTAGCTTGGTCTATGACAAGCTATACCGCTATTGCGTGCCGACGGCCGGTTAGGACCGGAGGTGCACACTGGTGGAACACGTGGACTGCACGGATGCCGACGCTCGAGTGCGAGGCGTGACACACGTGGCCCGGATTCTACCTAATGGTTAGTATTATTAAGTATTTTTAAGTATTTATTTAGCTACGCTATCGCTATTTAGTGTCTATTTTTCGAGCGCGCGCCCACTGTCAGGGGCCGCGCGCCACACTACTTAGGAGGTTGAGCACTGCTCCCCAGTACACACCCTCTTGGGAGATCCCAAGGAGGGATTCTTGGCTCTGAACTTTTCGCCATCGGCGCGTCTTCACCGCATACTGCGTGAGCGCCCGTTGCACGTTAGTTCATCCACTCCTCTGTCGAGCAGACTGCTACCACCACCGTGGGTTCATATTTAAATCGCCGACACTTGTCGTAGTTTCGCCCCTGTATAGGGTTTCGCCCCCGTTTTCCTTTTGTTCTCCTTTTTGGCTCTCGTGAGTGGCCGCCCCACTCACCCCGCTCGTCCACCTCATACGAGTGTTTCTTCGCTCCTTTTCCGACAATCGCCGTGGTACCGCTCCGCCTAGGATTGGTCACACCCCAGACTGTGCCGTGCTCACCTAAACACTCTAGGTATATCCCGCCGGACTGGCCTCGGTCTTACACCCGACTTCGTCGTGCCTTTCCAGAGTAGCTCTGTTTCTGTGCTCCGCTGGGACGCGTCTCCTCCGCCTGAGGCGTGTCTCTCAAGAAAGGAAGATACCGAACATCTTCGTGGTGTCTCCGCTCCAAGCGTTGTCCTACAGCCATCTGGCACTGTAGCCAGTGCTGGCCAGGTCTCTGACACTAGGTCAGAGACCGTGCCTTGCTGGCACCTCCCGGGTGATCTGGAGAGTGCAGTCCACTATATATAGGGAACTGCACCTCCTCCATCCTAGTCTGACAAAGACAGGAATCACTTGGGTCACGACTATACCTTTTGGTTCGTTGTTTCTCAACTACCACAAATGTTTTCCCGCGCGTCGACGCCTACCATCGTTCACCTACACGGTATAGGCTGGTTGCCCCGCCGTTTGCCCTTGCGGGTTTTCACGGTGCGCTGTTACCATCGAGGTTTATTACGTCTACCTTCTAATGTTGAGCGTCACCACGCTCCCGAGACAAGACGGTAGCATACCCCAGAGGTGATTGTACAACATCCTCTGCTAATAGCTGAGTCCACCACACAAGTTGCACCAGTCCTTTCATTTACCTCCTCCAACTTAGAATAGATAGATCCTCACTTAGCAAGAGCAGAGTCTTGTATCGACCCGGGTGCATTAAATGCGCATACTATGGCTACACCAGCGAGAGAGGAAACAAATACATCATAAACGTTGTAATCATGACTCCATTCATTACGTAATGTGTTCTGTATCATGGCATTGCATGACTGCTGGATATAAAGCTTTAGAACGTCAGCAACAGCATACAACTCAGACAGAAGAGAGTAATTAGAGTTGTTTATCTTCATATAAGAGGCTATTTAAGAGTCAAGTGTCATTCTAGAAGAGGCTTTTAGGTGTTGCACGAGATCTTTTAGAAGTAAACGCCTGCCAAATATTAGAACCAATGAGCAAACTGAAGCTGTGACCCCCGAAATAGTGCATAGAACCATCGTGAAATCCCTGGTGCGATACCATGCAAGCGAAAGAGCAAAGCATTGAACAGCAGTCATTCACCGGTGCCGTTCTAGATGGCATAGTCTAACTCGTACAAGCCTTATATTTACGTCAATGCTGTAGGGGGAAAAGCGCTTATAAAGAGTGACGAAAAGTTCAAGAAGAGACAGCATTGATCAACGGTAAACATTGCAAAGAGTTTGAAGAGACTGCATTGATCAACGGTAAACATCGCAAAGAGTTTGAAGAGCCTGATTCGATCCGGATTCATATAGAAATTCAAACGCAGAGAGACTGGTATGCATAAGAGCACAGCGTGGAATGCCATGATCTCTCCACCAACGAGCATTTCTCGAAATAGTGCTTCGAAACAACAACTGCCTTCTCGTCCTAGAGGCTTCGAGCAGCAAGAGAAAGCGTATTGAAAACATGAGAATTGCTCTGCCAAGAAGATAAAGTGAGAACAGATATACGTACTATACAGAAATCCAAATGTTTTCGTTGTGAACGCACAATTTGTATATTGTATCTTTGGACTATAGTTCCAAAATTTGTGCTTACATAAATTGAGTTTTGAGAAGTCTCCCGTTTCTAAGATTAACTATCAAGCTACTTGGTAGAGAATAAATATCAAAAAGATCTGAAAAAAGAATGTATAGACCATTTAATGGACAAAAAACCAAAGTAACGCTTTTATCTTTCTTAGTCAGTGTATTACTTTGTGATTCAAGGCCCGAAGACCAAACAAAATGAAGATGTTTAGTATCTTCTCTTTCTGTAGTGTATACCAGCAACTGAGTGCCTCGAAAAATGCACGACTAAGTCGCAGTGTAAGCTTTAGAGAAATCAGCACTATAAACAAGAGAAGTTGGGTGGAAAAAGTACGTCTGATGGTACCGGTGCATCGTAAGGTGCTCAGTCTCTAGATTGAAGATAAAAAAGAAAATCATGCAGTGGAGCGGGCGAGGCTTTGTGCTTGAGAGGCAAAAAATGAAATAGAGCCACTCTACGCAAAAGCGAGCGAGATTACGTTAAAAGGAAAAACAGGCGGCAACGGCAGTCATAGTTTTTTTGAAGATGAAACATGGATAGCGCTACTGTGGATACAACTGCACAACCTCTAGAGAGAATCGTTGCACGAAAAGTCGGAAAAGTCTTTAAGCCAGAAAACCCCGGTTTAAAAAGATTTACTGACTCCAAAAATGAAATCGTTGAGCCACTACATAGTGTGATGTACCACGTTAAACTTCCTAGCTTAATAGAAACAACGCAGATAATAAACTGTATAAACTAACCAGGATTTCTAGGTGCACAATACTACACCTTGCGCTCAAGACTCCTCCGTCGGAAACTGATGCTCCCCAATAGAGAAAAAAACTCATAATATCGTGCAAGCAAAAAAAAAACGGAAGACGTAGGAAACCTTCACAAAAGTTGCAATACATACATAGTCTATGCTCTTCGTTCACTGCGTCCGTTTCTCTCAAAAGTCTTCTTACCAAACCTATATCTTACCACGTATCTTTTTTTCGAGCGTAATGGTCTTGTCATTAACATTATAATTGTCAACGGCCAAACAATTTCGTCAAATATCCATTTTTTTGAATTGCGCTCATAATAACTCAAGTTCGGTTGCACGAATTTGTTTGACGCCAACCACGCATTTCTTGTTCCTACCACCGACATTTCCTGCCTTACAAAACACTCATGTGGATTGCACGCGTACCATGCTTGCAGTCATCCGTGCGAGTCGCTGAATTTGTACGCTTTTCCTTGAAAGCGCACTTCATACCCCCTGCCATCGATCGCGCATTTATCAATTTCACCATTGAACATGTTTATCAACGGCAGAAGTACAATATTAAACATGAATAATGCATCACAATGAAGATCGCTCGTAGCTTTCAAAAAAAAGTTTTGCCATGGCGGGCAACGTCACAGATGCCCAAAGTTATGTTTTTGAAACCGTACTTTTACTCTGAGTATTCGTAACTTTGATTTTGTTAACTCTACCATAGCCAAAATATCAGTTTTCGGAAATTTTAAGGAAGAGATGTTTTTCTGAAACAGACTTTTTCGTGGAAGAAGAAAGCTGTTGCGGCTTGAGAGGAGTGTGGAGGCTGCCTGGACGTTAGCCTGGACGTAGTGCTTGTTGTCATTTACGTGATACTACAAATTTTTTTGCTTTATATCACATAATAATGGTTGTATTAGAAATCTGGTTTTGTTCTAGATATATATATATATATATATAGTAAATGGAAGCCATAAGCAGGCGGGTGGTCGAGTCTAAACGAGCGAAGAGAGCTGACATTATTGCGATAATGAAGGAAAGAATAATAAAGTAAAATTTTCCGAATCTTTGATGCATACTAGGTTTTTTATTCAGATGGAATCCTTCCAGTTTTGGAATCACACAGCTGCCTGCACTGTTCTTTCTATTGTCTTGGGGTTCATCTTGCATCGTTCTTAACAATTCATCAATGTCTTTTTTGGATGTAAATGTTTAATTGTTTTGTTTTTCGCGATCGGAGCTGGAACTGGTTTTTTTTCTTTGTTTCCTTTGAAGTTGAACAGAAACCTCGTCTCGACCGATTGTCCTCAAAATATTCTGAAATATTCCCAGGAAAAAGTAAGATCTTAATCTGCGTAAGAAGTTGAAAGCTGTCGTATTTCCTTGGAACAGAGGACTTCGAGATGTTCACGAATTTCCCGGATTCGTGCTTGGAGACCGAGTCCTGTTTTTCTCTGACCACGACGAGAGCGAATCGCGGCACGAAAAGATGTATCGCAAACCCACAAGTAGTGTTTCTATTTAATACAAAAATGATTTCTCCGTTTGAAGGAACGAAGCCATGTTTCATATTGTTTTCGAAAAGTAGAACACTTTGCCAGTGTGTTATTTCACGGATAAAAATCAAACCACTGCCACGGTCAAAATGAGATTTATGAGATAATCGAAGGGAGATGGACAGTTTACAATATTCTTTGATATTCACATACACTTTCAATGGAGCCAAGGTTTGTGCATCGGCAGAAACGCAAAGGCAGCTATACTACTATTATCGGAATTCGGAGGTTCTTATACTACGGAATGAAAATATCAATCATCCAAAGTTCTCTTCTCGGAACGCGAATCTTACAGAGCAACCACGCTCTTCGAGTGTTCTTACGACCTTCTTTCCGACACCAACATCCCTACTCACAATAGAAGCATCCAGCCCATGGAGATATGCGCCTCTTAATGCACTCACGATCTCCACTTTTCTTATGCTCTTCTGAATAGCATCTCCCATCTTGTGAGGTCCACAGAAAAACACACCAACAGTGGTGTCACTTTGTGCTCTTGAAGCAACGTCAGAAAATATGGAATCCCAGTCTGGACGACCTAAATTCGTGTCGGTGATGAATTCGTCTCCAATACCCATCTCCTCGTCCAGTTCCTTCTCTCTTGTAACATATCGATGAAGACGCAGCTTGGTCCCACCCGCCAAAGGCTCCAATTCTTGGCGAAGCCACAGATCAGTTTCAGACTTCGGGGTTGTCCATACAAAATCAACTTCTGGTGCCTTAGCGTGAACATGACACTGACATCTACTTTTGGTATCAGTCAGTCTCCGCCCGCCTAGAGTGCCATGTAAACGGGTAAGCAACAATACAAACATGACAGGGAGGAGACCAAGGTAGGTGAGAGCGATAACCCCGTTGTCAAAGGGTTTCCCTCTGGCCCAGGTACGGATATCAATAGCGGTTGTGACCACAGCAGCCGGAACGAGCACGAAGAAATCCAGCACGCGAGTTCCAGAGAAGAAGCGAGACCGCATGACAGCAATTTCCAAAGCCACAGTGAGCGAAATCAAAACTGTTACAATTAGACTCAGGAAAGTGTCTACAATCACAACCCATAGACCTTCAAAGTTTTCTTCTTTGGAGTCAGAGAGAATTGAGACGAAGTCTGACTCCCATATACTGCCATTGGAAAGAATGACGACTCTGATGATCAAACTGACCAGCAAAAAGAATTGCACTCGCGTAGAGTGCAAAAAGGTGAGAATGTGAGAACGCGAGTCAAAGAGATTTATCATCTTCTGACGAGCATTGGGAAGAGCCTTCAGGCTCGATACGAAAATTGCGTCGTCCCTTTGGAATTCCCTCTTGCGTCGCTGATGGTGATGTTGCTGTTCTTGTCGTTGTTCCTGTTGTCTTTGTCTGTCCGCAGCTCCGTAGAATGAATCGTTGGAAGTCAAATCGTTTGCTTCTTGGGTGCCATCATCAACATCTGTAGATGAATCTTCCGTACTAGACAGTTGCCGCTCATTTTCATCTCTGTTCAATGCTGCGAGCTGCAGCATGCCAGTCACAAACGCAGAGCGCTGTTCGTCTACAGCAGAAACTTGGTGTACTGCGGCATCGACGTTGACGTCGTACATCTTTCTGATAGCCTTATACATACGCTTTTCAACCTGTTTCATTTCCACCATCTTTTCGGTCTTCGATTCGTGGCGCTCTTCATGCGCGTGATTCCCGAGTTCGCGATTGAGGTGATGCAACTCTTTGCAAACGGCAGAGAATGGAGTGGAGCCTATGCCACCAGAGATGAGCACAACTCGCTCGTAGCCGCGAACATGTTGGCATGGCGCTCCATACGGGCCGCGAACCAGCACGGAAATAGGCTGCTGGTCGTCCCCATTGAGACGGGCTGCAAACTGCTCGTGAAGAGCGCCGGTCCAGTCTCCAAGCTTCTTGATGTACAGGGCCAGTGTCTCTTCGTGAGGGGCGGAGGCAATGGTGAAGGGATGCCACTCGCGATTGATGGAAGGTACTTGTAGCTCTGCGTACTGACCCGATCGGTATTGGAATGGTTTCGGCACACGTAGTTCCAACACGTTGTCATCCTTGAAGAAACTGTTCGATGCGGACAATTGCAGTGTGGTGGTGGACACTTGTAAACGACGCAAAATACGGTCCGCCAGGTAAATGATGAGGGTTGGTGTAATGTACTTGTAAGTCTCTGGATCTTTTCTGTACATTCCATGGAAGACCAACAAAACAAAAAATAGAATGGCACCAATGATGTGGACGCGATAGAAGAGCAAGAAATGCTTCTTTCGAACAGATGGACGCACAAACCAAAGCATGGTGGCAAAGACAACGACTAACAGACAACCAGTGAGCACACTCATGTTAAAGCTCCACAGCGCCCATTCATCCCACAAGTCGAAACCAATAAGCCAACCAAAGTGAAAGCCGGCGTGCACAAGTACACTAGTGGCAATGACGTATCCGACAATAATATGCAACATAGGGAAGGCCTTGTCCAAAGGGAGCACGTTCGCTACCAGAGTGTCACGGAGTTTTGTGAATAGTAGGCGGGCTGCAAGCAGAATGACGAAGGCGGTGTTAAGATTGAGCATGTAGCCGGCACCGCGAGCCATTCCAATAATATATCTCATAACTCGTCCTTGATCAACGTCTATATTTTCCTGATGCACAATTTCACCGTGAAAGCCCCACAGAAACATTAGTAGATTGGCTGCTGCATAGAAGATAAGGAAGAGGTATAGCAGGGCATATGTGGAAAGATTGGCCTCAACCCGGGCAAAGAAGCGGGTGACACGCTTGCCCATGGCGGGAGCATGGCTTTGAGTGGGGGGCTGCTGTGGACCCGGCATTGCGGGATGGACGAGCAGTTGTTCACAAGCGATTGTAAAAGGGGGTGTGATATTGTGTGTTTCGGGAAGGGGTGGCAGGAAAGGGTGCTGATGGGCATGTGGAGCTGGAAAGAAGACATTTATATACGAAGGGCGTGGGATGTGGGGGAGAAGAATGGGGGGACGACTACAGGAAATAGAGAAATGAGAATAATAATGAGACGCGTGTATTTATGGCATGTGCGTGGAAACGGACAATGCGCACGAGTAGAAAACGACATGCTAGCAGCGGCGCATTGTGTGCGAAGGGCACGACGATAGGCGACGCCTGATTATGTCACGGAGCGAGAAGGGGGCTGGGCTGTAACAAATTTGATAGGGCAGGAAGTAGGCGCACTGCGCTTGGCGCGCGGTTTGCGTCTTGCGTCTTGTTGGGGGTGGTGCGTGCGACAACTCTCCACGACTTGCGGTGCAGCAATTCACAGCATGCTGCGCCGGGCAAGTGCCTGCCGCCCACTGGTGAGCGCCGCACACGCGCGCTGCTGTGCTGTTGTTCCACGCGCGCCGTTTTGTTGCCCGCATGGCGCGGCACGCGTGCTTGCGCTATTCCAGCAGCTCACCGCCATTGGCTCTGCGCCATGACAGCTCTCCAAAGGAGATGGGGGGAGGGGGAGACCCACCATGGGGTGGGGGAGACCCACCATGGGGTGGGGGAGACCCACCATGGGGTGGGGGAGGCCCACCATGGGGTGGGGGAGGCCCACCCCCTCCCCCATCTCCTCCCCCATCTCCTCCCCGTCCTCTCCCCCGTCGTTGCGCTCGTCGTCGCCCCCTTCGCCACAACTTCCATTTGTGCCCAGTTCATGTTGTCGCTGGGAGCCATCATCTACCGGGGCACTCTCTACAAGCAGCAAACAGCTCGCAAGGAGGCGCCCAACACACTGCGAGCTTAGCCTTCTCACCGCCACTTGTTGCTGGGAATTGGGCTTGTGCAAGCGCGTCTGCTTGAAACGCAGCGTCATCCATGGTTACCTCGAAAAATCCTGGTTGTCTCATGCTCAGCATGCTCACGATCACAGCACCGCACGCCAACTTCCCTCACACCTCCTGACCCTCACTCACAACAGTGACGTGCAGCTCGCCGACTATTCCTGCAAAATGAATGACACATTCCCTTATCTGAACCACTATGTTGTGTATCTTGTCTCCGCTCTGCCGCCTGTCTTGGCTGCAAGCCAAGTGCCCAGGAGAACACACCCGACAAACAGTTCACGAAATACATTGTGTGGCTCCACGACCTCGCGTTTTTAAGTGGTACAAGTGCCTTTTTTCTCAAAAGCAATTACACAGCTACCAATTCTACTCGTCAATGCGTTGTCCTATATTTTTTCGACTTCATTCTTCTGATCACAGATGTGCAACAACACTTCTCCGTATAAAATTTTAGAGTGCTCTTCTTGTTCGTGCACCACACAAATCTTCCACCACCCATACTCTGTGGCCAGAAGCATCTAATTGCATTATAAGTATCAGCTCGGGTTCGCACCCAACTCTTGTTCCATACTATCCAAAGACAATAAACTTTAACTTCATGGTCGCATGAATATAGACCTCACCCAATAAACTATTCAACACGCTATTATCGACATTGTTATCCCTGCTTCTTTCAGCTTGGATATTTTGTTTCTTCCTGCATCATTTCGTAACAAAAAGCCCTTCAGATCGAGATTCAACTGGATGGCTTTTACTCATAAATTGCACTGAATCCGCCTTTGTGTGTTTTTCAACAAGTAGATTCTACTCCAGTAGAAACCGATGAGATGTGCGACAACCACCTTTCGCACCGGCGATTTGCTGCGTGCTGATTATTTTCGCTCGGTGTTTTTCTGAACAATACAAGCCAATTGGTTTGTTAGAGTTCTATTGAACGCCAAGTGTGTCAAACTGAACCGATCATGTGGAATTTACTCTACGGAATTACCGGGCAGCCCGTAGTTCATAGGTAGGGCCTTTAAATTACTTCCATTTCAAAACCAAGTGGTGTGAATGTACATCCCTGAAGCAAAACGTTCTCGAATAACGAATTGTCCTAGTTCACCCCTCCTTTGTTGCTGAGAGTACTCCTCAGTTGCCTTCCGAGAATTAGCGATGAACGCACCTCTTCGTAGAATGATTTACCCTGCAATTGTTCCAGCAGCGTAAGTGTTCTTCTGTTCATATCAGAAACTCATGAGTTCGCGTTTTATAAAAATCGATTACCTGCTTACAGCATGACGTACTTTGTGCGATGTCCACTTTCCTGGAGAAAGTCCTTCTCGATATCAGACTCACACTACTGCGATAATCTTCAGTGGTTGAGAAGCAGAACAGGGTGTTCCCGAAGGTATTCTTCTAGAAAGGAGAAAACCTAGCACCTTACGATAATTAAATGTCACCGACTTCAGGGCGTGGATGAGACTTAATCAATGGGCCGCACGCTCGCCCAACACACTCTCCTGTTCTATCACTATTGACTTAGCGCCACGGCACAGTTTCCAAGACTTCTTACTCGCGCACTGCAGAGCAAAACTGCTCGTAGATCCATAATTTCTTGGCTTTGACCTCAACACTATCTAAATAGAGCACCTCACACATATTTCTTTGGACAATAAACTCACCAAATGCGTCTCTCTCGGCCACAAAGCGTAGATAGACACATTGCATTGCTATATATTCCTCAATTACGCACTGCAGCTCATAGGACAACTCCACTTGCTTTCGATATGCTTTCTAGATATACTTGAAAATTCGCAAATGAGAGAAAGGTGGCACACCAAGTAGTGCGGGGCCTTTTAAACGAATTCAACGTGCTTTTAACATGAGAACTACTTTATAGTATTAATATTATTCACCTTTTTTAGTGTTATGTGCATAATATATAAATCGGTTCAATCTTTTGTTGAATAGGTTCTTGCCGTTTGAGACCAAATTGGCGGGCTGGAGCTTATCCAGGCGCCCTTCTTGACCATTCTCGCGAAGTGGTAGGATGGTCCTCATTGATATCAGTACGCGATAGGGCGGCGGCGTCTGGCGCAATGCAGCCGCCCGATAGTCTTTATAGTCCTGTGTTTACTAAGTAAACGCGACGCGAAAACCGCAACGACTGTAACAAGAGAGTCTTAACCGAGCGGAAAGTATCGCACAACTAAAGTGCGCTTGTGGCCGCGATGACAGCCCAGCCGGCATGCACGCGCCGTTTTGTCATAGATCTTGCAGCCGTGGTCTTGCGGCAGAGATGGTAGAAGGCGGTACATTGAATGATTTTTAAAAAAATGTCTGCATTGTTTTCAGCAAAGCCTATTGGAGGAAAAGCGGTGTAATTGCTGCAAAACTGTTTCGCAAATCCTGATGGCAATTGTAAAGAAACTTTCGTTTTATTGTGTTTCTTTTTCTTAGCACAACGGCAATAGCAACTAAGTTGTCATCGTAGCACACTATCCCGCGAGTAAGGAAGGTGTTGAATAAGTGTGGTAAATGACTGAGGAAAAATCTGGTTTGGACCAAGCTTGTGAGGAAGAGTGAAGGACGTAGGTCATTCAGAGAAATGTGCGGTTTCTTCGACAACTTGGATTTTTGGGGTTTTGGGATCATCCAGGTCGTTGCTAGCTGTTGAGATGGTTGGCAAGGCGAGTCGGGATCTTTATTTGTTTTCTACGTTTCAAGTCTAATACAGTAGTTGTTAGGATCTCTCGTAAAGCCGTTATGTAGCGAAAAATATGGAAACCCTCGTCAAAAACGAAACGAAAATTAAGTAGGGCAGTTTCAAGGCTTGGGCTAGCTAGAGTAGCTTAAAGTTGTTAAATCTACAATGCATTTCGTTCTATGATATAGTGCGACGTAATCGATGATCTGTGCCCTTTTGATGCAGAATTTTAGCGAGTGAGTCACGGTAGACTGAACGTTTTCCAAAAGCGACCTATAACGTAAAAAGACGTGTGCTTAATTGTCGGTATGAGTTGGACTCCAATTCCAGGGTGGAAAGGGTAGTGTTTTACGAGGACGGAGAAGCATGTTCGCACGAGCGCAGAAGGAAAAAAAGTGGGTATCGCTTTTCCGATTGTCCAACTCTGTACGGATGAGCAGTCGTGGAGATGTTGCATCCGATGTTGAGTTATTCAGTTAAAAACTCTCAAAACTTTAAAACGACGTTGGGGCCCCCTTTTGAAACTGGCGTGTAAGAAATGCCGGGCATAGCGATAAGGTTCGCTTTCAAAAAAAGTAGTGTTCTGTGCTGTAGCCAACTTGGTCGTGGAAATAAAGAATGCCATCTTGAACAGTCTCTCTGCCAGCATAAAGATTGAATCAGTTCCATAGTCGACCTGAGGCGGTATCGTCAAAAAATCAAAAGTTACCATCTCCCAGTAACGATGTGGACTGAGAAAAGGCTGAAGAAGACTGTGAGGCTGACACCTGGCTGACTTGTTTGTTTAGAAAGACCGGCAACAGCAGGGTAACGAAAAGATTGTCGTGATACATTAGGGGTCTCTATAAGCTGCGGAAGGAGCGTAGTAGATCTTAATGCACATCTTTGGTGAGGGTGGTTTCCTACGACAACTCTTTTAGCGCCTGGGTGTTGCTATGAGTTCTCACGCTACTCTAGTAGCTAGTGTCTACACACCCGGAGGATTGGCCTCACCTGAGGCCAGCTTGGCAGAAAGGAAGAAAACAAAAATAAAAACCATACATCTTTATCGTTGAGGAAAAGCCTCGGGAATCTATTCAAACAGAGCTTTGATACTCTTCTTTAAAACGATATACGTTTGGTGTAGCAAACTTATGTAGTCGCAAATAAAACAACAACCAAATATTTTTGGCCTCAAACTATCCAAAAAAAACATGTCGAAAGGAAATATCTCTTTCAATCATCTAGTAATGCATACTTCAAATGTTGAGGCCATCAAACGAAGAGTGTTTGGCAATATGTTCCAGTTATGCAGAGCTTGTAGATTTCATTTATTGCTTAATTACAAAGAAATAAAAAATGGCCTCATATGAGGCCAATTGACCTCAAATGAGGCCATCGCTCGTATAGACACTAGTGTATAATAGAGCGGAGGGTCATTTTTCAACAGATCTGCACTGGGCCAGAGTGTGGCACGTGTACACGCGCCGCTGCCTTAACAATCTGTAGATGACCAATTACAAAATAAAAGTTGCTAATTTGTAATTGAAGAGGTACAGTAATGATGATGTTTTATGAAGCTTTTCTTTCTCCAAATGTTTACTAATAGTTCTCTACTGATAATGGTTGGTGACAGAATCGAAAGTGAGTAGCAACACATTGCAATCTTTCAGAACGAATTCCTCTCTCTTCCCAAATAAAGTAGAAATGTATCGAAAAGTAATCTCTGAAATCTAGCAAAGACCCTGTTGCACAGATGTCTCGGAAGGATTGTGGTAGCAGAGAGTTGTGCATGATACTGTACAAGTGTACGAGGGTAAGACGTGTGAGGTGACTTTGGTAAACGTAAGATACCTTTCGAACAACCACAGAAAGCTGACAGCTCGCTGGCAGGAGGCCTTCTCGGGTTTAGGGTTGCGGACTAGAGTCAACCCGGAACCCACGGTAACATTTAATCACGTGTGAGGTGAGGTGAGGTGAGGGTGAAGTGAGGTAAAGTAAATTACGCAGGAATGCGCATGGCTGCCTCGGGCTGATGTCAGAGGACTTATACCGTACCATCCCTATCTGTAAACGGGAGCGTCAGTTGCCCACATGGGCCGCGCGCAGCTGCGTGGCTGCCGGTGTGGGTGGTCAGTTTGGGGCTTCCTTGCATCTCATTGTGAGCTCAGTCTAGACGGTTGGACTTCGAGAGCCAAACTTCCTGGATACCTTGCAGTGACCATGCAGTTCCCTCTCCCTGTCACGCTGCGTGCCGATCCACACGGACACTATAAATTGGCGCGCTAGTCGCTCCCCCGTCTTTTCAGCAGCAGCTATCAGTCAGCACCTGCAGTTCATTCCCTCCTGCTACCTCCTCTCTCTGCCATCGTCCGCCCCTCCTCTGCCTTCCCTTCGTCTCATCTCCAGCTGTTGGTCATGTATTCCTTCTCACTCTTCCTAACTGTTTCTGTCTTCTTCGGCTTGGCCCTCGCGCAGCAATGTCCTCCTCAACCGTTTCCCTTTCGGTCATCTTTGCTTCAGAGACAGTTCAATTTGTTCGAGAGTTGTCCTGCTACGCCATCAACTGCGCGCCAATCTTTTGAGCTATTTCGGACCGTTTTGGTTTACAAACCATCCTATGTTCCATCTCCTAGCGTATGCCCCGAGCGACTTGTGTTCCACATCAGGCAGTCTCCTGTCCTTCCTTTCATCGTCAATTTCCCTGAGTTGGCAAGAGAAAACGACACTGATTGTGTAGCTATACAAATGGAACAAAAGAAGGTGTTTTTCCTCAATGGATTGAGTAAGCCTGATTTCATTTCTTCTGTCAGAGAGATGGTCATGGTGCTTGAGCGCATGAAGTACGGTTCCTGCCCTAAGCTGGGTCTTGAAATGGAGGACATGTTCTCAACAGAGCCCACAGATGATGAGGATGTTTCGGAGAGCCCACAGATGGATCTAGACGAGGAAGGCGATATGGCCATCTTCCCGGAGTTGGAGGGTGTCATTGGATTTTTCATCACTTTGGCATATGACCAAGCGTTCTGTGTGATGTGATCTTGTAGTTAATCCACAGTGTTTTCCCTTTTAGAAGGCACTGCTGTTTTATGTTAGGTATAAACTCGCGTCATCCAGGATGATGCACAAATTAATCTGTAGTGAAGAGGTTTTGGGAAGTAGTTACAAGAAGTAGTCACTCCAACGCCCCGAGTTTTTCATGCATTGTATAACCGGCATTAAGCTCTTGCACATTGGACAAAGCCCACTTTTTAAAGTTGATCGCTTGTGTCGCCCCGCATTTTGGCTGCAGACCATCGCCATTAGCAAAGCATAGTGAGTGGCTAAGCCAATGCGTGTCAGTCGTGTAGCGAAGCTTAGCGCACGAGCCACGTAGTCCCATAGTTTCTTGGCCCTTTTGGTATGGCCTTGCCCCGGCTTGACTTGGCCACTTTCTCTTCTAGATTGCCATCCCCAACATGTTGATACGGACACTGGATCTCTCTGCAGTACTGAAGATTTACCTTGCGAAAAGTTATGAGTGCTCGCTTACTGTAGTATAGTCAATACTAATCCGAGACATATCAACTGGAACAGAAAACAAACTCACGGTTTTGATTATTCTGCACACGCCAGCAGAAACACTGTAATTTACAACTAGGGCATGCATTCAGTGCATTGCCCCAAATTATTGTCTGGCTCTTAACAATGTAATTGCAAGAACGAAGCAGAGAATTCTGACAAACCACGGAGTGAGGAATTGTTCGTGGCCAAGCATTTAAACACCAAGGATGAACCTAACAACCGAATCATCAAGCCACTCTCTAGACCAAATTGCGAAAAAAAAACGATGATCCCAGAGTTATGGAGTTGAAATCCCCAGCGCCAGAAGGTTTCGGGGGCGCTCGTTGACACCGAAACATAACCAAGCAGCTGCTTACCTGAGCAAACAATCGTATTTCAGGAGTATTCCTCTGCAACCACAACTAACGTGACCAAGAGGAATGGTCGCTATTGCAGACACGGCGTCGTGAGGGGTGCCGGGCACGCGGTGTCGAGCAACCATTCCTGCCAAAAACACGGAATGGGACCAAAAGGACCCCCGACGTCCGCCCCTCGGTCCTTCCAGGGAGCTCGTCAGAATCTGCGGCGGACTTCCCAACGGCAGTGTTGCACTTTATCGCTCTGTACAAGTACTCTGATACCGCTCAGGTTGAGCGGTCCTTTGATCACATTTTAAATGTGATATGTATGAGTTACATCGAAAACTGAGTACAGAAAACGGGGCACAAGACAGCACCTTTCCATGTGACTTGCTTGTCGCACTGCTGTGTGCATAGCTTGTGAGTACTTGAGCATATGAAGAATGGTCCGATTTGAGATCACAATCGTCTCGATTTCATATCAAACCTGATGATTGCCGATATCTCAACGGTCCATGGATATCACAGTACAACCAGTGTGACATATCAGTAGCCGGCTACTAGCGTACTCTATACTGATTTGTTTTTGTGGGACGAATGTCACACACGAGCATTACAAAGAAAAATGAAGTTCACTGAGTTATGGTGCTAGTGTTATACTAAAACTCATTTGTTGAGTTTTGCTTTAGTAGCATTGTACTCAATGGCCAATCAGCGTTCGATAATTGGGGTATACCCCCAATCCTCGTGCGTTGTCGTGTCACACGAAGGCAAATTATGTTCATCGCCTTCGGCTCGGGCCTACAATTTGCAGACGTGTCCCGATACCAGCACTCAGTTGCGGATATATCTCATACATATTATGGCCTAGTAAGTCATTTGAGGATTACAGTGATCATAGACGACTCTAGCTCAAGTATACAGTTCACGTACCCTTCGTATATGCTTGCAATGTTTCTTATTTCCATGAAACAAAAACGTGTACAAATCTGTAGACTTTCTCAGAAAATGGTTTTTATGTAACGGAAAGTATTAGACAAAGATGTTGGAATCCAGAGCCAGAATCAGAATTCTGATTTTCGGAGGCAATGAAATTTTGACGCCTCCGCGCTTGGTCGAATAAAGCTTTACTTCACCTTTTCGCGATGTCGACTGGGCAGAGTAAACTGACAAGCAGATTACTTCAGGAAGTGAAACATGTTTAGTCTCAAAGCGATTATCACTCTGTAAAACAGTGATTGTTGACGTCCTTAGGTCTCATGCAAGGCATGGACAAAGCACAACACACGCATCATTAAATCTGCACTGAGTTGTGTGCTATAGCTGAAGCAAAAACAAAAAACCGCAAAAATACCAGCAGTGAAAACAACCACCAAAAACATAAACATTTGCAAAAAGAGGCTCTCACCTCTCGATTCGGACATCTTAAATTTTGACTGGGTCTACGCACACCTGAAAACAACTCTTGGGCTCTGGCCTACACGATTTTTCGGATCTAGCCTTTGCGGTTTTTCGGCTTTTGCCTACGTGCTTCTTTTCCTTTTCTTTAACGCATTTTCTGATATTGCTTTCACACCTTATTATTTATCGTCGTTACGCTTTTCTCGCTCTTGCCTCCGCCTTTGTTTGAAAATCTTCTCTGTGCTTCCGTTGTTTCTTTCTTTCACAGTTCTTCCGCGGTTGAGCTTTTTCGATTCTTGTCGCCACGCGTTCTCTGCTCTTGAGATTACTAGACTCTTTCAGCTTAGCTTCTTTGGCGCTTACGATTTCTCTGCTTTTGGCTTCGTTCTTTTTTGAATCCTGTCGCTGCGCTTTCTGAGCTTTTGCCTCCGGATTTTTGAACTCTTTCTGTCGTAAAATCACCTCTGAAGTATGCTGCTGCCTTTTCTCGGGAGCGTGGTAACGCTCAAACTTAGAATGTAGACGTAATAAACCTCGATCGTAACACGGCACCGTGAAAAATCGCAAGGGCAAACTGCGAAGCAACCAGCCTATACCGTGTATGTGAACGATGGTAGGCGTCGACGCGCGGGAAAGACTGTGTGGTAGTTGAGAAACAACGAACCAAAAGGTATAGTCGTGACGCAAGTGATGCCTGTCATTATCAGACTAGGATGGAGGAGGTGGAGTTCCCTATATGTAGTGGACTGCACTCTCCAGATCACCCGGGAGGTGCTAGCAAGACACGGTCTCTGACCTAGTGTCAGAGACCTGGCCAGAACTGGCTACAGTGCCCGGTGGCCACTTCACAACTGTACTAAAATATATATAATTACAAGTACTATCAATTACTAAACCAGAAGGTACATGTCAACACTACACGTGGCTGACAACACCTAGATGGTAGCTCGTCCGGCGGAGCTGCGTGGCCGATTATCCCTAGCATCCATCACCTACAAGGTCAGTGTATTATATCGACAACCTCAAATGTCAAACCTTCTACCACTATACGACAGACCCCCTTCCTACCCGTGACACACGCCCCGTGTCTCCTTCCATCAAACCAAAAAGGTATAGCGAACGACAGCGGCGCGGGCATCGGAGTGGTGTCAGCCGGCGGTTGCTCCCGGTGCGCGAGGCGCGATCCCTTGAGGTTCAGAACTCGGTGCCAGTGTCGGTTGGGAAAGGCGAGCGACGACGGCTGCGCACGAATTGAGCGACAACCATTCAGGTAGGGACTGTCATGAGGACGATGCAGTGTCAATAGCGCGCTCGCGGACACATTTTCGGTAGTGGGCCCCTGCGTGCTTGCGTTCGCACTTGCAACTCTTACACTCGCGTTATGCATATATTTCATAACGTCGAGTACTTCTCACAACCTACGAGGGGTAGACGCGATTGGTACGTGCTTCGACCAGATTGGTGGGAGTCCCATGAGGTTCCTTTGTCGCTGAGCGTGCCCACTCCGCCGGTTTTGGCGTCCTTCGGGAGTCAGATCTCCCTGAACCTGGAACGGTATTACCTCATTTGGTCGATTGCCCTCTCGGAGTGGACCGTGTTGGTTGCCATTTCGGTTATGGAGGCCGCCTGTTACGGTATCGATTGGGATTGTCGTAATCCCGACTCTGACATATACCGAGATGGTGTTCAACCTGTAGGTCACATCTTCTTCATACCCCCGAGGGTTGTCCAGGATATTCTCCGACTTGGTTACAAGAACATCGTTCAGGGGACCGATTATACCGTGAAGGATTTGGACTGGTATCTCGAGCAGAGCGAGAATTACCATTGGGATTCCCATCAAAGTTGGGAGGCTTTCGAACCCGCAAGTTGGGAGATTGTGCCTCGCCACGCCCAATATTATCCCGGAGAGGCTCCTGTTCATGGAGCTCCCGCGAGCCCCGAACCTTATCAAGGTACTGTGGAGACACCGGTTGGTCGTTATGCTGGCCCCTTCCCGTCCGAGCCGTTACTTCAAGGTCGTAATTCGCCTGCCCCTACGGGTGTGACTCCTACTCAACCGAGCTCCTCGCGGGTTGCTGGTCCGGTTTGACCTTTGTTGGCGGGTATTGCTCGTCCTCCGCCTCAACCTATGATGGATTCTCCGGCCGTGGTCGGTTTGCTGGCTCGAATTTGCCAGGCTTGCGTCACCAACTTTCAGAGGGCTGGACCTACCTCCATGGTTGCTGCATTAACGCTCCTTAAAGGTTTGCTGCTGCGCCATGCGCAATACATGAAGGCGCTGAACCAACTTGGTGAGTTCCGGAATCAGTTCCAGTTGGACATGTACCAACTGGCCACCCGTCAGGTGGCCAATCTGGCGAGCGTCTCTGCTGCTGCGCCATCTGATCCTTTGACGGATCGCCTTCTAGGTGCTAATTTGAACCCTTCTGTTTTGCAACCCGCTCCGGCGGTTCCTTTCGTTCATCCTCTTTTGGTTTCGACTCCTCTCCCCAGTGTCGGGGCTACCGCTCCTTCGCTACCTCCTATGTTGATGGCTCCTAGCATTCCTACCAGTTTTCCTTCGTGGATAGTCAATGACACGGGTCCTCCTGATCCCACTGCTCCTCAACTGACAGTTCCTTCTACTCCCGGATTCGGAGGCTGGACTTTCTGTCGCTTCACTTTTGAGGTTCTTGTGGCGGCCGCCTGCCACGTGACTTCCTTAGTGTCTCCTTCTTTAAGTAAATTGTTGTCTCTTCTTGTCTCCTCTACTTTTACATTCGGTTATTCTTTCATGTCCTCTCTTGTAGGTAATCTGACACGCATATGGGTCCACCTTCTGCGGAAAACGGCGTCTTCTCTCCCCTTTCCTTAGGCCTGAGTACCATGAAGGTCTAAGGTTAGCCGTCTGCAGGCATCGGCTCCTTGCGACGGCGCCAATACCTGATACGGAAGTGTGGGGGCATTGCGGATGGGGGATCGAAGGTGTGCCCTTCTGGCCCCTAGCCGTACCACCTTACAGTGTACTTCAGACCATTGTAGGTTTGCGTGTGGCCTACCAGATGGTCAACGGAAAATTCGTCTGAGGTTTGGTCCTCATCTTTCGGCAAAGCGCTACCTCGAGGGTTCATATGTTCCGAGTTGGGAGCTTCGGGTGTGGGAGCCGGGTCGGGAGCTTCCGCTGTTACCGTTTGAGGTTCAATTTCCGTCCCTGTTAGAGGGTTGTAATCCGGATCATCACGTTGAAGATCATCGTTCACCTCAATTGGGGTTGGGTCCTCCGAGGGTCGAGTGCGCAGACCTACAGCTCTCGGCTCTCGGGCTGAGGGGCCTGCCTCAATGCGATGTTGAACCGTTTCAGGTGCTACCGTAAAACGGTTAATTGATATCGTGTTCGGTATTCCATCTTGTTAAACCGTGAGGGTGTGGTCTGATGCGTTCAATACCTTATAAGGTCCCACTGATCTGGGTAGAAGCTTCGAATTGATATATCTATCAATAGCTTCATCGTCCGCTTCATCACCCAGTCGCGGTCTTTCACCTGAAGCTGGGTTGTCTATGTAGACTTATAGTCCCGAAGATACAGAGACCACTTTGGTTACCCTACGGTCGTAGTCGGCCATGTACTGCTTCTGGGCAGCAGTGAAGCGGCTCTCTGCATGTTTGAGAGCCCTCCTCAACCTCAAAAGGGTATTTCGCTTGACTCGAGCAGGGGTCAGTGCGCCAGCTGCAGTGCTGGTGGTATGATCTCCCTGCACTACAATACCTGGAGGGTGTCGCGAAAGAACCAAATCAAAGGGAGTGGTCTGCGTAGACCGGTGTAACTGAAGGTTATAGGAGTAGGTAAGCGGTTGCACCAGCTCATCCCACCCAGTTTGGTGCTCTTCCGTATAGTGTCGTAGCCTTGATACAAATGTGTGGTTAAAGCGCTTGACCTGTCCGTTCGTCTGCGGGTGGTAGGCAGTAGTGAAATAGTGCTTGATACCGAATAGGTTACAGACTGCTTCGAAGAACATCGATGCCAGGTTTGAACCATTATCGGTAAGTAAGTAAAGTGCTGCACCATACGGGTAGACCCAATTGTTGAAGAACGCGATCGCCAGCGTTGTTGACTTCGTCTCCTTTAAAGGTATCGCTCTCGTGAGCTTCGAGAACCTCTCGGTGATCACTAGAATGTGCCGATACCCATTCTTGGTCTTGGGAAGTGGTCCTAGAAGGACTATCGCAACAAACTCCAGCGGACCCGCTGCTGGAAACAGCTTGAGGTACTTTCGATGCTTTCGAATACCACCGCGGGTACGAACACAGGATTTGAATTGACCTACAAAGGTATAGACATCATGGGCCATATGAGGCCAACAGAACTGTTGCCTCAAGGTGTAATTCATCCTGGTGGCACCGGGGTGTCCCGATAGTCGCGGGTAGTGCGCGAGATACAAGACTCTCGGGCGCAGCGCCATCGAAACCAACTTTTGAAGGCTACCATCCA
Source organism: Agarophyton chilense (assembly GCA_030374765.1). Lineage (NCBI taxonomy): Eukaryota > Rhodophyta > Florideophyceae > Gracilariales > Gracilariaceae > Agarophyton > Agarophyton chilense. Next base: position 208,582 of record JARGXX010000006.1, read on the forward strand.
AGGTTGACCTTCTCACGATGTACCCATTGTGGTCCACATCGAATTGTGATTCTTTGAAACCAATTTGTTCAGCCAGGGTTCTGCAGTACCCATCCTGGGCCTGTTCTCGTAGAAACTCCTCTCGGGTTACGGGCATGACGTTTGTTTCCTCTAGGGTCAGTATCTGCGTTGCCATGTCGGTGTTCTGCAAGGCACCTTCTTAAGGAAAGTCCCAACATCCTTCTGGGCGTTCGCCGGTACCATTTTGGTTTGATGAAACCACGAAGCAAGGGATATCATCGTCCACAGGTTCTGTCTCTAACCCTGAGGTATCTAAGCCTGACATAGTATGAGTTATTTTGTGCTTGATACCTGGACGGTACTGTACGTCGAATTCAAACTCCGACAGTCTCAACCTCTCACAGGCAAGTCTACCAGACGCATCTGCGAGTCCGAGGATCCTCCTTAAGGCGTCGTGGTCCGTGCGCAACGTAAAGCGCTCACCATAAAGGTATGGACGGAGCATCAACATGCTCCACACTACCGCTAGACATTCCTTCTCGTTTACCGTGAAGTTCTGCTCCGCCTCATTCATAGCGCGGCTCCAGTACGCTATAGGTAATTTGTCTCCGTTGTGCTGCTCCTGCATGAGAAAACAACCAATTTGGGCATGGGATGCATCTGTATCCATCGTGTACGGTAGACCTGTTTTCGGTAACGCTAAGACTGGCGGCGACAACAGCGCTCGTTTCAATTCCTCAAAGGTATCCATTTCGTCGTTCGATAGATTCTCAAACCGTTCAGGTTCACCTTTCTGTAGCTTCTTATTGAGGGGAGCCGCCATTTTCGCGAATCCCTTCACGAAACGACGATAGATGTTGCATAAACCTATAAATGATCGTACGTCTGTCTGTGATTGTGGCACCTTGACCTCCTGTACGGCTCTAATGTTGCTCGGGGCAACCTCTAGGGTACCAGGGCCTATGATGTGGCCCAGGTATTCAACCGTTGTGGTAAAGAAGACGCATTTGCGTAGCTTTAGCGTCACCCCCGCCTCAGCTAGGCAGGTGAGTACGGTAGGCACGTGAGCAAAATAATCTTTTACCGATCTGGAGTAGATGATTACATCATCGATGTATACCAAGGCGGTTGTCCATTTTACTTTCGAAAAGATGATGTCCGGCGCCCTTTGAAAGGTGGCTGGAGTGTTGCGCAACCCGAATGGCATCCGCGTGAAGCGAAACAAACCTCCATGGCACGTGAAGGTCGTTTGGTCTCGGTCTTCTTCACCTTCAGGTACCTGCCAATAACCACAATTGGCATCCAACGTGGTAAATATCTGCGCATCTCGCAAGGAGTCTATGCACTCATCCTTTCTAGGTATCGGGTACGAATCCCTGACGGTCACGCTATTGAGCCTCCTGTAGTCCACACAGAACCTCATACGTTTATCTCCTTTCTTCTGGACCAGAACCACGGGACTAGCCCAATCTGAGTTGGCTGGTTCAATTACACCTTCTTGGAGCATTCGCTCTACTTCTTTGAGTTCTATTTCTCTCGCCTTCGGACGCGCTCGGTATGGCTGCTGGTAAATCGGCTTCGAGTCAGGGAGGAGCTCGATGCGATGCTGTGTGGCCTTAGTTTGGCCCAGATGGCCTGACCACATGGTTTTGAAGTCCTCCAGAAGGTCGAGAATACGGCCCCGCAGTCCGCCGTTATCTTCACCGATTTGGACTGTATCTTGCCATTGCCTCTCATGGTGAGGTTTGTCTTCTTTGTCTACCGATGCCTTTTCGGCTAGCTTTGATTCCAAGTTGGTGTTTATCGATACCTTTGTGGTCGTGGACGCATTTGCGCGCCCCCCTTCTTTCTCGAAGGCGACCTCGCCGAGATCAGTGTCAGCTATGGTGAAGACCCCTTGTGTTGCCGGTAGTGCGATGCCAACATTGGTATTTTTCGGCAACTTCACATCGTGACTGCTGAAGTTGCTGAGACACACCTTGAAGGGATGATTTGGGATGTTGTCGACAATCCCGTTGGCCGTCAAGGTGAGGTGTCGATGTGCTAACCTCGGATGGTTTTGTAGTATGACCAGCCCGAGGGTAGCAAACGACACCGGAACCAATATTTGGTGCATTGGCGGGATAACAACCTGTTTGACAATGCGCACTTTGTTGGAGACCGTTTCGGTGGATATCATCTTCTTCGGTTTGACGAACCATCTCCGTTTGGTTTCCGTATTACCAAAAACAGCAATTCGTCCCCCGTGACGTAGGGCGACAGAACGGGAACCAGGAAGGATTGCCTTGACACGTCTCCAGATGAAATTCGTACCTAGTAGGCAGTCTGTTGGTCAACGGTCGACAACAAAGAATTTCTGTCTTACCTTGAGGTGTTCGAGCTGCACCACAGTGGTGAGCATACCTCGAAGGTTTAATGGGCGCTCATTTGCATCCACCAGCGGGTTGTTGTCGGGAGGTCGGCTCAAGTTCCGAAGTACCGCCTCAGGTATGACGCGGGAGTTCAGGACGTTTGGGCCGGCCCCCGTATCCAACACGCAGATGACCGGAACCGAAAGGCGATCGGAGAAACACATTGAAGCACGTAATTTATAGTTGTTGTACTTCATATGACAAACCGGAACTGGTTGTGACGTGTTCTCTTCCACCTTCAAGGTTCTGGGTATGTATTAACCTTCCAATTGCAGGTTGAGTTCGGCCATTACGCCAACTATTCGGTGTTTTCCTCCTGTACGGGAGGGGTTGTGTCCAAGTTTGGTGTTTCCTCGATGGTATTGACCTGTACCGGTGTACGGGGTTGGAACCTATTTGGTGCTTGCGTTGAAGACTTATAGAGGCGTTGGTGATTCTGCATGCGAGCCTAAATCAACTGGTCATTCATACCTGGAGGTAAGTTAGCGCATTTGTTTGCCAAATAGTCTGTCGCGAGACAGAACCAGCAAACGAGGCCTCCAGTTTGAGGGTCTCGCGTCACCATTGAGGGGGGCTTCGAAACCTGTTTGGTACGAACAGTGGCGTAGGATGTGGGTGGCGAGTTATGGGAGCTCGCTCCCTGCATCCTCTGCGAGCTCATTGCACTTGGCGGCGATTGTACCCAGTATGGTGCACGCGTTGACGACCAATTTCCTACCGTCGAAGGTTTCGAGAACCGCCCCTGGGTCGCTATCAAGTGGATAGCGGTCCCTGTAGGTACTTCGATGTGCGAGGTACCCTCTGAGATTGTGGTGTCTTCAATTCCCAAGACCGACCTTTTCCATTTATCTTTCGAGGCTGCAGGCACAGCTGGTCTCTTTTCCAGCCGAAGGGTATCTCCAAGGCCCTGAGAGTATCGAGCCAGCCCATTGTAGTCTACCTTTTGGTTGGTGGCCAGGTAATTGCATAACTGGGAACGGATCGCTTTGTCGACATTGTCGGCAAATAGCGACTTTAACCTAGAGGTAGTGAACAAATTACCACAACAAATTGCCAGATTCCAAAGCGCGAGCGAAAACTTCGATTCGGATTGCCCAGAACTTTGATGGTAAGCGAGGACTTCCGACTAAGCCTCTTGGATAACCTCATCGGTGGCATATGTTTCCAAAAAGAAATTGACCACCTCTGGGTATGACTCCAACATCTCTGTGCCATCTTCATCCACCGCTAAGGTATTTCCGCGGAGCCAACCCTGAAGCAAGTAGTATGCATGTCCTTTAAGGTAAAACTGAAATAGCCACATAGCAGCGCCCTCGGAAAAACCATTTTGGTCACATGCAAGCTTGAACTTCTGTAGGAACTCAATCACCGCGATAGGATCAGTACCTGTGAAGGTTGCGTCACCCATTTGGAAGCTGAGATTCTTGTGGTGCCTAGTAATCTTCTGAGCAACCTCTTGGGTGTATTCAGAAGACTTTTTGATCAACCGATAAGTCCTGTAACCAACCGCTTTGGTGAACACATCGTTCAACGGTTGGTGCACCTCCAGGTCCATTTTGGTATCCGACTCAGAGTCGGGCGACTCATTGTATCGCTTTTTACCCTTCCGGTTCTTTTTCGACGTCTTCTTCGTCTACAAGTTCGGTTTCTTCTTCTTTTTACCTTTACGGTCATCATCCGACGATGAACTCGTATCGGAACTAGAGTCTGACGAGTCGGGGTCTGAATTATCCTCTCGATTCTTTCCCCTCTTCGTCCTCCGCCTCTTCCCTTTTCGGTTTCTTCGTCGCTCATCCAACGAGTCAGACGAATCGTCCTTGGGACCACCTCCATGAGTATCCTTTTGAACGAAACCAGTAATTGGTGGCAGATAAGTGTCTTGAGGATCTACCTTCCCTGGGACCTCTTGACTTGACTCTGCCTTGGACCTTTTAGGTACTCACTATCAGTAGGTAAGTGTTTGGAATATGTGGAATGACACATTTGGAACATTTGTGGTATGCGCTTTGCGATGTTCACCTGTGTAGGTCGGGATTCTGCAAATCCCTCGGAAACCCAAAGGTCCTGCACAGCGCGGTAAACATGCTCCCTAGCATCTGTAAAGAGATACTTTTTCACCATCGCAGGTATCGTGTCCGATAACTCTTGAGCTGCTCGGTCAATCACAATACGGGTAAATGCATCGACGTCTATTAAGGGCGGAACCATCCGGGTATCAGACTTCTCCTTTAAGGTTAATGCATTCTCGACCGCAAGGGTGACTAGCGCTTTCGCTCGCTCTTCGAGCTGAGGCCATAGCTCCTCTGCTGAAACCTCAATTGGTAATTCTCTTTGAGGTTCCGTTGCCATAGGCGGCGGACCATGTACCTTTGCGGTTTTGTCCCGAGGGTTCCGGAGCAGCTCCTCGGGGTTTTCCAGAATCGGTTGAGCCGATGGGGCTCCTTTAAGACCTTTATGGCTTGGCGGGGCGCTTGCACCACGCGTATTTCTTTTAGGTCGTTCCATTTGTGACCAATAGTGGTATCCTGTATTGCGTTGTGGGATTTCCTGAAACCAAATAGGTGTACGAGCGTCCACTCCTTCTCGGAATCTCGTATGAACCGTGAAGGTTCGACGAAACCTAAAAGTACTTTCTAAGTCGGGAGACCAAAATGTCGTACAATCACCTCTTGGGTATGCTACTGTTTTGTCTCGGGAGCGTGGTGACGCTCAACCTTAGAAGGTAGACGTAATAAACCTCGATGGTAACAGGGCATCGTGAAAACCCGCAGGGGCAAACGGCGTAGCAACTAGCCTATACCGAGTAGGTGAACGATGGTAGGCGTCGACGCGCAGGAACGCATGTGTGGTAGTTGTAAAACGATGATCCAAAAGGTATAGTCGTGACCCAAGTGGTGCCTGTCTTTATCAGACTAGGTTGGAGGTGCAGTTTATTATATGCAGTGGACTGCACTGTCCAGATCACCCGGGAGGTGCCAGCAAGGCACGGTCTCTGACCTAGTGTCAGAGACCTGGCCAGCACTGGCTACAGTGCCCGGTGGCCACTTCACAACTGTACTAAAAAATATATAATTACAATTACTAACAATTACTCAACCAGAAGGTACATGTCAACAGTACACGTGGCTGACAACACATAGATGGTAGCTCGCCCGGAGCTGCGTGGCCAATGATCCCTCGCATCCATCACCTACAAGGTCAGTGTGGTATATCGACAACCTTAAAGGTCAAACCTTCTGCCACCATACGACACTTTCCTCCGCGCTTTTTTGGTTTTCGTCTCCGCACATTCTCGGCTCGCAGCCCGTTTGACTTGGGCTCTCGCCTGCCTTGGGTGGCTCTTGCGCCATAGAATTTCGCTCGGTTTGAATTCATCGCTCTCGCAAGAGGTGAAGTCAACGAACGAGATTTTTTTCTCCGTTTTCTCACAAGTCGAGAAGATTCTTCCGTTTCCAAATTGAGAGTGTAGTCTCTCAATCTCCTTGGGAAGCTGCGAGTAAATAAGAATCAGAGGTGGTGGCAAGTTGTGCCTTTCTCTGTCCAGGGCTCCCGGCACCAGGCTGACGAGCAGAGTTTCAATAACTAATGTAAAATCGTCCGGGTACCAATACACGTTAACGGTCTTCTGAAACAAATTGAACGTTAATGAGAGATATTTCCAGTTATGCAGAAAACTGGGTACGGAAGTGATTGGGGACTTGAAATTATCTGCTTGGAATGCATCATATTGGATGGATAGCTCTATTTGGGTGTAGTCTGCCGATCTTCGGAGACTGAGTGTCTCTTCGCTCACGGTCAGTCACTTACGAACATCCAAAAACGGAGAAGGTAAAGAATTTGGCTACAATAGAAAAGAATTGAAGAGAGAGTTGGCCGGGGCCGCTTACTATTGAGTACCATTGAGTACTGTACATCCAAATGTATATTTGTTTTGAATTGAAAGTGTAGTACACGCCGTTAACGGTTGTCAGAAGATCTTGCGAAGGTTGGGTCTTCGTGGTGCGTGGTTAGCTGCTTTATTGCGGGAACTTGTACTGTATCGATCACTAAGCTCTCTGGTTTGGGCTAGAATCACCTTAAGGTTAATCACTGCCTGCAGTTGTTGGGGATGGCCGAAGTTCAATTCAAAAAGAAGAAGAAAACGTTCCTACTAGACATATTGCAGACTTCTTTCTCGCTCAATTACGTTGATCTTGCGGACCCTTTTCCAGCTCAAGCAGGTTGATTTAGCGGACTCTTTTTTCGATGAGGCAGGTCGATCTTATACTGCCATCTTCCGGGAAAGTCGGGTTTTCAAGAGGGTCTCCTGGTCAATCTCCCGAATCTCAAACTGCTCACAAGCTACGTCCTCTGGCGCCTTTTTCTAATAGCATATCTTCGTCGTTACGACGCTTTTCTCAGTGGTTTGGATTCTGACCCGACGGGTTCAATCTTATTAACTGTTCCGTGAGATCTTTATTCGAAAAGTCCGTTAAAGCAAAGAGTACCATCATATTAGGCCTCGTTGACTCTGCACTTGCTCTCGTTCGTAAATTTGTGCACTAAGATGACAAAACGGCCGCGGACCTTTAAGATCAACTGAACTGAGTGTAGACCACGTCAAATACACAAGCTGTTCAAAACATCCGTCACCGCTTGGACACTCTCGTCTACAGGAACAGTGACGAATGGAACAAGCATGTATCTAAGTTGTTAAAACTTTTTGGGGAACTTGCCACCTTTGACAAAGAGCTCTAGGACAAGGACAAAGTGTTAAAGCTCACCCAAAGCCTTCTTAACTCTTTCGTACTTTTGGCTATGATGTCCAACCTTACTTCCCATTATATCTACTGTTCTGGATGGAATAAACAGACAAAAGGAGAAGGAGGAAACGGAACCTGGTGAAATTACATTAGTCGGTCCCGACCTGAAGGAACATCTGATCTAGGCATTTATAACCATGACAAACAACTTTCCCAACGATTGGGACTCCGATAAAACTTTGGACGATCTCTCGGTCCCAAACAGCTTCAAGGAAATCTGCTATGATGCTGACTGGCACGAAGCCATTGATCGTGAAAGCAATGCACTTATCCATCGGAAAACATGGGATTTAGTTCTATGTGGATCCGGGATGAATCCAGTACCCTACACTTGGGTTTTCAAAAAGAAGATTCTCGATGCGATCGGAAAGAAATTTCCGAAGAAGGCAAAGTGCTGCCTACGTTGAGAAAAGCAGAAGCGGTTCGTTCACTTTTATCCTTTGAACCCATACGCTCCTGTGGCCTTTCATGAAGCCCTCTAAATTCTCCTGCCCTTTTCCGCTGCACACAATCTTTTTGTAGAAGGCGCAGACATTTCCCACGCGTACCTTTATGGCAAACTGGACGTGCTGGTTATCATGGAAGAGCCGGTAAAATCGTCTGGAATACTCGGAAAGCCAGATCACGTATGTAAACTGCTCAACTCTTTGTATGAAGCAGTACAGGCTGGCATGATATGGGACTGTCTCTTCTAGGAAACTGTTCTTTAATGGATATTTGTTATATCTGCTTTGGACTTCAGAGTAATCATGTTCTGGAAATAAGAAAGTTTCATTATCTTGGATGTTATCGCTGACGATTATGGCTTCGCCTCAAAAAGCTCGGAGCTCATTAGTTACATCAAGGAGAAGATTTTGGCAACTTTTTATGTCCAATTGTATGGGAACTCAAGGCTTTCATCAGGTGGATCATTCAACGCTCTCCACTTGGCATCAAGGTTACACTGATTGGATAAGCTCAGCAACTGCTCAAAAAGTTTGACATACAGGAATATAACACTTTTGGGTCACCTTTACTAGCTGCAGCAGATCTACTACCAACCTTGCAGAACGAGAACATACGCTTCACAAGCGATCATGCAAGCGATCGCTCTGGAATTCGTGGAGTTCTCTACATATCGATACCCACTCGCCCGGATTTTTCCAATTCGGTTTTGGCTCTTTCAAAACATGTTCAAAACACTTTTAAACGACACTATTCCCAACTGAGACGAGTGTTAAGGTACTTTGTGGGTACTATTAACCATGGGTTTCACTTTCCACCTGGTCGTTTCATTTCCCCCGCTTCTCTTCGTGTGTTCGCTGACGTCGATGGGTGGGGGGGGGAGGCTTATTCCAATAAGCAGTTCCATATCTGGGTACAGAATCATTATCAACGAAGCACCAATTTTGTGGAAGTTAAAGCGACGAATTGTGATTGCTCTGTCCTCAGCGGAAGCGGAATATTTCGCGCTTTCTACATGTGCCGAGGATATTACTTCGGAATTAGCTCACCATCGGCCTGGGAGCGAAGACCTTTGGTACGAAACTACCAATCTCCTTGTTGAAAGGTCGGCTGCAGTGTGCTTGACTACCAACCCCCAGATTTGGGGTCGTAATAAGCACATAGACTTGAACTTGCATCGTTTTCGACTTGCGTTGCCCGCATTGTTGGTGATCTGGATTCCCAATTTTAATTAATTCATCATGAATACAAGAAGCCGCTCCAGTACGAATAAACCCGAGACAGCGGCACCCCGCTTAGCAACCTCTAGAGAGGCTGGAAACCGCCTATACCGTCAAGCGAGAAGCAAGTCGGGATCGAAAGGAGGCGCTGGTGTACTTTCGGAGGCATCAAAGACGGTCCCTGAAAAGGATGATACCTCATGTATGCGTGATGTCACGGCAGGGACGGCCTCGCGAGCTGAATTGCAGCAGCTCCGTACGGAATCTGTGATGGAAAAGTTCTGTCGGAAGCAAATAGAAATTTAAGATAGCTTACTAAGACCGTCTGTCAAAACGCTACAAAGTAAGCATGTTGCCCCCGAACAACCGAAAATAGGATACAGATCGGATGCCCGATACAGTTCGGAGAATCCGAGAAAATCTCAATTTTTTGCTAGAAGAGCAGGGAAAGGCAGCTGGGGCTTTACCAGCATTTCCAATCACTGTTGAGGAGGTTCTCTTACGCTTCAACTCTCTTGCAGGGATTGGAAACTGTGGTGAGCGCACCGTTATCAATTCTGCACCCGGAAGTGCAGCATGCACAATTGATGGTTGCCGAATCGTACTTGCACAAGCATAAAACGAAGGGGCAAAAGCTTTCTTCGAAATGTTCGAAATCAAAGAAGTTCAAAAATAACAGTGACAATGAAGAAGAATCCGATAGTTCAGAGGAGCGTTATTGGAACTCAGGCGACTCCGAAAAAGACAACTCATCAGAGGATGGCAGTAAGAGCGGAAATAACACGTTTAGATTGATAGGGAAGTAGGAAGACCAGCGAATATCCCGTCGAAAGACGAAATAGCCCTTAAAAGGCTATAGGCCCCTTCTATGCACCAATCTGATTTATCGGAAGATTATTAACTACCAAATGTATCGGTTTAAGGTTCGAAAGAGAAAGTGATCTGGTCGCGAAACAGCAAAAGTGAGGGATCACATTAGCGTTGGAATAGGACTCGATGGTCTTTCTTTCTCTGGGAAGGATCCCATACTCGTGTCTGAGTTCTTCATTCGATTTGTTGCCGAAGCTGACACTCTACGAATCAGTGAAGCAGAATCATTTGTGGCTCTTCCACATTTTCTAACTTTATTTTCTTCAGAGCAATGCCCCATGCTGTGAATGGTTCATTTACGGTTGATGAAGGTGTAACGCAATGACGGGCTAAGTCAGCGTACGGGTCTCAACCGGTGGTAGCGTGGTAGAGCGGGTCCTAATGTTCGAATCCTTGACGACGGCACTCCCAGAGTACTTGGTGTAACGGGCTGGCGTTAACTGCGTAGTCCTACAGGTTGGAGCTACGGGAACGATGGCTTGAAGACCAAAGGGTGGAACTAATATACCAAAGGGGGTTATTTAGTATCCTAACGGTGCCTCCCGTACTCTAAGGCAGAAGCGCCACTCCAGCCAAGTAATTAGTACTGGCGAGGCGCTGAGATCTCCCTGGCACTGTAGTGTTAATCTATTACACTAATTAAATTAAAATAATAATCTAAATGAGTCCACCTGCGGTCGAACCGTACACGTCTCCCCTGCAAGATCCTTCAGGGCCCGGTGGCTTACCGGGTTCAGCCGTTATTATCGCTCCTTCACAGAAGGTAGAGTCACTCGCTGAGCAGAATCCGTGCAGTTTCTCCTGCGTATTTATGCCCCGTAGAACTCAAATCGAGAATCCATCTTGAATCTAACGGATGTTGTCCAGATGTCTGGTGAGAAAGAAGATGAGTACAGGTCAAGACTGATTAAGACAGCCACCCACTGTTAAATGTTCAATCTACCAATGATAAGATGACACTATTTGTCGATGGCTTGGATCTGACTATCAAGTCATTAGTAGCCCGTGATCGTTAAAAGCACGCTCACGTTACATATTTGGAGTTACTGCAGTATGCACAGGCTAAAGGTGAAGCCTTTCGCGCTCGCCACTGTTGAACACGTCACTTTGGATCGTACCCCCTCGCCATGGGAGATCCCAAGCACGTTCTTAAGAAATGTAAAGTATTTTATCTGGAATCGCCAGAAAACTCGCGCCTTTCGAAGCACACGCCACATCAGTCAAGCCAGTTCATAGAGGACGCATTTAGTTTTCTGGATGACCCAGAAGGTTTGGTACCTACTACAAAATTTCCGTTTACCGACTTCTTCAAGAAAGATGATATGCTTGCATTGAAGCAGCGCCGACACCCCTACAGAGTTAATGCGATGGTCCCGGCCGCGGGACGATTTACAAAAAAAGCCAGGATGTGTCGATACCCGTGGACAGAATCAGGCTCAGCGGAGAATGAACAGGGATTGTCTCTTATGCTACAGTTGCTACGGAAGACATCATCTGGCTTCAGAATTTATCCTCTCTGTCAGGGAAATATATCAAGCTATATTGATTTTTGAAGCCCTCTGAGAAGAAGAGCGCACTTTTGTATCATATCAGTCGTATTAAAAAGCCAAAGCTTGGGGCATTTCAGATCATTCCCGGAAAAGTCCCACTGGATTTAAGAACAAAATTAGAAAGCTCTCAAAGGTTCGTTTGGGATGAAACCCATACAGCCGACCAGGGAACTGACATGGCCTCTCTTTCGGGAATTTAAGCCGAAGGATTTTCTGAGACCAGATAGATCTTCGGATGTCACTAAACAAGTACCGATCGACTATACTTCAGAACGCCTTTGAGGACGATATGTGTGTCCGACAAAAATTACTGAGTACTTCATGGTCATGACCCGTAGGAATTACAAGGTCTAAGCAGATGTCTCCTTGTTTCAATCCCTGATGTTATGCAGACTCGCTAACTTGTATACTGAAGCCAGTTCGAAATTTGACAAAGTATCTGAACTTCAAACCGACGATCAAGCTCAGATCCAAAATACACAGCTACCGGATATTCGGGAAGCAAACAAGAGACTGATACAATCTTTTGAAACTGTACGACTTGTCGTTGGGTTTGTTATGTTATCCTTTATCTTGTGTTTCACGATAACAGCACTATTTGTTCTGGGATGGGAGCACTGCCACAGAAATGTGGAATCAATTCGTTCAAAAAGTCAAGGGGTCGAACTGAATAGTGGAAAATACCTATTGTGCGCAAACGGCTGTAGAGCCCTGATCAGAAGTACCATTACAACTGTCAATTGAATATGAAGCCCCATTAGGCAAGATTTCACCCAAGATTCGGGGCTGTTAGTTGACAATAATACCGCCGATATGTGAGGCTTGGATATTGGTTGTCACTGAGAAGCATGATGGACTTATTTTCATTCAGCCGAACGCTGTGTTGTATCACAATTGTGAATTATTTGTCGATAACTTCATCGCACAGGTGGAACCGTAGAGACCCTTCAAGATTTTAGTGAAAAATATTTACTCAGAAGAGCGCTGTGTGCGCAAGAATCAGATTCCAGGGACCGCTTTGCTGCACCCCTCAGTTTTGACACCGATACACAAAATGACGGCACACGTCTTAGGAAGCACTCCTAAATGCGAACCGCAGTCGAAAACAACAGGAGCCAAACAGAACACGGAAAGTATGTTTGAGAAGATTATATCTGAAGAAGAGAAAGGAAAAGCCCTCAGAAGCGTGATTATGGAACACGTTCCTGGGCAATACATGGAAAGATTGCGAAAGTTACTATTGGAGTATTCGCATATGTGGAATAATCACATCGGACAGATTGACGCCAGGGGACATCAGTTTGACGTAAAACCGGGTACCAGACCCATTTCCCAACCGCCTAATCGGGCATACCAGCGTAAACGTCAGATGGAGCAGGAACACGTCGACTCCATGCTGGAGAAGGGAATGATTGAGCCAGCTCAGTCAGCTTGGGCATCCCCATTCGTCCTCGCTCTCAAAGAAGATGGTACTTTACGCTTCTGCGTTGACTATCTCATTCTGAATGCAGTATCTATCAGGGACACATACCCGTTGCCACGTATGAATAAATGCATCAAAGGTTTTGGAGAAGCCGATGTTTCTACTGCGCTGGACGCGAATTGAGGATATTGAAATGTTCCTACTGCCCTGAATAGCCATGATAACACATCATTCGTCTGTCATACAGGACTATACCGTTTTAGGTAAGTGTAAATTGGTTTAACAAATGTTCATGCAACGTTTCACTGCGCTATCGATACTATCTTGTCGGGATACAAGTTAAAGACACGGCTGGTCTATTTAGAAGATATCATTTTCTTCAGTAGCAACATTGAAGATCACTTCATAGATGCAAAGGGTATATTCGAGAAGCTCAGAGAAGCTGGAATACTATTGCACATCAAACAATGTGAATTGTGTACGAACTAAGTAAATTACCTGGGACACAGGATCAGACCAGAAATGCAGGAAATGGAAGAATCGCAAACCTTTGCAATTCGTTACGGTAAATCTCCTAGAACGAAAACCAAATTGCGAGCATTTCTGGGGCTTTGTAACGTTTACAGACGATTTGTACCGAATTCTTCGCATATTGCGGCGTCTTTGATCGCACTATTGAAGAAAGGACAACCTGTACTAATGAAAGAATTCGTAACATCTGAGAAAAAATCCTTCGAATAGCTGAAGCGAACGTTGACATGAGCTCCTGTTTTAGCACTTCCGAAAACAGATCTTCCTCATTCCGTCGACACTAATCGAAGTAATTATCAGGTAGGTTGTGCCCTTTTTTAAAAGCACGAAGACGTCAAACGATATCTCATTGGTTACCGGAGACGGTCACTACATCAGGCAGAGAAGAATTTATCGGTATCAGAAAAGGAATGCCTTGTTATGGTATGGCCTCTAACAACCCTACAGCCCTCTTCCCAACGACTAGAGTTTACGGTCAAACCGATTACTCATATTGAGATGGCTCATGTCGATTAACGACCCTTCTGGACGCTTCATGCGATAGCGTTTACGCCATTCTGAATTGGACTTCAGCGTCAACTACAAGAAAGGGACTTCAAACTTTCATGCTGACGCGATATCGTGACTCGAAACCTTCGGAAAACTCCGATTGGAAATAGATGAAGAGATACCATGTTTGGTAAAGAATATTTCAATAAGGAAATATACAGAAGAAGGGAACACTCTGGAGGAAAAAGAATATTTATTTTGATTTACGGGTAACTATGGCAACGAAATCAGATCTCGATGATCATCTCGAAGTAAAGACGCTCGAACAGCTTTTGCGTGAACAGGTCACAGACTCTTTTTGTATGACTATCCGCTCTCGTCTTATGGAGGGGGAAGGGGGGGAGCTACCTTTTCGTCTCGATGATCGAAGATTTCTTGTTCAAGGCGTCAAAGCTCATCATCAAATCGTCATAACACACATTCTGAAGAGCAGAGTACTGCATTCGGCTCACTATTAACAGTCGTCTGGTCTTCCAGAATAAACGAAATTGTATCACCCTCAGAAGGGAATATTATTGGCCTAATTTGGCCATGGATTGTCATGCGACATCGGAGTTGTGCGCAACATGCGCTAGAAATCCAGTTAAGCTGTGGGAAAAAAACAAGCCACTAAAGTTATTTCCCAAGAATTCTTACAGTATGCCAGTACCGATATACTCGGAGAACAGATTCGCTCGAAGCGAGGCAACATATACTTTCTGGTAATTACTGATCGCTTCTCTAATCTGTTCAAAACTGTTCCGCTTAAAAGGATCACCGCGGCCGTGATAGCACGAGCACTTATCCACAACTGGGTGTAAAACTACAGATCGCCGGATACTCTCCTCTCAGATAATGGTAAGCAATTCGCTTCACGCTTCTTTAAAGATGTATGAAAAATACCAGTATTCAGAAACAGGTTAACGGCGACGTATCATTCGTAATGGAACAGACAGAAAGAACGGTGCAACCGTGTGCTACTCCCCACACTACGGTATATCATCTCTGAACACCCCGGAGGACTGGGATCTTTATGAGGACACTCTTTGCTACGCCTACAATACGCACGTTCATTCGAATAGGAAGTAAGTGAAATTTGAGCTGGTATTGTCACGCAACCCACCGGGTTTGCCAGTCGAGATTTGCTCGGACAGAACCGAAGATGAGGAAATGCTGATGCCGGCTCAGTTTCCCCTACGTTGAAGGGACGAGCCGCACGAATGTACTACACAAGAGGCAACACAGATGAAAAAGGTCCAAGCATACTACAAGCGCAATTAGAACGCGTCAGAACGGCGGGCCCGCCCAGACATCTGAGTTGCAGGATATGTCTTCATGATAATAAAAAGGAAAGGTAACCAGAAATCCGGATAAGAAAGAAAACGGAGACCCCGTCACAAGTTAGCGCTAGTGGCAACCGGACCGCATGAAGTTGCCGAAGTCGAAGAGCACACTGTTGTTATCCGAAAAAATAAGAAGGTTGACCGAATTTCAATCGATAAAGTGGTAATCGCACTAGGTTCAGATGTAGCTGGCGTCGTGTTGGATCCCGAAGCTGATATGCGGCAGAAAGATTTAACTTTTGTGCCTACTGAGGTGCAAACGTTGCAGACCCCTACAGTACAGACTTCTGCAAACTTGCCGCCCAAGAATAGAATTAACTAAGAAAAATTGCCACGTGGCTGTCACGATCGGGAGAACCGGCGCATGACGTCAGTAAGCGGGTCGCCGCCACACGGCGCATCAATGGGTGAAGTTTTTGGACGTTGCAGGTCAGAAGAGAGAAGACTTGGCGACATGCGCCATGAGAACGCAGTGGGCTGTAGCTCCTCGACAAGGTCATGTTCACATGAACAATAACAAGGAGGTCGAGGAGAAGAGTGAGAAGAGAGTTTCATTTGAAGATGTTAGCGCATCTTGAATTGTGGAACCATGGAAAGTAGATCCCATGTTGTAATTGCCTCGCCAACTGTTGTTGAGAACAACGGTGAGGACGCTGGAGGCAGCAGAGATGTTCCGCGGATAAAAAGGAAAGACAGGAACTATGCTATCGCGCGTTTCGAATTTCCATAGGGAATGAAGAAAATAAATAGAGATACCAAAGAATTGGAAAAGCCACAGCTTATTAAGACCATATCAGCGGATCGCTCACGGGCGAATGCTTCGCAACTGGAGATCAACCCCACAACACCGGCTACCGAGAGCCCGGAACTTGAAACGCCCTCAAAGGGGGAACAATGGAGTAGAGCGATGAATAATATGGCGTCATTGCCTACGAAATCAGATACACCGAAGGTTGCAATGGATGCCCCGGCCGAACTGGATATATCAATAAAATCCCGTCTGCTGGCTCTGAAACACCAGGGAGTGCACAAAGTTGGTGATCGCGATAACGTGACATCAGACGCTTCTACAGAGCAAGCGAATGATGAGAACATTCATTCGGGTACGCGAAATACATGCTGCGAGACATGAACGCAGGAGTGTTACTTTGTCTTCAGAGGAGCTCAACACGGAGGGGATGTACCTCATCGAACGAATCATCAGCCATGGATGGCACGCTACGAAGAACACCCTAATGTTTACAGTGCATTGGTATGGGTACCGACCCGAAGATGATACATGAGAGCCCATACATCACTTACCACGATCTCACGTGTTGTCGTATTGTAGATGAGCTAAGGTGGATATCGTCGGTAGTATTGATGACGCTCTCGTCGGTTTGATGGTCTTAGGAAGACATGATTTATTTTAATTCATAAAAGGACAAGATATAACTTGAAGTACCATGAAGAGGAGGGAAGAAGTGGAGAACCACGGAGTAGAAGAAAAAAAATGGGCGAAGTATTTGGAAGCAGAAGTGAAGGAGTTTATCTCAAGGTCATACGGCCAGACGGTCTACTGTAGTACGACTGAGGTGCCCAGGATTGGAGCGTCAAGGTGGTTGCCCATCGAGAAGCGCAAGAGACTTAGCATCTGCTGTCGGTTGCCTTAGATGGCATTGGGAGGAATCCTAGCTTCTTCGAGGAACAGCCTCAATTTTCGAGTTGCGCATTGGGCGACAGCACCACCGGCTGTTTGGTTTCGTACAATGGACTCTGCATCTCAGCTGTAGCTGTGGATTCGCAGCCACCCGCTTGTGTTTCAGCAAGAGTTATCGGCTCAATGCCACCATATTCCGTTGGAACAGTGATTTCGACGCCTGCCTGTCCCGGCTCGTCGTCGTTATTGATTTCCTAGAGCTCTTTTTCAAGTGCGTCGGTACTAAGAGGCACACGCTCAAATCGATAGCCACTTTGGTGTGTAGGAGGCATTGCTCTCCGGTTTTCCCGTAGAGATTTCGCGTGATCGCCGTTGATATGTTCTATGGTCCATGGATCATGCCATAAAAAATCGCCACCAGGCACCATCTTCCCAAGGGCGTGATCACGAAGAAGTCTACCTCTTGCATTCTGTTCGCTCGGAACCAGTTTCCTGTCAAGCTGGTCCATGAAACTCATCCGGTGTTGAAACTCTTCGTGGTTTGTACGTGATCCCAATACTACACAAATACCAAGCTGTCTCGCAAGTTGTAGAGAAATTGAGAGGATATAATACAGACGATAGGTGTCATTTACATCGCATAGGACCAACAAGGCCATCCTCGCCATGAATTCACTATAGACAAATACCCATTACCAGAAGAACGGATCATTTGCAAGGTAAGAAACCACGTAGATAATCACTGGAGAGAGCTCCACAGGACAGCCACGAGGATTATCGATATCATGTCAATAAAGGGGCATGGGAATGTAGCGCCCGTTGCGCGAGTTATACCGAATTCGGTCAATCTCCAGCATTTGGTACGGCACCAAGTATCGTAGTCGTGATCGAGTAGGTCTCTAACATCGAGTGAACTCCCAATAAGGATAATCGCGCTTGCAAAGGTAGCGGAACTCCGCTCGTATTTGAGGACTGGCGAAACAAAGAGCCATGTCGGATACTACATCTAAGCTGCGTCATGGTTGGATATTGAAAACCGCAAGGTTCTCGACATACAAGTTGGCTTCTGCGTTCATTTTGCCGATCCAGGTATCGAAGTTCCATTCTTCATTTAAGAAAACGCTCCAAATCACGCGATGCATTCACTGGAACAATAGTCTAGGGAACTTTTCGCGAGCTTTCGCCACGCTTGCGGAGCTGGAGCGGCTTACCGCATTGTTCAGAATACCACAGTCGCTGAGCTAGTCGCTCGGGAATAGCCCATACCACGTAATACCGTCAGGAAGTCGAACAGCGACTACGTATTGACCAATGAGATCTTCGTCGCGGACAGCTGAAATGTAGAACCAGGATGCAAGAGGAAAGAGAGCAGTGTCATGCATCGGATTCCGCCCGACGATGTCCGAATAGTGCTAAAAATTCTGAATCTCAGACGATGATGCTGGCAGAACGGCTTTTCTGAAAGAAAAGTGTGAAGAGCTAGACGAGACAGAATTGGACGCGCCGACCCCGGCTAAGTACCATCTGAAACGGAGGAATGACCTGAAGGCCAGAGCGGAAGAAGCCGCCAAATATTTGTCAAAGACGCACGCTCGCTATAAGCGAAACTATGACGCCAGAAGGCGAAGAGGAAATCCGGCAATCCGAGTAGGAGGTCACGTCTTCGTGCGAGTTGAAAGACCGGACAAACAGGAAGAATCTCGTCATAAGTTGTTGCCGATAGCGGCTGGACCCTTCAAAGTGGTGGACCTTGATGAAGACACAGTGGTCATCAAGACAGGTGAGGACGTTGAACGTGTATCGCGCGATCGCGTTGAAGTCGCGCCTGACCCGCAAGTGAAAGTCCAGGTATCTGGTAGAACTAAGGAGGAAAGCGCGACGGAACGTTAAGGCAAAAGCCTAAGTGACTCTGGGGAGAGTGTACCGCCACCAATGGCTCGAGCGGAGGAGAAAGCTCCTGATCTCTCATCGCCGGCGGTTGCGTACGCCAATCACGAACAGCTTCCGAAGTATCGGGATATGCCCCGTGGCACGCGCACACCCGTGAGTACGGAAATGGAACCTGAAAGCAGGAAATATGTTTTGGACTTTGGCCCCAAGGACTTGGAAACGAGGGCACGCGAAAACGCGCCGTTGCCGCTTCAGGCTAGACCTTCAGGTGAAGCGCCACTCGCTGTTCCGCCGATATCGGCTCCCATCCCTTGTGGGCAGGAAGAAGAAGAAGTATCGCCTCCTGTCGTGGTGCAAGCACCATCGTCCACCGAACAGCGGTCAGAATCGGATAAACTGAAGGAAGTTCATCCACGAATGGAATTGAGAAGCAGAAAGAAGTACGCTTCTATGGAACCTGGAAAACAGGATAGCTCTTTATCTGAGAAAGGTTCTCAAGGAATGAGTACACTGCCCCTGCGGGCAGAACGACAGTTAGTCGACGAGCGAACGCTTAGCGACGCTGAGACTGCTAACACAGTGACGCTTGGGTCAGCCCCAAGGCATTTCAAACCTGTTAACAGGAGTCTCGCGCCAACAGCGAAAGCATTGGTAAACGTCCAGGAATATGTTATGGATCGCATATGTGAACATGGCGAGCATGAAGATACTAGAGAATTACTGTATCGAGTCCGTTGGTACGGTTTTCCTCCGGAAGCGGATACGTGGGAACCTATAGCTCATATCCCCCGTTCGCAACTCGTGCGATATTATCGACGCATGCGATTATCACTCCCCAGGGAGATCGACTCCTCGATGGTCGGGCTCATGGGCACATCCCATTTCTAAGTATGGGCTACAAAGGTAGTAAAAACTCGAAAGGCGAGAAGAAAACAAGAAATCATGAAGAGGAAACGTAAAGACACGCAAGCAAAGGACATTTACAGATTATCACCTATGACAAACTCGAGAAGCGAGAAGAAGGATTGAAGAACTCGAGAAGCGAGAAGAAAAAGTTAAGAACTGGAGAAGCGAGAAGAAGAAGTTAAGAACTCGAGAAGCCAGAGATCGAGCTGAAGAGCGGTGAGGAACAGAATGCTGTTGAGAACTGTAAAAGTTGGTCGGGCGGCGAGGAATTCGTGATTACGATAAGTACCCGGAACACCGGTCCGACTGCGTATAAACGCTTCTTGCGTCCCCCATGGTTCGCGCTTAACGAGGGGGGTATGTAGTATTCTACTATGTCGGGGAATCCGATAGGTTGGTTTTTCGCGAAGTCGCGGTTGGACCTCATAAGTGAGTGTTATCATCAGCATTGTGATATGAAGCGGCATCCCGCATAGGATGCCTAGAGGAAGAATGTCTTAGTGGAACACGTGGGTTCATGGGTCGAGTGGCTTACCACGGCGCGCGCATAGTTGCCTTCCTAGGGGAATGCCATATTGGCAACGGCGCATGAAGTGGCGATCCACGTGGAGGGCTTTACTACCCTTTTGTTGCTAGACATCCATTAGGGACCATACCCATACAGTGGTTTGGCTAAGCGGCTGACCACTGTGTATTATTTATATATTTATTTGGGCACTCACCCTGGTACACAGAATATAGTGTACCAGAGGTGAGCGCCGACTCCAATTAAAGGATACAACATGGGCCTCATGACTATTCTGTTCCTTGCTTAGGATTCCTTAACCGGAGATCCGAACGAGCTATAATAGATAGTCAGCCCCCAACCAGTTCACGAGCCGTCTCGTACCTACATTCCATCAACGTTTTACAGTTGCACTGTTCACCCTCGCTGGCGAGTAGTGCTCTTACACCCCACTTCCAGCTCGCTGGTGTTGTAGCTTTATCACCCCTTTTCCTTCGCAGCAAGCGACCCATCGGCAGTCCGAACGCTGTCGCCGGTGTCTGCTCTCTCCGTTAGAGCGGATACTACAGAATTCCCCACCGCCACAGGCCAATCGTGCTTCAACAGGTCACTGTGAGTCACCTGGTCGAAGGCAATACCAAAAGGTCCATACTGATTCGTTGCCTGGTTCGACGCGCTTAACGTGGGATTGTGAGCCCAATTTGGTTTGTGTTTTCGGAGGAAGTCCACAACTGTGTTGGTATGGGTTAGCCGGAGTCCCAGGGGAGAACTGTGTCGCAGGGACAGGCACGCTGCGAAAACCAATGTTGGTAGGCGATCGAGAAGCCGAGCGAGTCACCCTCTTGGTAATACCACCGCGTCCACGGCCACGCGATGAGACGCTATCTGATATGGTTGGGAAGGTCATAGCTCGAACCGAGGAACGAGGTGATGACTCGACCTCGACCGCCGCGGGGGACAACAGCGGGTATTTATCCTTCTTAGGTGACGCCTCCTTGGTCCGTTCCGAGGAGACGGAAAACGTATCCAACCGTTCCGGTAGTACCGACATTGACCTTCCAGGTGCAACAGTTGCCATCGTACGGGCGCGAGAGGTTCTAGACCTGAATGGATGTCGCTCAATTCGTGCGACGACGTCGTTGCTCGCACTCCCCAACTGACGCTGGCACCGATTTCTGAACCTCATGAGATCGCACGTCGCGCACAGTGAGCAACCGCCGGCGGACACCACTCCAATGCCCGCGCCACTGTCGCTCGCTATATCTTTAGAATTTGATGGAAGGAGACACGGGGCGTGCCTCACGGGTAGAAACGGGGTCTGTCGTATAGTTACAGAAGGTTTGATCTTTGAGGTTGTCGATATACTACACTGACTTTGTAGGTGATAGATGCGAGGGATCATCGGCCACGCAGCTTTGGTAGAGCTACAATCTAGGTGTTGTCAGCCACGTGTAGTGTTGACATGTACCTTTTGGTCAAGTGATTGTTAGTAATTGAAATTGTACTTATACTTATTTAAGTACAGTTTTAGAGTGACCACCTGGCACTGTAGCCAGTTCTGGACAGGTATCTGACACTAGGTCAAAGAGCGTGCCGTGTTGGCACCTCCCTGGTGATTTGGAGAATGCAGCCCACTGTATATAAAGTATTGCACTTCTTGGACCCTATTCTGATAAAGACAGGCACCGTTTGGGTCACAACTATACCTTCCGGTTCATTGTTTCTCAACTACCACAAAGGTTTTACCGCCCGTCGACGCCTATCATCGTTCACCTACACGGTATAGGCTAGTTGCCACACCGCTTGCCTCTGCGGACTTTAACGGTGCCCTGTTACCATTGAGGTTTATCAAGTCTCTTTTCTAAGGTTCAGCGTCACCACGCTCCCGAGACAAGACAGTAGCAGACCTCAGAGGTGATTTTAGGACAAAAACGGGCAATTGAATGATGTTCGGTTATCAGCGGTGCGTTTTTTTCTTTTGTACTCAAATGTATTTAAAAGATAGACAGCCTTCGTCACATTAGCACAAAAATGTTCAGGTTAAAATTATTTTTCAGAATTTTATCTAAGCACGATTGAATTGAATAAAATGCTTTATGTGACGGATATTGTTAAATTTGAGCTTTTGCAGCCTTCCAATTTTATTTTTTTCACTTTTGCGCTGTGGCGCTTTAATAATTAATTTAGATCTTTTTTGGAGGGATTCAGCTGAGATGCTACGGTTAGTAGGCACATATTTGTTCCATGAAGTGCTGTTATTTGAGCCACTTTTGTGCTACCTAGTTTTACACTCTTTGAAACTGTTTTCAACGTTTGAAGGTTCAAAAGGTCAATAACTACGGAGAAGAATGATCTGTAGTACACATACGCAACGGTTACTGTGTTGTGTACGTGGTACACTAGTGTTTATACAACTGCTGGCCTCATATGCGGCCAAACTTTAAATTTCTGTGCTGATTTTTAGTAATTTTGACCCGATTTTTTTCGTGTTTTGACCTTGAAGCAAAAAATGCTTTATATCACCTTTTTATAAAAATCTTCGCTTCAGGGAATTTCTTTCACGCCTAAGAATAAATCTAAAGGAACCGAGCAATATAAAATTTATATTTAAATGTCGAGCAGGCTAATTACTATGTTGGCATATAAAACAGGCTTTTTTGTTTGCAAAAACAGTGATTGCACTCTAAAAAATCGTTCTAGAACTGTGTATGAAACAGAACTATCCTTTAAAAAATAATCAGTTTCAAACAATTGCTGCGGTCGTATAGACACTAGTGCGCGCGTTTTTTTTGAAATCGTTCTTATATTTATGCAGTGCTGCAGAAACAGTGCTTTTAAAACTGTAACGAATGTATATATTCTGGGCGTACATTGAATGATTGTTGTTTATTGATGATGTGTCAGCTTGCTACCGTTTTTATATTTTGGCATACCACTGTACCTTGCTGTAGCTGAAATTAGAAAGGTTAGAGGCAGTGACGCAGCGTCGACTGTGGAAAATCAATGGCCTTCTACCGGCGACGCCGACTGCTGGGAACTTCAGCAAGCATCTCTGGAAAAAATTCAAACAAATTCACATTGTGGATGTTCTGGCAAAATGGTGTGCGAGGTGATATATAATGGACCCTTTTCATTAAAGCTCGTTTTTGGATGGTTAGCATTGGTTTCTTCTGACCAATAAGAAAGATCTTGCGAAGCTGGGCGGTGAAGCAACCAATAAAAGAAACGTTGTGGTGGCACTTGCATCCTCCTCGGTGAAGTATCGCAGAACATGCGCGGGATAACGGAAGTTGATGGGGTTTGCAGATATTCTTGATACTCTTTGTGTATAGACCCGTTCAAGGGTCGATTGTGTGCGGAAACTCGTATGGCTGCGGACTATGATGCGCAAAGAGAAGATATTTGTTGTCACAGCAATGACTGGTCAAGACCTCATTGTAAAATAATAAAAGAGTACTTCTCTGGAGTTTAGACAAGGGTCCCCACCGCCAACTTTCTTTGTTCCGGATGCAACAGGTCAGACTGTGGACCATCACAGCGCGTGGGCGAGAGGAGAACTCATCCAAATACGCTTTATCATGCTGTATGGACGCACATCTCCGTACATGATCTGGAATTTGACACAAGCAATGGCGTTCATAATGGTTTACAGAAGCATATGTACAAGAACCCTCCTGTACCGTTAGAGGGTAGTTAGCCCTCTTTACGCTGCAGCGGGGGATAATGCCATGCTATGTGGCTAGAGTGCACGTGTGAGGATTGTGAGACAGACCCGTGGCGGCGCAAACGCGGGCCTGACTGGTTGCTCATTGAACAGGGAGAGGGAGAGTGAGTTTGCGGTGAAAGCTCTGGGCAGCCCAGCCCGGTTTTCCGAGACCGGTAGCGCAATGAATGCGGAGATTCGAAATACCGCAAACAGGGCTTTGTACACTTCGGGGAAATTGGCCAATGAGCGACCAGGAATCGGAGCGCACATCATAGTAGTAGACGTTCGGGGTTTGGTGGCGGCCGTTGGTGACACCTCCCACGACCAGGATTCCGTTCCAATACGAAAAGGTGCTTGCGACAATGTGGCCTAATGGCTGTGGAAGGGGCGCTTTTGTGAACCACTTATCGCTCCAGTATACGTATTCGTTAACGGTGGGCTGATTGCCCGCGTGCTCGTCGGCCGAGTGCTGGCCGCCCAGAAAAAAGTAGCGCGAAGCGGCGACGGCGGCGGCCATGTGGTTGCGCGGGTTGGGCATGTCTGCCTTCCGCTTCCAGCCCGCGGCGAGGTTGTGCAAGGATAACATGAATGTATGGGGCAGGTCAGTTCCGCGATAGCGGCCTTTTTCGCGAGTCATACCACCTGCATAAAACAGAGCGTTGATGGGCTTGATGTACACCATGGCACCACCACCGACGGAAACAGGCAGGCTCGGAATGGGTTTCCACTGGTTGAGGGACATGGAAAACACGTAGCAGTCGGAGACAGACTGGCCGGGGGCTTTTCCGAGAAATCCGCCGCAGAGATAGAGCGAGTCTGCAACAACAGCCTGGGCACAGTGAGTGAGTGGACGCGGCATGTCGCGGAGACGCGTCCAACGCTCGGGGCGCGCCGAGACATGGAGCGCATGGACGCTCGACGTGGGGGTGAGTGCAGAGTCGGAGACGTAACCGCCGGCGACGATGAGGTATTGTGCGGGCGGTGAGAGGCGCACAACGGCGCCTGAGGCCTCAAACACGGAGAGGGGATACTGGGGGTGCGACAGCCAAGCGGGCGGCAGCAGCCTGGGCGCCAGCGCGTCTGCGGCGGCGCAGGGGGTGACGAACGCAGCGAGCGCAAGCGCGAGCGCGAGGGTGAGGGTGAGGGTGAGATTGAGGGCACGGGAAGCGGTCATGTCGGGGGCGGTGATGAGGAGCAACAGAAGCGACGCGGGTAGAGACACGACAAGGCGTTGACCAGGGCGCAAGAGACGGGCTCCAACAGCCGGGGGCACGAGCAAAGTGCTACGCAAGAGCTGCAGACTCGGGCACTGCCGCGGCGATGCGTGTGCGCACCGCACTGAAAGGGCGCGGCGCGGCATGACACGACGCTGGCGTGCTACGACGAGTCGCTGCCGACGAGAAGGATGCGTCGGCAGCGTATCAATGCGCAGCGCCAGCTCACGGCGCGCGCACGCGCCGTGGCTGCACGCACGCCCACTGAAAGCGCGCCACGCGTTGCACGTGGCCACGCACGGCAACGCGACGCTGGAGCGCGCACGCGCCATGGCTGCACGCACGACCACTGAAAGCGTGCCACGCAGTGCACGTGGCCACGCACGGCAACGCGACGCTGGAGCGCGCACGCGCCGTGGCTGCACGCACGCCCACTGAAAGCGCGCCACGCAGTGCACGTGGCCACGCACGGCTGGCGCGCGCACGTGCCGTGGCTGCACGCACGCCCACTGAAAGCGCGCCACGAATTGCACGTGGCCACGCACGGCGACGCGACGCTGGAGCGCGCACGCGCCGTGGCTGCACGCACGACCACTGAAAGCGCGCCACGAATTGCACGTGGCCACGCACGGCGACGCGACGCTGGAGCGCGCACGCGCCGTGGCTGCACGCACGAGACGGACGGCGGGGCAGGAGACGAGCGTCGACGGCGCGCGCGGTGCAGGGCGCGCGCCGTCGATGGCGGGCGGCGGCGGATGGACGCGCGGCGTGGCGCTGGTGGTGTGCGCCGTCGCGACGGCGCTGCTGGCGCGCGTGATGTTGCTGCTACGCGCCACGCGCGCGCGCCGTCGCCGCCTCGCGGCGCGCGCGCGCGCCACCGTCGAGCACACCTCCTCCTCCACGTTGGCGAGTGCGGCGACGCCGCACGGCGACGCCATGACGTCCGCGCACGCGCGTCCGCTCGCGCTGCTGGTGGTACTCGGCTCCGGGGGCCACACGTCCGAGATGCTGTCGCTGTTGCGCGATTTGTTGCCGCGCCAGCCGTGCGCTCCGGTGGTGTTTGTGGTGGGCGCTACCGACAATCACTCCTTGCAAAAGGCCGCGCACGTCTACCGGGCGCATCATCACCCGCGCTGCACCGCGCATGGCGCGCATGTGCCGCGCTATCGCGTCATTCCTCGCGCGCGCGAGGTCCATCAGTCTTTGTGTTCCTCCGTGCTGTCCACTGCGGCTGCATTTGTTGCCGCGCTGCGCGTGTTGCTGCGAGATCGTCCCGCACTTGTGCTGTGCAACGGTCCGGCCAATGCTGCCGTCGTCGCGTTTGCTGCCTTTGTGTGCCGTGTGCTTGGCGTGTTGCACTGTCGCGTCGTCTACGTTGAAAGTTTTGCGCGCGTGCTATCGCTCAGTCTGTCCGGTCGCTTGTTGCTGCCGTTTGTGGATCGGTTTATTGTTCAGTGGCCGCAGCTCACGGACAAGTATGCGCTGGCCGAGTACTACGGCCGTCTGTGCTGACGGTGCTCGTCTCATTGCCGCACGCCGCCTGCACAGTAAATCAGCCCACAAAGTTGAGCACCGCCATGTGCAGAATCAGGTTGCACAACAGCCAATCCACGTACGCCCGTCGCTTGCTCAGCGCGCCCCACCGGTTTCGCTCATCGAGCCGGTTCTTGTCGTTGAGCTGCATGCGCAGCGACACCGTCAGCACGAACACGCCCACCGTGCACAGGAACCCGCCCAGAAACGAGTTGTACGGGAACGACCCCACCGCCGCCATGTACACCAGCTGCACCATTCCCATTACCAACACGTACGCGAGGAACGCATCGATCACCTTGAGCTCGCGCGGCATCTTCTGCTTGTAAGCGTGGAGCACCTCCCTGATCACTGAGTCCGAGCTCGCCATTTTTCCGCCCACCCGACGGTCGTCTTCTTTCGGCGCCCCGACACGAGCGTTGATCCGTATACGTCTTAGATGCCCTCTTGCTATCTATCTGCAAAGGTACTTAGTTGACTGACGCACCGCCACTGACAGCACACACAGACAGCTTTCGTCACAACGTGTACATTATGTACATTTGTACATTATGTACCCGTGTGTACGTGTGTACGTGGCACGCGATACGAATGAATGAACCTACGCTTGCTGCAATGGCTGCTAGCCTAGCTAGTGTACCTGCCCCATTCACAGAGATTTTCGGAGAGAACGCATCTACGCTTGTTGCCTTCGCCATCTCCGTCGCCATCTCCACCGCCACCGTCGCCGCAGACGCCGCCTCCCGCTCAGTCCCCAATCGCACCGCTCGAAATGTCGCGCGTGCCGGCGCTCACGCGCGCCCTCTCCGCCCACGCCACGCGCCCCCGCCACACCGTCACCGCCTTCCGCGTCGACACCTCGCACTACACAGACACCGGCGGCAGCGGCGATGACGCCACAGCCCTCTCCGCCTCCTTGCACGAAGCGTCGCGCAAAGCCCTCTCGCTTTACCGCCTTGCCCTTCGCGACATGCCCGAAATGCGCAATAACTTCAACATCGTCGAGGACACCGCCTTCCTTAGGAGCACCGTTCGCGACCTTTTCGAACGCCACAGCTCCGTCACAGACCCCAAGATCGTCGACATGCTCGTCTTCAAGGGACTGCAGGAGCTCCGCGAGATCCGAGAGCAATGGAAGGGTCGTCATCACATATACGGTTACATTCATCGCTATGCCGACAAACTCTTGCGCGAAAAGGCTGCGCGCAGCGCCCAACAAACCGGTGCACAGGGAAAAGAAGAGATGCTCGCCTTGTGGCGTCAGAGGGGACTTGTTCCTGACGAGCTCGTCACCTGGCCCATGTTTGTCGAGTGGAAACGAGATGAAGACGCCAAGTTCGAGGCCTTTGCCGTCGATCACAAGCTCTTTACAACCGAGCAGCTGCACCGCAACGCCAACGCATCTTCGCAGTGTAACATCATGTAGCCTACCACTTCTACTGTCTTTAATGCATTGGCTCCTACATTTTTTCTTTCTTGCTCTTCAAGTACGCCACATGTGCAGATCTCTTTTCTTTTTTGTTCACTCGTTCCGAAACGCCTTAGCGTGCCAAGTGCTTGCAAAACTTATTATGCCGCACATAGTTCAAGAGCCTCAATCCGTTCCGCAAACAATTCCTCGGTAGTGGCCGAAACGTACTTTCGGGAAAACTCATCCATTTCAACGCCTTGCACAATCTCATATTCGCCCCCTCCCACACATCGCACCGGGAATGAGAAATAAACGCCCTGTTTTACGTCATAGCTTCCATCACTTGCCACTGCCATGCTCACGATCTTTGAATCACCCACAATCCAGCTCCTCAGGTGATCCCCAATGGCATTCGCAGCCGACATGGCCGAAGAGAAACCCCTAGCTTTGAGCACGGCAGCACCTCTCTTCTGAATGCAAGGGATGAAATCTTCCGCCACACTCTGCCGCCCGCCGAGCTTCGGCAGAGCTGGCTCCCCATTCACCGTAGCGTGTGTCACATCAGGATACTGGCTGGCAGAGTGGTTCCCCCAGATCGTCACCCCATCTACTTGGTCCACCCTCACGCCTGTACGAAGAGCCACTTGTCCCATGGCGCGGTTTTGGTCCAGCCTTGTTAAGGCGGTGATATTTTGCTTGGGAATGGTAGGCGCAAAGTGACTCAACACCAGCGCGTTGGTGTTGGAAGGGTTCCCAACCACCACCACTTTCACATTTTTGGATGCAACACGATCAAGGGCCTGTCCCTGAGCTTTGAAAATGCTAACGTTCTTGGCTATCAAGTCTCGGCGCTCCATACCTGGGCGGCGAGGAAATGATCCAGCAAGAATAGTTATATCGGCGTGTTGAAAAGCTACCATCGGGTCATCCGTCTCAACTATCTCTGTGAGCAACGGAAATGTACAGTCTCGCAATTCCATGACCACGCCATGAAGTGCGTCGAGAGCAGGCGGAATTTCGAGCAAACGAAGTTCGATGAGTTGGTCGCTTCCGAAAACATCACCTCTGGCTATGAGAGGAAGCAGACTGTACGCAATTTGACCGGCAGCGCCGGAAATGCAAACGGTGAGAGCTTTACTGGATTTGTGCGGTTGGCACATTGTTCACAAGGGCGTTCCGGGAAATATGTGAAGGCAGGGAAGGAAACGTGAAGCTGAGGATGGGCAGTGTGTGGCGGAACCGTAAGAAATGATTTCAGTCTAACCCTCTTTTATACGGACGGGGTGTGTGAACCAAGCGCACCCGGGTATGGTGAATGGACAGCGTGGAAGTATTGGAAGGACAGAGGCTGCTATGCGCGGAGGGAGAGGATGAGACTTGTCCTTCA
Source organism: Agarophyton chilense (assembly GCA_030374765.1). Classification (NCBI taxonomy): domain Eukaryota; phylum Rhodophyta; class Florideophyceae; order Gracilariales; family Gracilariaceae; genus Agarophyton; species Agarophyton chilense. Next base: position 237,895 of record JARGXX010000006.1, read on the forward strand.
TATGCGCAACTATGATATCACCAGGCGGGGTTCGTATCAAAATGGAGCACGATAACAGAAAAACGCACAAAATGCAATCCACTCAATGCTGACCAATTGCGACTCACCAGCAGCAACACTATGCAACTGGTGGCGTTCGCGATGTCCTGCCACTTTCGTACAGCCTGTCATGTGCCGAGAACGATACACAGCCACTTTGGAGGCGGAATCGGGCGTGATCACACGACTTTCAGCAATAAGGCCATCATCGGCACTGAAACCGCGAGTATCCACTGATGGACTGGGAAGGTCTCGTTGCCTCCTCCATCGATAGCCAACCCCCACTTTCATGCGTGCCAAAACAATTTGAAAGCTGCTTCGTCATGTCATGACTCATAGTGGTGGCGGCGGAGGTGGAGGTGGTGGCGGCGGCGGAGGCGGAGGTGGTGGCGGGGGGGGAGGCGGTGGTGGAGGCGGCGGCGGCGGTGGGGGAGGCGGCGGAGGCGGCGCGACCGTACTTGGCCGCAGGCCGTGCGGCACAGGAGCATTCATTGCTGGCAGAGGGGCGTGGGATGCGATTTCAACCTGAACGGGGTGAGGCGGCGGTGGAGGTGCATCGTGAAGAGCGGGTTTTGCAACCCCTCCCAAAACGGACGGAGGCGGCGGTGGTTCATTGTCTGGATACCGCGAGTAACGTTCGCCTGTGAGCCACGAGCCTGCGCCATGCTGAGTCGGTGTGAAGTGTGGGCGTGCACTTGATCGTCGATGCGGAGGGGCTACTGCATAATAGCGATGGCGATAATCATCGTAAACCCGTTGCACAGTGCGCACGAGAGAAAGCCCCAGATTCTTGGCCTTTAGCGAGGCTGGTGCGCTAGGTGATCTAATGGAAACGTGCAAGTTTTCTCGGCCGGCATAGTCCGGAGCAGAGCCTCTTCCCGCTAGAGACACGGTGCAGCCAGTTTCCCGCTCGATGAAACGCAAATATTGGTCATCGGGACCTCGCAAACGTGCAAGTAGGTCCAGAGATGGTACCGCAACGGGGTCCATGTCCGCCCAAACACGGTGGACCTCGTTGCGGTCACGTTCGACGTAGGCCATGATAGAAAGTAAGTGCTGCACAGCGGCGTCAACATCGGCAGCCTGGTTACCACGAATCTTGAGAAAAAGCTTCCTTTCGTGGTCTGGCGCGTCGGGGGGCGGCGGCGGCTCAGCTGGAGAGATATATCGACCCTTGGAGACAATGACGACGTTATGACGCGCTTCGACAGTTTTTATGTTCGCAGACATCATGGCGAAGCGACGACCTGGGTGGTCGTTGATCTCAAACTCGCGAAACGGCGTGTCGGCGTGCGGAGGAGGGCGAAGAGCGGGGTCCGGAGACGGTGGAGCATCCCATTTTCGTTTTCGTTCGTGGCGATCGCTTTCGACGGGCATTTTTGTTCCTTTTATATCGCCGTTTTCAAGGATAGTAGAGAAAGGAAGAGCTGGGAGCGGTGTTAAAGGATCGGTTGGACCGACCTCTTCGTATTTGTTAGACTTTGTAGGGTTGGTAACTTTACTTTTAGTAGACTGCTGCGTAGGACCATTGTAGTCCAACGCAGCAGTGTACGCTAAGACTGTGAAGCGATCTGTCGAACCGCACACGCACGCCACGTAGGAATAGACCGCCGGACACTAGCGAGCTATTGGATGCCCTTCAGGCATCTCCACCAGTACAGCAACGTAGCATATCGTCAGAAATTGGGCTACAGATGTACAACCTTTATTGGATGGCGCTAAAACAACTCTGGGTGGCAATTGGGATGCAAGTGCTCATGTTCACCGTTAGCATCTGCATGAGGTTTCGTCACGGATACCATTAATACGGGCCAGTCTTCCTCTCACACAACACTTCTGCTATACATCGCTACTTCGGCGGCTAACCTATGAAACGTACATTCTTTTGCGCTCTTGCAATTTCCGTTCCAAGCTCCAGTCCGCTTTGAACAGGGAATCGAGCCAAGCGCGCTAAGTGGCAACCTGAACTTCAGAAGGCAATCGTTTATATCTCTCATCATTCCAGAATCTATGGATTGTCTAATTCTCACTTCACTTCTCACTTCAGCATAGCGGAAAATTAGATTTCAAATTGAGATTCCCGAGCAACGGGAGTTGTCTGCTCACAATATTATCTCGTCTCCAAATACCTAACACAAATACTAACTCACTACACAAAGTAGAGGTGACCTTTCAACAAACCGTGCGCCATCGGCGCTGCCGGAACTCGAGAGCTACTGGAAGCATGCGAGTTAGTATCAGACATGTCATCGCCCATGTACGCTCGTCCGCGGAACGCCAACAGATGTGCGTAATAAGCACTGTGCACCATGGAAACGGGGCGGTTACACCTCGCAAATGAGTGAGATAGACGATAAATGTATCCGTACAAGGCATCCGGCTGTATCTTATTCTCATCGATAAGTACAGTGTACTTGGATGGTTTGTTCGTGCCTTGAATTCCAGCATGCGAATTCAAGTAAAAGTCATAGTACTCCCTGCTCGTTACTCCCGAGTCCACAACAGTTCCAGGTGGGATGTTTCCAGACTTTCCATCAGAATGTTCTCTCCCACCGGGAAAGAACCGTGCGTGGTGACGCTTTGTAACAATAATGTAGGTGATGTTCGGTCGCATCTTATCTCCGATCTGAACGCACGCTCCGCGAATTGCTTGTAGTTCGCGTTGCATGACCTCTTCGAACTGCCCCTCGGATACTCCATCCCGGAACATGATGATCTTTTGTGCATGCACCTTCCTCCCGAAGTTATTGAACCACACTTGGTATACTTCTTTGAACATTTCTCCAATCTCAGAGATCATTTCCTGCCGGGCTGCTTGAGTGCGAAGAGAAGAAGAAAATTGCAGACCTTGGCGGTCTCGAGAGCCAACTAGTGCAGCAATGCTCGGTCCCCTTCCTCCGGGCATTGGATGAGTAACATCAGCTCCAAGAACAATGTGAGGAATATCAAGAAAGCTGACATCGGGTACAGGGGCGCTCTTTCCATAAGCAACAGGAAGACCATTCTGACCGCCAAGTTTCGCATTGATCTTCAGAACAACGTTGTCACAATACATGTCCCGCCCTCTTGCCCTTGAGCCGCAGTGCTTCGCCAGACAAACTTGGGTAACGATGCCAAGATTGAGATCACCCTCTCTCTTGATCATGTTGTAGACCGTGGAATCCTGTCTTTCCTTGATGATGATGAGAAGTTGGAGAAATGGTTTTCGCATGTTAAGGGATTTATCTCTCTTGAATTCATCACTGATGCGCTGCATCTCTCGGTCTATGTCCCTTTCATCACAGCGGTATAGTTTAGGCAGCGACATTCGAAGTTGAAGTCCAGCTCTTCCCATAGCTGCTTTCAGGTCTTTAGCAAACGACTGGACCTCGTCCTTGCCCAACCGAGCCATACTGCAAATGGCCCACGAGAAAATCTGTGCGGGATTCGCAACACCATTCTTTGCTCTCCATTGACCGTTTGAGGGAGACACATCACCTTTTGCATACCTAATGGTCGGCGGGGGCAAAACGCGAGCCTTCAATCTGATGAGCTTGGGCTCGACCTTAGCGCGGAAATCCTTGCATGTGGGATGACTATGGTGCTTGATTTCTTGAATCTTTCTCAGTGCATTTTGCCTCCGAATATGAGGTTTGGTGCTGGCAGTCCTCACCATTGTCTGTATTTCATCCTGCGATAGGAGTCCGGCTACGCGCTGGTTCGGAACGACAGTAAGAAACTCGATGGGAAGATACGTGTCTCTCTTGGGGTGCGTTTTAACGCATGGAGAACTTCCGTGCTTGACCCTCATGTTATAAGCATCATGAAAATACTGGCTGACAGAAACTCTGCGGCCTTCAGAGTCAAAAGTGATGCGGTCTGCCCCTCGCTCTGAGAACCCGTGGACTCTGTACACAATTCCAGTGTGACCAGCTTTCACCTTGAGACCCTTCAGTTTCTGGGCAACGTTCCGTAATGCTCTGGAGTCATTACATCGAAGGGCCTGCCCGTCATTGGCATCAAGGATGAGATCCGAGAGAGGTCTTCCCCCCCGGTTCCAAAAGGCTGTAAAAGATTCATCCATGTTGACTACCAAACCCATTTCGGAAATGCGAGCACTTTGATAGAAGCCCGTCCACGCACTGCTGGTGATATAACGGCGGCCGAGAGGCACTGCGCCGTTTGAGTTGTAGAACGAACGACCAACCTGAACATGGCCCACGGCAGCGGCTTGCGCCAGCACGACGTCTAGACAAGATATGTACTCTGATGTAGCAGTTCTATCAACGGCTCCAGAGGCTAGATCATCATAGTTGAGGTACTTTGCATGGCTAAGCATGATCTCAACGGTCTCAGACGAGTCTTCTCTGGAGGGTCTCTCCCCTTCCTTGTTGACCTTCAGCCTAAAGCGAACTTCTAGGGCCTGGCGATTGATTTCCGTAGGTGCATACGCAATGGAGCGTCCGTCGTATGCGAGTCGACAACCCAATTCGTCACCGTGTCTCTCCAATAGAAGCTTGAAACAGTTGCGGTTGAACAAAATGGGCTCCGATGCACTCACTTCGCGTCTACTAGTTCTGCCTTTCTCGGTCTTATCACGAAATAGTTGCACGGAATACTGAGAAGCCTTTAGATGCTTGGGAATACTCATAAGAACAAAGTTGGCCTCGATGTTTATGGGCCTGCCTACTTTGCCATAGGCAGGTCTGCGCATGGGCTTATCGCGAAAGTTTGGCACCCTGGAGCTGGAACTGCTCATTGTGCAATATCTACAACCGGGAGGGTTGAGTGCGAAAGGAGTAAGGTTTGGACTTTGGGAGGGGAGTAGACGTACAAGTCGGCCGTACTAAGAACTAACAGCTCCGAAGGGGCTATGAAGTGGAGGCATGTTAAAAGGGAGGGAATACACTATCTACGAAGGGTAGATTGCTAGCAATTGCTACCTACATCTGACGGGAGCTGCACGAACGGGTGCGACAGTCGCATAGCGCACGTGTTCCAACTTCGAGACTCAGAGGTTCGATTGGCGCATACCCCAAAATATATAAAAAAACTGAACAAAAGTTGGTGCTTTTTGCTTTTTCAGGTGGCACTGTGCCAGCATTCGTTGGGAAATTGGTCACCTCGCAACGTTCGTACAAGGGTTACCAAAAGGCTAACCAACCCACTTGATTTAGATTCCACCAGGGAGAGCGACACAAAACCATGCAAACCATGTGTCCAACACTGTCCTATAACCTACCACTCTACTAGATCTACACGACAGATTGTCAGACAGCAGAACATTGTGAGTCAGTGCATCTCAGGAACCGTAAGAGCAAGACTACCAGCGTGCTTCAATATCAAAATTTTCTATATTATAGCAATTTGGATGGGTTTGGCAACCATACCAGGCCCAAAATATCTAGTTATTGTACCCAACTTTTAGACACAGCTCTATTTCCAGCTCTACACCTACACTGTGCAAAAATAGAGCTGGAAATAGAGCTAAACGTGACAAAAAATAACTGACATTATCCGGTACTGTAACCAATCAGACAGGAGCGGCTATATCTCATCTCCAATAGAGATGTGTTTGCGAAGGGTAGAGGGCTCTAGCGCTTGGCTGATATTGTTGCAACTATTTCAATAATTCAGCGCTACATTTAAGCGATTGGTAGTTTGCTCGAACCATGGTAAGGTAGGGGTAAGGAATTTAACGGTTTCCGCTAAACGTTCATAGCTTTATCTTGAACGATTTCTTTCTTTCTTGCGCTACTGTGACGGTTTGTCTTTCGGATTCAATGGGTAGCTGAGACTGGGAAGCCTGCTGTTGCCAAGAATCCCACAGCTGCTGCATGATCCATTAGCTACCCAAGTACAACCTGCACTTAAAATTCCTTCTTTCGCCAGTATTTTGCCGAGGACAACAAATGTAAGCCCAATATTCCATAATTAATTCTCATCCTCCACCACGGTGACCCTCTAGCTGCGGAAGCTTCACATCTTCGAAATCTCTGCATGCTACCATCCGTTGCGGACTACCCTACCTATCACCATGATATCGTGCCCTCGTGCTCTGATGCATTAAAGAATGTCGCATGGCAGTGTACAGTACTGTACTGTAACGCACGCCCACGATATGATCGCCGATACATTCAAAACGGTTCAAATGCCTTTGTCGCACTGAAAACGAACCCAACCGCATCGCTGCCTTGCAACAATTTCGACCTGCGTGAAGTGCAGACATCAACCGAATTGTTGAAACATACACTCTACGGTTTCAGCAATGACTTTAACGAGTCATGTCAGCGTTTTGATCCTCCAGTCCCGCCTCGTTAGTAGCTGTGCGTAAGCTGCGCTTCTTCATTGCTGCCGCGTGCCTGACAGCAATCATTCTCAATTCAAAGCAAATCACGAACCCTCCGCAACACCCTTTATCAGAACGTCATCCCGCGATTTCTGTGCGTCCAAACTTCTGCTCATCTGCCATCTGCGTTGTGTAGTCACCCGCACCATCATGAAGCCGTCCATCTTCACAGCCGTTCTCTTCGCGTCGTTTGTTTCGCTCAGTTTCGCGAGCTACGTGTTTCCTGGCCGCATTGCTCCAGGTCCACCATTCCCCATAACCTGCGCTGTCGTTCGTTGCGCAAGCGGTACACAATGTATTGAGACGAAGAAAGGACCGCAATGTGTGCCATTCGTGCCACCACAGCCCGCCTCTTGTGCCGTCATTCTGTGCTTCGAAGGCACAAAATGCGTCGAGTCTCCCGAAGGTGCCAAATGTGTTCCATTCAATGAACCACTGCCTCATCCGGAACCTCCAACCGACCCTGATGTCCCATCTGACTGTTCGAAGCTTGAGTGTGCCAGTGATCAGTTCTGTATTGAGACGCCTTCCGGACCGCAATGCACCCCGGATACTGGCTGCGCTGCTGTGACTTGTGCGATAGGTACGCGCTGTATCGTTACTCCTGATGGCCCAACATGTGAACCGATTGATCCGCCATCTCCTGATACGTGCGCTTGTATCCAGATTTTCGATCCGGTTTGCTGTAAATATGCCAACGGAGACGTGAGGACTGCTGGAAATAGTTGTGAATGCTCTGGATGTAACTCGCGGAACGAAGTGCTTTATAGTGGAGCGTGTCGCCCAACCTCCTGTGCTGCCGTGGATTGTGCGCCTGGTTTTGTCTGTGTTGTGAAGGATAGTGTCGCTCAGTGTGTCAAAAGTGTCGATTCCTGTGTCTGTCCACTGCTCTTCGATCCTGTCTGTTGCCGAAGCGCTTCCGGAATCGCCACGAAGAGCAACTCTTGCTTCTGTGGTTGTGAACCTTCTGGCAGCGTTCTTTTCAAGGGCAAATGTCCTTCCTTCAGCTCTGGGAAGAGTCTTAACAAATCTTAAACCGGATAATCTAAGAAACTATACTGCGCTCATATGTTTAAAGTTCCCCTTGTCTACCAGGTAAACGAGGGAGCGGTGTTTCGCACTCGATCGCCAGATTCAGTGTGAGAATTGCAATCCCTGAAAAATTCCGATAGTAAACAGAGTTGTTTACTGCTTTGACCCTTGACGTAGTTTGAGCATCCAATATACACGATGACGCGTAGAAAAGAGCATCATATTCGTATCTTGCTCGTCATTAGTGACTTTTGGAGTGATGGAAGGAGTGAGATATTTTCGTTGCCGATGCAAAGCGCTTGCGATTCGGAGATGCTTCGTTTTCAGGTGTAATTGGCTCGTGTTTATGTCATTGTTCAGAGTTTGATTTGTTTTTGCCCCGTCACAGAGGTGTGATTCGACTAGATTTCTATTTGATGGTACTGCGGTATGGCAACCAGCTGCTGCTCATCTCATCAAAATTGTACATGTGTATGAAATTACAATAGATAGACTTTTTCCAAGCGACATCCCGACATTTACTGTATCATTTCTTTAGTCTTCCCGTCCGCTCAGTCCCGCGGGCCGAGGTCACTTTGAAGGGATATATATCTTGAAAATAATCTTGTTTGAGAAAGAGCTTCTCCTTGATCAAATAACATAATATCGTTCGTGCTTAGAAGTTGCCATCACAAGCGACAAAATTGTTTTTCGTGCTTTGTTTTCACCAGCAAGAGAACATAGAACAGGGTGTTTGTGTAGTGCTTTTAGAGACGAATGTTTAGGCCAATCAAGGGGATTTCTCATGATAAACTGGAGCTTGAATGAAGCTGGACAGGGGCGTTCAGAATCTTACCCGTCAAAACCAAAAAATTGTATATATACTAAACAATCTAGCTCCCGTAGCACCACAGGCAACGTTCGTGTCGTATAATGGTTAAGATCAGCCGATGTATATCTCGCTGTCACCGAGGGGATCCGGGTTCAATTCCCGGCACGAGCTAAGCCGCTACCATTTTTGCATGTTTGTACTTCCTCGTCGTGCGTCTCGCTAGCTCACGTACCTCGAGGAAGCCTGCAACATATCGTTTTATTCAGCGACACAACGTTAAAGCTGCTCACTCTGGAAGGTAGTGGGAGCGATGAGAGTCCCCGTGCCCTTACATATTTTCGTCACTAACGTCAGCCCTGCAATCCAGACGTATCTCCCTTCTGCAGCAAAACGAGCGACTGGAGCGGGCAGCAAAGCCGAAAAAATCGAGCATCGCAAGTACGAAAGGCATTTCGACACGGATATCATCCAGTTCGTCTCTCTAGTCCCTGTAGTCCCTTAGTCCCGTAGTCCCTGTAGCATTCAACACACACGGAGACACGGGTTATAACAAGGCTACCACCAATGTATTCATGCATTCCCGTGCCGAATTCTTCTGTACTCTTGAGGGGTCGAACCCATCCATGGAGTACAGATCTGTCATGTTGGGCCTCTAAAAAGTACCGTCTTGCAGTACATTGCCGCGGCCAGGAGCCTTTCGAGCCCCCAAAACGGCCTGGCGTGACGACTTACGGCCCGTAATAACTTATGCATAAAAGCCGTCATCAGCAGATATTACGATGGCAGCCAAGTTTTCTGTTGTTATGCTGAATATCGTGATGTTACTAGAATCCCTACTCCGACAAGCGTAACAATTACATCAGTCATGCAGGTGTGCACGACAATGCTTTAGATCTATTTGAGTCCTCGCGCGCTCTTGGATCCTCCAGCACTGTGTGGATTCTCTGCCGACGCAAACCTTCCTCAGAACCAACACTGCTTTGACGTTTAGATCTTGATTCAGGTTTCGAAAACTACTACATACAACTGCAAATGACAGGGCGGGTTTTTTTTGAACACGTTTTCAGCGTAGTACCCACTCTAGCAACTTCAACTGTAGTAACTTTTTGGTATCTACAATCGTCCATAGAGGTTAGTGGACCTTCTATTGCACCAACAAAAAAAAGAATGGGACGGTACGAGAATGCTCAACTTATGAATTTAACAAAGACATCAAATTCAGGGTCTATCTCCAGCCCCGTGAATGTATGAAGGATTCTTGAGACAACTATGGTGATGTCGTTCATAGCAGCATGTCATTGAACATTTAACTTTCAAAGTAAAACCTGAACCCAAAGCATATGATTCAATGTAAACCGGAAGTGTTTGCACAGATGATTTCCAGAAATCTTGCAGTGAAAGGTCGATTTTCCTTTCGGGACAAAGAAAGACATACGGAAGTAATCCATAATCCGCACTTTCCGAGATCCTTGCGTTAGCCGGTATTCGTGACTACATTTCTTCCTATACCGCTTTGTCAATAGTCACAATTTCGCTTCTACAAGTAGTCACAAGCCTCCACAAACTGTATAGCAAAATTGTCAGTCCTGGTAGAAAAACCTGCGAAGTAGGGAAAATATTCCGTCACACATGCGATCCTTTCCTTGCATTCGGGTTGCCTTTGATGAAAAGGTATTCTCGCAGACATTCTGTGTACAGAAGGAACCTGGCGAATGGCCAGTATCGCTAAATTTGATTCCTCAATCTAGCAACCTACAAGGCTAACAGTCCTCGTGACTATTTGCGAGGTATGCGGGAGGATGATCTGCGTTGGCCCGATCCTGCAACATACATGAGATGAGATTCACTCATGACAGGATGGAAATGAGAGTATCCGTAATAATTCAGCATATTGATTTCTCCCCCACCTTCACGAAGTGAAACTCATGTTGTAATAGCTGTCTCTGGTTTAAGGATCTGTCTGTTTAAGGAATTGGTACGCCGATGGATCTGCAACGAAGCACAAGAAGGACATCGTCGACTTCGAAGTCGCTGTGTATGTAGCTCATAGCCATAGCGAAACCTTGTGGTATTTCGTGTGCTCTTCATGTGCGAATGACCTCACGAGGTTTTTTCAAGATGTGTATCGCTCAGCCATGAAACCAAAGGGAGGTGTTACAATTAATCGCTTTCAAAATGAAACAAACTGAGTTCGCGTCCATAAAATTGAAGGGATTCCGTTTCAATCCTTGTGCATTAGTATTGAATAATGCACATTTCACGTAAAGCAAGGTACGAAGATTGTTGGCGAGAAGGGCACGAAGTTTTCTAGCTAGGGATGCCCTCTTAAGTCCTTCATTACCTCTATCCGCATGTGTAGTCAAGGGCAATGCGCTCGTTTGGTCACGCATTTTCGATCACTGGGAACAAATAAATGAGAGAAATTGCCCGACTTCTTAGGTGCCGATTAAGAATGGTTGAAGCAAACCCTCTACCAACGGTACCCTCCATCAAGAGAGTTGAGTGCTAAACTCAAGTTTTTGATCTTTCGGAGCATGCCGATCTCCCTTTTTTATCACTACTGCGAGCTCGAGAATCCATCTTCCATTGCTCGCGATGTGATATCATTCGGTAATGAGCGCAAACTAGCTGGAAGAATCCGAATAAGCACAGAGGGGATTAATGGCACATTTGGAGGCGCTGAGGTTGATGTACGAGCCTTTCACAGTCTTATTGTAAAGCTTCTCAACAATGCTAGCATTGACTTTAAGGTTTCAAACGGCAGCGCCTCAAATTTCCCTGAAGGATGGAGGGTTCGTATCTGCACAGAACTGGTGACCATGGGCATTTCGCCCGAAAAGGCTTCATGGAAACAGGCGGCGCCGCATCTATCACCCGAGCAGTTTCGTGATGAAGTTCTGAACCAACCTGAGAGACCGAACCTCGTCATCGTTGACGTTCGTAATCAGTATGAATCAGAAATTGGTCGATTCAAAAGTGCAATACTACCGCCTATACGACAATTTTCCGACTTCCCTCGCTATGTTCTTGAAAACAAACATTTGTTTCGAGGACAACGCGTCCTAATGTATTGCACCGGCGGCATTCGATGCGAACGAGCATCAGCGTTTCTCTCCAGCTCTGGAGTGACTGGGTCTATTGCACAATTACGCGGCGGTATCGACCGTTTTTTGCACCGCTTTCCTGATGGAGGTGGCGTGTTTGAAGGCAAGAACCTGGTGTTTGATACGAGAATGGTGCAACCAATGTGCAATCCAAAAATTGTCGGTCGTTGTGTTGTTTGTCATTCGGAATGGGATGACTACTCGAATAACGTGAGATGCGTTTATTGCAGGTCAAGAATTCTCATTTGCACGAATCAGTCTTGCTTGTATTTGCTTACAAAAAACAACGACGGTCTGTGTGCTGGTTGCTACCGTAAGGAAAAAAGTGGTCGCTCGTGATCAAGTCGGTTTGAAATAACCGTTTCGCCACACTGAGCTTCAGAGCGTAGGTTCCCTAAGGAAAGAAGTGTAGGCGAAGCGCGTTATAGAACGACCCGAAGAGTGAATAGCAGTGTTGATGAGGCGGGTTGCAGTGAAGAGCTATCATGATCGAGTGAAACGCTTGGGTTTTCGAATTCGGTTGAATTTTACACCAGCGTAAGGGAGAAGGGTTAAGAGGATTAGCAATAATTGCTAGCAATTGCTAGCAGTAGCTAGCACTACGCTATCTAGAAGATAACATTCTGCGCCTCCTACATTTTGGTGCGAGCTGTGATTCAGAAATGATCCCTTTTCTCACTGTGAACTGAGATACCGAATGCAACTCCACCAGTCTTGACATACAGAATGATGATTCCCACTCGCCCAGGAATAACCGTGTTGATGTTCTGTTCATGACCGTTGGGTCGACGGCACTTGCACGCTTGGATTGCTATTATTGCGGTGGAGTAGGAAGCCTTACTGGTTTATTTCAGGTACGTCGGTCAGGCCCGCCATATTCTCATCTCGGCGGAAGTTTTGTGTGTTCCTTTATCTGTATTTCGCTGCGTAGCGCCACCGTTTTGCAATCTCTCATTAAAATCGCAATCGGATTGCAATATCTTTATTGATAGTGCATACAATCAGAAGATGCGGTTCGAAGCAATTTGAAGACGTTGTGGCAATGTTTACTTGCCACCGTGAGTTATATCGGTATTGTAATAGAGAACGGTCGGATCGATGGACTTGAATATGATGGTATGGTCGGTTGCAAATTGCAATCTGCTGGGAATTTGTTTGGAAAAGGTCCATTCAATTGCAATCCCAACGAAGGTGAGCAGAAAAACTTCTGATTGCAATTCTGGTATCGTCATCAGACAACAATCCAAACTGTTTGGAGCACACCCATCTTCTAGTTCGATGACGGACTCGCAGTCACTGCGGAAAGGTTGCCATTTTACGCTCCGGAATCTGCATGACAGAAGCGCTTGGAATATACCTTTGTTAACTACTCGAATTTGACTCGAATGTGATTGTCACCAATCGTGGACTAAAAGCGCTTACTCGAAGTCTGTTTCAAAATCATATCCCTCGCGCAAATTTTCCAAAAATCGACGTTTTGGCTACAGTAAAACTAACAAAATCAGTGTGAAAAAATTTTCAAGTAAAAAAACTGTTTCAAAATCATAACCTTTATTGCATCCTTTTTATTCTAACGCGAGTTCAGTAGTTTATTTTTGCTCCTTTAGCCTGTATAACACTTATACAACGCTTTGGCATTGATTCTATAAAAGGATTGATAGCATTACAGTCAATCTTTTCCCAGCAATCTTTGATACAATTTTTCAGATCAAAAACTGTATCAAATTGCCTTCCTTGCCCATAAACCATTCGGGCCAACATTCCCCAAATGTTTTCGATAGGGTTGAGGTCAGGAGAGCGCGCAGGCCATTCCATAACCGACATATTTAGACTATTGAACCACTGTTTCATAAAATTAGACTTATGCACAGGTGCATTATCTTGCTGAAAAATGAATTCTTCTCCATGCATACAGTATGAAAAAGGTAAAAGATAGTTTTCTAGAACCTCAGCATACTTCTCAGAGTTCATTGTTGTTTCAACAAAAGCCATATCAGTTGCTCCTTTAGTGGAGATTCCAGCCCAAACCATTACTGATGCGCCTCCTGAATGCCTAGTCACAAATTCCTTCTTTTCTTTTCGTAGATCATGCCAATAAAATTTATAGCAATCTGGACCATCAAGGTTAAACTTTTTTTCGTCGGAAAAGATAACATTATTCCATTCAGTTTTCCAATAAGCCTTTTGAGCACACCATTCAACTCGACTTTTCTTGTGATTATCTTTTAAAAAAAATGTTTTCCTCATTTTTGTGTACTTGAACAAATTTTGACGGTTGACTTTACGCCATATTGTAGATCTTGATAGAGGAAAATTTAGGTTTTTGACAATTTTCCCGCAAGATGAAGTGTTGCGACATAGTTCTCGCTTAATTCCGCGCTTATCGGCCGGGGATAGTGCCGTAGGACGGCCGGTTGAACGCTTTGTTCCGTATGTAGCGGGGTTTTTGATGAAGTTGCTGATTGTTTTTGGGCTGCGCTTGAGTTTTTGGGCTATATCTGCTGGAATCATACTCTGACCTACTAATTCCATGATTTCGAGCTGTTCAGAGCGTGTCAGAGGTGCGCCACGAGCCATAATTGAGCGAATGATTGTATAAAGGATATACTTTTGAAACAGTGTTATTGACTTAGTGGTTTTTATTTGTTGTGAAATGTGCTCTACAGTACGTGAAATGCCTTTTTGGCGCAGTTTTTGTAAAGGGATATGTTTTTGAAACGCACTGTACTAGAATTGCCGCATTACTTCACCATGAAGTCTATGGAGGGGCCCTCGCAAGCTTCTCAGATTTTATAATCAAATAGCTGTGCTGAGAAAAAGAATATTGTTTGGCACACTTTGGCACACTTCCGCAAGGGAATCGAGACCACAATCCACGGTATAAACAGTGAAGTGTCACAAACTTATTGTGAGAAGGTTTTGCACTGTGGGAACTCGCTACAAGTACAGTCGTATCCGCCCCTCTAGTGTTGTGGCCACGGCACCTCCCTTTAGCTCAGTCGAAACATGCACAATAGTACAGGGATCATTTCCGGCATTCCATGATTTACTACATCATTGCGTTGTAAGCCACACAAACACCTGGTTTTGCGAGCTCATAAAACTCATACGGGAGCACAAAACGGAGAAGATCTGTCGTCGGTATTCGGTAACGTTGTAGAAGCACGAAGTTAATTTACTCTTAGACCTAATTGTTCTAGTTCTCTTTGCCTCTTTGCTGAGCATCGAGATATCTTGGGTCGGCATGTATCGCGAGTATAGTCATGTAACGCAGACGTCGTTCGCGTTTCCTGATATTGCAAGTCAGCATGAACCTGAAACCAAAAGGCATACATTCGCTCTTCAGGGCGTCCAAGGTTGTTAAGCAGTCAGAAAAGTCCCGTAGAGCTATTCTCCCTGTCACGAGGGAAGGATACTAGTCGCGTGTAAGTGAAGACCACGCGGAGTCTCCTACCGAGATACATGGAGGGCGCACATCCGAAAAAGAGCCCAACAGCGATGGCTGCTGGGTAAGCTGCACCACCACCCAAGGCGCACAACAATGATAGACACGCCCGGAGACAGCAATATATGTCTGGTGCCGTTATTAGACTGTTGCAATGACCACATACTCAATTTACATTCGGAAAACGCAAGCACAGCCTGCAATCAAGCACACCAATCACCAGTTAAACCACCTTCCACAGCCGCCACCACGGCCGCCATTGGGTGCCAGCCTTTCAAAAACGCTAACCTGCAAGGATCAGCATGGAAGAGCAAACAGACATTGTGAAAGGCTCACAACACGATGGTTCCCGGTTTCAAGCTGGACTTCACACCCTTGTGAGGAAGAACAATCGATGAGTGTAAGTGGAATTCGTCTTTGACTGTGACGTCCTCCCCAAGAACGGAATTTTCTTCAATACGGACCCATTTTCCTATGCTTGATTCCCAACCAATTATACTCTTTTCAATAAAGGAGTGCATACCAATCTTGGTGCCTGGTAAGATGGTTGAGGACTTGATTCGTGCACCATCCCCGATAATGCAATTAGCTCCAATGACGACATCTGGACCAATGGAGCAGCCCTGTCCAATCTTTGCCGTGGGATGCACCATGACATTTCCCGTGTACCTTTCCCCAGCGACGAGCGCTTCCGGATCCCGTTTTGAAAGAGCTGAGAGCTTGAGAGACTGGCCGATGAGATAATCTTTTGGCTGACCTACGTCGGCCCAGAAGCCTTTGAGTTCCATGACGTACAGCAAGCCATCGGCAGCCATCGGCGGGAATACTTCCTTCTCAATAGAAGTGGGTTGCAATTCAATACGATCAAATACCTCCGGTGTGAGATAGTAAATACCAGCATTAATGTAGCGCGAGATGAAAGTTTTAGGCTTTTCTACAAAGTCCTTAATACGGCCGCTCTCTTCGTAGAGGATGACACCAAACTTAGACGGATCCTCCACGGGGGTAGCCATGAGCACTCCTGCGGCATTTGTCTTCTTCTGGAAGGCAATCATATCCTCGAACGGATACTCGCACGATACATCGGAGTTCAAAACAAAGAAGGGCTCACCATCGTTTAGGAAGGGCTCTGCGAGCTTGATGGGCCCGGCAGTACCAAGCGGCTCCGTCTCCTGCGACGTGGAGATCTTGATTCCCAATTTAGCAGCTTGTTCCTTGAGGAAGCTCTGCATCTTCTCGGGCTGATAATTCACGGCAAGCACAACTTCAGTGACACCGACGGCGACCAGGGCCTCAATCTGGTGCAAGATCATGGGCTTGTTGCAGAAATGAACCAGCGGCTTGGGCACAGAAAGAGTGAGGGGACGAAGACGGGTGCCAAAGCCACCGACGAGAATTAAGGCCTTCATTGCGAGGGTGATTTGAAAGAGCGGAAAGAGCTGGGCAGGTTGCGAGGTGAGGAAACAAGTAGGAGCCCGAGGTCGCGTCGAGAGCCTCAGGGGGGCAAACCAAGCTGTGCAGGAGATGGCACAGCATTTGTTAAATACAATGAGCGGCTTGCGAGGGATAAGCGGGCTGACAGTGTGCGCGTGCTGCGCGTTGTGGGTGCCTGTGATGTGGGAGGGGTCTTGGACGGGGGTACGCTTGCTGACAGCTTCGCGCTCCGTGTCGAAGATGCGTTCGGAATTTTGTGGCCTGGGACTCGCTCTTAGAGGGGCATGTTCCGGTGGACGGCGAATGGCGGTGGCTTACAAGGCGACGGGCGTTGTCCTCGTTCAGCTCGCGGCCTGACACTTTGCTTTGAGCTTGTGGTGTGGCTGCTGGAGGGACCACTTTACTAACCGTTTAGTGCTGTCAACGGTTCTCATTCGACGATCGCGGGACGTTGCTATTGAACTCGTGAGCTATGGAGTGCATTCTTTGGTCAAATCGTGGGGAACGGAGGGCAACGTGATTTGGAGGCACCAGACAGTTCATCATTGCCAGTACTACCGCCTCATTGACTTGAGTTAATACGGCGCGAACTGTCGCATCTGCCACGTCGTGCCCGTCACGTATGACCACTACCGATTTGTGCAGCGACTTCGTCACACTGCCGAATACACATGTTCTGCCTACCACAGCTAGGCATCCTAAGAACCCGTCCGTTTCCCGTGCCGTGGATGGCGCCCGCGTGTTTACAGACCAGATTCTTTCTTCCACCACGTCTAAAGAATTGTATATCACTTCTTGCATCTGTATCCAACCTGTGTCGTCTGTTTTTTCTTTTGTTGGGTTGAACACGCTCATGTACATAAGAGCGTTCTGCGAGTAGAGTTAATAGAATGTTATTTGTCGTTCGCTTTTTGCTAGTTGCGGGTATGTCTTTTCCACTTACATTTGGCGCGATTACTGCGATGCACACCACATGCGGACGCTTTGTAGGGGGCCGTTTAAGCATTGGTCGAGCGTTCAGGGTCTGATGCGTGCGACCGTTATACGCCTTAGCGTCTTCCATGTGCACGTCCTCCATTTATTTTCTCTTAGTCTACCAAGCCAGCAAGCGATTACGAAGCGTACTTTTACTTTCTGTTTCGCTCTAATCCCACTTGCTACCAGGTTGTACCCGGCCTTCCGCGTTCACGTCGTCGTGACACGATGTCTTGTTGACATGCTGTCTGCCTGTCAGTGCTCTCGTGTCCATCCGCCACTGGTCTGCACTAGGTTGAACCATCGTGCAACACCGGCGCTTCCACACTTCGGCGCCTTCACATCACGCTCTTGACTTTTTTTTATCACTCAAACTAGTAGCTGAGCACATGTTCCCCCACGGATATGATGGGATGCACAATCTCGCTCTCTTTGAACTCAAATATTTTTCTCACGGGTCACCGCGAAATTCTGCTCCATTTTGAAATGATAAAAGCTCTTACGAGAGCGCAAACTTCTTGGTCAAACTCCTTGTATCAAGTTAGATAGCTATGAAATTGCTCCCAGCCTGTTTCGCAGTGCTTTCATCAGCCATCGTTCCAGTAGTTTCAGAACTCAAGTGCTGTGTCATGCCTCTTCTTGACATCAGCTTGATAAAGCACACGTAAACGGTCTCATTACCATCACCGAGGAAACAGTTATCGCCGAAACTAGACGACAACTTTCACCATGGCTCAGAGAGTAAAGGATTTGATAAAACGATCAGGTTCAAGGATTACAGCTTCACAAGGTTCTGTCAAACATATAGGAACGACGCCATATCGCTTTCGAATCGATATATTTGTATCAGTCGTTGAAAGAGTTCTGAACGCTGCGCAAATATGTGTCACGTGCGAACGAAGAGGAAACCGTCATGGCACGCAACCAGCACAAGTAGTAAACGGAAAGGCTGAGATTGGAGAAACAATAAGCTTGGAGTGCACCTTATTTCGAAAGATACCAAAAACTGGAAAAGGAGCTGCTGCTTCTGCGCCTCCTTCACCGTCAACTGATACTTCCGAGCTGCTATTTGATGAGAAATTGGCAAAGGTTGTGTTGAGGAAGGGAGCGGTTGACGGGAAGGCATTAGGAAAGATAGCTGTCGACTTTTCAAAGTATATTAAGGGAACTACCAGCACTGTATTTGCAGACCTTACCCTTTCAAATGGTTCAACAGTCATCACCAAGATTGAAGCCACGATGCTCCACATCGGCAAGAAATCGAAGACTGGTTCTCATGCCGGCTCCGATACTTTGTCTGAGATCACAGACGTTTACCGGGATGACGATTCCATTTTCGGAGACCACGTTAGCGAAGACCTTGGTGATCTCGAGCAAGTCACAAGGTCGTCGAACCCTTTAGCTAGGACTTTTTGCTCGAGCCCAGCTATGAGTCCTTCCTCCACTCTTACTTCCGCAGACTCACCACAGCGACTGCCTTCTGCTAAGAGCAAGGCTAATACTTTTGTTGGTACCATTCCAAACCGGCAGAAATCGCTTGCCACCGATTCGGTGAACAGCCAAGAGTCGTCGCATGAGCTATCACCACTTGAACACTCAAAGCGTGAAAAAGGACCGGATGGAATGAGGGAGAGTCCTTCCCTAAGAGACAAGTTGAAGACCAAGCTAAAGGAACGAAAAGGAACTAAGCGAATCAAAGAACACAAGACTGACGAAGCAGAAACAAGATCCACTCCCCCTGTCAAGAACGCTACCACAACCCCGTCGAAACGAGAGAAAGAAAAACATGCCATTCCACCGGAATTACTCTCTGAACTGAATGAACTCAAAGCTCAAACAAAGGCGTTAAAGAAGGAGAACAGCAAGTTGAAAAATTCCAACCGAAACGCTCACGAGGAGATTAACGCGCTCAAGGCTGACTTGGAGGCCCAGGAACTAGACCTGGAGGATGAAAAGAGTAAATCGGTGAGAGAAAAAAAGACCGTTGTCACCAAAGCCGAACCAGAGCTTTCCAACACAATCAAAGAAAAAGACAGAAGAATTGCAGAGCTCGAAGCCCAAAACGAAAGCCTTCTGGAGGAGCTAGAAGAGCATCACGAGGAAAATGTTGAGTCCACCAAGCTGCATGAAACAAGCAACAACAAGATCAAGGCGCTTAAGAAAAAGATCGAAGAGCTCGAGATTGCACTTAAGAGAGAACCACGCTTCCTGGATGTCGTGAACGAATTGAAGGTGACAAAAGTATCTCTAGCGTTGGCGAATATGGAAAAGGAACAAGCCTTATTTCGAATGCAAGCTATGCAGCATAAGCTTGGGTTCATCACTGAAAAATAGTACTCATCACAAGAACAATAAACTCTGTCTAGTCACAGCCGATGTAACTCTATTTTACATTAGCCTTATGGCGAATCTGAGCCCAGCTATTGCACACAATTCCAATGCCTCACGTGGAGTGATGTGAACAACGTTGATTGCATTTTCCAAAGCTCGTTTCGCAGCCTGCACCACTTCATCCTCATCTGAGGTAGCGACGCACTCAAGCGCATCGAGTGCTTCTTGATGCTCCTCCTTCAGCGGGGCATTAGGTCGAAGAACCTTGCTGGCAGCCATCTGCAGCACGACGCCACATTCCGCACACGATGGCAGGAATTTAGGGGGGTTTCGCGACACGGCGGTGAAAGTAGATACGAACATAGATGTATCGTGTGCGACTTTTCTCGCCATGCGCGCCATGTGTGTCGGGCTTAGAAACCCATTGATCTCAGCGGCAACAGCCATTGCATTCCGGCTGCCACCCGCGAAACATTGCAGCACAATATCATAAAAGAAGAATGCATCCAGCTTTGAAGCTACAGCACGCCAGATAGCAGATGCGGACTTTCGACAAGGAATACCCGTCTTCACCCCACCCAGCATGCTCTCCAACGAAATAAACGGGTTAACAAGAGACTCTGATAAATCATGAGTTAGCACAATGGCCGCATCGGGTGCCTGAATTTCTCCAAAGCGAGTTCGGTCGGCATAGTCAGCGCGAACAGCTTCAATGAAGGTGCTCGCAATCGCGTCTGTAGTTATTGTACTGTTAGATGAGTGAAGCGCTCGTAGCCGTGATATTTCGTCTTCATAAAAGCCTTTGCCCGATCGATGCTCCTGCGCCATGTAAAAGGGGTCAAGGCTCCGATCTTCCAGACCATCAGCAATAAGATGCGCCAAAAAAGAGGCGCGCGTGCTTCGTTGAATTTGCTCAACAGAAAGGTCCTCATAGTCGGTTTCCTCAACTCGCTCTTTTACTCGCGATCGAATGGCCTGCAGCAAAGGAAGCTCCGTGAGTTTGAGGAATGTGGCAATGCGCTCTTCACTGTCCAGCGCCCTCGCTTTCTGACTCGCACTTCCGACATGATTAACAATTTCCTGACAAAAGTATTCAAGATGCTCACGCGTGACGACCGCACTTTCCTGTGACATGGTAGGGTCCTGTGCGTGTTCGTCGGGGTTCGTCAAAGCCTGGTCCAGTAGAGAGGTTACCTGTGCGTCAGCAATCCTGAGCTCAGAGCTAGCCCAGGAGGTTAGGAAGGATTCATTCATACTGAGCACATGCAGAGACGAGAGAAAAGCCGGGGAAGAGGAGGAGGACAACGGCTGCGCCTGAATACGAATGATACCCGAGCGCAGCTTGGCGTCAAACTGTTTGGCAGTCTCCGAAGCGTGAGCGATGAGCATGTCCGCATCAGCATCGTTAGTAGAGGTTCTCAACGCCAACTCACAGTCATAAGCGATCTTCTCGGCAAAGACACGACAAAAGCCCTCCGCAAACTTGACGTCGGCGCCCTGCGGGCCGTCGATGTCGACCTGGCTCAAGAAAGGGGTAGCCTCTCGAATGCGATCAAGCGCAAAGTCGGCGGCCCACTCTGGGCGATCGAAGCGAGACGTGGCCCTCTGGGGATTATGATAGGAATTGGAGGAGGGTTGGGTATCAAGGCTCTCCAGGAAATGGTATCGGAAGCGGGCGAGCGGGGCGCGCAGAATGGCAGCAATGGCCCACGAGTCCGAGAGGGCGCGATGCCACTTGGTTCGATCAGGAATGTAGTCGCCCTGGTCTGCGACGCGCTGCAGCTGACTGAGCTGATTGACGTAGAAATTGATGGAAGAGATTACGTGAGAGTCGGTTTGCGGCTGCGGGACGTTCATGGGCCAGCCAAAGTGACGGAACTCGTTGTCTAGAACGTTGACAAAGGCAGCACGGGCCTTGACGACGGCATCGACGGCACGGTTCTCAATGGAGGTGACGATTCGTTGATTGGTATGAAAATCATCAGCGAAAAGATACTTGGATCCCCTGCGTCGCACAGCGTCGACTTGTTGAATAAGAAGTTTGATATTGGCGGCCACGGTGTGCATGTGCGTGATGGAACCATCTCTTTGATGCAGGGCGAGCGGGCGCAAGGCGCGAATGTAGGCATCGGCTATCTGTCTGCATTTGGCAACGGCCAGATACTGTCTGCGTGCGTCGGTGAGTTGACGAAAGTTGTGGAGCAGATCGGCAAGCTGGCGGGTTTGCTGATGGTGATCAAAGAGAACGGTGGTGGCGCGGTGGCGGATATCGTCCAAGGTGATGCGAGCGTCGGCCAGGGCGGCGTCGGCGGTAGAGCGCAGGGCAGCATCGGCCTTGAAGGCTTGCGGTGAACGCACGACGTTGGCTCTCTGCACATCGCACAGAGCGGCTATGGCGGGCACCTGTCTGAGCGCATTCTATTACGCATGATGCAACACAGCAAGGGGGACGGGTGGGGGTGGAGGGGCGGTTAGGATGAAACACGCAAGCAAGACGGCGACGCGGACGGGAGCTTGGCAACGTACGGTGTCTTTGATGGTGCGCTGTAGGTACGGCCGCACGCCGCCGGCCTGCAACACGCGCGAGCCCAGATCCTGCTGCGCCGACGAGAGAACCATGAACCAAGCTCAGCGCACGGGGCGCATGCAGAGCGCGCGGGAGCCACCGCCGGTGTGCGTCACTTTCGCTTGGTCTTTGCCAAGCGAATCGAAAGCGCAGCACTTAGCTTTGCGCACACACACCAAACGCAAGGCATTTCTCACCTTGGCGTGTAAGACGTGTGCCGATGTGTACGATGTGTATGATGTGTACGGTGTGTATGATGTGTACGATGTGTGCGCGTGAATATCGTGTACGCGTGTACGATGATGTGTACCATGTTAACCGGTGTGGGTCGCTTGCTTGGAGCCAAGCTAGCTAGAGAGTCGGCAGGAGTCGGCAAGAGTCAGCGGAGTGGACGAGAACATGACAGCACACACACGTCTCGGGGGGGTGCGCTGTGACGGCGAGCTTGACACGGCGGCACCACGACGGCGAAGCGCGGCGGTGCCAAACTATGAAAGTATGCGGCACTCGAGGCACAAACGAGGCGTGAGATTTTCAGCGTGAGATTCAGCGTGAGAGCGCAACGGCAACACCACCACTAAGCACTCGGCCTCGCGCGCCCCTTCGTGCCACACATGTCTGCGCCCGAGAGCGTCCTCAAGTTGACCACCTCAACTTGCCCTTCGTAGGTACTGTACATGTGTATGCTTTTGAAAGCCTCCCGCACCCGACTCACCGCTGTGCGCGTGGCTCGCGCGTACCTTCAGTCTTGCTACAACAACGTGCGCGCGTGCCACGCGCGTGTTGCTTTCGATTGCCTTCTCTCTCCACTTTGCTTGCACCACCCGCTTTGTCTACTTCACCCGACCCCCTACACACCACCCCCTCACCACCTCCTCCATAACTCCTCCATAACCCCCTCCCCCCCCGTCCGCTTCTCGCCCTCGTTTCCCGTTTTCCCACTCCCTTCTTAATCTCCATCATCATCTCGCCCCCCCCCCCTTTTCCTTCCATGGCGCTCGCCAGGACCTCCACACCCCCCGCCTCCTCCGCCACTCATGCGCACCAGCTCGCACTACGTCGCTCCGCCTCCGACTTCGAGCTGCACCACCACATGCATAATCTCGAGACCGCCGCCGCCGACGGCAACCTCGAAGCCATGGTCACCTTAGCCGCGCTTTGCCTCAACGAATCTGGCACCGTACTGTACGACCCGCAACGCGCCGTCCGCCTCTACGAGCGCGCCGCTGGCTCCGGCAGTCTCGACGCTCTGTACACTCTTGCCTGTCTCTACGAAGACGGTGCTCACAACGTCCCGCACAATCCACAGAAAGCAGTGCGTCTGTATGAAACCGCCATTGCCGGTGGTAGCGCCCAGGCCATGCATGGCTTGGCTCTTCTGTTGGAGGAGGGAAGCGAATTTGCTGGAGAGGACAGCGTCCCGCCTGATCCCCAGCGCGCTTTGTGTCTGCACCAGGCTGCCGTCGATGCGGGCAGCCTCGATGCCCTGCACAGCCTGGCAAGACTGCTCCGCTACGGCGTGCAAGGCATTGAAAAGGACCCCAATCGTTCCATCCAAATCTATGAACGCGCCATTGAGCTCGGCAGCAGCAGCGCCATGAACGACCTGGCCCATCTACTGGAGGACGGTACGGACGACGGCAAAGTAGATCCTGATGTATTGCGCGCCCGCGAGCTCTATGAACGTGCCATTGACGAGGGCCACACCGGCGCCATGTGCAATTTGGCACGCATCTTCCGCGACGGCAACTCTCAAATTCCCGTTAACACCGAGGCCGCCGCCACCTTGTACGAAATGGCTATGAATAATGGCCACAAGTCGGCCATCTGTCCCCTGGCCGCCATCATGGCCGATGGCTCCCACGATTTTGAGCCCGACATGCAGCGTGCCATCGCGCTGTACGAACGCGCTATAGAGGTGGGCGAATCCGACGCCTACTTCTCACTCGGCTTCCTCATGGAGGAAGGTCGGCCTGACCTCCCACAGGACCTTGCGCGCGCCATACAATTGTATGAACAAGCCGCCGAGCTGGATGACGTTCTCGCCATGGATCGTTTGGCGTACCTTCTACTTCATGGAGCCCCGGGCGTCCAGACCGACCACGAACGTGCCCTGGAGCTTTACGAAAATGCGGCTGATATGGGTAGCTCGGCTGCCATGGTCAACCATGCGCTTGTGCTGGAAAGAGGCACTGACGAAATTGAAGCCGATCCTCAGAAAGCGTTGGATTTGTTACGCACGGCCGCCGACAGAGGTTATCCGGCCGCGCTCCTGAGACTGGCCACTATTGTGTTGAACGGGGCTTATGGTGAGACGCACGACCCAGAGCACGCTGTTGACTTGCTTGAGACCGCTGTGGACCGCGGCTCAACTCCAGCTATGATTCTCTTGGGTGAACTGCTGGAAGGTGGACAGTACGGAGTGCCCAAGGATCTCACCCGAGCCGTGGAGCTATACGAAGAGGCTATTGACTATGGCGATACTTCTGCCGCAAACAAGCTGGGACAGCTTCTTGAGGAGGGGGCCGACGGCGTGCCTCAAGACGCTGCCAGGGCATTGAAACTATATGAAAGCGCGGCCGATTGCAACAATGACGAGGCGTTTTTGCTCTTAGCAAATTTGCTGGAAAAAGGCGCTCCTGGCGTGGAGAAGGACTCAAGCAGAGCTGCGGAGCTGAGAGAGATTGCCAAACAGCGGGAGTCGGGATGGTAATTCGAACCTGCCTGTTTGGTGTTCATGCTCAGGACGGTGCAGGGCCTGAGTTTGCTGCACTGCACCATGGGCCAATATATCTCAAAAAATCCCCCAAGCTTTGATGGTGCACAATTTTGCATGGAGGGCGATGGAGGCGGTGATGATCATGGTTGTTCTTCGCTAGCTATGTCCGACTGGACTGAAGGTGCGGAGCGGGGTTCGGTGTACGGCGGGACTGGTAGGATTGTGTATCAAAAGAATAGACCTGTAGACATACATTTGATTTAGACTCGTTCGTGGGCTGAGCTTGTCGTACTCCCTACATCATGAACTTGATGACATGAATATGAAGAGTGGCGTATATGTGCTGAAGGCTACGTCGCGTTTTCATACTGTACCACGTTCGTCTTCCAAATATAGCGGAATGTGTTTGAATTTCGCGGCGCATGTTTCCATACAGAAGATGGACATGCTACACGCTTCAATCAATTAGGCTGATGGTAAACATTAGACGTGGGTGCGTGGCTTAATCGTTGGCTAGAAAAGCATGAAGATATTTGGATGCTGGAAGGAGAGGAGGAGTTGTTGGAATTGGGGATGGGGATGCGGTGCTCCGGAGAAAGGATGGAATTGCGATTCTATTGGTCCACTGTTTACCCTGGGTATCAATCTTGCAGTCAGCTATCGT
This sequence comes from Agarophyton chilense, assembly GCA_030374765.1. Taxonomy (NCBI): domain Eukaryota; phylum Rhodophyta; class Florideophyceae; order Gracilariales; family Gracilariaceae; genus Agarophyton; species Agarophyton chilense. The sequence continues at coordinate 263,343 of JARGXX010000006.1, forward strand.
CGGCAGGGTCATCCCTTCATTTGTGGTTGGTGTTCCTTGCTGTCGCCAGCTTTCAAAAAGAGAAGAGAGACGTATTGAAGCATTTGCTTGCGCCGCTTCATATTTCCTTTTCTGTTTCGAAGGCTGACCTCTCTCACCAGTGAATACGGCACAAAGCGACCGAAAGCTGTCGTTCGCAACTTGGTAGCTGTAGGCAGCCAGTTCCCACATTCGTGTTGTACCGGGAAAAGTGATGAAGTAAACTCAGATGCGAGCAAGAAAGCCGGAAGGTACTCTCATTTGTTCATTTGTTTGAGTCAGCTTTGACGCGTTTTGTGGCATGGGAGTGCTGCTTTTATTTTTAGATTAGCGAGAATGTCAGTGTGAACAAATGCCAAACGCGTGACAGTAGCGCGCCGTCTGCGGTTCGTTCTGCCAACGTCTCCAACGGCAGTCATGCTCTCGTGCGATCGCGTGCCCTTTTGGAGCTTGTTCAAGACAAACTTGTGCTTTCCCTGATAAAGTTGCCAGCCTAGCCAAAAACATGAATAAGATGTACACCTCACACGTTTTCCAATACTGATTGATTCGCTTTACACCGAGTATGGACTTGGCCGTTCGATGCATTCCACATGTTTCCTCATAGCTACCTCCGTGAATGGGTTGTTTATATTTCATTCGCAATACCCCTTGATGACAACCATTTGGGAGAGATCTACAAACTTCAGTCCCTCATCCAACTCAAATCGAAAACCGGCCTCGTCCTTCACGTCGGTAAAATCAGACAGAACAGTATCAAGTCCTTTGACATGCCGCATCACTGCATCTGTGTAGTATATCACAATGTATTTATGTATACAGGTTGAGATCAGGGGGGGGGGGGCCAGTGCCGCCTAATTGGCACAACAGTTTACAGATGGCACGCACTTCCTTCTGTGCTGCACATTGTGTTTGGACCTATCAAAATAAACGATTGATGTCAAGAGAAATCTAACGTGTTTATCACACTGATAGTTTTTGCCGGATCATCGGCAACGCGGTAGGGCGTACACACAACATTCTTTATGCAAGCGCAATGCTTTTGGGGAAAACATATTGCCATCTTCCTTGCAGTTTAACACTTTCACGCTCTGCCTTGCGACGACCCGCTTGTAACACATTCCGTCCTGTCGCAGCAACTAAATGCATCGGAAGAGTCTCATGATGTGCTTAGCTCGTCAATACTTCGGAATACGAATAACAACATGTTTCGATACCACATTTGTCCGGATTTCATATCACACAATTCCAGAAAGAGAGAAAAAACTCCCCGCTGTTGATCTCGAGATACCATATCGAAGAACGAGACATCACCGAAATCAAGTGTGGCTTCTCGAATGATCTCGAAGTATCTTCAAACCTCGCGTTGCTCACCAGTATGTTCTGCGTATATTATTCTTCATCTTCACTACGGTAAGTTCTAAAATCTTTAGTCTTCGTTAATCCATTCATTAAACACCCACAAACACAAACTGCTGTTATTTTCGAGTGCTGTGATGTTTGGTGATCCATCATGTTGGTAAAATACTGCGTCCCGACAATTTTCCAGAAGTATATTTCGGAATGATTACTGTCCATGGGTTGCACGTGCCATATACAAATCTGTCAAGGGGCTCAACGCATCTCCCAAGAAGTGCTTAGCAAGACATATGTTTTTTAAGATAATTCTCCTTTTGCACGCCGGCGACTAGCACCGGCGAGCAAACGGGACCACAGCGTTGAATAAATGTCTCGCTACGCTCCATAATGCTACAACCGCTGTGAAAAAAGAGACATTTGGACTCTAACAAAGAACTTCCGTAAAAGTCTTGTTGCAGAGATCAAAAAACTCTCACCCCAGATTATATATCTCGAGCAACAATTCGTTCAAAGCACCGCCCGCCGCCATAAATCTGATTGTACATATTGTTCGAGCAGCGCTGTTAATAATTGGTGTTTGACAAAAAGTCCTATTCAACCTCGTTTGTTTTAAAAGTTTACCGCGTTGGTAATGACTTTGTTTATTCGCTCTCAGGTGTCGACTTAGTATAATTGCTTGAAACAATCAACGAATATCATTGAGCCATTGACAGAAGCCGGAAAGCCACTAAGAGACTTTCAGTTGTTTTCTCAACATGTACCCATTCTTAGATGAAACCAGTGTTTTGATTCCACTGACTCAAAGAGTCGAAACGAATATGTGGAAACAACTTTAAAACGCCTACTGCACTCTCCAGAAGTCACATATGATCAAAAGTCGTTTAAAACCCATTCTTGTTCAGTTACTTCTAAGAATTGTTACTCTTTACAAATTAGACATTTTATTAAGAGAGCTTGATACAAATCTCTGGCCTTCGTGAAAACATGCTGCAAATCGATCAGTATTCAGGCAAAATGGTTGAAGAATTTCATCGAACCTGTGATGCTTAACTGTACAACAGTGAACGAAGTGGCCATGCTTGGTGAAGATATATATCTCACCGGCCACCCGAGCTATAGACGCGCTCTTCGCCACGTAGCCACGGGGAGGTGCACTTGAGTTGTGTCTACCTATCTACTGAATCCTATCTATCTAATACTAAATTAGAGAAAAGCTATAATAATTGCTAACTGAACCACACTGCAGTACACGGCGAATGCCAGCAACCATCCAGCTTCAACACGTGGCATCATTACCTCCTTGGCGTAGCTCACTATACCACAGACGCACAGAGCGTCTTCGAAAAATTCTGCCTGTTGTTGATCCTTTTTTAATGCAAATGTAGTTGACAGGCCACCGGATTATGGTTCTTTAGTTTTTTTGCCGGATAAAGACGTTGTGCTAGACCACAAATCAGCTGTTCAATATTTAAACCTTCCAGATTTGAAAATAGATTTTGTAACCAAGAACAACCGCAGAAGCGAGAAAGTGATGTTACCGTGATACTCATGGTATGTTTAAACTGCCAGGAGATAGGTGGCAGGCTTTTAATGTGTCCTAACTCTTGCGATGAAGCCGTTATAATTTGTAACAAAGAGCTAGCAAGATAGTGGAACAATCAAACTTGTTTCGAGAGAGTCAACTGTAGCATTCTAGATAAAACTGATTTCGAACGTTCAAAATACTACAACGTCGCGATATGGAATTAATAAGCTATTGTTTGGGCTATCCTTGATTACGAAAAGTTATGAGAATAATTCTGTAATGGAAAGGTTTGGACAGGAGAAATATATTTAGGAAGTACTTTCTTTAGTGTACACTGTAAGGTGCCATCAACATATATTTTATTTAGTATTATTTAGATAATTGTGTAGTGGCACATCACGTTTGTGCATTAGTATACAGTACTTGCTTTTCTTTTTGGTACATGTAAAAGCACAAGGTCCATTAGAGGACGACGTAAGGCCAACAAACAACCAAACTAAGCACCATCTTGGTGAGTCCTGGAAATATTAAAGTGGTTCACCACAAAGGAACACCTATAGTATCAGTTTTTAACCGTTCTGTGCTATAGCTTTTGTTCCGAGGATACAATTTACTATTGCGCGTTTATCGCCCTTTTTATACAGCTTTCTATGTGTGTGTGTGTGTGTGTGTGTGTTTTGTTTCTTTGTTGTTTATTCTACTGTTACCTGGTTATTTGTGTCATCTCAATAGTTGTCGAGCCGATCTCATGTGCATTACGTACTGCCACAACTGGACATCCGCCTCGTGAACACACGTATTATCTCCATTGTTCAGGCACACCTGGATGCTTTCCGCACACTCTCTTCTTATCTAAGAATCATTTCTCGAAAGGTGACACCCGCTCCTCGTGGTTATTTCTGTTGATACCCACTGCACCGAGACCTCTACAGTCTTCAGCGATATACCACATCAACTTCACTTAACTCGACGATGATGTCTCTGCTCTTGTCGCAACATTTACAAAATAACTCTATGTTGAGGAACACTCATCTGATCCAGAACAGACACGAAGCGCTTGAACTGTACTAAGACAAGATACAGCAAATACTGGCTCAAGGTAGGCTTCTATCCAGCGCCCTTACAAGTCGTAAACGCTCACCCCCGATCACTCCGTCACTGTTTCAATTTTACGAAATTCGATAGAGATAATATGAAGGTTGTAAGATGGAAATCGACTCTGACGCACGGTTTCCCATTAATAGTTCACGAAACCGCCAGAGACCCGCGACTCCACTACAGCGTACACTTCTTTGCTCTCCAAAGGCTCCCTGGCACAATTTTTCGCGCGCTTTCACCACTCCTGTCTAAATCAAACCACTAAATTTGCACACAGAATCGTGAACGATTTACTGAAACTCCGTACAACCCCAAAGTGCAGGGTAACATATATCTGCTGCAATTGTAAGGGTGCAGGTATTGAGCCAAAGGCACACATTTCAGATTGCGGCCTGAATCAAGACAAGTTCTACTGCCAGACTCTCAGCGTAAACTTTAAAATGCGTCCGTCAGCCTGTGCCTTCACATATGGAGAGGGAAATTGTATCAGATTAAAGCAGCTTTACTTACTAGTACTCATACCTGTAAACACACTCAACTCATTTTTGATCGATTTTGGTGAAGCCAACATATAGTTTCTGATCGAACTTGACCTCTTAGTAGTGTTTTATTAAACTCTAAAAACTGATGGGTTAATTTATCCCATAGTCGCGATTGAAACTCATAAGTGAGAGGTATAGCCAATAGAATGATTTGAAGCTTTTTTCACAGGATGTTTAGACGCAGAATAAATTGGTGGAAAAAATTGTGGCCCGATTTGTTGGGAAAGCTTTGGTGCGTTTGCATTTGGAACCCTTCCTAGAGAAATAAAACACTGGAAAGGGCACATTTCGTGCCGATCCACGTTTCGGATTTTGCTACTCATAACTGGAAGTCTTTTAGTGACAATACCCCAACATTGGTATGGTTAAGTGGTGTGAGGAAGCGGTGATAACGGTTGAGCCCTGTAAGCTGCCGGGCCCTCAAGCATCTTGCAGATGAGACGTGGACGGGTCGACCCCACGTGGACTCATGTAGATTATTCATTTAATTTAATTAGTGTAATAGATTAACACTACAGTGCCAGAGAGATCTCAGCGCCTCGCCAGTACTATTTACTTGGCTCGAGTGACGCTTCTCCCTTACAGTACGGTAGGCACCGGTAGGATACTAAATAACCCCTTGGTATATTAGTTCCACCCTTTGGTAATCAAGCCATCTTTTCCGTAGCTCCAACCTGTAGGACTACGCAGTAAACGCCAGCCCATTGCACGAAGTACTCTGGGAGTGCCGCCGTCAAGGATTCGAACTTTAGGACCCGCTCTACCACGCTACCACCGGTCGAGACCCGTACGCTGACCCAACCGTCATTGCGTTACATTTTGGTCTCCTGACTTAGAAACCTTTGGAAAAATTGAACGGACCACTGGAACGAAGAATTATCCGGATTCTAACCGTTGGTTTAATTCCCCAACGTACCAGAAGTACAGAAGCAACCGCCATTATGCATGCAGGAAACACACCCAACCGACCCAACCATAGCACTCTTATGGCAGGACTAAGTGCGACTACAACGCTGGCAATGTCGTTTGACCCTCAGGTTGATACCGCTAGAGACCGCAGGAGCACGAGGAGCCAGCCGTAAGAAGTACTGACCCCACTGGATGACCCTTAAAGGATTCGACGAGAACCCACGATGGCCGCGCGTTTACGAGAACGCCTCACCAGGGCCACCTTTAGGCCAGGGACACCTCAAGAAGAAACCCCCCAGACCGAAGGAATTCGAGAAAACCTGCGCCAAGGTGTTGCCGACCTTCTCTGGCCCCGTCTCCGTGAGCTCTGCTCAACCCACGTAGATTCCATTATGGACTTGTGACTCGCTACGGCGATCGCTGACCATACAGATTACCTCATCGCGCGAATCGTCCCTAAGATATTGGAGTCTGACTTTTTCATAGACACTCCCCTACGGGCCGTTCAAGGAGCCGTCACCCGCGAGGCAGGCAATTTGGTCCCTAGGACCACCCTACCACAAATTAACCATCCGGTCTCCATATGGAAACCCCCTACCGAACCCCCAGGAGCGGCGGAATTATCCGCCCCTCGTCGGGAATACCATCAGGAAAACCCCATGGTGGGCCAATCTAGGAGCGGAAGAGAAGCTCCGCGTCTAGATGAGAGACAGGTTGCCCATCAGGAGAATCCAAGGGAGAGACAAGCGAGGAGCAGAAGACAAGCTCCGCGTCTAGAAGAGAAACCGCTGGCCCCACCCGACGGATTATATGACGTACAGCCCCGTCAGGGCTCCACTAGATCTGATAGAGGCATCCATCCTTTAGGTCCCTACTCCGCTGGAAAGAAGAAAAGAAGCAACTGTAGGAGAAAGAAGAAAAAAGTAGCAAGAGGAGAGACCATTCGGACACGAGTGATTCCAAATCGACCTCAACCGAAACGACCGACTCGGAAGTGGATGAGGCTGCAGTTCGAGGCCTCAGACCGCTGACAACAACCAACGAACTTTTCCTAAAGGCTCTAGACTACCGAAATTACTGGCTTGCCGACAGGTCCGCGAAATATTCTGGTTCGGTGGCTCCCAGAATCGCCAAATGGGCCAAACGGATGCAACTAACCATTACGGACAAGTTCCCGGGATACGATCCCATTTCTGTCCTTATGTTTCTCAGTTTGCTCAGTACGGCTTGCGATCAGAACGGTGTCCACCAGGGTGCCACTCTGTACCTTTTCCAATTCTTCCTTACAGGACAGGCGCGTGACCGAGTGGTTTCGAAGAGATCCAGCACAACTGACCTCGTGGATGCTCAAGACCGTGAGCTCCTCAGGTCATACCCTGAGGTTGTTCATTACCTCTTGGAAGCTTTCGCCACGGATGTCGTTATAATGGATTCCCACCAGGAAGTAATATCCTTTAGGCAGAGCTCCAACATGACCGAATCGGCTTTCGCAGACGACCTATGGAAGAGTTCTTACCGATGTGGAAATGTGTTCTCCGAAGGATGGCTTAAACGTCACTTCATCACGGGACTGCTCCCTGCCATCCAAACACATGTGCGCAATTACCACATGGAAAACCTGCAATACACCATCCGAAGGCTCGTTACCTACGCCGAGGGTTATGGCAAAACCTGCAGGACCTCCAGGCGCAACGCTGATATAACCAGAGGACACGAAACTTCATTGCGTAAACCCAACCAAGCCCATTTGGATAGCTCCACGTAGTCAAACATGGATGCTTCACTCCATTACGCCGATTCGGGAGACGTCGTCGCGGTCAATTTCAATGCTCCTCCATCCGGGCCCCCATCGTATACCTCCCAGGTAACTACAGCGACCACTGGACCACCCACACCTAAGTACTCTCCCTTTCCGCCCCACAAGGACGTTTTTGTTCGCTCCCTAAGGGCCTGCTTCCTCTGCCTATCACTGATCCAACCTCGAGACTGTACAAGGTATCTGCCTAAGGACGCACAAAAAACCCTCCTAGACCTAACGGAAGAGAATTACCGGGTGCGGAGATCCGAAGGAATGCATAACAGGGCACATCAACGAACCACAGGGACCCCTGGAAGCTCACGCTATGCCACGCCTCCGGACACCCCGATCAAAGAACCACAGGTCCACGCCATTGTAGATCCTACGGACGACCCCGTAGAAGCACCCTATCTTCAGGAAGAAACGGAAAGCCCATCGGAAAACTCCTAGAGGGACGACTCGAGGCAAATTGTCCCTCCCGAAGCCCATGCCCCATCCAATTGGACGGTCATGAGCCAAAGAGCTCCTCATCTCCCAATACAAACCACCCACAATAGACCACTCAAGATGAACCACAATTGGACCACAGTGACGACCCCGTCTGTATCCTCAGAAAGAAAACTATAAAGTTTGAGTAACCGTAGGACTTCGTTCCAAAAACTCTCGAGTGACCACCGCTGTATTGGACACAGGCGCTGTTTCCAACTTGGTCCATCCTAAGCTGCTCCCACTGGGTTTGCAAGATTTCTTTCAGGCAAGGAAGACCCGAAGGATTACCGATGCGTCTCGTAGACCAATGGACATTAAAGGAATAGTACCACTTTACCTCCAGGCCAAACAATTCAAATTCCGCACGTGGTTTCTTGTGTGTCCTAACTTGGGCGCCGAGGCAATCCTAGAGACCTCCTTTATCGATCGATACATTAAGGCCATTTCTCCAGGCCTTAGGAAAGTAGCGTTTTACCGAGCACCTTCCATCTCCATAACTGTTTCAACCCCAGGGCCTGAAGCTAACTGCAAACGAGCGGTTGTCCTCGAAAACACGAAGTGCAATAAGATTCGCCTGTCAAAGGCCATAACGATACCGCTGACGACCCAAATCACTGTATCGGTCCATTACCAGTCCTCAGGTCTTGTAACGATTCAGAACCACCTAAAAACGTTTTTGAAGCACCTTACGTTGATGGCCAATGGAGTAATGGACATTCGCCCCAACAGGTCCTTTTTGGTCACAATCAGCCACTTTCGAGATAAACCCGTGCGGTTACCTAAAGGTACAGTGCTTTCTATCACTCTACCCGCGCCTGTGGCCATTATGGAGGCTTAAATGGATAATCTTGCGACGCCAACTGCCGACAAGGACGTCGAATCTCGGAAGGAGACGGTAGCCATCGGCGAAGAATTCGAAGCCTATAGGCCCCAGGTACTTGATCTTCTCAAGGAATAACAGGCCATGTGGTCAGATAGAGTGGGCACAACCAGAGCCACTACACACCGCATTGACCTTCAGGATGACCCTAGACCACAGTTCCAGCACCCATACCATACCGTCCTTAAAGGAAGGGAAATTGTCGCCGACCAGATGGAGAAGATGCGCAAAGCTCAAGTCATAGAACCAGCGCCTCCTAACCAATCCGAATGGGGAAGTCCCCTTGTCCTTGTGGCGAAGAAAGATGGCTCAGTCCGGTTCTGTGTCGACTACAGGAAGCTGAACGCAGTAACCAAGAGGGACTCATAACCGATACCCCGCATGGACGACTGACTGGATTCCTTATGTGAAGCTGTTGTATTTACCACACTGGACGCTAACTCGAGATATTGGCAAATCCATTTGGCCGAAGACGCGAGAGCGCTGACATCCTTTACCACCCATGAAGGTCTGTTCAGATTTACTCCCATGTCCTTTTGGTTTGAAGAACGCACTAGCCACGTTCCAAAGGGTAATGGACATTATACTGTCCAGATTCAAATGTAAGTTCGCCCTGGTCTATTTGGATGACTTTATAATCTTCTCACGGACCTTAAAAGAACACTTTCGCCACGTGAGGAAGGTGCTAACAATCCTACAGGACGCTCGATTAAAACGGAAACTCCTCAAATGCGCTTTCTTCTAGGCCTCAGTGGACTATCTCGGTCACATCGTCCTCCCAGGAAAGCTAAAGGTGGCCACGCGGACAACAAATGCGATTCGCCAGACTAAGCCTCTTAGGACCCACACGGAACTACGATCCTTCGTGGGCTTATGCAACGTTTACCGACGGTTCGTCCAAATGTTTGCCAAGATCACGGCCCCTCTCAACGCGATGCTGAAGAAGGGAACACCTTCGGAATTCGAAGCCCTTACGGACGACCAGTACGAAGAATTTCAGACCCTAAAGGGCAAATTGCTGAACCCACGCATACTGGCCCTACCAAATCCCGATAGGCCTTTCGTCCTGGACACAGATGTCTCTTATGTCCAAGTGGGTTGTGCACTGCTACAGGAACAGGAGTCACCGAAGCACTATCGACCTTTTGGCTACTGGAGCAGAACCCTCACCAGCGCGGAGCAAAACTACAGTACGACCGAAAAAGAATGTCTAGCCATCGTATGGTCTGTATTGACACTCCGTCCTTATTTCGAGGGAACACGGTTTACTATTAGGACAGACCATGATTTATTCCACTGATTACTTAATATGACTGATGCATCGAGTCGCCTCGATAGGTGGTGCCTCAGGCTGTCAGAATATGACTACGAGATAAACTTTAGGGCAGGCATCAAGCACCAGGCAGCAGATGACCTGTAGTGAATCATTACCGACGGAACTAAGTACACTCCATTGGACGACCTAATTCCTACCCTCTTTACAGATGATGGACCTCAGCAATATACGGAACCAGATGACCTTATGGGTAAGGTGCAATCGGAGGACCCTGAGGTAGAGGAGAACGAAGTATACCTATTGGAATGGGAGACAGTACCGCCCAATTCGGACCCACCTCAGGGCAACGCGATAGCCCTGGAGGAAAAAGAACTCCTCCCTATAACTATTGAGGAACTCTTACAGGTGCAGGTCGAGGACGAGTACTGCAAGGGAACAGCCCAATTGGTAGGAACACTAGAATGCCTGTTCGAATATGACCGATTTGGACTAATTTGTCACCGCTTACCTCTGGATGGCGCACTCCAACGGGTAATACCAACTTCGCTAAGGACGCGATTCTTATACCTCGCCCATTTCCTTTCCTTCGTTTTTTTGGTGGTCTTGGTGGCCGAAGAATGTACTATACCCTAAAGAAGTTCTTCTACTGGCCACTTATGGCGCAGGACCTATGGAAAACCGCATGGAACTGTGCATCGTGCGCACAGATCTGAGGGACTCGTGCCAACCATCAGGCCAAACTGAAGCTCTTCCACGCCAAAGGTCCGATGGAATTTGTCGCAATGGATATACTTGGGCCTTTTCCTAAGATTTCCTATGGGAAACGGTTTGTTTTGGTTATAACCGATAGGTTTACCAAACTTATCCGAGCCCTACTTCTAGGTAAGACAACGGCCACGGATGTCACCACGGCCTTCTTGTCCCACTGGGTATATCCCTATGGCATTTCCCTCTACCTCCTTACGGATAGTGGCAGCCAGTTTGTATCGAGATTCTTTTCGCACGTTTGTGCTACCTTAGGTATCAAACATGTAACCACAACGGCATACCACCCGCAAACCAATGTCCCAGCCGAAGGTTTGAACCGTACCCTTCTGGAACGATTGGTGCACAACTTGTAAGAGCACCAATTGGACTGGGACGACTTTGTTGAGCCACTGGTTCATACCTACAACACACAAATACACGCTTCCACGGGGACAAAACCTTTTGATTTAACGCTAACAAGATTGTCACTGCCGATAGCTATTGACCTTAAGGAGTCCATTATACCCCAAGACATAACCGAAGGAATGAATCCTACTCAGGCAAAGCGCTACTCGCGCCGACGCATCGATAGCATTATCCAATCGGGTAGAGCTGTACTGACAGAAGCCCAACGACGCTACAAAATCAATTGACCTTTGAGGTAAATATAAAGCTTTTGTCTTTTTGCATCTTGTTTTATATTACAGTATAAACAAGAGCCTATATTTCTAAGAATGCGTCCCGGACATGCACAAATGATTCAACTCTTAGATAGACTGCGGGATGGAAGTGTGTTTGTGTATCAACGATTTTAAAAACAGATATCCGTTTCGACCGTTTGTTCTAAATGTACATGAAACTCAGGGCTGTTTTTTGGTCGAAAAGAATGTAAGCCTCCGGAATTGAAAAAAACCCGAAACAAAGCACCAGAGAAATGTTTCCACGATTTCAATTTTCGAGCAATTTTGTAGAGTATCTGGTGGGTATTCATTGTGATTTCTTCTGTTTGAGGTCGTTGCATGAGGTTTGAGGGGTTTTTACTACTTAGATAGAAAAATTCTTATGCAGCTTGTACAATACGGCTTCTGTAAATAAGAATACATATTTATTTCAAAAAAATACCTTTAAGGTTTCTAAAGTACGAGAAAAACAGAACTGTTTTTACCGTGATGCACAAGCTCATTCTACACGTCGTTTGGATAAAAACCGCAGCGCTCAACGAGTGTAATATCTTCTCTTGCAGTGTAAGCCGACACCTGCAGCAGAATTCACCCTTCTGAAGTTGTGCTTGTGTCTAAAGAAAAAAAGAATGATGATGCAAAACCATTGAGCTGTAAATAGGTTGTAAGGCCAATAATCGACAGCAAGGATAAATATTTCAATTGTAATACGTAAAAAATGTATTAAACAAAGATGCTAGAGAACAAGCTGTGCGCTGCCTCTCTATTATAGCTCGTCTGGATCTCCGCTTAAGGGATCCTTAGCGCGGAGCAGAAGAGTCGTGATACTCATATTGTCTCCTTCATTTGGAGTCGGTGCCCACCTCTGGGACATTATATAATAGTATACACAGCTGTGTCTCAGGGTGAGTGCCCAAATAATACATAAAACACACCCAGTGTTAAGCCACTTGTAACGCAAAGACGGTTGGGACAGCGTATGGGTCTCGACCGGTGTTAGCGTGGTAGAGCGGGTCCTAATGTTCGAATCCTTGACGGCGGCACTCCCAGAGTACTTAATGCAATAGGCTGGCGTTTACTGCGTAGTCCTACAGGTTGGTGCTAGGGAAACGGTGGCTTGAAGACCAAAGGGTGGAACTAATATACCAAAAGGGGTTTATTTAGTATACTAACGGTGCCTTCCGTACTGTAAGGGAGAAGCGTCACTCGAGCCAAGTAAATAGTACTGGAGAGGCGCTGAGATCTCCCTGGCACTGTAGTGTTAATCTATTAAACTAATTAAATTAAATGAATAATCCACATGAGTCCACCTGGGGTCGACCCGTCCACATGTCATCTGCAGGATCCTTCAGGGCACGGCGGCTTACAGAGCTCAACCGTTATCACCGCTCCTTCACATATCTCCCTCCTTAGGATTCGGCCGTCATGGCGAAGTCCAAATTGCCTCACACCTTCCTCGGAGTCTGGCTCTAGTTGGACCTATGGATGAACCTCCAATCTTGCCTTCGGGGCCGTAACGTCGTGTTCCTGAGCGTCCTAATGGTCTGCACACGAGAGGTGCCGTGCCCGACATGTCGGCGTCATATGAGCAATCCGGGGGTTAGTTGCTCTCGTTACCAGTGGGCCCGACGGGGCGTCCCATCGATACCATCCTTGGGGGTACTAGTGCGTAAGAGCTCACCCTTGGCGCCAGGTTGGGAATTAGTTTACCTAAGGTACTGGACGCCCACCAAGGGGGGGTTCCTTGCCGCTTTTTCTATCCTTCGGTATTCCTTTGGCGACTCTACCGGAGTCGTCCGACATGAACAACGGTGCGCGCTTCGTCCATTCTGGGTGATGTCGATTATACTGCCCGATTTGGTTTCATCTTCCCTCCTTCCCGTCGCGGTATTCCTCCATTGGTCACGCGCGATGCCACAATCGCCTTATAAGCCCGTCAGGTACGCTTTTCTCCATTTGGAATTTGTCGCTTCCGTCTGTTTTCCTATGCACCTCCCGGCAAACCAACCTGTGGGCAGCGGCACCATGGCTTCGGACAACCAAGCGGGAAGCTCCTCAGGATACCAAGTGGCCTATGAACGCCCCGGGGACCGCTATGACCATACCATCGGACGGAATCTGTGGGCAGTGCGTCATGTCATTCTGCCTTACCGTTGGTATTACTGCCCTGATGGACATTGCCATTGTCCTGGGGAATGCTTTCTCCTGGGTGCGTCGCTCGGTGCGCTACGCCACGGTTGCCCAACAGGGTCAAGATCTGAAGACCGCCATGGTCAATATCCTGCAGTAGAATGCGCAAGCGGTGTCCCAGAGGGTTACTGCCAACTTGGATGCCCGGTATGGTCTCAATATGGGTGACCAGAAGGTTTCCGATGGTGACAATAGTTCTTCAGGAGCATCCCCGATGAAGAAGCGTGCTCGACTCGCTGGGGCCGGCTCGGGTGGTCCATTTAGCTCCTCTGGTGACCCTAGTCCCGGTTTCGCTGCTGCAGGTGCCATCGAGGACGACAGAGTTACTCCTGTGCCGCCCCATTGAGTACGGTTGTTGCTCGGAGCGCTTCCGCGAACCTTGAGTTCATACCAAGGGCTGTTAGGCCTCTGTTAGTTACTCGAGTAAGTTAAGTAAAGTAGAGCTTGTGCTTTTCCAAGGCCTTTCTGGTATCTCAAATGCGCGTGCCCCGGGACGGAGTCCCATCTTGAGAGCGTCCCAGATCTTCCTCAGGTGTCTCCGAAAGACTGAATTTGTTCCCTGATGCGGAAGCTACGACGAACCGTCGTGCTCCGGCGAACCATCGTGTCGGGAGGCGGTTTTGGACGCGTTTTGGGATTATTCGGGTCAGTGGTTGGATTATTCGGACCAATGATTGCCCCTTCCTGAAGGCCGCGCTCCAGGTGTCTGTTTCTGCGCCTATAGCGGGCGATAAAATTAGCTGGAAGGGTTTAAGGCTCTTGCCATGTATCTTCCTCAGGTGTATAGCCGAACGAACGGACGCGGTAGCGCATAGATCCATCTTCTATTCGACCGGCGGAGATGATTCGCTCAATCACATATTCCGGTTGATGTTCATCCTCCGGAAGGAGAGTGTGGTCCAGAGGAGCGAATCCATCGGATTCGGTTGGGTGCAATGGGTCATAGTAGTTGGCGTTGACCATCGTATCCGTGGAGCTAGTCGAGTTCTCGGGAACTGCCTTAGGGGTTGTGGAAACGTGATTGTCGACCTGAGGTCGTGGAGCTTCCGTTGGGCCACGGGGCTGGAACGTTCGTAGTCTGGAGGAGCTGGGAGCTCGTGTGACGCGTTCAATAGACACGGTGTCCTGTAGGCCGTCAATGAGTAAAGTGATGGTGTGTTTATTGGCCTTAAGGACTTTGTATGGTCCCGTAGAGCAGGGTAAGAGCTTCCGCATAGTGTCCTCGAGCTCCTCACTGTCCTTCGGAGGCCGGTACAGGTAAAAAAGTTCTGCTTTCCTAATGGTCTGTGCGCTCCAAACGGCTCTGTCGAAATTGATCTTGTAACGCCGCTGTGCTTTGGGTAGAACAGTTCTGGCCGATTGGATAATGCGGTCAATGAATTGGCGCGAGTAGCGGTTCGCCTGAGTAGGATTCATCCCTTCGGTTATGTCCTGGGGTATGATAGACTCCTGAAGGTCAACAGCTATCGGCGGCGGCGCTCTCGTTAGCGTTAAATCGAAAGGCGTTGTCCCCGTGAAAGCGTGCACCTGCTTGTTGTAGGCATAAACCAGTTGCTCAACGTAGTTGTCCCAGTCCAATTGGTGCTCCGAAATGTAGTGTGCCAATCGGTCCAGAGGGGGGCGGTTGAAGCGTTCGGCTTGGCCATTAGTTTGTGGGTGGTACACCGTGGTGGTGATATGTTTGATACCCAAGGTAGCACAGACATTCAAGAAGAGTTTGGGTACAAACTGGCTGCCGTTATCCGTAAGGAGGTAGAGTGGCATGCCATATGGATATACCCAGTGGGACAAGAATGCAGTGGCGAAATCCGTGGCGGTTGCCTTTCCTAGAGGGAAGGCTCGTATAAGTTTGGTAAACCTATCGGTTATTACCAAGACAAACCGTTTCCCATAGGAAGACCTGGGCAAAGGTCCAAGTTTATTCATTGCGACGAATTTCATCGGGCCTACCGCCGGGGAAAGGTTCAATTTCGTCTGGTGGTTGGCGCCAGACCTTCAGATTTGAGCGCACGAATTGCAGCTCCGTGGGGTTGGCCATAGGTCCTACGCCATTAGAGGCCATTGGAAGAACTTCCTTAGGATCTGGTACATTCGTCGGCCTCCAGGGTGACCAGCCAAGCGAGGGAAGTGGGCGAGGTATAGCAATCGCGTCCTCAGTGACCTTGGTACTACCCGTTGGAGGGCTCCATCCAGTGGTGAGCGGCGAAACAGTAGTCCGAATCGGTCGTAGTCGAATAATCATCCAGGGGTTCCTACCAATTGGGCTTTTTACTTGCAGTACCCGTCTTCGACCTGCGCCTGTAGGAGCTCCTCAATAATCATAGGGAGGAGCTCTTTTTACTCTGGGTTTATTACGTCAACCGGAGGTGGTGTCGAATCGGGATGTACTGTCTCTAAGTCCAATAAGTAGACTTCATTCTCCTATACCTCAGGCTCATTTACTTTGACCTTGCCTATAAGGTAATCCGTTTCCGTATTATCTTCAGGTCCATCATCTGTGAAGGGAGTAGGAATGACGTCGTCTAATGTCGTGTCATCAGTTCAGTCGGTAATGACTCGCGAGAGGGCATCTGCTGCTTGGTGTTTGATAGCAGGCCTATAGGTTATAGTCTGACAGTCTAAGAGACCAACGAGCGGGGCGACTTGATACATCGGTCATATTGAGTAACAAGCGGAGTGAATCGTGCTCTGTCCTAATGGTGAAATTAGTTCCCTCCATTTATGGTCGGCGTGTTAATACAGACCATACGATGGCGAGGCATTCCTTTTCAGTAGTACTGTAGTTTCGATTCGCGCTGGTGAGCGTTCTGCTTCAGTAGCCAATGGGTCGATAGTCGTTCGGTGACTCCTGTTCCTGTAGCAGTGCACATCCCAATCGGACATCAGAGGCATCTGTGTCCAGGACAAAAGGCCTATTGGGTTTTGGTTAAGCCAATATAGGTGGGTTCATGAATTTGTCCTTTAGGATCTAAAATTCTTCGTAATGATCGCTCGTAAGGGCCTCAAACTCCGAAGGTGGTCCCTTCTTCAGCATTGCGTTGGGAGGGGCAGAGATTTTAACAAACCCTTGGACGAAATGTTGGAAAACATTGCACAGGCCCACGAAGGATCGTAGTTCCGTTTGGGTCCTGGGGGGACGACGTGACCGAGATAGTCCACCGAGGCCCGAAGCAATGCGCATTTGCGGGGTTCAGTGTTCCTCCAGCGTCTTGTAGCATTATAAGCACTGTCTTCACGTGTCGAAGATGTTCCTATACGGTTCGTGAGAAGATTATTAGATCATCTAAATGTATCAGGGCGAATTTCCATTTGACTGTGGACAGTATGATGTCAATTACCCGTTGGAAGGTCGCTGGCGAATTCTTTAAACCAAAGGGCACACGAGTAAATATGAACAGACCTTCATGGGTGGTGAAGGTTGTCAGCACTCTGGCATCCTCAGCCATAGGGGTTTGCCCATATCCGAAATTAGTGTCCAATGTGGTGAATATAACTGCTTCACCTAAGGAATCTAAACAGTTATCCAGACGGGGTATCGGGTATGATTCCCTCTTAGTTACTGCGTTAAGCTTCCTATAGTCGACAAAGAACCTGACAGGGTCATCCTTCTTAGCCGCGGGGACAATGGGACTTGCCCACTTGGATTGGATAGGAGGTGCCGGCTCTATGACGTGAGCTTGGCGAATAATGTCCATCTGGTTGGCGATAATTTCCTTACCCTTCAGGCCTGTACGGTAGTGGTGCTTGAATTGTGGTCTAGCAACATCCGGAAGGTCAATGCGGTGTGTATTGGCTCTGATTTGGCCCAAATTACCTGACCACATGGTCTGGCATTCCCTGAGGAGATCAGTCACATGGGGCCTATAGGATTCTAGTTCTGCACCGATAGCGACCGTCCCCTCCCAAGAGTCGACGTCCGCGTCGGGAGATGTACTTGAAAAGCTATCCAATGTGGGCTGCATAATAACTATAGGGTCAAGTAATGTGATGCCAAACACTGTACCTTTAGGTAACCGTATGGGCTTATCTCGGAAGTGGCTGGTACTGACCAAGAAGGGCCTGTTTGGGTGGATGTCTATTACTCTATTGGCCATTAAGGTGAGGTGCTTCAGAACCGTTTTGGGGTGGTTCTATATCTCCACGAGACCTGAGGACTGGGAATGGACCGATACGGTGATCTGGGTCATCGGGGGTATCGTTATGGCTTTCGATAAGCGAACCTTATTGGAGTTAGTATCTTCGGAGATAATTGCTCGTTTGAGGTTAGCTTCTGGCCTTGGGGTGGAGCTCATTGTGTAGATGGAAGGTGGGCGATAGAACGCGACTTTCTTAAGGCCTGGATAAATAGCCTGAATGTAGCGATCGATAAAGGAGGTCCCTAGGATTGCGTCAGCGCCCAAGTTATGACATATAAGGAACCACGTGCGGACTTTGAATCGTCTTAGGTGTAAATAAAGTGGTACCATCTCTTTATTGTTTATTGGTCTACGTGATGCATCGGTAATCCGGGGGGTCTTCCTTGCCTGAACGAGATTTTGTCAACCAAATGGGAATAGCTAAGAATGGACCAAATTGGGACCAGCGCCTGTGTCCAATAAGGCTGTGGTCACTCGGGAGCAGTTGGAACGTAGTCACATAATTACCCGAACTTTATAATTCTCCTTCCTCAGGATACAGACAGGGTAGTTACTGTCTTCCAATTTTGGTTCATTGTGAGTGGTTCAATGGTTGTGGTTTGTATTGGAAGATAAGGAGCTTCCAGGCTCTTGACAGTTCAATTGGTTGAGGCATGGCCTTAAAGAGGGAGGATTTGCCTCGCATCGACCTTCTAAACGTTTTCCAATGAGGTTTCCGTTTTCTCCTGAGAAAGAGGTTCCTCTTCGGGGTTGTCCATAGGGTCTGCAATGGCATAGACCTGTGGGGCTTTTATGGGGGTATCCGGAGGTGTGGCATAGCGGGAGCTTCCAGGTGTTCCGGCGGCTCGTTTCTGTGCCCTGTTAAACATTCCTTCGGATTTCGTACCTTCTAATTCTCTTCCCTTAAGTCTAGGAGATGTTTGCGTGCGCGCTCAGGCAGATACTTCGTGTAGTCACAGGGTCACATGGTTGGACCATGGAATGGCAGAGGAAGCAAGCCCTTGGTGAGCGAACAAACATGTCTTTGCGGGGTGGAAAAGGGGAATACTTGGGTGTGGGTGGTCCAGTGTTCGCGGTAGTTCCCTGGCAGGTATATGATGAGGGCCAAGACGGAGAGACACGGAAATTATCCGCAAGGATATCTCCCAAGTCGGGACAGTGAAGTGATAAATCCATGTTTGATTCCGTGGATCTGACGAAATGAGGTTGGTTTTGTTTACGAAATGGATTTGCGTGTCCTCTAGGTATATCAACATTGCGCCTTGAAGTCCTGTAGGTTTTTCCCTAACCTACGGCATAGGTGACGAAATTCGGATGAAGGATTGTGGGTATTCCATGTGGTAATTACGTACATGTGTCCGAATGGCAGGGAGTAGTCCCGTAATGAAGTGACTTCTAAGCCGTCTTTCGGAGAATACGTTTTTACATCGGTAAGCATTCTTCCATTGGTCGTCTGCGAAAGCCGATTCGGTCATGTTGGAGCTTTGCCTAAAAGAGATCACTTCATTATGGGCATCTATTATAACGTCATCCGTGGCAAAGGTTCCCAAGAGATAATGTATAACCTGAAAATATGACCTGACTAACTCACGGTCTTGAGCATCGACGAGGTCAATTGTGCCAGATATATTCGAATCCATTCGGTCCTGCGCTTGTTCTGTGAAGAAGAATTGGAAAAGGTACAGAGCGGCGCCCTCGTGGACACCTTTCTGATCACAGGCCGTTCGGAATAAACTAAGAAACCTAAGCATGGCAAAAAGGTCGGAACCCGAGAACTTTTCCGTAATTGTTAGTTGCAGCCGTTTGGTCCATTTTACGACTCTTCGAGGTGCCGAACCAGAATATTTCGGAGACCTATCAGCGAATCGGTAACTCCGGTAGTCTAGAACCTTAAGGAAAAGTTCGTTAGTTGTTTTCAGTGGTTTGGGGCCTCGATCGGCGGCCTCATCAACTTCCGAGTCGGTCCTTTCGGTTGAATCTGAATCGGACTCACTCATGCCCAAACGGTCTCTTCTTTTTTCTCTTTCTGTCCTTCTTTCTTCTGCGGTTACTTCGTTTCTTTCCAGCGGAACGGGGACATAAAGGATCGATCTCTCTATCAAATCCGAGGGATCCCTGAGGTCGCTGTACCTCATATTGTCGTTTGGATCGAGCAATCTGTCTTTCTTATAGACGTGGAGCTTCTCTTCTGCTACCAGATTGCCTCTCCATTGAATTTGCTTTGATGGAGTTCCCCGCGAGTGGCGTGTCATACGGCCACTCCTAAGGGTTAGGTAGGGGTTGCCATGTGGAAAGCGGACGGTTGAGATTTGGAGGGGTGCTAGGTATGGCATTGCCTGCCTCGCTAATGACTACTCCTTGAACGGCCTGTAGGAGGGTTTATATGAACAATTCTGACTCCATTACCTTAGGGACGATTCGAGTAATGAGGTAGTCCGTATGGTCAGCGACCGCCAGAGCGAGTCGCATGTACACAATGGAATCCATATATGCTGAGCAGAGATCACGGAGACCGGGCCAGAGAAGGTCGGCAAGCGCTGCGGCCATGTAGTCTCTAATTCCTGCGGTCTGGTGGGGTTCCCCTTGGTGTGTCTCTGGTCTAGAGGTCGCCCTGGTGAGGTGTTCTCGTAAACGCGCTGCCACCGTGGGTTCTCGGTGAATCCTTTCAGGGTTATCCAGGGGGGCAGTACTTCTTGCGGCCGGCTTCTCGTGCTCCTGTCGTCGTTAATCGGTATCATTATGAGGGTCATCGGACATCGTCGGCGTTTTTATCGCAACTTGTCCTGCCGTAGGAGTCCTATGGTTTGGTCAGTTGGGTGTGTTTCCTGCATCCATGATGGAAGTTGCTTCTGTACTGCATGTCCGTTGGAGTATTAAACCAAAAGCTAGAATACATATATTCTCTCTTTCCAGTAGTCAGCTCAATCATTTGTAAGGGATTTTTAGTCGGGAGACCAAAAGGTAACGCAATGTCTGGTGGTTCAGCGTACTGGTCTCAACCCGAGGTAGATTGGTAGAGCGGGTCCTTAGGTCCGTCTCCTTGACCATGGCACTTTCAAAGTACTTGGTGTAATGAGCGGGCGTCTACTGCGTAGTCCTACAGGTTGGAGCTACGGAAACGATAGCTTAAAGACCAAATGGAGGAAGTGATGTACCAAAGGGGGTAATTTAGTATCCTATCGCTGCCTACCTTACTCTAAAGGAGAAGCGTCACTCGAGCCAGGTAAATAACGATGGGGAGTCGATGGGATCTCCCTGGTTCTGTAATGCTAATCTACTACATTAATTAAAATAAAATAATTATCTAAATGAGTCCAGATGAGGTCGGCCAGTCCATGTAGAGTTTGTAAGATCCATCAGGCCCCGGCGATATACAGGACCCAATTGTAATCTTTGCTCCTTCGCAGGTGTAATGAATGTCTTTGAAGTACTGGAGTCTTTTTCAAATTGCAACTGCCAGTACCCATGCGAGAGGTCAAATGTCGCAAAATACCGCGCAGTAGCCAGCTTTCCAAGCTCGTGCTCAATGTTTGGCATTGGGTACTGATGCCTGACGGCAAATTTGTTAGCAGGACGGAGGTCTACTCTACACCGAAAACGAGCAGGATCAGGAGTGAGAACCATAAGTGGTGCACATGCCCACGGTGATGTAGGATTTCACACGTCATACCGTGACGAACGAGATCGTCAACCATGTCCGTCAAGAACTTGATCTGCTTTTGCGAGTAGTTTCATAACCGAATCTTAACCGGACTGGCATCTGGCGTCAGTTCCATCAGTAATGGTCTCAATTGTACTGGAAGACCAGATGAAAACGCGGTCCTGAAAACAGCGATGTTCTTATCAACGATTAAACCAAGGCGATATGCATGTTTGGAGTGTAGTCTATATGTTCGTGCGGTAATCTTCATTTTCTCTACCCGCGCGCCGATTTCGTCGTCCCGGTCCTCATCTATAGGATCCAGCAAGCACGGGTACGGAAGCAGATCTTCTTCTGACCGGGTTACGTAACAATATATACGAGATATGCCTTCCGGTACTTGTACAGTATTCGATTCCACCACATCGGTTTGCGTAACACGATTCATTCGTGCGGCCATTATGCATTTGACAACACCACCGTGATTAAAAGTAATCGAATTCCCTACCATGGACCAGTCCGAACCATCAAGTACCGCTCGTTTATTTTACAGAATAGTTCTGGTGTCGACCTTGAGGTGTTGAAGAACTGGCAGGCAAATGATGAGGTCTTCGCATGCCAATTCCTCGTCGGCAACGAGGAACGTGACGTTGGCCAAAGCGAGCTGCCCAGAGGCCAATTAAAGAACCGCTCTCGGTTTAGAACAAGTGCAAGATAAGGAGAAAGACTATGAGTCTTCGCCAGACTTCAGTGCAACTTGAATCCGAACCGGTTCGATGGGACTCTTTTTTCCAATGCACTTGAACGCCGCTCGCTCAGCGAGTCGACAAGACGTGAGACTTTCATCACTGCCGTCATCACACCGCCCTATACTATCAACTGTAGTCAACCCATCAGAAGTTGTGATTGAACATGATGGGCCATGCAGATCTACCATTTGTTTTATAGTCGGCTGGTGGTTGGCCAAGCGACGAAAACTAACCTTGCTTGTGGCGAATACCAGTGAACTAGAACCAGATGTATGGACGCAAGTCGACTTCGACGGACCGTCTCTTACATTTGCGGCTGCAAGTGCTGCCTGCATTGCTGTCTTTTCCGAATCGGTTGAATCCTCGCAATCTCGAATCCAGTGGCGCAATCCCTGGGATTTACATGGACCATGGGACATGGAGGTGGAGGACGAACATCGCTTCCTTCCTTGCTAACAGATGGTTTACGACTGCTTCCGGTAGAGGTACTCTTTGACCTGTCAGAAATACCCTTGCGATCGTTACTGCTTTCTGACGTTGTTGTGCTGTTCCGGGACGGTGGACCGGTGTCGCCAAATTGAAAACCTTTTGAAACTTTCAGAGCGTGCTCCATAAACTTCTTGAATTCCGGGCGACAGTCGCAGTTTGCGAAATCTAATTCATTACCGAATCGGTTCGGGAGTAGCTTAGGCTTAACAGCGGATAGGAAATGATAAACAGAAAACTTCTGGTTCATCTCGAGTAACCATATTAAACCGTTTGGGCGAAGTAGTTTGTGATAGGAAACAAATAGTGTTTCCATGCGGGACAATGCAGAATTGTTCTTCATGTCAATTACCAGATCGGTACGGAAGAGAGAGTCCAGAGAATCTAAGGTTACTTAGAGTACAGAATCTTTTGCCTTATGGTTAAGATAAGTGCAAAAAACTTGTAGTATCCGCTCTAACGGAGAGAGCAGACACCTGCGACAGCGTTCGGACTGCCGATGGGTCGCTTGCGGCGAAGGAAAAGGGGTGGTAGAGCTACAACACCAGCGAGCTGGAAGTGGGGTGTAAGGCCACTAATTGCCAGCGAGGGTGAACAGTTCAACTGTAAAACGTTGATGGAACGTAGGTACGAGACGGCTCGTGAAGTGGTTGGGGGCTGACTATCTATTATAGCTCGTCCGGATCTCCGGTTAAGGAATCCTAAGCGAGGAACAGAATAGTCATGATGCCCATGTTGTCTCCTTTTCTTGGAGTCGGCGCTCACCTCTGGTACACTATATATTGTGTGCCAGGGTGAGTGCCCAAATAAATATATAAATAATACCCAGTGATCTTCCACTTAGCCAAACAACTTTATGGGTACGGGCCCTAATGGACGTCTAGCTACAGAGGGTAGTAAAACCAGCCACTTGGATCGCCACTACATGCGCCTTTGCAAGCCACTCCACTCGTGATACCACGTGTTCCAACAATGTACCCTGCCTCCTGGCATCCTACGCGGTGTGCCGTTTCATATCACAATGCTGATGATATCACTCACTTATGAGTTCCAACCGCGACTTCGCGAAAAATCATCCTATCGGATTCCCCGACATAGTAGAATACTACATACCCCCCTCGTTAAGCGCGAACCATGGGGGACGCAAGAAGCGTTTATACGCAGTCGGACCGATGTTCCGGGTACTCATCGTCTACACGAATTCTTCGCCGCCCGACGAACTCTTACAGTTCTCAACAGCATTCTGTTCCTCACCGCTCTTCAGCTCGATCTCTCGCGATGGATCCGAACGCCGGGTCCAACCCGTTTCAGCCCTTCTCTGAGGATGTGCCTTCTGTAGCTCCGGCTAACACTGCTGGTTATGTGTCGCAGTCTACTGCTCAACTCGGTCCATACCGTTCGTTCCCCACACCGTACACCGGATTCCGGTCGGTACCCTACCTCATCCAACCGTGGCTCCGATGCCGAATGCAGCTTACGTCGACTCTGCTGGTGTGATTCGAGCTCCTTCTGGTCGTGCTCAGCGGAGCTACCCGCACCCTGCGGATTTCTATCGATGAGATCCTCTCGACAACGTTGAACTTTTCGCGCAAGCGCCCTGGTTTGATCCAGTTGCTATCCGCGATGACGCGTTGATACAACAGTAGGTACACGGTGGGTACTTCCCTGACAGTATTCCGGAACGCGCGATTCATAGCGACGACTGGGCGAGCCATATTGCTTTGCCAGACAACGCGATTGCGTGATATTCAACGGAAACCTTGTCCGAAGCCCGTACGCGGTTCACCAAGCTGATTTACCAGCTTCTTCACCGATTCATCAGTACGGTTCCCCTCCCACAGGACTGGGAACTATATACCTCGAAAGCCCGTACCGACGGTGAAGGTTACTCGTATATCGAGACACTCGTTGAAGTCGATGTTAGTGGTTGGCGCGGTGTGCGCGGTGTGCGTGATGCAGCTCTCTGCTTTCAGCAACCTCTTCTCCGTGCGGAGTTCCGCTTCCTTCGAAAGCGTGACATGCCACCGAACCAGCTTACTGGATACGTGTACGAAGCTACTCCATTCGAGAACGGAGAGGAACCGTGTGAGGAAGCGCCGGGAGCTGAGGATGAATCGGTTACGAGGACGAGCCAGAGCTGGCAGGCGTAGCGACTTCCGTCGATCAATCCGCAGCGGCGGGAGTTGCTCAAGAGAACTTTCATGGGTTTACCCAACAACCGAATTCAGTGCCAGTCGAAGATCCAGGCTGGGATCCGCTGAGGCAGTATCTTGATATCAATAAAACTCCGGTGACTTCGTGTCTTCACGTTCCCTTCTTATCTTCTAGTCTTCATCTCTTCTCGCTTCCCGAGTTCTTAACTTTTTCTTCTCGCTTCTCGAGTTCTTCAATCCTTCTTCTCGCTTCTCGAGTTTGTCCTAGGTGATAATCAATTAATGTCCTTTGCTTGCGTATCTTCACGTTTTCTCTTCATGATTTCTTGTTTTCTTCTCGCCTTTCGAGTCTATAATACCTTTGTAGCCCATACTTAGAAATGGGATGTGCCCATGAGCCCGACTATCGAGGAGTCGATCTCCCTGGGGAGTGGTAATCGCATGCATCGATGATATCGCACAAGTTGCGAACGGGGGATATGAGCTATAGGTTCCCACGTATCCGCTTCCGGAGGAAAACCGTACCAACGGACTCGATACAGTAATTATCTAGTATCTTCATGCTCGCCATGTTCACAGATGCGATCCATAACATATTCCTGGGCGTTTCCCATTGCTTTCGCTGTTGGCGCGAGACTCCTGTTAACAGGATTGAAATGTCTTAGGGCTGACCCAAGCGTCTCTGTGTTAGCAGTCTCAGCGTCGCTAAGCGTTCGCTCGTGGACTAACTGTCGTTCTGCCCGTAGGAGCAGTGTACTCATTCCTCGAGAACCTTTCTCAGATAAATTGCTATCCTGTTTTACAGGTTCCATAGAAGCGTACTTCTTGCTACTTCTCAATCCCATTCGTGGATGAACATCCTTCGGTTTATCTGATTCTGACCGCTGTTGGGTGGATGATGGTGCTTGCACCACGACAGGAGGCGTTACCTCTTCTTCTTCCTGCCCACGAGGGATGGGAGCCGATATCGGCGGAACAGCGAATGCCGCTTCACCTGACGGTTCAGCCTGAAGCGGCAAAGGCGCATTTTCGCGTGCGCTCGTTTCAAAGTCCTTGGGGCCAAATTCCAAAACATCTTTCCTGCTTTCAGGTTCCATTTCTGTACTTACGGGTGTGCGCGTGCCACGGAGCATATCCTGATACTTCGGAAGCTGTCCGTGATTGGCGTACGCAACCGCCGGCGGTGGGAGTTCAGGAGCTTTCTCTTCTGCTCGAGCCATGGGTGGCGGTTCACTCTCCCCAGAGTCACTCCGGCTTTTGCCTTGACGTTCCGTTGCACTTGCCTCCTTAGTTCTACCAGATACCTGGACTTCCACTTGCGGGTCAGGCGCGACTTCAACGCGATCGCGCGATACACGTTCAACGTCCCCACCTGTCTTGATGACCACTGTGTCTTCATTAAGGTCCACCACTTTGAAGGGTCCAGCCGCTATCGGCAACAACTTATGACGAAATTCTTCCTGTTTGTCAGGTCTTTCAACTCGCACGAGGACGTGACCTCCTACTCGGATTGCCGGATTTCCTCTTCGCCTTCCGGCGTCATAGTTTCGCTTATAGAGAGCTCGCGTCTTTGATAACTCCTTAGCGGCTTCTTCCGCTCTCGCCTTTAGGTCATTCCTCCATTTCGGATGGTACATAGCCGGGGTCGGCGCGTCCAATTCTGTCTCGTCGTCGAGCGTAACTGGTAAAGCCTGAGGGTTACGTGAGAGCATGAGGTCGAACGGTGCCGTCTTTGTAGAGGTATGCACTTGTGTATTGTACGCGTAGCACAGAGTATCTGTAAACATGTCCCATTCTTTCGGTTGGTCCGCGATGTAGTGTCGTAATTCTGCTATCAGCGTTCGGTTGAAACGCTCCACCCGACCGTTGAATTGTGGATGATAGGTCGTGGCCAACACGTTCCGAATGCCCATAATGCGGCAAACATTCTGAAAGAACTTCGCAACGAATTGCTTCCGATTATCTGATAACAGAACTTCTGGTGGTCCGTATATAAATACCCAGTGTTTGATAAACGCCTGTGCGATTACGGTTGCAGTTATCCGCTTCAGCGGCACAGTCCGCACTAGCTTCGAGAAGCGGTCGCTGATTACCAATAGGGAGCGATAACCTCGCCTTGAGCGAATCAATTCCCCTTGTATGTCGAAACTGACGTATTGTAAAGGCGCTTTCGCCTGGAATAACGTCATCGGTTTCCGCTTTCTGTAAAGCTTCACGCGATTCTTCGCACATGTTGTACACAACCTCACTGTAGCATGGCAGTCCATTGCCAAAGTAGGCCAGTAAAAATCTCTTCTCAGAATCATGAACAACTTCGTTCCTCCTGGATGTCTAGAGAGCCTGCTGTAGTGTGCCAGATGGAGTACTCGACTCTTCAAGACGTGTGGAATCACGATTGGATCATGCTTTTTGACATGTCTTAACAGTATTCCTCGTGAATCGAGTGATAAGGGGAGCTCCTCACCCCCATTAAGACGAGAACGTATCGACGCACAAAACGTATCGGCGTGTTGCTCACAAAGAAGCTCAGTGCACGAGATTCGCTCGAGTTGAACTGAAAGATCAGTGTCTGCTATTGCAAGGAACGGGTCTGCATCCGAATAATCATCAAGGGTCTCTTGTTCCTCTTCTTCAAAAGATGGTGAATGGGTCTCCATGTAGAAGGAAGGTATCTCTTCATCGATTTCGCCTTGGGTTTCGCCCAGTGTTTTGAGTCGCGATAGCGCGTCAGCTTGGACATTGGCCAATCCCTTCTTATACTTCACTTCGAAATCGAATTCATAAAGGCGTAAGCGCCATCGTGTGAGACGACCAGACGGGTCTGTAATGGATAGTAACCATCGTAAAGACGAATGATCCGTGTTGACGGTAAAAAGTTCTCCTTGGAGATACGGTCGCAATGTGGTCAGAGCCCAAACGACTGCAAGGCATTCATTTTCTGAAACTGAATACTTCTTCTCAGCTGCGTTCAGCGATCTTGACCAGTAACCAATGGGTTTGCATTCACCATCAGGGTGTGTTTGAAAAAGGGCACACCCTACTTGGTACTCGCTAGGGTCGGTACCCACTGAGTATGGCAGGTTGGGGATGGGCAGCGCCAAGACTGGGGCTGTAATAATCTTTGTCTTCAGCGTGTCGAACGCTTCCGCTTCAGCTTGTCTGAATTGTTCCAGCTGTACTGGTTGCCCTTTACGCAGCTTTGCGTTGAGCGGTGCCGCAATATGCGAGTATCGCGGCACGAATCGTCGGTAGACGTTGCACAAGCCGAGGAAAGAACGCAATTGCTTCTGTGTCGACGGAGGTTGTACTTCGCGGAGAGCCTCTCTTTGTGCCTCTTGAATGGCAAGCTGTCCCGGCTTGATCACATGTCCTAAGTACTGGACGGTGCCAGCGAACCATTCGCATTTCTTGAACTTCAAGGTGATACCTGCGCTCTGTAGTGCTTTGAGGATCTTCTCGACATGCCGTAAATGGCTTTCCACATCCTGGGAAAAGATGATCACATCGTCCAAATAGACTAAACAAGTCTTCCACTTGTATCTTGAGAGCAGGATGTCCAGAGTACGCTGGAAAGTAGCCGGTGCATTCGTTAAGCCAAAGAGCATCCTTTTGAAACGGTAGAGACCGGCGTGACACGCAAATGCGGTTTTGTCTTGGTTTTCTTCCGCTACAGGCACCTGCCAATAGCCAGAGTTGGCGTCCAACGTGGTGAACACGTTCGCTTCTCCTAAGCTGTCAATACATTCGTCCATTGGAGGCAACGGGTATATATCTCGAACTGTAACTGCGTTCAGTTTTCGATAATCGATACAGAATCGTAAAGAACCATCAGGTTTTGGAACCAGCACCACTGGTGAGGCCCAAGCAGATAGAGCTGCTTCGATTACTCCTTCTTCCAGAATTTTGCTGACATTCTCTTCCTCGATTTGGCGTGTTCGCGGTCCCGCTCTGTAGGGTGGTTGGGAAATCGGTCGTGACCCTGGGACCAAATCAATGTGGTGTTCCGTAGCGGAGATTTCTCCTAGTTTTACACTCCACATGGATGTATACTTCTTCAGCATATACCTGATCTTCGTTCTGTAGTGTTCCGACACATGTTCTAAGTCTAGCTCTTCGACCAGGCTCTCTGGATCCTTTGCCGTTTGCAATTGATCTCCAGACGGAGTTTGCAGTTCTTCATCTGTGTCACCGACATGGGTTAATCCCAATACTTCTGCAGTAGAAACATGAGTAGGGCCCACCACTGTGGGATGAGGCAAAGCTGTTGCAACAACCTGATTCTTCGGTATCTGATAATCGTTATCGGTAAAGTTACTCACTAGTATCCAAAAGTGGCTACCAGGATCAACTTGAACAATGCCGTTATCGACCAGCAATCCACGGAATTCGTACATCCGAGTATTCGGTTGAATTACCACGAGTCCGTGTCGTTCTGTTCTTACTTGAACCCAAGTTTGGATTTGCGCCTTCAGCATGGCACTCTTCGCTACTCGAATCCTCGGCGAGAGACGTCCTCGAGATTTCCCGTATTCCATAGATGGTGGAAGTGGAGGTGCTTCAGAGCAACGACGCATTGGCTTGCGAACAATTGGTACCATTGATCCATCATCTAGTTCGACTAGTTTTCTTCGCGGGCGAATGGCTTCGACAAACTTGTCACAATAAACACATACCAGTACCACTGGTGCAGCCAACGTCTTACAGACGATGAAATCGACTAGGACTACAAAGCGTCCCAAACGCACCACGAGTCGAACTGTTCCCAGTATCGTCACAGCATTTTTGTTGGCATCCCGGATGTCCGGTAAAGGACCGTATCGAATAAGTTCTAAGTCAGCAGGAGCGAGCTCCGATTCCCGTATAAAGTTCGGACCAGCACCTGTGTCCAGGATAGTCAATCGACGAGATATCAGATTCCTGTCAGAGCCGATGTGGGCATAGACCTTATAGTTTCTTTTAGACACTACCATGTGGTAACTTTCCCGTTTTGAAGGACAAGTATAACGTCTCCAAGGACGATGTAACTCACAGTCAAACTGTACTCGCTTTCCGTCCGGTGGATTGATTCCGTACGGTGGAAATTTGGGAGGCCTGAAGAGAATCTTGGGCTTCCAAGCGCGGGAGCAGGGAGGCGAGCTCTCCCTGGTCAGCACTACGGGATCGACTAGTGCCGACCCCCTAGGGGCTCCCTCTCTTAGTTTTCCGGTGGCATCGGCTGATTCGCCTCAAAGGCGCCTCTTCCTACCGGGGTTCCGGGTTGTAACACTTCAGCATTCTGAGCAACCGGCTTGTCCGTCCGGTGCATTGGTGTCTGAGAAAACCAACTTTTGGCTTTCCAATACATGCCCGCCGGTACGCGGCTCCTTTTCTCTTCTTATAGTGCTTCATAATTCGTCCAGATACGCCTCAGATCCTTTGCAGGAAGCGTGCATTCTGCACTCAAATGGTGTTTTCCGTAACATGAATAACATATCAAACCGTCACGACGGTTGGTCAACATAGGTTGTGAACGGTATGCCGTGCGAGTATCCACCCATCCTGGTTTTCCGTTCTTGAAACCTCCTCGTGGAGGCACCGTGTAGGGACGGTACATAGGGCGACGGCCCTCCATAGCTATTAGGGCTTCCTCGTCCTGAGACTCCGAGTGTTGGAGATCCACTGTAGGTACAAAAGAGTCCGTATATCCCATTAAATGGACCGCCTTCTCATGCAAGTCACTCCCTTTGGGTGTCAACGACGAATCTCGCGAGTCAACTGGAGATTCCAAAGGTAGCAGTTTGCTGCGCTGATTAACTCTGGCGGAGATCTTCTCCTTACCCATTGAGTTTCCAAAAGCCACTGAACGACGGGGGCTACCACGCGCTCTGGCCGCGTGTCCTTCAGCTTTCGCAAACTGAAATAGCTCCAAAAAGGAGACTCTTTCATGCTTCTCTCGATATCGAGCTACCAACGACTTGATGCTCGGGTCCAGCCCGTCGGTGTACAAGGTAATACTGTCCTCCGTCGAGTGGACGTTTCCACAGCGGACTGAAGCTTTGTGAAGCCTTGAGATGTACTCAGCTTCGCCCTCCTCAGGCTTTTGCGTCACATCCCTTAGGTCCAGTATCGCCTGACGTATCGCGTTTGAAGTTGCGTAACTGCGCAGCAAATACTGCACCGCCTCTGGCCAGGAGGTAACGCCGCCTTCATCGGCTGTCAATGATCCGCATACGGAACGATATTGCTCCTAAGCAAAACCCTTCAGGAAGTGTGGTAAAGACACAAATGCCTGTGGTTCACTCATCTCTAGAGTGTCTGCTTCGGCAACGAATCGAGTGAAAAACTCGATAACGAGAATGGGGGTTTTCCCATCAAATGTTAATTAATTAAGGCCGATCTTCAATCGTTTGATGTGATCCTTCACCTTCGCGGTTTCGCGTCCTGAGCGCTTCTTGCTCTTCACCTTCAGTCGGTAGTACCTGTAATTCAGGACCTTATGATAAGCGGATTCGTGTACGGGAGCACCTTCAATCCTCTGTAAGGTGAGCCTTTTTTTCTCATTAACCACGAAGACGTGTTCTTCTTCCGAGATCGGGCCCTTCGATGACCATCATCACTGTCGTCGTCATCTGACGTATCTGAATCATCTGAATCATCAGAAACATCAGTACTGGAACTGAACCCCTCCGCACTTGACGATTCTTCACTCGAATCACGTTCGGACTTCCGCTTCTTACGTCGTGACTTCGACTTTTTTGAACGAGCTTCCTCCAAAGGAGCTCCTTCCTCTTCCAGCACGACTGGTTTAGTAGCATTCTGCGCATGAACTGCCGCCTCCAGGCGTTCTAAACAAGGATTAACTCGAGTGAGGACTTCCTCTACATCCACGGTCAAGCCGGGTAGCGAATCGGGCGTATTCCCGTACCTCTCCAGTAGATGGTTCAAATCCTCACGTAGTGTTTTCACTGATGCAGAGACCTACTTCCCATCGTCTTGACGAACGAGTGCTTGGTGCGCTCTGCGTAATTGTTCGACATCAGCGATAAGAGCAGCGATCTGCAATTCCAACGCAACCATGCGCACACGCGAAGCGCTTGAATCAGACTTGAGACGACGCACTTCCCTGCGCAATTCATCCTCTTCTTGAGGTCCGACGACCTCAGGGTCAACTACAGCTTCTGTGGTGGGCGTGACTGCCGCTGCCACAGGGCCCGGTACATCCGAGAGATATCGTTCATCATTCACCGAGCGTGAGCGCGACATCGCTTGACGATACAGCCGCTCTCCGGCTTCAACAGATGAGGCGAGCCTCGGTTTCGGGGGTGGTCCCGCAGGACCGGGGCGACCAGTACTCGACTGGCTTCGGGTCTTCGGCATCCTAAACCAAACCTAAGTCCAGGTGCGAACCAAATGGTGTCTTCGACTTCTCGACCACGTGTTCAACCACGATGAATTCCGGAATTGCCGGAGGTGGTTTGATAAACAATAACTGTAGTGATTCCAATTCTTCCAAGTATCGATATCTATTCCACGTTCCAGGAAGGAATTGTTCAGTGCAGCTGACCACAGTGGTTCTAAGTCGGGAGACCACTTGTAGTATCCGATCTAACGGAGAGAGAAGACACCTGCGACAGCGTTCGGATTGCCGATGGGTCGCTTGCGGCGAAGGAAAAGGGGTGGTAGAGCTACAACACCAGCGAGCTGGAAGTGGGGTGTAAGGCCACTACTTGCCAGCGAGGGTGAACAGTTCAACTGTAAAACGTTGATGGAACGTAGGTACGAGACGGCTCGTGAAGTGGTTGGGGGCTGACTATCTATTATAGCTCGTCCGGATCTCCGGTTAAGGAATCCTAAGCGAGGAACAGAATAGTCATGATGCCCATGTTGTCTCCTTTACTTGGAGTCGGCGCTCACCTCTGGTACACTATATATTGTGTGCCAGGGTGAGTGCCCAAATAAATATATAAATAATACCCAGTGGTCTTCCACTTAGCCAAACAACTTTATGGGTACGGGCCCTAATGGACGTCTAGCTACAGAGGGTAGTAAAACCAGCCACGTGGATCGCCACTACATGCGCCGTTGCAAGCCACTCCACTCGTGATACCACGTGTTCCAACAATGTACCCTGCCTCCTGGCATCCTACGCGGTGTGCCGTTTCATATCACAAGTTTGATGACATCACTCACTTATGAGTTCCAACCGCGACTTCGCGAAAAACCAACCTATCGGATTCCCCGACATAGTAGAATACTACAGAACCCTATCGGTAAGGTTTTCATAATCATCAGCACCCGGGATGAAACCGAGGCTCGAAGCGGAGTCCAAAGTTTCTGGGTCATGACAAAACTTGAGATTGACCGGACGGATAGGGTCCGCCGTGATGCAATCAGTTGACTTGCACGAGCAGAAATTTCTTGCAGTACTGATCTTATTTACGAAGGATCACCCGAACGGCCTCGGCATCCATGCGGCCCAGCGTTGGGAGATTAATCGAAGTGGTGATAAAAGATGCAGCGTGCAGCTCAACCGCTGAGGTTCGCGACTGTTCCATATTGACAGAGCGGAATCAACGTCTTCTCCGTTGAGCGTAGGAAGAACGGGGGCTGGTTCAACAACTTTTTTTTGAATCTGAACAAATAGTAGTGATAACTGTGGCAGGTTCAGGTAACAAAGAAAGAGGAAGTTGACGGATAGTTCGATGGTTTACTCCAGACTGTAGCGAACGGTAGCTATAAAGCTTATAATCCATCCGTATGGTCTCAAAGCTGCTCTCTTTCTCTCTCTCTTAGAAGCAAGCTCAGCCACCCGTTCAGTATAGTAGTTCAAACAGTGAAGCTAGCGGTGATGTTGAAAGCAAAGGCATATGCATCTGTCCTATCTAAACCGATAAGGTACCTACTTTAAAACCGCATTATCGGTTACACCCTTATACCCTGCTACACAATGCAAAATGTGTTACCTCTCATTAGGAATGGACATTCAAAGAACTATGCCGTCACCAAAATTTGAACAAACCCAAAGAGTAACAGAATTTTAACATTTTTCCTTTCAGAAATACTGTAGGTCCCGTGACACTCGTAGAAGAGAATAGAACAACGACAATCAGCCTGTCGCTGGATACCTTGCAGGTGCGTCAGGTTAACTGAAGACAAAGCTACAACGGGGAACGAGCCTGACGCAGAGACTGAAAATTGAGAGCGAAGGCGATACGAGAGACCACGCAGCGACGTAGTTAGGAGCGAACACGACCGTGTGGTTTAGAGTTTACTTCTATTCCCTTTACCCACGCCTTCCCAGATCGGCGTGGGGTAACACATTAATCTACAACTACGAACTACACACAGCGCAAAGTGGTGCAGTGGCGGCGGTAGTGTAGGTAGACCCACTGGCCGCGATATGACATGATTACAGTAAGTGTAATCCTACATAGAAGAAAAAAATAGAGTATGACACTCACTCCCTTTGTGGCCTCGTGCGCTTGCTGCACAAATATTACAACTTACTTACACAAAACCAGAAAGGAAAATATGAAAGTATTCGTCATGTTTAAATGTCCAGAAAACGGTAGTGAAATCAGCGAAGGCGATTTTCAGGTGAGTAGATTGCTAGAAGTGAATCCAGAGATTCCGAGTTCGAATCCAGCTGAGTTCGAAGAAATGAAGACCAAAAGTGATATTGTAAGCACCATTAGACCACCAATTAATCGTTGCGATCGATACAACTAGACCGTTCGTTAGACCATGGAAGCATGCTAACGTCTTAATTGTACGCAGAACGCCCCGAATACTTGGAACCCGACGAACAACAGTAATCTCGCATACGGTGTGGTATCGCGTGAACGAAGCAAGACGATAGCCAATGAGGGGGGGTGGGTCATCATGTCACAAACCACTTACAGCTCACTCAACTCGGAATAACAGGATCAGCTCTCTTGACCATCAAAGATCAGACAAACAACTTCGCATGATCTGTTGAGATGGTTGGACATTAAGTCTGCCAGTTTTCAATATACCACGAGAGGAGGCTTGCTGCATTGACTTAGTAATACCTAAGCGATGTTATCACCAGACCGAACTAAACCAATGTCACTAGTATCATGACGTAAGTATCCTTCACGTGCGTAAGCGATGTCCAACATCAGACTCTTCTCCAAAGTAAGAGTGCCTTTCGATATAACATCAAAAAGAGACATATTATCGGTAAATAGCTGTACCGGAATGTTTTCCCTACGTAGGATTGCGCGAAGCTCTTGCGAAAGAGTAAAGGCGGAATCAAACGTGTCGCTAAACGCAACAAGCTCAGCGGCCATCACAGACCTAGTAACATGGCCTGCTTTGTAGGAGCAATAATAATAAGGATAGCCTGACCACTGGTGTCTGCTAAGAAGACAACAAAACCAAGTTGAGATGAGTAATCTGCATTTCCGGAAAACGATGCATCAAAGTAGCCAAAGACCTTCAGTGTAGAAGAGTCAAGGCGCGGGAAACGAACTGAAACACGGTTGTCAACGATGTAGTGCACGAAAAGAATAACGCGCTTAAAAAATCTCCAGAGTTATCATCAAAGCCGGTTCGGGCTACCTGCGTTAGCTGAGAGACTGCGAACATGCAATCAGTATGGCTATGTACGATCTGCATCAGCTTCATACGAATAGATGCGAAATTTGAAAAGGCAGCATCTTCAGGTAGAGGACAAAATCCTGAAATGTACCGGGCTTGGTCCAAAGACAAAGTCCCATCAGATGAGCAGTGAAGCGCAAACCCAGCGAAGTTACACGGCGGATAGTCATCCTCTGACATGTCGAAACGTCGAGACGTAATCTGACATAACTCCTTGAAATTACGGGGCCTGTCCGTAGCATGTCATCCATTTATGGCCCAGACATTCCCTGGAGTTTACCCTTCGCCATGAAATAGTAGCATTCCCGATCCGAGGAAAGACTTGTCATTCCGAGGACCTTCTTGTGATGAGTATCCAAGGTTTCATGCCATAAGTCGCCGAATTCTCCGGGACCATAAAGTGATCGCAAGAGCTGAAGAGGTTCATGAGGTTTAAGTTCGAACTCAGGGACAGGATCACGAATGTAGAAATCTCTCTGAAGCCTTTCAGAAGACTGTAAGTAAACTTGGCTGAGATCAGACGTCCACAAATCGAATCCGTGAAGTGCAGCCATACTCAAGATGAGTCGAACAGAAGAAGGCTGGACAGTGTTCGAGGTATGAACAAGGTACTTCTTGAGATTGTCTCTGTGACCTCCAATAACATATCGGGCCTTCAACTCAGTCAGGCAATTGTCGGTTGACTTGACCGTGAGAACGAAACGAGAGGTAGAAAGCTTCCATCAGAGGGTATATCCTCCTTAAGGATCATCTTAAAGGTGTCACGTTCCATCAGATTGTGAATCTCCTTTCGCTTCGCAGCAGTCATTTGCAGTGCGGAAGCACGAGGATCATTAGCGGAAATAGATTCTGTGAAAAAAGTCTCCCGAGCATACTGCGACGAGAACATATCTCGGACATCCCCGAGAAACATAGTGGAAACTGTAGAAGGTGACATGTATGGCTTCACCTGCGTCATGCCAAACTGACGAGCTGCGCCGACTTGAGAATCCTGAAAGAATACGAGCTTCTTCTCGCGGTCCACAGCTTGAACGAGAAACGGCCCAATCCATTCTCCAATACGATGCTCAACCTGCTTCTCCCTCCAATCAAGAACCTTCTGACCGAAATGCAAAACAGCATCAGCAGCACGAGGTACTGCATGTCGAAGAGCACGTTTAACACGTGCAATTGCCATGTGACGCTCCATGTCCTTACCCGCAGCAGTAGCCACAATAGCACGACTCTCTAACGACGCTCTCGGATGCGCAGCACCTTCCGTGTACACACGAGTAGACGGATACTCACCAAAGACTAACGAAGAAGAAACAATTCCTTCAACTCCAATGGTGTCGTTAAGAGCCTTCAAGGACATAACAAGCAGTAGCTTTCTCGACGCATTTAGATACTCCAGCTTGAGCTTGCGGAAAGTAGACGGGAGAGGCTGATGGTAGCGCTCACCGATTCCTAAGCTTGATTGTGCCCCGATGCCTGTACGTTACACTCCGACAACACTTGCGGCGCCGATACTAACGAAGAGCTCACCGAAAGCAGAACCTTGATGAGTGATAATCTTGTGAGGTAGGCCTGTGTAAACGGTAGCCCAGCACTCTAAGATCGTAGACCAGATTGTCTTCGTATATACATCACGTAGGAACATAGCAGCACTGAAACTTGTACCTTCATCGACGATGTGTAGTACAGGATCTGAATCAAAGTACATGATGTCCATGAATAAGCGTTCGTTGAACTTGGCATTAGCTGCAACAAACTATACCCGGAAGCGTGTAGGTCCACACTGAATCCGTTGGAAGGCGTCACATCGCTTAGCAAGATCTTCAAACGTCGCTAGTGTCTCTGCTGAAGTATCTTCTGGCCTCGCACGATTCAGCAACTGGTACAGCTTATCAGCCGAAGAATAAGCGAACTGCCTGTGTAGCTTACTAAGCTGTGCAGAAGTATAGAACATTGGTGTAGCAATGGCCATCGGGACTTAGGTGTGCCCATGATAACGAGTAATTGGAACGCTCCACCAGTAGTGAACTGACGGTTCCTTGCCTGAACTTCCAGGTAAGACGATATACTTCGAAAGCTCATTCGTGACAGTGTTCTGTGTTAGGGAGTGTTCTTCCAACACATCCATACCTACGAGGGCAGGTATGTTTCCGGCCACAACATCCAACGCAATATAGATCCGAGGAATACTGTCTGGAGTAGCAAGCGCTACATCGACGACACCAAGCGAATAGAAAACAGAATCAGCAATTCTGAAACGCTTAAACGATTTGCGCAAAGGCCTAGGTTTGATCCGGGCGCGTTGGTAGACATCACGGAGTTCTGTCATACCAATGACAGATACGGGAGCACCTTTGTCGACGAAGAAGCCAAAGAGCGTCTACCGATTGTGGTGAGATCTTTCCAGCAAACGATGAGGCACAGATCTTCGGAATGTTGTGATACGTGAAGAAAGATTTACGTCTGGGGTTTGTAGTACGATGCGAGGACGCAAAGCAAATTCCTTGGCGGAAAAGAATAGACGATGGCCCTTTCCGCACTACAGAAAATACGGCGAAGGATATTCAAGTAGCTTCGCAGGTTCAGAAATATCTTCACCTGGGAGAGTTCTTTTCGTAGCCTTATCAGCTTCAAGTTTGTCAAATACTGTACCCTCACTTGGATCATCAGGCAGTCCCACAGGAGTAAGGTGCGTGTCAAGATGTTCGACCGACTCCATGTCATTCAAACATGCCACGAGGTCCGTACTAAGTTCGTGAACGATATGAACGGCGGGCACACCGTTCTTTAAGTGTGTTGAAACACGATTAGAAATGCTACCAGCAGTACAGTTTTTCTTAAAATGCTTGTCAGATCCACAAAGCGCATGACCTTTCCATCCCGACCGATAGGGTTACGGTGAAAGTATCTGGCACCATCGTGTCGTTCGTAAGGCATGCTGCTAGTTGTCGGGGCACGTCCATAGTGCTAATACAGTGTATCCGACGTAGACATGTCCTTGGAGGCGTGTTGCTTCTCCTCCTCGTACAACAGTAGACCTTCGCGAAGAGAAGTTACGAAGCTGTTGAAGGTGAAGCCAGCTGTGGTTATCTGACCAATGGCACAAGATGCACATGGCTGTCCAACTACAGCAGAACGTAAGAAACGAATCTTGTTCGCATCCGATCTGAAGTTGACTGGACATTGCGGCGTAAGAGAGTTGATGCGATCAACTAATGAAGTAAAGCCGGTGCTCTAATCTGTGATCTCTTTGTCTTTCATGTGCCTGTCGATTTGTGTGTTCTCCAGCTCACCTTGGACTGTAAGTTGACGAGCATCAGAATCGAACTAGTTTCTCATGAGCGTCTCAAGATTCGTAAAAGCCATCTCATGGGTTGCATTCTGGAAGAAGAATGTTCGGGCTGCTCCATAAAACACGCTAATACAAAAATTGGTCTTCTGGGGTTCGGATAGTTCGAACAGTCTGCGGCAGATGTTCTAATCACGGATACTGTGATCTATCCACTGCGACATATCCCCGGAAAACTTGGAGTCCCGAAAGTACTGTTGAAAGGAAGCAGCTTTCCTAGGGATGTCTACCGTTGGAAAGGAATATTCAAAAGCACCCCCCGGGATACCTGCCTGAGATGCCCTTGGTCTAGGTGTGATACCTATTTCAGTATGGAAGTCTACAAAGGACACACCTGGTGACAATTGTCGTAAAATCACCTCTGGGGTGTGCTACTGTCTTGTCTCGAGAGCGTGGTGACGCTCAACCGTAGGGAGCGTGGTGACGCTCAACCTTAGAAGTTAGACGTAATAAACCTCGATGGTAACAGGGCACCGTGAAAACCCGCAGGGGCAAACGGCGGGGCAACTAGCCCATACCGTGTAGGTGAACGATGGTAGGCCTCGACGCGCGGGAAAGCCTGTGTGGTAGTTGAAAAACAATGAAACAAAAGGTATAGTCGTGACCAAAGTGGTGCCTGTCTTTATCAGATTAGAATGGAGGAGGTGCCGTTCCCTATATGCAGTGGACTGCACTCTCCAGATCACCCGGGAGGTGCCAGCAAGGCACGGTCTCTGACCTCGTTTCAGAGACCTGGCTAGCACTGGCTACAGTGCCAGGTGGCCACTCCACTACTGTACTAAAATAAATATAATTACAATTACTACCAATTACTAACAATTACTCAAACAGAACTTCCATGTCAACACTACACGTGGCTGGCAACACCTAGATGGTAGCTCGCCTGGAGCTGCATGGCCGATGATCCCTCACATCCATCACCTACAAGGTCAGTGTAGTATTTCGATAACCTCAAAGGTCAGCCCTTCTGCCACTATACGACAGTAATATCGAATGTAAGGATCGTTCGTAACGAAGCTGAGCTCCTTCTGTAAATGGTTCAGACGGAGGCACTTGAGTACTAAGAGATGGAAGTTTTTCATCCGTTTCGAACTTGAAGTCGAAGGTTTTTATCATAGTTAGCGATAACCTGTAAAAAATATTCTTGATTTGCCCGGTATACATTGGAGAGCCAAACGTATGCCATAAAAACTTTTTTCTCTCGAATAAGGGTATCGAGAGTTCCCAGGATGCTCTTTTAACGGCTAAGAACTACAAACGTGAGGATAAAGTTCTTGAATTAGACGATAGGAAACAAAGACTGAGTATTGAGATGAGTATTGCAGACGACTAACGAATATGAAACAGATGTTATCATCCGCACGGGTATTTGCTCCTTTTCACCTTCTTGTCCTGGCGGGTGGTTAATATAAACTTTTTTCGCAGCTCCGATCAAGCTTTCGGGTAAGGCAGATATAGCGTGGAATACGTTATAGCGTTGGAGAAGCCGGCCGTACTTTATTCGAGCGGCAGATGGAGGGGACCAAGCGATGTCGCCTACACTGTATCTCAACAAATCCGGGTGGTCGCTGGATAATTTTCAGGCGCGGCAGGCTGATTGCAGACCAAGCCACAGCGGGGAACGAGCCTGACCTTAAGACTGAAAAATGAGAGCGAAGGCGATAGGAGAGACCACGCAGCGACATAGTTAAAAGCGAACACGACCGTGTGGTCTAGAGTTTACTTCTATTCCCTTTACTTACGCCTTCCCAGATCGGTGGGGTAACACATTAAATACTACAACTACGAACTGCACACAGCGCACAGTGGAGCTGCGGCGGCGGTAGTGTAAGCAGACCCACTGGCCGCGATATGACAGGATTACAGTAAGTGTAATCCTACATAGAAGTTACAAATAGAGTATAACACAGCCAGCAACCTTGCATTGATTGCATAATCACATTGTGAAGCATTGCTTCGCGCAACGGAAAGCGCATTTGCTCCTGAAAGAAGCACACATTGTCCACATGTGCATTCATTCATATCCTCCATTCATGTGTTCAGCCCTGGAAATGGTATCCTCTTACCGCTCCAGGTATCCTCAGTATGCAGTGAATCAAGAGTCAAGATTGTCGACTGGTGGCGAGGCGCATGTCGTGCAACAGGCAAGGGACAGTTACGAAGGGTATTTG
Organism: Agarophyton chilense; assembly: GCA_030374765.1. Classification (NCBI taxonomy): domain Eukaryota; phylum Rhodophyta; class Florideophyceae; order Gracilariales; family Gracilariaceae; genus Agarophyton; species Agarophyton chilense. The sequence continues at coordinate 304,134 of JARGXX010000006.1, forward strand.
CTCGATACCGAGGCAGTGGTCGTGCCCATCAACGACCATGACCGGCGACGAGCCAGCGTTTCTCATTCCGAGTCCCTTAAAGATCCACCATCCTCGTCTTCCCCGAACCAACAACCGTCGTCCAGAAATGGCTACCACTCCCGCTCGTCGCGTGCTCGTCACGATTGGTACGGGCTCGGAGGAGATCGAGACGGCCGCCGCAGTCGATACTCTTCGGCGAGCGGGCGCCGATGTGGCCCTCGCGTCTGTCGAATCGTCGCTCACTGTTCAAATGTCTCGTGGCATGAAATATGAAGCGGATATTCTTATTGAAAATGCATCCCCGCCTTATGATTGCATTGCTTTGCCGGGTGGTATGCCTGGGGCTGAGCGACTGCGCGATTGTGAGAAACTAACCTCACTGCTTAAAGAAGCTGCCGCTAGTGGAGGCAGGATTGCTGCCGTCTGTGCGTCTCCAGCGGTTGTGCTGGGGTCTCATGGATTACTTGAGGGGGTTGAAGCTACTTGCTATCCGGCTGCTGGGTTTAGAGAAATGGTAAAAAAGGTTGACAACGGTGATGTCGTCATTGGGAAGAATGGTCAGTACATTACCGCCACTGGACCTGGAACTTCTATCAAATGGGCGCTCATGATAGTCGAGGCGTTGTATGACAAGGAGAAAGCAGACAAGATTGCCAGCTCTATGTTGGTTACTCGCGATTAACATGCCTTGCTCTCGCGCTCTTAGATCTACAGAGTTCAAAATTTGGTGAGGGCAGTAGGCGATTGCTGGATTCTGCAAGAACCATATTGTTAAGGGTTACCGACGAAGGTAGATTGCTACCATTGGGTGAAAACTTTTGTGCAACAAAGAAAACTTTGCAAAAGTTCGCCCATATCAGGCGTGCCCGATATCGTATCTGTGATTTTCGTTTCATGTCTTGGGTAGTGGACGAATCGCTGGTTAACAAGGAACAGCGTCGAACACGTGGGCAACGACCAGCCGTGTCTCCGATGTGATCAGGTTGGCAATGTTCGACGGCGTCCTTAGCGCTTGTATCCCATCCCAGCGTTGACCCGCTTCCTCGCGCGATCGGGGTCTCAGTAGTTCCGATGCTGCACGCTATTACCTTTTGTTGACGGTAAGTACAAAAGCTCGCCTCTGATTTCCCAGTTTCCAGAAGTGCCGCAATGATGAAACCTCAACCGCTACATGTAGGAATCTCTCGGATCTAATCGTGACGAGAAAAGCTTTTTTTTATCTTCTTTCCCCTGAGCGTTGCACGGATCTCCACGCTGCTTTTCGGTTGGATCAACTAACAAACATGAGTGTGTTCTTTTTCCAAGAATTGAGTTACAACACTTTGTTAGCATCATGCGACCGGGTATTCATCCCATGATGCACCGGGTGCGCGTTGTGCTCACAAACGGTGCGAGCATTCTTACGCTACAGGCATGGCAACGTCCATATCCATCTCTCGAGATCACTACAAAGTTCTTGGAGCTCGACTACCTGACTCATGAACGCTTCACCGGCGTCGAGAACAAAAGCAAGAAGAAAGTGGGTCGTCGTGCTGTTTTTGAGAACAAGTTTCGCGAATCGTAGTGGTTTGGAATAGTAGCTCTTCGCTTGTACTATGTAAAATTTTTGATTAAACATTGAATTGCTCTTGTCGCGTTATTTACTACTCTTGGAAAAGGTAAACAGGGTCTTGCGTGAGCATCTCGCTTGGCTGAAGAAGTGTATCTTGGACGCTAACTTCTACGCTTCGAGTGGCTAGGAAAAGTGGCGAGTCGAACGAACCCCGATGAACTAGATCTTGAGGAGAAGAGGTCAACGGTGCACAAGCTCAATGGTGAACACGTGTTCCAGATGGTGGCAACCAGCTTGCCGCCAAAACTGGGCTGCCGTTTCCGATATAGTTTTGTTCGCGCCAATGCTCAGGCCACCGTTCATCGGTTGGTATCCCCATACTTCCCCGTCTCTTCAGCAAAGTCGGTGGTGTTTAAACGCTCTCTTCTCACATCCCCTCTCCCTCTTCCATTGTTTAAGTTCTTTGACCGACTGCTCCCCATTGTAGAAAAGGAGCCCTCATCCTGCCCTTCACCATGCGCCGTTCCGCCCGCGGTTTGAGCAGTGGCGCGCAGTCCGCCATTGCTGACTTGGCGGCTCGCAAGGCCAGCGGAAAGTCTCGAACCGCAGACTATGAGGTTCATGAAGAAGCTGATGTTTTTGTAACAGTCGACGAAGTTACATATGCGGCTATATCCGCTCAAAAGAGGAAGGAGGCTCGCGAATTTATCGCTTCCAACAGTCATAATGACGATGATTATGTTATGGAACAGGAGTTTGAGATGGAGGACGAACTCTCTATTGTCCAATCCGAGCGAGACCATAAGCGAAAGCGAACCAATGCTCCGCGCGTTCGTCGCCCCAAGGTTGCACCTACCAAACGTGTCCCTACGGCTTTCTTTAACACCCTTCAGACCAGTGCTCCACTGAAGGAAGAGCACAACAAGCATTCGGATTCGCGTGTTTTAGATACCTCTATGTTGGACGCTGCCTTCGACAGCCATCTCAAATCTGCTCGCGCCGCAAGAAAGAAAAAACGGGCGTTTAACCAATCCGTGGGTGACCTTCTTTTTGACCCGCCTGCGCCGCGGCTCGACGAGGAGCCCATTGTTGCTCAGGTCTCCACGTTTGAGCCTGAGAAACCCGCCGAGGATCAGTACGATGCGCCCCCGCCCGTACCAACATCTGTCAAGCCTGAACCCCTTCCGAAAAACGAAGTTGACTCCGAGCGGCCGCCCAATCTCAACATGGAAGATTCAATCGATGGTGATATGCTCGTTGCCGCGGCGGAAGCTGCTATCAAGAATCATGCCCAGCACAACGTTAGCAATCAGCGTGTTGCAAACAAAAACCCACCAGTGACTCTGCCGCCACCAATGACTCGTATTCGTAGAATGGGTCCGCCTCCCGTCTCTGTTGCCCATCCACAGGTAAATCTTCCAATGGCTCGCGATACGGATGGTAGCGTTCTCATGTTCTGGACTGATGCACATGAGATGCGTGTCGGTGGCGGTGAACACTTGTACCTGTTTGGGAAGGTGCCGCTTGGTTCGATTAATTCGAATCAGTTCGCCAGCGTATGTGTTCAAGTGAAAGGAATGGAGCGCATACTTTATGTACTACCGCGTCAAACGAAACGTGCTCCCGATGGACAGAGCTCGGATGAGCCCGTGAAGATCATTCCGGACGTACATACGGAAATCTCCAAGATTCTTCTTGGCAACAGGCAGAAGAGTACGAAGCTTGGTGCGGCGGCTATTGGGTCGAATTTACCGTCACAGGTTAAGGCAAAAAAGGTGGTACGTTCCTGCCCCTTCGCTGACACCCACGCTCCTCGAGAGCCAACAGAATACTTGAAAGTGAAGATTCCGTATGAGAACATCAACCGCCTTTCCCCAGATTCCAATGGCGTCACTTTTAGCCGCGTATATGGTACGCGCACATCTTCTTCGGAATCCCTGTGCTTGAAACGAAAGCTCCGCGGACCCGGGTGGATCCGATTGAAGAATGCGGCCCCGTCGCAGGCAAAGGTTTCGCATGCAAAGTTTACTCTAACACTTTCCTGCCCTGATGATTTGCTTGTCCCGGTTGACTTGGCTACGAAGGATGCGCCACCCGTGTCTGCGTTATGCGTGAGCACAAAGACGGTACTGAACAACAAGACGGGAGCACATGAAGTCGTCATGATTTCTGGTTTGTTTGTGCGTGAAGTACCCCTGAATGGACCCCTTCATGATGTTGCCTTAGAACCCGGAGGAACGCATGGCACGAGAGATTTCGTTTTAGTCCGACCTCCTGACGGCATGAGCCTTCCCTTTGGATTTGCTGACCATGCTAGGTCTGTACTTGCTCGGGGTGGCGGGGTTGAAGTGTTGTCCAGTGAATCTGCTCTTCTCAATAATTTCCTGACTCGTCTCCTTCGCCTCGACCCAGATGTCATAATTGGCCATAGGGTAATGGGGTTTGGTCTTGATGTTCTGCTTACTCGGATGAACGCCAAGCATTGTCGTGAATGGAGTCGCCTCGGTCGCCTTGTGCAGAGGCGAAATCTATCCAGCGTTATTAGGCCCAATAACGAAGTCTCATCGTGGTTCAAGGGAGATGTTGTAGCGGGGCGCCTCATTGTAGACACGCACATGCACGCGAATGACTTGCTTCCGAAAGAGAAAGATTACTCTTTGGCTGCGCTGTCTCAAACTGTCCTGAGAAGTTCAAGCCCTGGTCCATCAAACCGCGTACTTCGCGGCAGTATCGATGTTTCTCTGATTTCGAAAGCGTTTGAGAAAACCGGGTCTTTAATTCAGTTAGTCTCAGAATGCGTCTTGGAGGCAAGAACGGCTGGTCGCCTTGCAGCATATCTAAGCGTGTTGCCTTTAACCAAACAATTGACGTGCATTAGCGGGAATCTTTGGTCACATTCCCTACGAGGGTCCAGGGCTGAGCGCATCGAGTTTCTTCTGTGTCATGAGTTTAAGCTCATTGGATCAAAGGTTGGTGGCAACGTCGCAGCTGGTGGCGATGTGCGAGCAAAGTTACTTATTCCCGATAAGTTGAATCGGGGTGAACGTGAGAGAGTGCTCCAGCTTTACGAAACAGAACAAGCACTTCAACGAAAGAAGGTGGGAGAAATCGCCCCTAATGATCATGGATTTGGAGGTCCCGTAGGAGATGAGAATAACGCAGGCAGTTCACCACCCCCCAAACCTGCTGCCTACGGCCGTCAACAGGCTAGAAAAGGCAAGAGCTCCCGAAAAAAGCCACAGTACTCAGGGGGTCTCGTATTAGAACCGGTGAGGGGTCTCTACGACCGATACGTGCTCCAACTCGATTTCAACTCACTGTATCCCTCAATCATCCAGGAGTTTAATATTTGCTTTACAACTTTGCATCTCGATGAAGTGCGGGATCAAGATGAAACGAACAGAATCGTCAACGCAATGGGGTCCCAAGGCAATGAACCTCACGGTGCATCCACTGCATTGCGGAGTATTCTCCCAGTGCCCAATCGTAGCATTCCAGAGGGGGTGCTCCCAAGGGTTCTTCGAAGATTAGTGGAACAGCGAAAACAGGTGAAAAAGCTTCTGAAGGAGGAACGCCAACGGGCTGGAAAAGAGACCCTGCGGGCCCAGCAGCTGGATATTCGACAACTTGCGATCAAGTTGACAGCCAATTCATTGTATGGATGCCTGGGTTTCGAAGGTGGTCGTTTCTACGCTCGTCCTTTGGCTGAGATGGTCACTTCTCAAGGACGCCATACGCTCCAAACAACCGTAGACCTCGCCCGCGATACATTCAACGTGAAGGTTATTTATGGTGATACCGACTCATTGTTCGTTTACACAGGCATGGATGATATCGACGAAGTTCGGAAACTCGGCACTGAGCTCAAGAGGGATGTAAACAAGAAGTATAGAACTCTAGAAATTGAAATTGATGCCATTTACAGAAAAATGTTGCTGCTCAGGAAGAAGAAGTACGCTGCTTTGAAAGTCATCGATCCGTGCAATCCTGAGAAAACTGTCCGCGAGGTGAAAGGAATCGATCTCGTGAGGCATGACTGGTGCGACTTATCGCACGATGCTTCAGATCACTTCCTCGACCAGGTTTTCCACAATCAGAGTGCTAATATCGATGATGCGGTCGGCAACATTCTTTCCTATCTTAGCGACCTTTCGTCTCGCGTGAAGAACAACGAAGTGTCGCTCTCGAAGTACGTCATTACCAGAGCCCTGAACAAGCGCCCGCAAGACTATCCTGAAGGGCACAGTACGCCACATGTGGCAGTTGCTACTCGACTTATCAAGAAAGAGAAACGGGTGATTCGCCCTGGAGAGTACATCAAATACGTGATCTGCACATCCGGAGATGGATCTATATCTGCCTCTGGTGTTGCCTCACGGGCGTATCATCCAGATGAAGTGAAAGCCTCAGAGGGGAAACTGATGATTGATGTGAAGTATTACCTGGAAAGTCAGGTGCTGCCCCCCATACTCAGGTTGTGTGATCCAATTGAGGGCATCGAGGCAAGTCGAGTAGCTGTATCTTTAGGGTTGGATGGTCGGCGATTTGAGAGAAAGGAGGATGAAGCTGATGGACACAACGATTACCCTCCTATCGGGGTAAATGGCGCAGCTGAGAAATTCCGCAACGTGGAGGCTGTTACCATTCAATGCGCATCATGTGAAACACAGACGGAATTTGTCGGGGTGCAGTTCAAGAGTTCTGGCGAAGTGAAGAGTTGCGGCCTGCAATGCGCCAAATGCATGAAACGATTCCCGGTGTATCAGCTGCATAACGTGATTACGCTGAAATCACGGGAATGGATCCGCAAGTACTACACGTGCGAGATGGTTGTTTCTGAGGATGGGTCGCGAAAGAAACTGACGAGAAACGTCGGTCTGGGGCCCAATGGACAGGTTGCGAGGAGGAAATTCAACGAGTGGTGGTTGTACAACCAACTGCGGTATCTTAACTACATTTTGGATGTGCGGCAACGGTGGCAAGAAGCTTGCGGGGAGAAAAAAGGCAGCTTTTCTCTGTCCGCAGCCGATGTGGAAACGTACGAAGGGCTGCTGCGGAGGGCCAATGCGATATTCGATGCGAATGCTTACCGATTCATCGACCTTGCACAATTTCTCATGCCGTTGGGTATATCTTCGTTGAAAGTATAGTACTGTAGGACTAGAGCTGGGGCTGTTGCTTTAAAAAGGAGATTACATGTCGGATAACGCTTGAAACTGTCTGTTGGTGTGTTGACGAAAAAAAGGAAGAAGGGAAAAAGGGGGATGCGATTCAGCACCAAGCGCGAAGAGGCAAGAGGGCGTCAAAATGTCCTGCGCGAGCGGCGCCGGTAAAGAGCAGTCGGACGACGTTCCTGCCCTCGTCAAAGGAGGCGTATTGGCGCAGGCGCTGCGCAGATACATCGAAACAGTAGAGCTCCACGGAGACGACGAACGCCTTGGCCAGCGCAAGCAGCTCAATCTCGCCCCACATCTGGCCGAGCCAGTGGCCGCGCACGCCCTCCACAAGCACATTGCGCGTGAAGAGCGCGACGGCGGCGGCGGCGGCGTGTGGCGACGCAGCGTGGCCCTGGCGGCGCAGCAACTTGGCGTACAAGGCGGCGTGGCTCGCTACGTGCCGCGCCAGCGCCGCGCGCACGGCAGATGCGCTCAGCGCCGCACCGCTGAGCTGCAGAAGCGCCCACGCTATGGCATGGAAGCCGCAGTCGCCTCCAGCCGGCGTGGCCGTCATGGTGTGCACGCCGCACGCTAGTCGTACGTGACGTCGCGACGACGAGGCCGCCGCCTCGCACAGCCATGTGCGGTACGCCGACGCGCTTTCGTGTCGTATCTCATGGTGTTGCTGTCGCGGCCATCGCCGCCGCGACGAACGCACGCGCATGCGTCCGAGCAGCCAGCGCCACGCACCACTTGGCTCTGTCTCCCGACCCGTTTGCTCCCGCCCTTGTTGCTCCACATGTTGCTTGTCCGCCGTCGGTTCGACGTCCGCAGCTGGTGGCTCTACCTGCGCGCGCGCGAGCAACGGCGAAAAAGAGTCGCGGCGGTGGCGGCGGCGGCGAGGAAGCGACGGAAGTTCAAGCGGTGGACGCGCCAGCGCGGAGAGTGAACGCAGACGGGAAGCAGGGGAGCGCGGCGCGCTCAAAGGCGCGTACTCGCGCTCACCGCGGCCGAACGTGAAACGCGTCGACTCGACACTCGAGATTTGCGCCATTGTGGAGCGTGCTCACGGGGCGGTGACAACGGACACGGGGGGGGGGGGCCGTGGGGCACGCTCTCAGAGCGGAGTGCGTGTATACAGCACGCTGTGATGCGCGCGCGCTGAGCAGCGCATTGCTGCCGCCGCGCGTGGCTTGCGCTTCGCGTCACACACACGTTGCCATCGACCAGCGCGCCGTTGCTCCCGCTTTTTTCTTTTCGAAAACGAACGGTAAGGATTTACCTTCGTCGGTGGTGAGTTCAGAGCTCTATGCTCTTCCCATACGGAAATTACCAACAACAACAACGATAACAACGACAAACCTCAAAAACAAGTCCTGCCTTCGTCTGTTCATTCATCATACACTCATATACTCACTCCCTCGTTCTTCTGAGCGAGACTCGATGTACTTTACACTTGGGCAACTTGCGGGAGAGCGTCTCCAACTGTCTAAACAGTCTCTGTCGACGCTCGACTCATTTCAAGGCGTGGCCAGCGTCCTCCGTATTGGGAAAAGAGCCCAAAATTTTCGCAATTGCATGGCCTCAGCTGTCCTCGCGCTTACAGCACGTGAAAATCAAACCGTTAAAGCGCAATCCAACAAACCAGTGCTCGCCTCGCTTCCCGCCAACAGCAGCGGCCAAGTTGGCGTCTATCCGTGGCGGCGCGCGCCTTCGCCTTCAAGCCGCAGACTATCGCCTGTGCGCTAGTCAACGTTTCTCACATTGCCGCAGGACGACCAACGTGTGCCCTTCTTCAACAATCCAAACCATCTTGTATGCATCTCTGCCTTTCCAACTTAGTCACGCCTTCGAACCCGGCTTGGCCTCCTGTCCTTAGCCACCTTTCCCGGTGCCATGGTCAAGCGAAACAGGGTCGATACTGACTACTACGGCCAGTTTTCAGTCTTCGACGACGGCACCAGTTCCCACTCTCTTCGACGTTCACCGTTTTTCTCCCAGAAGCGCTCAGTTCGTGCTAGAGTCCCACAGCCACGTCCCCAGCCAACACCAAACGCGCATCACACGTCTCCCTGTCCTCCGTCCTCTACACACACAGCACAAAACCACTCAGAGCAACACGAACACTCTACTCAATGCGCGGCTGCAAATACTCATCTAAACGCGTTCACTTCAGCTCTACCCCACACTATGGGTAACGATTCCACTCATACCAATCGCCAGAGTAACCTCTTTTCCCCTCCACTTCAACAGCCCCAGCGCTGTTCGCCGCCCCCGATGCTTGGCCGCTTGCAGGACGCTATGTACGCCTCAAAACTAAAGACCAGTGAGAGACTCGGAATCATTCACCTGAACGCAAAGAAGCGTCTTAACGCCGGCCATCGAAGCAAAATGGCTGCAGACCAATCGCGCCAGAAGCGCCAGAAGCGACAGGAACTCGAACAGATTCGAGAACGAAGAAACGCTGAACTGCAACAGAAGTGGTATATTGAACGGGCGAGAATGGCACGCGCTAGAATAGCAAATCGTCGCCATGAGAGCGACGTTATTGATCTCACCCAAACAAGGGAACACGATCCAGATTTTGACCCAAAAGTTGAAGAGGATGAAGATGTAACGCATATAACAACGAAGGCGCGCCGTTCGAAAAGCCGTTTAAGAGAGAAGATTAAAGTTCGGCCTTCTGACGCTGTTGCATATGAAAAAGCGCACGAAGTCGCATCTGCATGTAGCACTCCCCCACGCTCTTCACCAACTGAAGGAATGGAAGATAAAGAAAAGGAAAATATCATATCTCTGTTGTCATCTGATGATGAAAAGAATAAAACTTCGCGACTGAAACTGTGTCGACCGAAGAGACAGCGACCGCAGAAACAACGAATGAAGAATCAGCGACAAACAGTTCTATTTGGTTTGCCTGTGTCTGACTGTGCGTTTGATCCGCCAAGCTCTGATAACGCAGAAGAGAAACCACCTCCCACGCCAAGAATCAATTCTACAGCGGAGCGGTTAAAAAGTCCACTCCATCAAATAGAAAGCGATATTGAGGTTGAACTCCTCAGAGTGGAAAAGTCAGCCAAACAAAAGAGCGACACCAAAATACATGGTCCCGCTCATGACGGAAATGCTCTTGAGCTAAAAATCAGTGCTCTACCAGCGTTTCCAGAGCAAATTAGCAACACGAAACTGGACAGTGTTGTCGAAAGCTCCGATGTAGAGTCATCGGTGCAACTGATTCAGGATACTCCTTTCAAGGCTGGGATGAAACGAATATCAGAAAAGCGAACAATACCTGCACAATCGTTTTATGGGACCAAGAAGCACGCCAATGGCTCAAGAGCAGGCACAATTGACGTTCCTGCACTAAAGCACGAAGTGAACGATAAGTTTCACTCGCAAGAAATTATCCAATTGGAACTTTCAGACGACGAAGAGGATGACGTCATTGAATGTGAACCTATAACAAAGAATGGCAGTATCTTCACTCTTGATGACTACGAGATGCCCGGGTTCTTCGCCAAGGAGGAACCGTCTTTTGAAACCGATGTAAAACGTGCTCGAGATATTCGCTTTCGTCGTTTGGATCCAGAAGAGCTCGTTATTTTGTCTTCTCTCACAGATCAAGTCCCAAAACAATTTGTACTGTCAAGAATCGAAGAAGCTAACATTGGACTAAAAGGGGAGGACTTCGCTCGTCTGAGAGGGTCACGATGGCTTAATGACGAGCTACTGAACTCTTTTGTGGCACTTATCAACTCTCGCAATAGAAGAGATGTACTCCGTGAGTCCAATTTTGAGAATGAGGAAATCGAGTATAGCATCGATGTCGACGCTCCTCAGGAAGGCCTATATAGTATTTTTTCCCGAAAACGGCCAAGGACTCATGTTTTTAACACATTTTTCTTTCCCAGGCTTACTCAGAAAGGATATGACTACTCTGGTGTGAAAAGATGGTTGAAACGTGCCGGGCTTTCTGTGAAAAGTCTCGATCTTATTCTTATTCCGATTAATCTGAACAACTTTCACTGGGTCCTAACCGCGATAGATTTGCGCTCGAAGCATTTCCTGTACTTAGATTCTACTTTTGGTAAGGATACGTCAGAAACTATTCCGATCCTGAAAAAATGGTTGTTTGATGAAGTCAAGGATAAACACGGGATAGTAGCAGCTGAGAAGATGGGGATAAATCTCTGGCCTGTACACATAAATCCGCCGTACTTGCCGCGGCAGCAGGACGGAGGATCGTGTGGGATCTTTACGCTCTACATGGCCGACTACTTGGAAAGAGGACTGTGTCCGAACTTTACGCAAGACGATATTCGTACTCTTCGGAGGAGAACAGCTTTGTTCCTGAACGATGGCCGTCTACCAAACTAGATTCTTTGAAACCAATTCTCTTGGCGGACACGTTGCACAAATAACCATACATCTTGTCGTGCGCTGTAGAGTGATGTCTGCAAAAACTTCGCAAGCTATCATCGAAGCACATTAACTATTTGAGTGAAGGCTGAAAGTGTTATCTGATGGGTATTGATCATCATCCGATTGCAATGTCATGCATATGAGGCTGAAAGGAAACGGTCCAACTCTTGTAGAAGTGTTGCGATCGCCGCCACTTGCCAAAAGCGCATCGCTTTGCATTTGATCCAATTCTTGTAAACTAAATCGATTCCATCTAAGTTTTGCGGTTGTTTGTTCTTTCCAAAGCGAATACGCCTCTCTTGGTCGAGATTCGAGAAGATGCGCCAACTATGCTCCACTTCTGAGTTTCTGTTTTTAAGACATGGTTTAGTTGTCGACATCGTGTTGCACCTAGGCTGCCATAATGGATTTTTCCCCTCCCTATCCGACACCCGCGAAGGAGAGAGAGGGAGTCATGTGGTAATTACCAGAACGGTGATTGCGTTCTTTGTCATGCAAGTGTGAAGAGGTGTGGAATATGTGTTAAAACCGCGCTCTTTTGTAGCCTAGCGGAGGGCATTAGTCTCCAATTCTCAGACTAGTGTTGTCTTCCACCTGTTTGGAAATGCAGCTCCTAAACGTAGCCTTCTCTCTGAAGAAACTAATGCATATCTGTACTTCGTTATCCGTCTATCGAAGATTCTCTCGTTTAATGAGTATTCTTCATTCTTGGTGCAAAAGACTTTCGTTCATTAAGTTGTACTATTTCAAACCTTTTGAAATCTGAATATATCTAGAGCGACCAATTATGTCTTGTCCTGTAGTATGGTTGTATTGAAAGATCAACTATTGCTCGGGTTCTGTTCATGTACCATGATAACCGGTTCCACGCTGTACTTGGCAGGTAAGGGTTGATAGATAATTCAATAATTCAGCAATTCAGGTGCTTTTCAAGGGTACGAAGAGCGAGCAACAACTAGTACTCGGCTCCACAGGACAAGCTTTGCAATTCTCCTTGGTGTGCAATTCTCTCTGTTCAATTCAAGTCACGATTTTTCTTCATGCCACCTTCACACCCACAGACAAGAGTGAAAGATATATGCAAACATATGCTTTGAGAAATAGAGCCCGGCACCCCCTGGTTGGGGAACAGCCGCGCGGATCATAGAAGCCCTCATAGAGCGAATTCTTTTTTATACTATGTATTTCATGTCATTTCAATGGCGTCCGCTAAATGACTCGGAACTTGTCTACGAAATTAGTTGTCCAAGGTGCGGTGCGGCACTTTGATTGTTCCTCAAATTACTGGATTCGATTAACAAAAGTCCATTCTCCAGTTCTATCAGCGGGCGAACGAGCTCATTCCCTTGCCGTATGGGTTCTCGCTTGAAACTTCGGATTTGTACTTGGAATGTGGGTAATGCGCATCCGCCGTCGGACTTGAAAAAATGGCTCGGGGTTGACGAAGAGAACGATATTGTTGTTGTCGGAGCACAAGAGGCGAATCTGAAGCAAGAAAAGACTCAGAGCCCCACGAGTGTCTTAAATACCGAAACTCATTCTCAAAGAGAAGGACATGAACCCGCAACTCTTGCCCGCCAAGGCTCTCAGAGTCTTCCTTCGATCCCAACGCGAGGTAGGCGTTTCAATAAGATCGCGAAAGCCATAAAGGTGGCCAAGACAACGATTCGCGATGGAAGTGCAAAGAAAACGCGATTCAAAGCTCATTCGGTGGATTGTGAGGACTCGTACTGGGGCAAATACATAGTTCCGTTGGACCCAAACGGAGATATGCGAGCCAAAGGGATACCCTGTTCATCGTCCAGCCTCCCACTCCGACAGCCTCCTAGTTTACGAGGCGAGTTGGACATCTCAAAGGGATTAAGCGAAGATGTGCCTTCACTGACTTTCTCCCAGTTAGCCGAACCGGTGGACTTTGAAAATTTGGACGAGTCTTTGCTGAGAAAGAGCAGGACAAGCTCAAAACACAGTGAAGTCGACATCTATTCCGGGATAGATGGAGAGAGCTACTACATGTGCAGTGAAGACAGTTATTCTGAAGGGAGTTCTTCTTCGGAGGGCGAAAGTTTTCTGGAAGGAGAGATAACAACCATGGCCTTCCATGATTTGATGGGTTCAAAGGCGAACAGCAGCAAGCCGAGCGGCAAACTTCGGAAGCAGGTCACAAGTATATTTGGCTTAGAAGATGACGGCGCACAGATTGGCGAGAAGAAGTTCAGCCGCGTGGTGGAGAAAAACATGCCATCTACGTATAAGCTGGTGGCCAAACACCATCTGATGGAGATAAAACTGCTCATCTTTGTGCATAAGAAACATGAATCACGCGTGGAGAAGATCACGGAGATGGCAGAGGCGACCGGTATAGGAAACCGGCTTCCGAACAAGGGTGCTGTGGCAGTGAAGCTGACGATAGACGACACTATGTTTTTCTTTATTTCATCGCACCTGGCAGCGCACGAAGGAGCAAAGTATCTAGTGCAGAGACATGAAGACGTGGTAGAAATCATGAAGAAGATTGAGAAACGAATCGGGCATAGAGTTCCTCTGATACACCAGGTGAACCATGTGTTTTGGCTGGGAGACCTGAACTATCGGTTGGATTTGGCGCATCTTTTGCCAGAGGCGTTGACGTGGTCGCACGAGCGAAAGGTGGCGTACGTGCTGCGCAAAATCGCAGAAAGACAATTCGTGGACCTGTCATTGTTCGATGAGCTTCGGCGAGAAATGGAGGAGGGCAAGGTGTTTGGGGGATTTTCCGAGGGAAAAGTAAGATTTGCGCCGACGTTCAAAGTGGTGCGAGGAAAAGGCGGAGGGATATATCAGGCAAGTCGGGTGCCGGGGTACTGCGACAGAATCTTGTGGCACTCGCTGAGCACGCATCGAAACCACATTCGACTACGGGCTTACGACGCAGTGCCGGAGATTGACACATCAGATCATAAACCTGTATACGCTACGTTCGACGTAGCGATTCCGATGCGTGTGGAGTTTGTGCCGTTTCCGGTGGTGAACACGGCGTTGCGGTGCACGGTGGACTTTTTGCACATGCACGTGGAGGGGCTGTATGAAAAGGCGACGGAGATGGAGGAGAGCGGGAATGAATACGAGGTGCTGGAGGATGGGGCATTGGCGGTGTCGCCGCAGGTGAAAAGCACGTCGTGCACGACGATAGCGAAGAGCGGCGGGGGAGGGCACACAAGACGGGTGGTGACGGCAAGCTTCCACGGAAACGGGACGTTCATCAAGCGGAAGCCGTACCGCATGGAGGTGCCGCTGCGACAGGGAAAGCGGGTGGCGTTGCAAAAGGAACTGCCGACGATTGCATTGCGGCCTTTATCGAATCTGTCGCAGCTCAACTACAAGTACATGACGATTGCGTTCAGCAGACACGGCGGAAAGTGCGGCAGCAGTTGTGTGATTCCGCTGCGGAGAATGTTCGAGACGATGGGCGGGCGACATCGACATACGCTGGAGCTGGAGCTGCTCAAGCACTGCTCGGTGAACGGCAAGGTGCGCGTGGTGCTGGAGCTGGTGCCGACGATGGGGGGGTGGGTGGATTCCAACAACCGCCCCACAATGGTGAAGCTGAAGAACCAGACGGTGGCGGTGGACACGCTGGCCACACCGCGCGCACGCGCGCCCGAAGCGAAACGGCGAACCGCAACATTAACACCAACTAACAACTAAAAGATGCATCGAATGCATGCATTTGCATGCAAACGATGCATCATGCAAATTGCCATTCGCAAGTTTAGGTTACAGTAGAAAACGAGCGACGAGCGCCAAGCGGCGCGTGTGTGTTAGCGCGCAGCGAAGGCACCACCCGCGCGCCGTCCATTGGTGCGCACTCTGCGCTCTAAAGCGCGCACCTCTTCTTCCCGCCTCTTCTCCATCACCATCCGTGTCGTCATCGTCGCCACCGTCATAGTCGCTATTGGCACCACCATCCCAACCCCTCCACCACCGCCGTCGCCTCGTCCCTTCCGTCACTCCCTCCCAATGTCGCGTCCACCAACGTTCGCCCCGTCGCCTCTCCCGCATCCGTCGTTGCTCGCGCACTCGTCGTCGCTCGCACGCTCGTCGCCGCTCGCAAACCACCCGCCGTCTCGTCTTTCAAGGCGCTTTCGCCCCGCCACGCGCGCCGCGCTGCATCTGCCAACGGGCGCGGCAGGTAGCGCGGAAAGCTCGCGGCCGCCACGCTCGTCGTCGCCGTCGTCCAAGTCGCGCTACATTTCGGCGTTGCGCACCGCGCTTGAAACGCGCTGCGTGCACGCACAGGATGCCTTCTGGTCGACCATGCAGGAGGAGGCGCGTCAGGCCGCCGCCGACGAGCCGCTGTTGGCCTCTTTCCTGTTCGCCACCGTTTTGAACCACGCTTCTCTACACCAGGCACTAGCCTTCCATCTGGCCAACAAGCTTGCGTCGCCGGCCATGCCGTCCACCATTCTCATGCGCGTGTTCCAGGACAGCATGTCGTCCAGCGTGCAATTTTGCGAGAGCGTGCGCGCCGACCTGTTGGCCGTCATGGAGAGAGACCCGGCATGCACCAGGTTCATCGACGCGCTGCTGTACTTTAAGGGATTCCACGCGCTGCAGGCGCATCGCGTCGCGCACATACTGTGGGGTCAAGGCCGCATGCCGCTCGCGTATCACCTGCAGAGCCAGGTGTCCAAGGAGCTGCAGGTGGACATGCACCCGGCCGCGCGCATCGGAAGCGGCGTGTTCGTGGACCACGCCACCGGCATCGTCATCGGCGAGACCGCCGTCATCGGAAACAACTGTTCGCTTCTACACCACGTCACGCTGGGCGGAACGGGCAAGAAACACGGCGAGCGCCACCCGAAACTTGGCGAAGGCGTGCTAGTGGGCGCCGGCGCCACGCTACTGGGCAACATTAGCGTGGGCGATGGGGTGCAAATCGGCGCGTGCAGCCTGGTGCTGGAGGACGTGCCGGCGCACGCCACCGTGGTAGGCGTGCCTGCAAAGCTGGTGTCGCGTCAAGGCGTGGGCGTGGGCGTACCCGCGTTGGACATGATGCACGAGCGCTGTCTGCCGGGCTGCACTGACCACACGCATGGTCATGGTGTGAGTGATTCGGGAAATTCGGCATCGACAGCAGACGCAGCTAAAGGCGATGAGGCGGTGACGGGCGCCATGCTGCGCCACTGACAGTCTCTGTGGAGTGCAGCTCTGTACGTGTACAATTAAATTATACAGACATATGGAAAGTAGAGTAAAGGTAGTGTGGATACAAAAAACACAACAAGACAAAGGAGAGAACGCTTTTTGCAGAGTTATCTAATGTTACTGTGAGAGGGCGGGCGTTTTGTTGATTGGGACAGTGGGCACCGGCACGGCTCTCGGCGGTGCGGAGGATGGCAACGGCGAGGGTTGAGGGTGGGGCCTGGTGACACTGACACGCTTAGGGTCGGACTTGTAGACCTTTTTAGTGCCAATGTCCCACGGGACGTACTTGAGGTGCTTCATGTCCAGCCACTGCCTTCTCATGGTGGCAACAAACAGCATGACAAAGTAGAAGAGCAGCACCGGCCAGAAGACCGGAACGTCAAAAACGTTGAAGAAGGTGGCGCCAAAGGCCAGCAGCGTGGCGTACGTGGTGGAGTACCAGAACTTGAACTCCGGGAGACGGCGCACAAACGGACGAAATTCATCGGCGTCGTCGGTGGGCAGCGTGGGCGCTCGGCGCTGATCGTCGTCGTCGTCATCGGCAGCGTCATCGATAGAACGCACAGCAGCGCGCGCAAGAAGCGACGCGCGGTCCTTGGGCTGCAGGAACAGAATGAACTGGTTGAGAATGAAGATGAAAAGCACGTAAATGACAATGTAAAAGCCCTCCAAGAGAAAGGTTCGCAACAGAAAGAGCGCCAACAGCACGACGAGTGCGAGCCAACGATATAACTTGTGTGGCGCGACGCGGTCCAACAAATGTTGCATGCGACGGTCGAGCGCGGCCATGGCGTGATGGACGGAGCGCGGCGACCGGGCGGAGGGCTGCGGGACGGGCGAGGGCGCGGCGATGGGGGCTGGCGCGACGGCGATGGGGGCTGGCGCGACGGCGACGGCGACGGCGACGGCGGCGTGGTGGGGAAGCGGCGGCGGCGGCGGCGGCGATTGCGATTGCGATTGCGCCTGCGACTGCGACGGCGGCAGCGAGTGTGGCGGCGGCGGCGGCGTCGCCGACGGCGGCCTCGGCGGCTGCGGCGGCTGCGGCGGCTGCGGCGGCTGCGGCGGCTGCGGCGGCGCCATGGGTGGTGATGGGGCGGGTGGAGACGACGGTGGTGAGCGGTGGGGGCGACACTCGCAGACACACCGTCGCGCCGCTGACGGCTGCCGATGAGGCGTTTTGTGACGCGTTCATTCCGCAATTGCGCTGTCCGCTTTGTAGTTTGCTAACCAATTGCAAACTACATGGCGTGCCCCGTTGCGTGCCCCGTGGCGTGCCCCGTGGCCCACCCGACATGTACCGCCGCCATGATTCAATTCTAATTGCGTCCGTATAATTGAATCGCTGTAATTGCACCTCTGCCACGGCGCGTGATGCAAGCGCCGAGCGCCGAGCGCCGAGCGCCGAGCGCGAGCGCGCAGCACCATCACACCTTGAGCATCTTCGTCTCCCGCCTCGCCTCCGTTCGCGCCGCGCCATGAACCCGCCACAGCTGCCGCTCAGCAGCGCCGCGCTGCAAAACCTCCCCAATGTCGGCAACAGCTGCTACGTCTCCGCCACGCTCACCGCGCTCTTCCTCGCCACCGACGCGTATGACGGCCTTCTCACACCGTCGCCGCGCGCCCCCGCCCCGATTCGCCACTCCCTGCTACGTTTGGTGGCCTCGTTACGAGCCTGTCGTCGCGTGCCGCGCGCCCTCGTCACCGACTTTCTTGTTGCCTTGCGCACACGTTCCACACACGGCGTCGACGACGCCTGGCGTCACGACGGCCGTCAGCACGACGCTGCTGAGTTTCTGGAACGTTTGTTGGATGTGTTGCGTGCGCCGTTCCTACCATTGGCGCGTCATCTGGCGCACGACGCCGTGCGTCACCGCGATGATCACGCCTTATGCACCGAGCGTGT
Organism: Agarophyton chilense; assembly: GCA_030374765.1. Classification (NCBI taxonomy): domain Eukaryota; phylum Rhodophyta; class Florideophyceae; order Gracilariales; family Gracilariaceae; genus Agarophyton; species Agarophyton chilense. The sequence continues at coordinate 322,375 of JARGXX010000006.1, forward strand.
GTTATGGCTGCCGTTGCGCGCCGTCGCCACAGACGTTTCGACCATGCTTGACGATTACTTTGCCGCGCAGCGTATCGACGGCTTACAACGTGGCTCGCGTCGCGTCACCGCCGTCGAGACGCGCGCCCTTATCCCCGAGTACTCGGCCGAGCGCGAGACGGGCGATTGCACCCCGGCCGAGCGCTTCCTCTTCAGCGTACTGGCCGTGCCGTTGGCCATTCGACGTTTCGATGCGCGTGGCAATAAACTGCGCACCTCCGTGCGTGTACGCGTGCAACTATCCGCCCGTCGCTACCTCAGTCGACCCGCGCCGCACGCCGCCGCCGCCGCCGCCGCATCTCCGTCGCCGTCGCCGCCGCCATCGCCGTCGCCGCCGCCGTCGCCGTCGCAACCGCTGCTCACACTGTGTGCCGTCGTGTGCCACCGCGGCGCGTCGCGTTCTGCGGGCCATTATGTGTCGTACACGCGGGCCGGCGAGCGTCGCTGGCGCCGTTGGGACGACCTGCGCGACGGTGAGGTGCAGGTGTGCGCCGCCGCGCCGCACGACGCGCTGCCTCGCAACGCCGAGTGGCGCCGCGAGATGGAGCGCGACTCGTATCTGTTGCTGTATCAGCTGGGCGACGGCCGTGTGTCGGGCGCTGAGCGCGTCGCGCGCATGCAGTTTCTCGCAGATCGCAAGCTCGCCGAGCAGGAACAGCTGCATGAAGACGCGCTGTGCTTTACTACTAACCTCTTCTAACCGCATAACACCATCGTGTGGCTTTCCACCACGTAAACAACTGCACGCTCACTGCTCGTCGTCCAGGCAGCATGTCTGCACCAACATGCGCGTAACCACGTACGGATCGCAGTTGCCCGCCGGTCGACGGTCCTCAAAGTAGCCCATGCCCTTCTCCTGCGTGTCGGTGCCCACGCGGCACGATGCGCCGCGGTCCGCCACTCCCCACTTGAACTCGTCGATGGACGCCGTTTCGTGCTTGCCCGTGAGCCTCTCCTCGTTGCCCGTGCCGTACGCCGCAATGTGCTCCTTGTGCTTTTTAGACAGCTTGTGCAGCGCCGGCACAATGTGCTTCTCGTAGCCTCCTTCCTCTCTCATCGGCTTGGTGGAGAAGTTGGCATGGCAACCGGAGCCATTCCAGTCTCCCTTGACTGGTTTGGGGTCGTAGTTTACATCCAGGCCGCGTAGCTCAGCAATGCGCTCCAGAAGGTAGCGCGCCATCCACAACTGGTCGCCCTGCTCAATGCCCACGGCCGGACCGACCTGGAACTCCCATTGGCCCGGCGCCACCTCCGCGTTGATGCCAGAAATCTTAATGCCGGAATATACACACGCCTTGAAGTGCGCGTCAACAATGTCGCGCCCAAAGATTTTGGAGCCAGAAACGCCACAGTAATACGGCCCCTGTGGCTCCGGATCGCCCTTGTCCGGGAAGCCGATGGGCTTTCCGGTGGTCGGAACCATGAGGAAGTACTCTTGCTCCAGACCGAACCAGGGCTCGAGGTGCTTGGCGGCGTCCATGACCATGGCGCAGTGGTGGCGCGTGTTGGTTGGCAGCGGGGCGCCCTCAGGGGTGTAGGTGTCACACATGACGAGGATGTTGTTGCCGCGGCGGAAAGGGTCCGGGAAGATGGTCTGCGGCTTGAGGATGACCTCGGAGTTGGCACCGGGTGCCTGGCCGGTGGAGCTGCCGTCGTAGTTCCAGTGTGGCAGGTCGGCGGCGCTTTCGGGAACGGAGCTAAGGTATCTTGCCTTTCCGCGCAGCTTGTTGTAGCCGTCGATCCAGACATACTCGGCGATGCAGCCGGAGATGGAGAGATTGACCAGAGCGTCGACGGTGGACATGGTGGAGAAGATTGCGATGGGACAGGAAAGGGGGTGTGGGGGAGTGTGGGGGCACGCGACTGAGCAGGTGTGCGGAATGGTGAGGAAGAGAGAAGGAAGGCGGGGGTGGGAAGCGGGGTTTTATATGTGCTGGAAGAATGGGTTTGGAGTGGACAGTGTGGTGAACCGGGGGTAGGGGAGGGAGGGGAGGGAGGGGAGCTGTATGCTCAACTCTCTAGCGTAATGGAGCGTGTAGTGTGAGGGGGTGTTGCGGACACATGTTGCAGAAGATTGGACGCGTGTGATTGGCGCTTCGCTCGCTGGTGGGACGTGCGGCGCGCGCACGTGCACCAATGAGAGTGTGCGGCTGCGCCTCATTGAATGGCGACAAGACGGTGCGCGTGCTCGCGCACCATATGGTGTGTGCACGCCACACACGCGCCAGTGCGCAGCGCAGCATTCATTCTTGCACGCACTGACCAGCGGCGTATGTAGCGACGCTCCAATGGGTGTGGCGCTCGAGCGCCGCGTGTGCGAGCGCCAAAACTTTTTCCAGCGCTGTACAGTAGCTTTGTGATGGTAGCCCGCGCAGGTAAACTTACTCAACGGAGCAGCAGCGCACCCCCGAACGCCACCGTCATGGCGCCTCTGCCTGCGCCCAGCTCTGCCGTCTGTGCTGCGCCACGCACATGCACGTCGCCACGCGTGTCTGTGCGCCCACCACCGATACCACACGTACAGCGCGTACAGCGCGTACAGCGCGTACAGCGCGTACAGCGCGTACAACGCTGCAAGCATGCCTCTTGCCAACTCATTGCACACCAAACAATGGTTCTGAAATCACAGTTTGTGATACAATTGCAAAACAAATAGACGCGCACTCCACTGCCGACCCCCTCGTGCTCATCCCTTTTTGATTGGTGTTCTCCAACAAATTCTCTTTCAACACCCTCGCCGTGATGAGCTGATTAACAAAAGTATGCCAACATCTCAACAACTTGATGCGTTTCAACGCCCAATTGCAGAGAAGCCTCTTACACTACATCATGTTTACTTTGTTGCGCATGTTTTCAAATCTTTACATTGAACAGAGCGGAGATATGATAATTCACAACATGTTTTATAATGGGTGAAACCTTCATTGCACGACCTCTCGGAGGTGCCAGTGCAATTGCTATGTGAAGATGCTGACCGGACAAAACCAAATTTTGAGCATCTACAACAATTTCATCCACATCACTTTGAAGCGGGAGACCAAATTCAATACCATGAAATTGTTCTTTTTATGCAGCTAAAAGCTGCCGTCTTTCAATGAACTTGAAAAAATTCATAAAACCATACTTTTCACAAAAGACAACAGTATCATCATACAATAAAAATTGTGGTATTCCACTGAACACTGTAAAAATTTCGGTGCAGTGGGTATCCACATATATAACCAAAAAGAGCGGGTGTCGCCTTGCGAGTGACAGTTCTTAAATAAGAAGAGAGTGTGCGGAAAGCGACCATGTATGCCTGAACAACGGAAAAAACACGTGTATTCACAAAGCGGATGTCCAAATGCGGCGGTACGTAATGCACACCAGACCGGTACGATAACCCTTGTGACAACACAAATAACCAGGTGACAGGAGAGAAAACAACACACACACACCCACACACACAGAAAGCTGTAGCAAAGAGGCGATAAAGCCAAAACAGTAGAGAGTGTCGTACAATCACCTCTGTGGTAAGAACTGTCTTGTTTTGGGAGCGTAGTGACGCTCAGCCGTAGGGAGCATGGTGACGCTCAACCTTAGAAGGTAGACGTAGTAAAACTCGATGGTTACAGGGCACCGTAAAAACCCGCAGGGGCAAACGGCGGGGCAACTAGCCTATACCGTGTAGGAAAACGATGGCAGGCGTCGACACGCTGGAAAGCCTGTGTGATAGTTGAGAAACACTGAACCAAAAGGTAAAGTCGTGACCCAAGTGGTGCCTGTCTTTCTCAGATTAGAATGAGGGAGGTGCAGTTCCCTATATGCAGTGGACTACACTTTTCAGATCACCCGGGAGGTGCCAGAAAGGCTCGGTCTCTGACATAGTGTCAGAGACCTGTCCAGCACTGGCTACAGTGCCAGGTGGCCACTCCACTACTGTACTAAAATAAATATAATTACAATTACAATTACTGATAATTACTCAACCAGAAGGTACATCTCAACACTACATGTCGTATAGTGGCGAAATGTTTCACCCTCAAGGTTGTCAATATCCTACACTGACCTTGTAGGTGATGGATGCGAGGAATCATCGGTTGTGCAGCTCCGGGCGAGCTACCATCTAGGTGTTGTCATCCACGTGTAGTGTTGACATGTACCTTCTGGTTGAGTAATTGTTAGTGATAGTAATTGTAATTATGTGTATTTTAGTACAGTAGTTGAGTGGCCGCCTGACACTGTAGCCAGTGCTGGCCAGGTCTCTGACACTAGGTCAGAGACCGTGCCTTGCTGGCAACGCCCAGGTGATCTGGAGAGTGCATTCCACTGCATATAGGGAACTGCACCTCCCCCATCCTTATCTGATAAATACAGGCATCACTTGGGTCACGACTTTACCTTTTGGTTTATTGTTTCTCAACTACCACACTGGCTTTCCCGCGCGTCGACGCCTACCATCGTTTACCTACACGGTATAGGCTAGTCGCCCCGCCGTTTGCCCCTGCGGGTTTTCACGGTGCCCTGTTACCATCGAGGTTTACTACGTCTACCTTCTAATGTTGAGCGTCAACACGCTCCCTACGATTGAGCGTCACTACGCTCCCGAGACATGACAGTAGCATACCCCAGAGGTGATTGTACGACATTGGTCTTAAAGACTCCAAAATCATTGGCGTATTTGTAGAACAGTCCCAAATAGAAAAATACCTCTCGGGTGTTCGAGTCTCGCTCTCGCGAAGAAGGGTAACTCAGCTAACGAGCCTTACTGCCTGTAACGCAATGAAGGCTGGGTCAGCGTACGGGTCTCGACCGGTGATAGAGTCGTAGATGGGGGTATTGCGGCTGGTGGTTCGAGGGTGTCCCCTTCTGAGCCCTAGCCTTACCATCTGAAGGTGTACTTCAGACCATTGTAGGTTCGCGTGTGGCCCACCAGACGGTCAACGGGAAATTCCTCTGAGGATTGGTCCTAATCTTTCGGGTAAAAGCCACCTTGAGGGTTCATATGCTCGGAGTTGGGAGTTTCGTGTGTGGGAGCCGGGTCGGGAGCTCCCGCTTGTAGGACAATGCCCCCAAGGGGGAAAACCTACGAAGACGTCCGGATCTTCCTCTCACGAGGTAACCGGCGCGGTAGAGCCCTCCCAGGGATCGGCGCGCAATGCCGGGTGTAAGCCGGAGCCGAACCGTCGCGACGGGCGCAGGGAGGCTGAAAGAAGCCGAGAATATCCGCCGAAGCGGTGCTTGCGTATCCTCTGAGGAGGCAAAACCCACGAGAGTGGCGAGCGCGACAGGTGTCAGTGCGAGCCGCAAGAGCGGGAATTGCCCAATGAAGGGGAGGAAAAGGGAAGGAAAATGGGAACGGAGGCAAGAGGGCGAGGTTGACCACGAGTCGCAAGAGGGGACTCGGGAATAGCCGGCACTGCCGGGTGTAGCAAACCGTATACACGGGCGGAACCACGAAAGTGGGAATAGATACCCAACACACGAAGGCTGCTTGAACGTCCAAGGGGGTTGGGAAGCCGTGCACCACGGGAAATCCCTCCGTAAGGAGTTGTATATCCGCGCAGGCGGTTCGACCCAGAGCCAAGATCTGGAAGACCAAGATCACCCTTGTTGGGGAGACTTTACTGGACCGGCGGCCGCGAGGCCGGCGACCTAAGTACTGTAGTCACCGTAGAATACAATAAATAAAGTCTATCCTAAATAGCTAAATGTCGGTCTAACAAAAGGGGCCAATCTGGCGGCCACGTGTCGCGCGGGCGCTGCGGCCACGTGTATGGCACCCAGTCCCGCCGGTGCATCACCGGCGTTCCGGGTGTCGCCGTGAAAGCGGATTACTCCTACTCATAACGAGGTTGCACGCCGGAGGCTCCGGAAAAAACGTAAGTCCCCAAAAACCTCCCTGGAGGACGTTGCTCTTCATATCCCCCCCCTTAAGACAGGGCGAACACCTCGAAGAGGAAGTCGGCGTGGCAGCTCGTCATGATAAGAGCGCGTCCGACACCGGGTCTCCGGAAACCAACACACCTTCACCAAGGATCCCACGCACGCTCTCCGCATCCGATTCCAACAACAGCACACCAACACGCACCATGTCCAACCCCGACCGTCATAACACATCCGCGACTCCCGCCCTTGGCGGTTCCACCGGCTCCCGGTCCGCGCCCCACCCTGGGGATATTACCAACCTCGCGTACGAAGACCGCCGTATTGGCGCCCGCTTTCGCGGACAGGCGGACCCACCGCAGTGGCCGACCTACGACGCCCTTGTGGGTGCGAATCCGAGAACTCGGCATGGCTCCGCGAGGTTGCGGTATGCGCCTTGGTTTCACCCATTGGCTGTCCGCGACGAGGATTTGATTCAATCCTACACCGATAACTCGGAGATGCTCCCGGGCGACCTGCCCGGCGTGGTGACCCTGTCCTGGGATTGGCGTAATCGTATCGCCATCCCGGTACACCACATACTCCGCCGACGTGGTGAATCCTCTGCGGAGGCTCAAGCCGCGCTTGTGCGGATTGCTTATCTCAGGCACCATCGGGCGCCTTTCGAGTTCCCGATACCGCCAGAGGTCGAATTCGACGTCCACCTTTACCGCACTCGCGGGGAAATGTCGTACTGCGACCGTCTTAACGGATTGGAAACCCTCGCTTGGAGGGGCACACCGATCGCTCGGCAAGAAGCCCTTTGCTGGGCACGACCGATTCTTCGGGCAGAGTTCCGCTATCAACCGCGGCAGTCGCGCTCGAACTTCCTTCAGAACTTCATCCGCGATGAGCGGCGTTGGCGGGCCCGGACCGGGTATTTCGTACCGTACCAGAACACGGAGATTGAGCGCATCGCGCCTGCTCACCGACGTGGTCGGTACGTCAGTCTCCCAGACTGGTTGTCCTCCTTGGAGGCGTGCTGGGGTTGCTTCGTTGAGCTGCCCCCAGTATTCACCTATGTAGGGTCGTCGTTCTTGAACGATCCCCAGTCGGGGTGGTGGTCCGTCGTGGTAAGCGAATGGGCCGTCCGCACTGCGGCTTTTATCCTCGCTGAGGCGTACGACCAATACCGATTGTGGTACGCGCCACCGCGTGTGCGGGCTGCGATCCGTCGTTTGGACATGCACATCCCCCTCGGGGGCGAGGCGAACGAAGAAGAGATGCTGGGCCTCCTCGACTTTGTGGAGGGGGTCCAGTGGGATGAGGTCCCGCTGGAGAACTCCCAACGCATTCAACCGCGTCGCGGGTCTGGCCCCGGACTCGGGAAAAATACCGCGCTAGCGGGGGATTTCGTCTACTTCGACCACTGGGAGTACCACGAGATCAGCCGCGAGGAAGCGGAAGCCAACCGGCATGCGCCGCGTGAAGTCCCGGCCGACCACCCGCGAGGGTATGTCGACTCGAGCGACTATTACCACGACTGTGCGGATGGTGACCCGATGGTCGACAACGAACCGGAGGATCCGGGTTACGCTCCGATGGAGGATGACGGGTCCGACGAGGCCGGTGAGGAGTCCGTTGAATACGGTGGTGCGGCTCCATCCGGGGCTGCTGATGCCGTGCGAACGGATTCCTATCCGACTCCATCAGTGGCGGGCCCGCCCGCAACCGTCGCTGGCGCGGAGCGGGGCGAGGTCATCGCGCGCTTCCTTCGGGAGGTGGGGCTTCGCCCTTCCGAGATCTCGGGTGATGTGGCCGCCATGCGGGATGCCTTAGCCAACCGCCTGGGCGGGGGTCCACCTCGTGCGGAGGAATGACCGGAGCTTCCGGTAGAATGTAGGGCGGCGCCCCTAGGGCGCCCTTGCCAGTAGTGAGAAATAAAAGAAGAGGGTCGCCTTTCCGACGCCCTTTCCCAAGTCCACTTCTTTCTTTCCGGGGTACCGGCCTTCAACCGGGGTTCCGGCGTTGCAGGGAACCAGCCTAGCTGGGTGTCCCGTGTTTAACGGTGGGCGCTTCGCGCGCGGACCAGGTAACTGGCACGACCACCAACGAGGTTGGGATAGCGTGAGCGGTTGCTTCCTTCCCCGCGTTGGGGCATGGACGGAGATGGCGCGTGGCGCCATCAGCCATTCCATTCCGTGTTCACGGTTTATCCCTCTTGGGCGTTTACCAGCGTGGCTGGGAGTGCGGTCCCCGCAAGGCGGTGGTATCGCATTACCGCGGAGCGCGGGAGGTGCTCGATGGGCTCCGGGGTGTCCCACTCCGGCCCGTATCCGTACCAGCGGGTCCAGTACTGGAGCACCCCGTGCTCATCGTATCTATGTCAGACGATTCAGTCGAGGACGTACTCCTGCACGTGAACTTGCCGGCCTTGCCGGGTGGTGGTGACCCGAGCCTCAGCGCCGCGTGGTGCTGGGCTCGTTGTCGCCTGTTCCGGGTCACCCGGTTTGTCATTCCGTTCTGCGGTTGTTGCCGGGTTTCCGGGGCTGCCGTACCGCTTCGCCGAAGTTGCCGGCGCGGCCGGGTTGTGTTTCCGCTGGGCGGTAGGGGCTTCCCTGAAGTCCGCTCTTACTGCGAGTTGGCGGGGGTCCTTCCGTCTTGGTGACGGTTCGCCGGAGGCCTCCGCTTGATTTGCAGCATGCGGCGTTCCCATTGGTGCGCAGTTTCCGCCGTGCGGTGCGCCGTGGGCGGTGAGTGGTTCACCGTCCCGGCGGTCCGCCTCCGCCGGGTGGCTGTCAGCCAATGACCGGGATGCCGGGTGCCCATTGGTCCGATCTCCCGCCCGAGTCACGTGACCTTGAGGACGGGTGGTCGGGCCGTCGCGGACGGTTGGCTCCGATTGTTCGGCAAGGGAGGCGGTTTTCGACTTTTCGTCGCGCCCCTTTTCCCCCATGGGGTTCGTACCGTTCTCAACGGAGTGGCTCGCTAAACCTGCTTGCGCAGCGCCCGCCGGAGTACCGGTATCGACCGAAACGCTCGGTGTGCGACTGCGAATATGCGGGGAGCCCTGAGTTGCTTCCACGCGATGCGGAGCGTCCGTAGGGTCTCCCTTCCCGGCTTCGGGTCTTCGAGCGCCTTGGTTCCCCTTGCGGGGTTGCGTGGCGGTCGGGTTGACCGCCGCGTCCCGCGTGAGCGGATTGGCGTCCGGCGACGATGCCGGTTGCCCGCTCCGGGGCCTTGCCCGGGGTGTCCGGTTAAACTTCCGTTGCGACGGCGATGCTTCCGCGATTGAGCGAGTCCCCTCCCCCTCCTTAGACGGAGCGACGGGTGATGGTGGGCTAACCGCGGGTATAAATACCGCTGCGCGGCGCCCGTAAGGGTAGCTGGCCGCGAGGGCCAGGTGTTTCCGGCATTGCCGGTGGTTCCGATAAAGTCGGTATATCGGAGAGACCCCGTGAGGGGTGCGGTACCACGGCGGGGCTTCTAAGCCATGGTACCACGGGTACGGGTGTTTCATTCTCGCGCGCTGCGAGTAGCTCATCCATTTCCATGGTGTCTTCCCCGGTTTCGGGCCAATCCGACTCCGTCGGTGTTTCCCCTTCCAAGGTAAAGCACGGGATCTCGTCGACCTCCGGGTCGGCAAGTGCTTCATCTGTCGTAGGTAATCGATAGAGGGCGTCTGCTTGGGTGTTCTGGACACCCTTTTTGTAGACGACCTCGAAGTTGAATTCCGCTAAGCGGAGGCGCCACCGCATTAAGCGGCCAGAAGGATCTGCGATGTTCAGCAGCCACCTCAACGAGGCATGGACCGTGTACACGGTGAAATGAACGCCCATGAGGTATTGGCGCAGAGTGGATAGCGCCCAGACCACTGCGAGGCACTCCTTCTCGGAGACCGAGTAGTTGCGCTCGTGGACGTTCAGCGTGCGGGACCAATAGCTAATTGGTTTTCGTTCCCCCTCGGGGGTGGTTTGGAACAGTGCGCAGCCCACCTGGTGGTCGCTGGCGTCGGTGTCGATGGAGTAGGGAAGCCCAAGTTTGGGCAAGGATAGGATGGGAGCTGTCGTAACTGCCTTAATCAAGGAGCGAAAAGATTCCGACTGATCGGTGGTAAATGGCGCAAGCTTCGGTGGCTGGCCCTTCCGCAGTAGCGCGTTTAGCGGAGCGGCGATATCCGAGAAACTCGGTATAAACCGTCGATAGACGTTGACCAGACCTAAAAAGGATCGGAGCTCCGTTTGAGTACGGGGCTCCTTCGCCTCACAGAGGGACTTGATACGAACTTGTTCGATCATTAACCATCCTGGACGGATGACGTGCCCGAGATACTTCACCGTGTCGGTGAAGAACTCGCACTTCCTCAACTTGAGGGTTATTCCTGCGTCTCGCAGTACGGTCATCACGTCCTGCACGTAGGTCAGGTGATCGTCCAGGTTTCTGGAAAAGACAATGATGTCGTCCAAGTAGACAAGGCACGTGCGCCACTTGAAACGCGACATCAGAATGTCTATTGCCCTTTGAAAGGTGGCCGGTGCATTGGTTAAACCAAACGGCATCCGCTTGAAGCGGTAGGAACCCGAGTGGCAAACAAACGCGGTTTTGTCTCGGTCCTCTTCCCGGACTGGGACTTGCCAGTAGCCCCAGTTAGCATCCAGAGCCGTAAACACGGTAGAGTCCCCGAGCGAGTCTATACACTCGTCCATGCGCGGAATCGGGTAGGTGTCCCTCACGGTGACGGCATTGAGGCTGCGGTAGTCAACGCAAAACCGCCACGTGCCGTCAGCCTTGAGGGCCAGCACCACCGGTGAAGCCCAAGGAGATTGGGCGGGCTCGATGACTCCAGCACGGAGCATCTTGTCCACCTGAAATTCTTCCTCCTCCCGAGCTTTCGGTCCCGCCCTGTAAGGGGGTTGTGCAACCGGACGTGCGTCCGGTAGCAAGTCTATCCGATGTTCGGTTGTATTGATCTCACCGAGTGAGCCGTCCCACATTGTGGTAAACTCGCGTAGCATTCCGCGTAAGCGGTCCCGGTGTGAGACCGGTACATGACTCAGGTCCAGGTCCTCGAGGGCCTTGATCGGTTCTATCTTATCGTAGCTCGTAGGCTGTGCCCTGGTGTCAGGTCTGGGAACCGACGAGGTCGGAAATGCATCCGTCTTGACGGTTTTATCGAGCGCCAACTGCTGTGCCTCCCCGGAGGTTTCTGCACCGGATACCGGGAGACCATCCTCGGTAGAGGGAGTTATTCCGAGTACTTCGGCAGCCGTCACCTTTGTAGGGAGCATCGCGAGCGGGTGCGGCGTCACAGACCCAATGACTTGGTTCTTTGCCAGCGTCTGGGGAGCCTTCCCCAGGTTGGCAACCAACACCCTGAAAGGGGAATTCGGCGTGACTTGCACGATTCCGTTCGCAACGGTTAACTGAAATTTCTCGTACAACGAGGGCAAGGGCTGAACAACCCGAAGACCGTGTTGACGGGAATTGACTGAAACCATAACCTGGCTCTCCGGGGGTATGGTTACTGACGAGGCAACGCGTAGCTTCGTAGAATCCCGGTTCGCCGGTGTGGGTTTCTGCGCAGCAGGTAGAGGAACGTGTTTCCTCGATGCCCGCTTCAGCGGTTGACGAACAATGGGGACGGTCGATCCGTCTTCAAGTTCCACCTGCTTAAGGCGTGGGCGGATGGCGTCGACAAACCTGTTGCAGTAGTCACATCCCAGTATAACTGGCGCGGCCAGCGAGCGGCACACAATAAAAGTTAGCTTAACCACCATCCGCCCTAGCCTGACGACCAGGTCGATCACACCAGCCGTTTTCAGCGGGTTGTTATTGGCGTCCGACACGTCGGGTACCGTTTCAGAACGGATGAGTGACCGCAATGGCGGGGGTAAAACCGATTCCACAATAAAGTTCGGCCCAGCACCTGTATCCAGAACAGTGAGATGTCTCACCATAAACTGCGTGTGCAGACCAAGGTCAGCGTAAACCTTGTAGTTACGCTTGGCCATTACCAAGACTCTATCCGGGATCCGGTTATTTCTAATCCGTATCCACGGTCGACGCAACACACCGAGGTGTTTAGAGTCCGCGTCTGCGGTGTCCTTCCTTGTTAGGATTTTCCCCTGGGAGCGAGGCATCGGCGCCTCGGGCGTCGTCAGCCTCAACTCTGAGGACGCCTCTCCCGAAGGGGAGACTCCCTCTATTCTTTTCCCTGTACAGGGTCCTGGTCGGGCGAAGGCCCGACTTCCTCGGCAACGAGTGCATGATTCCATTGCACGGTAGCTACCGCAGGAGCGAGTTGAGATCCACCAGCGTGGTTTGGCGCTGGTGCGGCGCGTGCCGGCTGAGCCGGTTTGTACCCAGAATTCGGAGTGTGAGCCAATGCGTTGGGGAAGTCCGTCTTCGCGCGGAGATATGACGTGAGTGGCACGGAGCCCTTCTCCTGCGGGGAGAGGGCTTCGTAATTATCCACCACTCGCGCCATATCGCGTAGCGATAAAAGGCATTGCGGGGAGGTGTGCCCGCGCTCGTAGCACAAGTGGCACACCAACGTCACTCCCTCGTTTCGCGGTACGGTATTCCGAGTATCGGTGTATCTTCCGGGTTCCCGGTTTCCAACCCATCCAGGGCGCTGACTTCGTGTCATTCCGTTCGAGTACGGCATACGGGGGGCCGGAGTGCGGCGGTCATTAAGATAAAAGACCTGCCCGTTCTCCGTGTCCCTTGCGGTTGAGTCAACCGAGCCATCCGTCGTAGAGGGTAATTCCGTTGTCGGAATAGATAAACCATCGTGATGGATGACATTCATATTGTCATAACCCTGTTTGGGGATGCCATCCGTCGCAAATGACGTTGAAGAAGAGTCTGACTCAAGCAGCAATGCTTTAGCGGCCTTCGACCGGGTTCCCGGATTGCGTGCACGTAGTGCATCTCCCTCTGCGCGGGCAAACTGTACGAGTTCAAGGTAGGTCACCTTCGGCTCTTGTTCCCTGTAACGGGCGACAAGAGTCTTGATGGCTGGATCCAAGCCATCAATGAACATCGTACAGCGTTCCCCAGCGGGGTATACATTACCACAACGGTGGAAAGCCTTATTCAGGCGTACCGAGTAATCGGTTTCGAGCTCGCCGGAGCGTTGTCGAGTGTCTCGCAAAGCGATTATCGCCGCTTGTATCGCGGAGTTGGTTGCGTAGGAACGCAAGAGGTACTGCACGGCCTCGGGCCAGCAGGTCACACCTCCTTCGGAGGCTCGCGACGAGCCCCAAACCGACAAAAACTGATCTTCAGCGACACCCCGTAGAAAGTAGGGTAGCGCCACATAGGCTTGTCCTTCGTTCATTCCGAGTATATCGGCTTCCGCTACAAAGCGGTGTAGGAAATCCAAGACCAGAATTGGATCATCCCCAGTTAACGACTGGTTACGAAGTGAAAGCTGCATCCGCTTGATGCAGTCTTTCACTTTACCCGTGTCACGCGGTGTCCGACCTAAAGAGGAATCTTCTAGCCGGTAATACCGGTAGGACAGGAGTGCCCTGTACAGAGGGTTGGTGGGCTTCAAGGGTTTGAGGCCCGGATGTCGCCGACCCTTGGGGCGCGACCGGATGGCCCCGTAGGTGGCAGAGGACCGCTTTGAGCGGAAAGAGCGCCCATAACGATCCTGTGGGTCATCGCTCACCGACGAATCGGAACTCTCCGAGTCACTCGGTTTACAGTCCGACTCAGATGATGAGTCGGACGGGTGTCCGTGCTTACGGTTAGAATCCCGGTTCTTCCGGCTCTTCCGGTTCCGCGACTGGGTCTCTCTATGAGAGACAACCGGTCTAGCCGCGTTCGCGGGCGAGATTAACGTTCTCTCGACCGACTCAAGTCGGCTTCGGAGACGCTTGAAGCGATTCTCCATACCTTCTGAAAAGGAAGACGGAGCGCCAGAACACTCGAGTAGTGTATTGACGTCCGACCGCAATACGCGGATATCCTCGGCTAACTCACTTGTAGGGGGGTTAGCGAGGCTTCCTCGTAAAGAGGTGAACTCCCTCGAGAGGGTATTGTGAGCAGCCCGCAGGGAGCGGAGCTGCTCTTCCAAGCGTACAACCCGCGCTTGGTCGACCAACCGCGGAGGCGGGGAAACCACCGTTGCGACGGTCGTTAACCCGGAATCGGGCTGCGGGTCTTCAGTGCCGGTGACCGGTATCTCCCGGGAATCCGGTGTTGGAGCCAGGGCCTGTGGAACATCAGTGCCCCTGGCATCGCCGCTTTGGCGGGAACGGCTGCGTGTTGCAGGAGGCTCCATGCTAGGCGGTTTCCTTGGCATTGGCCACACCGTCTCGACGGAAGAATAGAAAGCAAACCGGTGAGACCGGAGAAAACCCGTTAAACGGAAAACAACCTCAGAGAGGACACAAGCCGTCTTGACTTCTAAGTCGGGAGACCAATTTGTAGGACAATGCCCCCAAGGGGGAAAACCTACGAAGACGTCCGGATCTTCCTCTCACGAGGTAACCGGCGCGGTAGAGCCCTCCCAGGGATCGGCGCGCAATGCCTGGTGTAAGCCGGAGCCGAACGGTCGCGACGGGCGCAGGGAGGCTGAAAGAAGCCGAGAATATCCGCCGAAGCGGTGCTTGCGTATCCTCTGAGGAGGTAAAACCCACGAGAGTGGCGAGCGCGACAGGTGTCAGTGCGAGCCGCAAGAGCGGGAATTGCCCAATGAAGGGGAGGAAAAGGGAAGGAAAATGGGAACGGAGGCAAGAGGGCGAGGTTGACCACGAGTCGCAAGAGGGGACTCGGGAATAGCCGGCACTGCCGGGTGTAGCAAACCGTATACACGGGCGGAACCACGAAAGTGGGAATAGATACCCAACACACGAAGGCTGCTTGAACGTCCAAGGGGGTTGGGAAGCCGTGCACCACGGGAAATCCCTCCGTAAGGAGTTGTATATCCGCGCAGGCGGTTCGACCCAGAGCCAAGATCTGGAAGACCAAGATCACCCTTGTTGGGGAGACTTTACTGGACCGGCGGCCGCGAGGCCGGCGGCCTAAGTACTTTAGTCACCGTAGAATACAATAAATAAAGTCTATCCTGAATAGCTAAATGTCGGTCTAACAAAAGGGGCCAATCTGGCGGCCACGTGTTGCGCGGGCGCTGCGGCCACGTGTATGGCACCCGGTCCCGCCGGTGCATCACCGGCGTTCCGGGTGTCGCCGTGAAAGCGGATTACTCCTACTCATAACGAGGTTGCACGCCGGAGGCTCCGGAAAAAACTTAAGTCCCCAAAAACCTCCCTGGAGGACGTTGCTCTTCACCGCTGTTACCGTATGAGGTTGCATTTCCGTCCCTGTTAGAGGGTTGTTATCCGGATCATCCCTTGGTAGGTCATCGTTCACCTCAATTGAGGTGGGGTCCTCCGAGGGTCGAGTACGCAGGGCTACAGCTCTGGGCTCTCGAGCTGAGGTGTCCGCCTCCATGTGATGTTGAACCGTTTCAGGTGCTACCGTAATACGGTCAATTGATATCGTCTTCGGTATTCCGTCCTGGTCAACCGTAACGGTGTGGTCTGATGCGTTAAAAACCTTATAAGGTCCCAATGATTTGGGTAGGAGCTTCGAATTGATATATCTATCAATAGCTTCATCGTCCGCTTCATCACCCGTTCGTGGTCTTTTACCTGAAGATGGGTTGTTTATGTAAACATATTTTCCCGACAAGACAGAGACCACTTTGGTTACCCTACGGTCGTAGTCGGCCTTGTACCGCTTCTGGGCTGCAGTGAGGCGGCTCTCTGCATGTTTGAGAGCCCTCCTCAACCTCACAAGGGTGTTTCGCTTGACTTGGGCAGGGGTCAGTGTGCCAGCTGCAGTGCTGGTGGTATGATCTCCCTGCACTAAAGTACCTGGGGGGGGTTGCGAAAGAACCAAATCAAAGGAAGTGCTCTGCGTTGACCGGTGTACCTGAAGGTTATAGGAGTAGGTGAGCGGTTGCACCAGCTCATCCCACCCAGTTTGGTGCTCTTCCGTATAGTGTCGGAGCCTTGATACCAATGTGTAGTTAATGCGCTCGACCTGTCCGTTCGTCTGCGGGTGGTAGGCCGTAGTGAAATAGTGCCTAATACCCAATAGGTTACAGAATGTTTCGAAGAACTTCGATGCCAAGTTTGAACCATTATCGGTGAGTAGGTACAGTGGTGCGCCATACGGGTAGACCCAATTGTTGAGGAACGCGATCGCCAGCGTGGTTGACTTCGTATCCTTTAAAGGTATCGCTCTCGTGAGCTTCGAGAACCTGTCGGTGATCACCTGAATATGCTGATACCCATTCTTGGTTTTGGGAAGTGGTCCTAGAAGGTCTATCGCAACAAACTCCAGTGTACCCGCTGCTGGAAACAGCTTGAAGTACTTTCGATGCTTTCGAATACCGCCGCGGGTACGAGCACAAGATTCGCATTGACCTACAAAGGTATAGACATCATGGGCCATATGAGGCCATTAGAACTGTTGCCTCAAGGTGTTATACATCCTGGTGGCCCCGGGGTGTCTCGATAGTCGCGGGTAGTGCGCGAGATACAAGATTCTCGGGCGCAGTGACTTCGGAACCACCTTTTGAAGGCTACCATCCAAGGTCGACCTTCTCACGATGTACCCATTGTGGTCCACATCTAACGGTGATCCTCTGAAACCAATTTGGTCAACCAGGGTTCTGCAGTACGCATCCTGGGCCTGTTCTCGTAGAAACTCCTCTCGGGTTACGGGCATGACGTTCGTTTCCTCTAGGGTCAGTATCTGCGTTGCCATGTCGGTGTTCCGCAAAGCACCTTCTTCAGGTAAGTCCCAACATCCTTTTAGGTGTTCGCCAGTACCATTTTGGTTTGATGACACCAAAAAGCAAGGGATATCATCGTCCACCGGTTCTGTCTCTAACCCTGAGGTGTTTAATCGTGACATATCGTCAGCTATGTTGTGCTGATTACCTGGACGGTACTGTACATCGTATTCAAACTCCGAGAGTCTCAACCTCCAACGGGCAAGTCTACCAGACGCATCTGCGAGTCCGAGGATCTACGTTAAGGCGTCGTGGTCCGTGCACAACGTAAAGCGTTCACCAGAAAGGTATGGACGGAGCATCAACAAGCTCCACACTACTTCTAGATATTCCTTCTCGGTTACCGTGTAGTTATGCTCCGCCTCATTCATAGCGCGGCTCCAGTATCATATAGGTAATTTGTCTCCCTTGTGCTGCTCCTGCATGAGACAACAACCAATTTGGGCATGGGATGCATCTGTATCCACCGTGTATGGTAGACCTGTTTTCTGTAACGCTAAGATTGGCGGCGACAACAGCACTCGTTTCAATTCCTCAAAGGTGTCCATTTCTTCGTTCGATAGATTCTCAAACCGTTCAGGTTCACCTTTCTGGAGCTTCTTGTTGAGGGGAGCCACTATTTTCGCGAATCCCTTCACGAAGCGACGATAGACGTTGCATACAACTGTAAAGGATCGTACGTCTGTCTTGGATCGTGGCAACTTGACCTCCTGTACGGCTCTAATGTTGCTTGGCGCAACCTCCAGAGTACCAGGGCCTATGATGTGTCCCAGGTATTCAACCGTTCTGGTAAAGAAGACTCATTTGCGTAGCTTCAGCGTCACCCCCGACTCAGCTAGGAGGGTTGTTACGGTGCGTACGTGGGCAAAGTGCTCTTCTACAGATCTGGAATAGATGATTACATCATCGATGTATACCAAGGCCGTTGTCCATTTAACCTTCGAAAGGATGATGTCCAACGCCCTTTGAAAGGTGGCTGGAGCATTGCGTAACCCGAACGGCATCCGCGTGAAGCGAAACAAAACTGCATGGCACGTGAAGGTCGTTTTGTCTCGATCGTTCTCACCTACGGGTACCTGCCGATAACCACAATTGGCATCCAACGTCGTAAATATCTGCGCATCTCCCAAGGAGTCGATGCACTCATCCATTCCAGGTATCGGATACGAATCCCTGATGGTCACGCTATTGAGCCTCCTGTAGTCCACACAAAACCTCATACGGTTATCCTCTTTCTTCTGAACCAGAACCACGGGACTAGCCCAATCTGAGTTGGCTGGTTCAATTACACCTTCTTGCAGCATTCGCTCCACTTCTTTGAGTTCTATCTCTCTCGCCTTCGGACCCGCTCGGTATGGCTGCTGGTAAATCGGCTTCGAGTCAGGGAGGAGCTCAATGCGATGCTGTGTGGCCTTAGTTTGGCCCAGATGGCCTGACCACATGGTTGGTTTCGAACTCCTCCAGAAGGTCGATAATACGGCCCCGCAGTTGGCCGTTTTCTTCACCGATCTGGATTGTATCTTGCCATTGCCTCTCAGGGTCCCGTTCCTCTTCTTTGTCTCCCGATGCCTTATCGGTTAGCTTCGCTTCCAAGTTGGTATTTATCGATATCTTTGTGGTTGTGGACGCATTTGCGCACCCCCCTTCCTTACCCAAGGCAACCTCGCCGAGATCAGCGTGAGCTACGGTGAAGACCCCTTGTGGTGCCGGTAGTGCAATGCCAAGATTGGTATTTTTCGTCAACTTCACGTCGTGACTGCTGAAGTTACTGAGACACACCTTAAAGAGTTGATTCGGGATGTTGTCGAAAATCCCGTTGGCTATCAAGGTGAGGAGTCGATGTGCTAACCTCGGATGGTTTTGTAATATGACCAGCCCGGGGGTCACACACCACACCGGTACCAATATTTGGTGCATTGCCGGGATAACAACCTGTTTGGTAATGCGCACTTTGTTGGAGACCGTTTCCGTGGATATTGTCTTCATCGGTTTGACGAACCATCCCCGTTTGGTTTCTGTATTACCTAAAATGACAATTCGTTCCCCCTGACGTAGGGCGACTGTATGGGAACCAGGAAGGATTGCTTTGACATGTCTCTCAATGAAGTTCGTACGTAGTAGGCAGTCTGTCGGTAAACGGTCGACAACAAAAAATTGCAGTCCTACCTTGAGGTGCCCGAGCTGCACTACAATGGTGAGCATACCTCGAAGATTTAATGGGCGTTCATTTGCATCCACCAGCGGGTTGTTGTAGGGAGGTCGGCTCAAGTTCCGAAGTACCGCCTCAGGTATAACGCGGGAGTTCAGGACGCTTGGGCCGGCCCCCGTATCCAACACGCAGGTGACCGAAACCGCAAGGCGATCGGAGAAAAACATTGAAGCACGTACTTTATAGTTATTGTACTTCATATGACAAACCGGAACTGGTTGTGACGTGTTCTCTTCCACCTTCAAAGATCTGGGTATCGATTGGCTTTTCGATTGAAGGTTGGGTTCGGCCATTACGCCAACCGCTCGGTGTTTTCCTCCTGTACGGGAGGGGTTGAGTCCAAGTTTGGTGTTTCCTCGATGGTATTGACCTGTACCGGTGTACGGGGTTGCAACCTATTTGGTGCTTGCGTTGAAGACCCAGAGAGACGTTGGTGATTCTGCATGCGAGCCTGAATCAACTGGTCTCTCATCCCTGGAGGTAAGTTAGCGCAATTGTTTGCCAAATGGTCTGTCGCGAGACCAAACCAGCAAACGAGGGCTCCAGTTTGAGGGTCTCGCGTTACCATTGAGGGGGGCTTCGAAACCTGGTTGGTAGGAGCAGTGGCGTAGGATGTGGGTGGCGAGTTATGGGAGATCGCTTCTGGCATCCTATGCGAGCTCACCGAACTTGGCGGCGATTGTACCGAGTTTGGTGTACGCGTTGACGACCAATTTCTTACCGTCGACGGTTTCGAGAACCGCCTCTGGATCGCTAATAAGTGGATAGGGCTCCCTGTAGGTACTTCGAGGTGCGAGCTACCCTCTGAGGTTGTGGTATCTTCAATTTCCAAGACCGACCTTTTCGGTTTATCCTTCAAGGTTGGAGGCACGGCTGGTCTCTTTCCCAGCCGAAGAGTATCTCCAAGGCCCTGGGAGTATCGAGCCACCCCATTGTAGACTACCTTTCGGTTAGTGGCCAGGTAATTGCGTACCTGGGACCGGATCGCTTGGTCGACCTTGTCGGCAAATAGCGACTTTAACCTAGAGGTAGTGAACACATTCCCACAGCGGGTTGCCAGATTCCACAGCGCGAGAGAAAACTCCGATTTGGTTTGCACAGACCTTTGATGGTAGGCGAGGACTTCCGAATAAGCCTCTTGGATAACCTCATCGGTGGCGTATGTTTCCAATAGGAAATTGACCACTTCTGGGTATGACTACAACATCTCTGTGCCATCCCCATCCACCGTTAAGGTGTTGCCGCGGAGCCTACCCTGCAGCAAGAAGTATGCTTTTCCTTTCAGGTAAAACTGAAATAACCACATAGCAGCGCCCTCGGAAAACCCATTTTGGTCAAATGCAAGCTTGAACTTCTGCAGAAACTCAATCACCGCAATAGGATCAGTACCTGTGAAGGTTGCGTCACCCATTTGGAAGCTGAGCTTCTTGTGGTGCTTAGTAATCTTCTGAGCAACCTCTTGGGTGTATTCAGAAGACTTGTTGATCAACCGATAAGTCCTGTAATCAACCGCTTTGGTGAACATATCGTTCAACGGTTGGTGCACCTCCAGGTCCATTTCGGTGCCCGTCTCAGAGTCGGGCGACTCATTGTATCGCTTTTTCCCCTTTCGGTTCTTTTTCGACGACTTCTTCGTCGGCCTGTTCGGTTTCTTCTTCTTCTTACCTTTACGTTCATCATCCGACGATGAACTCGTATAGGAACTGGAGTCTGACGAGTCGGAGTCAGAATCATCCTCCCGATTATTTTCCCTCTTCGACCTCCGCTTCTTCCCTTCTTGGTTTCTTCGTCGCTCATCCAACGAGTCAAACGAATTGTCCTTGGGATCACCTCCATGGGTATCCTTTTGAAGGAAACCAGTAATTGGTGGCAGATAAATGTCTTAAGGATCTACCTTCCCCTGGACCTCTTGACTCTGCCTTGGACCTTATAGGTACTCACTATCAGTAGGTAAGTGTTTGGAATCGGTGTAATGACCCATTTGGATCCCTTGTGGTATGCGCTTTGCGATGTTCACCTGCGTAGGTCGGGATTCTGCGAATCCCTCGGAAACCCAAACGTCCTGCACAGCGCGCTAAACATGCTCCCTGGCATCTGTAAAGAGATACTGTTTCACCATTTCAGGTATCCTTTCCGATAGCTCATGAGCTGCTCGGTCAACCACAATACGGGTAAATGCATCGACGTCCATTGAGGGCGGAACCATCCGGGTCTCCGACTTCTCCTTTATGGTTGATGCATCCTCGACCGCGAGGGTGACTAGCGCTTTCGCTCGCTCTTCGAGCTGAGGCCATAGCTCTTCCGCTGCAACCTCAATTGGTAATTCCCTTTGAGGTTCCATTGCCATTGGCGGCGGACCATGTACCTTTCCGGTTTTGTCTCGAGGGTGCTGGAGCAGTTACTCGGGGTTTTCCAGAATCGGTTGAGCCGATGGGGCTCCTTTAAGACCTTAATGGCTTGGTGGGGCGCTCGCACCACGCGTATTCCTTTTAGGTCGTTCCATTTGTGACGAATAGTGGTATCCTGTATTGCTTTGCGGGATTTCCTGAAACCAAATAGGTGTACGAGCGTCCACTCCTTCTCGAAATCTCGTGTGAACCGTGAAGGTACGAGGAAACCTAAAAACACTTTCTAAGTCGGCAGACCAAAATGTCGTACAATCACCTCTGGGGTATGCTACTGTCTTGTCTCGGGAGCGTAGTGACGCTCAACCGTAGGGAGCGTGTTGACGCTCAACATTAGAAGGTTGACGTAGTAAACCTCGATGGTAACAGGGCACCGTGAAAACCCGCAGGGGCAAACGGCGGTGCGACTAGCCTATACCGTGTAGGTAAACGATGGTAGGCGTTGACGCGCGGGAAAGCCAGTGTGGTAGTTGAGAAACAATAAACCAAAAGGTAAAGTCGTGACCCAAGTGATGCCTGTATTTATCAGATAAGGATGGGGGAGGTGCAGTTCCCTATATGCAGTAGACTGCACTCTGCAGATCACCTGGGAGGTGCCAGTAAGGCACGGTCTCTGACCTAGTGTCAGAGACCTGTCCAGCAGTGGCTACAGTGCCAGGTGGCCACTCAACTACTGTACTAAAATAAATATAATTACAATTACAAGTACTAACAATTACTCAACCAGAAGGTACATGTCAACACTACACGTGGCTGACAACACCTAGATGGTAGCTCGCCCGCAGCTACGTGGCCGATGATCCCTCGCACCCATCACCTACAAGGTCAGCGTAGTGTATTCACAACCTCAAAGGTCAAACCTTCTGCCACTACAAGACACCAAACAGCTCAGAAATGATCTGTAAAGCACGGAAGCCTCATTTTTACTACAGATATTTAATAAACTATACAAAGCAAGTTTTATTCAAACATATGCTTTCTTTCTTTACAGGCCACTTAAAAATGTCCGATTTAGCAAACTATCTTTTCAGTGCTCAAGCTTTCTCTCTTCATGTACTTATGAAACCAATGGGAGCTGTATTTATATGATCTCATTGCTTCTTTTTTTGTCAGAGATTCGCTTCTTAGGCTTCGATAGTATCTGGTGATTATATTGTATCTTCCATCATTTTGAATATCTCAGCACTAATTGGTAATATAGTAGTTCGTATTTTGTCTTCACGGAACAAAGACTCTGATTTAATGAATAAAATTTTCGCCTCCATAAAGTGAGTCAAAATTTTATAGAACTCTGGGAAGTGGTATTCTCAAATACAACAAAATGCTTTACTTTTCGATTCTTTTGGCTAACCTCATATATTTCTGTACTAATTTGCACCAAGTGGCTACGATTTGCTGTAAAATCACATAACGTGCAGCTGTTTTCTGTAGAGCAGCGCCCAGTTAGGGGATACTTGATGATGCAACTCATAGAATGAGGGTTGAACCCTCCGAGGGTTATGACTATGATCCCCTCTAAGGTGTGCTGAGGTGGCACTGTTTTCTGGTTAGAGTTCGCCTATGAAGGGAAGATTCGGATGGCCCATGGTTGGATTGGCCCCGTGTTACACGTGGCTTAATTTTGGCACCGATTTTCGGATATTTGTTAGAACGTTGGACTTTTGGGCCCTGACAGTGGGATCTCCACGTGAATGGCCCTGAGCAGGTGTGCACTACTGTAATTAGTAGAGTTTAGTTAGTGGGCCCTACTTAGGGAGACGAGATCTGACAGTCCGAGGCTCAGAGTAAATGGTAACCAAGGTTGGTCTTCGATACCTTAGAGGTTCTTCGTCGCCATCGTTTCGGCCTTACAACCCGGAACGGGCTCTGGTTAGCAACGCCTGCGTAGGGACACGATTCCACTTGGAGAGTGCCCACGTTTGGGTTCCGTGCAACCACCCCCTTGGGACCGCTCAGACGACCTGCGTGCACGATACCCCGTGGGGGTTCTACTTACTTGTTGCGTGCTTTTTGTGTTTCCTTTCGAGGACAGGTTTTCGCCCCTGTATCGGGTTTCTTTTGTTGTTTCGCCCCTTTTCTGGTTCTCGGGTCTGGTGCCTGTTAGGGCCCGACCCTCGCCCCGTTTTTCCTCTTCGCCGGATTTTCCCCCATTCTTTTTGGGATACCCATACCCATTCCCGACCCAACGGTTTCTACCCCTCACCTCCGTCGGTACTGCCGGAATCCCCTGTGGGAGTTACACCCCACACTACGGGTGGAACGGAGGGCTCTGTCTCTGAGTCTGCCTCCCCCAGGGAGCAAGGCTTCGAACACCTTGAGAGCACTTCCCGTCGCCGGTTTTTGCTCCACATTTTCTTACTCCATGTTTTTTGTGTTCGGTCATTTAAATGAAGAGCACGAAGGTGTTTGTCTTCATGGGACTTAAGTGAGCGTGATTTATTATAGTTCTTTCTTAATTTGTGACGTTAATTAAGTCATTGATCGTGTTTGGGGCACAAAAGCGTCAAAAAGTGGTGTGTGTATGAAACAGTGTATTATTAACTATATATAAGTGATTAAAAATTTGTCTAGGTATCATACAACAGGTGTTTCTATCCGGACCGTTACATTTTTGAGATACTCTATACGTTAAGACTACTGTTTCTACAACGACGAAGGATATCACTTTCTGTACTCTGGAAAAGGTGCAAAGTGGACAGAAGGCAACCTGCAATAGTGAAGTATTTGTTAAAATGAAGTTGGCGCTGCTATTGACATGCTTTCGATTTCTTCATTGTATCGGTAAAAAACTCTGTATTTAAAATGACGAAAAATGTGGGAGCTCACTACTAATACAGCTGTCAACGTTTTTCTGGTGTCTAGCCAGACACTTTTATAGCCTAGTGGTTGTCACAGGTTATGGGCCCTCATCGCAGCCGCTGTGGTACAGAGTTCCAGTCTCACCAGTTGCACCCGCTACCTTCCACTCTCTCCATCTTTCAAAGTCACCCCGATCACATCAATATCACACGTCCACACGTCTACACATCAACACATATACACATCTACACATCGTCGATACGTAAAAACGGAACATACTCTCCGCGTTCGGCTCCACCGAGTTTGACCGGAGACTGTGGGAGCTCACTACCGCTCATTGCATTTCAAACTCAGTTCCGCCTACGCTCGTGAAAGCTCACTACTAATACAGCTGTCCACGTTCCTCTGGCCGGAAACTTTTATAGCCTAGTGGTTGTCACAGAAAATGGCAAAAAGACAGACATTACCTGTTGTGCGAACCCTCGTTTTTGGGCACTTTATTGCCACCCCCGTAAAATATAGTAAAATTACTGGCGTGACTGAAAGTTTGTCTGAGAACCCGCCCTGACAACCACCAAAATGCGCCCCTTACATTACAATATTAGCGTAAGTAACCTCATGGAGACAGTACACGTCTCCAAAGTTTTGATAGACACCCTACCTCAGTAAACTGTTCTTCTTTATACACTGAAGTATCTTGTACGTTGTTTGTTCGTTTTGGGCCACCTCTATTACGTCTTCTTCTGCACCCGTTTCGCGCATCAACCATCCAAAAGAATGTCCGATCTGCCTCGAAATTCTTGAAGGAAATGTAGCAAAACTTTTCTGTCAACATGTGTTTTGTAACGATTGCCTTTCGAGGCATATGAACACAGATGATGGATGGAAATGCCCCATTTTCCGTCGCTACATTCACAGCGGACATGTTCTCACTTATTTGACTACACCCCTCAGGTTTCGATTCAGGAAAAACTACAATGTCCCTCACTCACGGACAATGAGCTTCAACGTTTAGAAAAAAAATTGGTAGCAAACCGTAAGCGCCGCGAGCGCAGATAAAAGAAGAAAGGGCTACGCCCATCTTCTTCTCATAATCAAAATGGGGATAGTGGGGATAATGGAGCACCATTGCAGTCACCCGAAAGTTGTATCTGAAGTTTGAACCAAATACCCAGGAGATAAAGAAGAGAAATAACAGTCTAGTGAAGATGGAGTACTTGAAGAGATAGAAGGATAAAATACAGATATACCAGTATGTAGAGTAAGTCGAAGCAACTATGTTATATTGAAACTCTTACTCTTGGGGTAGGAGGGAGACGTCTGTTGAGTCCCAATGCATCCCTCATGCGATGATCCATTGAATTGGGCTAAAACCAACCCCGACGGCGAATTTGTGGCGGAGCGGGTGTGGAGAACATGTCGTGAAACCCAAACTCATCTCATGATATAGATTGTCCATACATTGTGATGTTGACGTATTTATGTCTTTTGCTCATTTAGTTTTCGACGCAGATAAAGAAACAAATATCAATCAATGAAATTGCAGTGATGCCAAGCCTATAAATTCAACGATAAGTTTTCAACCCTCTTTTCTAATTGTTTGCCATCATCGTGTGGGTTATCACCGGGTTTGATGTTAGTTACGTCAGCTTCCAACGAGTCGAGATATTCGTAAATTGTTTGAGATTCAGAAATTCCGAAAGAAAAACGCGTGGACTCCCAGAGTCTCACCCACTCTGGAACACTGAGCAGAACGATTTCCATTTCCGAGAATTCCGCAGTCAGCTCTGTCGTAAGATAAGTTTCATCCGGCTGTACCTCCTCTGAATTTTCTACGGCACGGATCTTGGTAGCCTCTTCAAAGTCTACTACACTGTCTCGGTAATCATCGTAAAGCTCTTCTTGGAGATATCGGTATTCATTGGAACCAAGATATTCATTGACATTTGAGCCTCGACTCAATCCTATCCTCGAAGCTCCTCGCCCTCCCTTCCCCCTCGTTCATCTCGTCCACCTCGTCCACCTCTTCCGCCGCATCCGCCGCATCCACCTCTGCCACCCCGTCCGTGGTTCTCGCGGCGATGACTTGCGCTGTCGCGGCTTAGAGCCGACTGCCAACACGGACCAGAGAGCAAAACATTCTCCATCCGATTCCAGAAATGTCCCGATCGATCGTTAAGATGTGTGATATGTTTGCCACCAATAAATGATATCACGAAGGGCAAGAGCCGAGATTTCTGAAGACACGATTTGGCGCTAAAGACAAACAGAGATAGTTCGTCTCTTCGGTGACGAAGATTTGATGTTATTAGACGTTGAAGCAATAGCCCCGAGCGGGGTAGGGCCGTCTTTTATGCAGAACGGAAAGCCAAAAGCTTATCAATATCCGGCAAATACGAGGGTACTTGCCCGCGATTGCGATTTTTTCCCATCGCAATCGCGGCTCGATTGTATTAAATGGAGTGAATGGGTACCAGGAAATTGAAGGTGACACGGGAGAAAAGATTGATAAGAGATCCTTCAGGTGGCAGAAAAGAAGCCAGAATACCCCTCTGCTACACTTCACCAATAGGAAATCAGTGCAATATCAAAATGGCGATGCAAAGGTCCACCCAGTAGGAAGTATTCACTCATCGTCCCGAAACCTTGTAGCTGCGTATGAAAGTATGGTACATGAGAAAAACGGTTCCATCAGCTGCGGGGACTATTTTTCTGTTGTTGAAGGAAGAAGTAGTCATGGAAGCATTGTAGATATTGGATCAGATCTGCAATAGCTGGCGCTTTTTTCGGAAAGCTTTGAAAGAGTATCTTTTGCTGCATCCAATACTCCTCCGATGAGCTCTGTAAATGACGAAAAGAACGCAAAGAAAGTCGAATACGAACGGCTGGCTAGTTTGATTTACACAGCCGAGCATTCCAACATTTCCCAACGCGCAATGGAGGTGCTTATAAAGATGTCTCCAATTAGTTCTAGCTTCTCGCAAAGGACGCTGATTGCCTCTGCCGTGCGCCAGTCTTTCATTACAAAGTCCTTTGTTCACATGTGCCAAATGTACGACACACGCAGGTGCTAGGCTCAACAGTGTAAAATCTGTTGGAATGTAGCGAGTGCGGCATCGTCGGAGCGACTCCAAGTTAATCGTTTGCCACGCGCATCAGGAACGGATACACTGTTTGTCACAAAATTCCCGCTAGCTGGGCTCTTCCAACGGTGGCTGAACTACCAGCACGAGCTCGAACCGGCTGGCAAACAACAATTCCACGCGAAGAGTTTGTACCAAAGACATGGGCGACTTAACTGTATCCTCCTTCTACCGATTTTTACAGACCTCTTGTGGCGCCAGATCTTCGCGAACAGCGGCGCTTTCGAGACGCCGCCCAAGGGGTGCAAGGTGCCGCTGTGACGAGATGTGCGCAAGTGAGGTCGTATTGTAACGCCTTGACGATGATGAGAGGTTAACGCGCCATAATGTACCGTTATGGCGGCAGCGCTGCGCTACCGAGAGTAAAGTCTAGCCTAGTAAACCACGCGATGTCAGAGCTTCGATTGCGCGTGTGGCATGGCATAGATTTTTAAAGCTTTTGGACTTCTCTGCGCTGCGGTCATGTATTCCCATATTAAATCAGATTCAAAAGCTTTGGTAGGAATTGCATCGCGCTGCAGTGAAAGGCTCTCAATGGTCTTCTCCTTGCAAGTTCACGACGGCCACGCATCATGTCTTGTGTTTTGTAAGTGGCGGAGGTCTGGAGAGGTGAAAACAAGAATGAGAACGCGGTGCTACAGTTTGAGCAAAGGTTTTCAAAAAGACAAGAGATATATGCACAACAACAGTTCAAAATCTTGAAAGTCGACGAAGGAGTTGATGGAAATTCGAATAGCTCTAATGGGTTTGGCAACAGTTCAAGTTTCAGTAGTTTGAGTTCCTACAGTTCTAGATCGCGGTCTCTTATCTCATCATTTGTTACACAGAGCAATGCCTTCGACACTGAGTCCAACACTGGAAATAAAGAACAAGAGGTTCAGGCTTTGGGTCATAAAACATTTGCTTCTTCGCTATACTTGTATGAGGTTCATGTTGACACAAACGTATTAAAGACTTAGTCCCACTTTCTGACTCCAGCAGGTCCACTCGACGATAGCTCGGTTGTGCTGCGAATTGGAAAAGAAGCAAAAAAAGCACTGTCTCCGACGAGGCTGACTGGGAAGGTCATCTGGCATGATACAGAGTGATTTTTGTGCCCCTCGGTTGCATAGCATATACGAAAGCGTTCGGTACCGGAGCAGCATGTACGGTAAGCAGCCTGGTTATGTAGGTGGCCGGATTGGTTCGGTGGGATTTGTGGTGATGTGGAATGTATAAGGGAGGGTGGACTTAAGGGCAGCACAGTATCTACCACATTTTGGGGCGAAGACCAATATGGATTTCACAATGGCAAAGAATTGATGTGCGAAACTTGAATACTGGATTATTGTTGAAGCTGAACATAGAGACACTTTTCTCATCTATAATCCTCAACCCCTTACGTGCTGGGACTGCACGGTGTGGCAGTGGTAAACCTTAAACTTTTTCCCGCCCTTCACCGCCACCTCTTCTGTTATATACCTTGCATCCGGGATCCTTATCCAATCCGTACTTATTATTGACTTCCTCGCGAGTCAACGTACCGAAAGATTGAGGATTTGTGACCAGACATACAAAGGACTACCCAGTTTGGATACATATTGGATGAAAGACGCGAAACACAGCCTTCAGGGGTCTCGATCGTCCACTCAAATTCAGCGGTATCTCCTTCCACAAAACTTGAATCCCACAACTCAATCGTAATACTTCTCTTGCATCCTACGTATTCGAAATACGCCAAGTGATAATTCCAGATAGAGACGACGAATCGTCTTCTTTAATCAGCGTACCCTCCTCATCATCATCACCCAAATATTCTTCATCACTGCTCTCCGAGTCGGCATCTGAGCTCAGATGTTCGGTAGTTACTAAACCTAACCAGTAAATCCGACTCCTCGTAACGTTTTCAAGTTGAGTCTGGGTTTTAGACAGGAAACATGCGTTGATCCAGTTCTAGATATACCCTCTTTCATCACGTCTTCGACCACAGACTCGAAATCTATGCTCTGTCCAATCCGTACAAAATCAGCTAAGCACTCGCTGCCGCGCCTAACAGGTCGTCCCGAGACTGCGTGGCGGTGAGCCTATCCAATGGTGTCAAAACTAAACGATTTCCCAGCAATGCGGCGAGCAAACAATCACCTGTTATCATGGAAACGCGCCCGGAGCTCTCTTCCATTTTTACAGCGCTTCGCTGACATTCGACATGGACCCTCGAACGATGAATTATCGGCTTCAGTGCTTCGTTTTGAACAAATGACGTTTTACCTCTCGCAGTCATTGCGGTGTATGCACTTTTTTCGAGCTGTGAAACCATGGTTGGAGAACAACGGTAGTTATGGACACGCTTGCCGGGTCGATGCGATGCAGCCGCAAGCAAAAGAAACTGGCAGCTTTATGCAACTTTCATCAGTCCAAGCAGTTTTTAACTTCAGACATTACCACAACGGTGGGTGCTAAGCGCTGCAAACAACCGGAAGCCAATTTCGGGGACGAAATGCGGAGCCTCTTGCATTTTCGCATTTCAACAGGTTTTTTTAACACTAGTATTTCGAATGATGGAAAAAGTGCAACCCTGTATATTCTTGGTACTTGAGCAGCCAGCCATCCTCATGTCTTGACTCCCACTAATAACGAGAAGACGCGTGTGGGCTATGAAACGTACTGTGCATCGTCCATGCAAGTAAATACCCAATCATGATAATTGAAGAACGTTTTCCTGACAATGACGAAGGGGGATCGTAGGACATATACTAAGGGCGACCATTTGACGATGCGACGGTTATTCACAGACGGTTTCGCACAGATAAAGCTTGAGGGTCAATTTCACACCTTTTGATTTCGCTGATACCCGTGTACTTTCGTTTTACATCTACCTTCTAGAAAAGCCAACATCTTCCGGGGCAGCAGCTGAGGAAAGAAATCTTTCTAACTCCCGATCCGGGGGATTCTTTTGCAGTTCATCTTCGGCTAAGAGGATCCGAAATAATGAATACTCCGTCGAGTACATGTGGGAGACCGCTCCGATGCTTCAAGTGCAAAGCTACTGTGTCCTCAGGGGGATCAAGGCTTCCAACGTTTATTGATTTCTTCTTCTTGTACCTCATCGGAATGTGGGAGTTGGTCCATCAATGGCTGTTCACAATTCCGGTTAAGGATGACCACATCATTTGGCTTTACAACGATATTGATAGCCACAAACCTATCATTCTCTAAAGTGGAATTACGTCAAGCATCGGCGGCGAGTTATTGCGTCATTTTACTGCTTCCTCTGCTCATGTGATAGCTCCCGGTCACAATCCCCGTCCGGCCTTTCTCCGCAAGTACAAGATGCTGCCTGTCAACTTCGAACCAGTGGAGAGCATCCTTGCAACCACGAACGAGCTCATTGCTATGTTGAGACATGTACATCCGGATTGCAACGTAATCCTCGTTCACTGTGCAGCGGTTTAAAACCCTTCCGACACGAACGACTCGAACTCAGTACAACGAACGCTCCTCATCAATACGTTCTTGCCTGCTGTTTTCATCGAGTCTATTAGCAATGTAATTAGCGGGGTGATTTGCATCGGTTCTTCATCCCCGAGAATATCTCCGAAACTTGAACCAGGCTGTGTGCTCACTGCAACGCAATCGGCGTACGCAGCTTATCCATTTGCCAAGCTACTCAGCATGGTGCATGCGATGGATTGGGGATGGCGCTCAAATAAGCCGTGTATTGTCATACACCCTGGCATAGTCGCCAAAGGTCTGTACCAAAACGAACCAGGAATCAGAGTTGTACTACTTCGCTTGATTGTATCCGTTGCTGCATGGAGCGCTGAGAAATCCGCTTTGAGAATTTTGTACGTGCTAGAAGCTTCACGGTTCCTTGAAGCCTCCAGGTACCGCTCCAGGCCAAGAAATTTCTGGAGATCATGGATTTCAGCAACGCTACTGGGACTCTGTATCTCTCAAGGTATTTCCAAGGCCTCAACAAGTCCGCGAATGCTTTCCGAGTGGATTGGCGGACCATATTCTTCAGATAACGAAGGACAGTTTCGAACAAGTATCTCAATCTCAATCTCAGTAACAATGAGAGCGTGGAAACTCAACTGACCTATAGGAATGAGCGTATTTCTTCGACCGAAGAGCAAGCCATGCTGGAACATTTGTGGAAATCATTGTACAATGCTAAGTCAAGGATATCGGGGCACCTGTTTTGACCCATAACGATAATTATTTTGGGTCCTATATCTATCATTTCCTCTCAAACGTACACTCTTCTCCTTCTTCTTCGACCATACTTGAAGGAAACTCAAACGTCTGGGGCGACATTGGCGTTTCTCGTTCTTGATCTGTTCTCGTAGTGATTGATACCAAAGATTCGCCTTCAACACTGTCGGCGAGCGACTGATCCTTATCATTCATTGCTGGGTGTACGTGACATAATATGTGAAGGAAAAGTGGGGTCCACCTGCTACACACTCCTCTGCTCCTGTGAACCAATAATCAAGCGCACCGGGCAATGAAACGTACAGCAGGCTGCTAAGAAACATGTACAGATTCGCTCGACAGAGCATGCGTGGTAACCCCATCAAGCCAAGAACGCAAAGCAGGACTGAGGTTGTTGTG
Source organism: Agarophyton chilense (assembly GCA_030374765.1). Taxonomy (NCBI): domain Eukaryota; phylum Rhodophyta; class Florideophyceae; order Gracilariales; family Gracilariaceae; genus Agarophyton; species Agarophyton chilense. Next base: position 354,223 of record JARGXX010000006.1, read on the forward strand.
GATACAATAGATTGTACAAACCCGCTGCTGGGAAGAGCAGAAATGCCAACAGCTACTGCTGCGATCGTCATCGCGGCGGATAACTTGAATAAGTCAGGATGGTCGCAAATATTGTCCATCCTCAAATGGCGCTGTTCCGGAGGTAGTCGCTCTTCTGGAAGCCACCCGGCCAGAGTAGGGAAAATAACTTGAGCGGCGAATGGTAGGCGTATAAGCCAGATGTAACGCGGATTAAAATGGTCGGCCATAGGCCCCGCTATGTGTGACCCGAAGAAATTACCCGCCATGTACAGTCCCCATACAAATGATACAAGGTCACTTCCACTTTCCGGCTTTGCGACCATCATCTCCGCATATTTGCCTTCGCATAACAAATCTACGGGTGCAAGCTGTAGGTTTCCCAGCATAAGAAGGAAAGCAGCAGTGGGTGCGAGAGCATGACTTAACTGCAGGCAGCCCAACACAGCCAACTTAATTTTGCCCGCAATGGAAACCAGTACAATACAGGAACGCTTATGGAAGCTCAAAAGGGGAACTGTATCAGACAAGAGTCCGATAGCGGCCTTAAGCGCCCAAGGGGTCTGCGCAACGGTGCCGTACGACTGGTACTTATCACCTGTGACTCCAACGACTTGAGGAACGGCAGCTGGGTGTTGAGTGCAAGCTGAATGCATGGCAGGACTCAAAGAGTGACAGTTAGCGCACTCGTTTTGGAGACATGTGAGATTAGAAAGTTGGCGCATTGCAACTCACAACATAAAACCCTTCAATCCAATATACACGGATGTGAGCATCAAGGAAAAATTCCATCCAAAGTTGTGGACGATGGAGTGGACCAGCACGCCCGCACGCGCGCTGCCGCTGACGATTACGACTACGATGATGACTTCATCGATGGTGGTGATGTCGACCAACTCGATGAAGATGAAAAGCAGCATTCTGACTATGTCGGCTCCGGCAGTGTCTGGGTGGGTGCAGACGACGCTGCAAACAGGCATCCAGTGGTAGATCACAATTGGCTGGGAAACATGGTGCTTGAAGGATTTCCTGCGCAACACATCAGTGGTGCTTCTCAGCCAGGCGCCCATTCTCTACCGGGTGCCCCCACCGCCAACGGCTGCACATCTGCTCTAGAACAAGCCCCCATTAGCCCCAACCCTACAAACGCTAAAAGCGCTCAGCAGCACCCTTTACCCTCTGGAGCCATAGCAGCACCCTCGGCTTTGGCTCCCAGTATATCACCGAATGCGCACAACACACATACTTCGGCTGCTGGCTCCACTGCGGGCACCCTCGCAAAAAACTCGTCACATGCGGTTCACCCCACGCCAGTTGCGCCACAAACGGCGCCAAAGCCGAGCAAGGAGCGGGAAATGGAGCATCATGCCAACCAAAAGCAGGGCATTGCACTGACGGCGGTGGAATGAAGTAGGACGCCCAACTCATGGTTTGCAAAGCCCAATATGCTCCTCCAAACTTGCGCTTCTTCTTCCACCAGGTCCATTTCTTTCAACCACTCCCTAAAGTAAATATCATTTTGAACTATGTTTCTCTCCATTACAAGTGTCCTCGCATGTGATACGTACTCTTCCCACGCCGCAAACCGAGGCAGCTCCTTTGGAGTGCAGTCATTGTAAGCCTCGCAGTAGTTTGCATACGCGTTATATCCACTCATTTGAATCAATTCCATTACCATCTCATCCTTCAATCCAAGCGATCTGTACAATTGTACGCTACCACGCTTTAAGGAATGGCCCGTAAACATCTCAAAATCACCTCTACCTACTCCAATTCGCGAAAGACGCTTCTGAAAAACACATCTGAAGCTCTTGCACGTCCAATTCCTTGATACATTTAACGCTTCTCCTCCTTTTGTGCTCTTGATTTCACAGAATAGAAAACCACTCGTGTTTCCTCTGATGACCAACCACGAAAGTACTGCCACAAACGGATCCATCAACAAAGAATGGCGAAGTCCACTGTTCCCGTCCCACTCTCGAACTGTGTACTTTCTTTGAACTGTTGAATTCTTTATGGCCTCACAGAGAGTCATAGTTATTCCACCGGACCATACGGTAACGTTATCAATTTTAAGCTTCGATATTTCATCGTATCTCAAACCCAAATTAAGACCTAAAACCATCACGCAGTGCAGAGCGATATCAGTTGCACTTGGTTGATTACCATTTCCGTAGCAAAACTTTTCGGCAATATCGCAGATATGTTCTGGCGTTATAGGCCTTGCACGAATCGTAACGGCTCCAAAGCGCGACAGGTGCACACCATGTGCTCTCCTCAGACGATCGAGATCTGGTTTACCTATTAAGGGATTACCCTTTGCACTTCCATTTTCATGAACAGACCAGGTTTGATTATGGCCGTTTTCGCAATACACTTCCCTTAATCCTTGTATTACTCCTCCCATAGAATCATTTTTGAGTGCTTGTGGCGTTCCAAATCTGCAATAGTCGGCCAATAGGTTAAGAACCAGAACAGAACTGTCTTTGTTAACGGTTATTAGACCATTGGCATTCTTCAGCGTTGCGTATTTCTCAATAAGTCTTTTGGCTAGCTTTATATTTGTTTGAGTTGACTTACTATGTACCGAGTGCAAAAGCTCGTGGCGCTCTCTTAGCGGAGCACTGTCAAAGAGGCGATTCTCAAATCTCCTTATTCGCTTCCTACGCCTCGGATTATCGAACTCTTGCAATTCCAACGTTCTTTGAGATGATTCCATGCTGATTCAGCTTCGATTTGCCAACTAAGATCACTATCGTAGGAAAAAGTGAAGAAGTTAGTAAGAGGTTTCTTGACGCTCATCATTTCAGGCTCAGGAAAAAACCGAGCTCAAAAGGTTTCAGCGTTTTTGGCTCAAAGTCATCTGTAAAGTTATTTTTACATTACCATACTACAGCTGTATTTTCGAACGTGTGGCATAATTTCAGCAATATTCAAAGCTTTGCATCGATCTTCATCCTAGACGACGATGATCATCTCTCCTTTTCCCAGTCGTCGAAGATAGCTTGGTGGGTGGGCTTTTTTGAATCATGGAGCGCCTTGGTGTGAAGAAAGATATTCAAGGAGGAGGAACTGGATCGGGTTTTAAACTGCCACGACAGATTAGTAGAATGGAACCTACAATTTGAAAAAAAGCATGCCGCTCGCTTTTGTGAAGTACAAATAATCGTTTCGGGAAGGGTTGCACGGAGAGTGAAGATGACATCAACCAAATGGGATTTTGGCAGAAAGAACTGAGAAACCGCTTGTTTTTGCTTGAGCGTAGGAAAAATCTCATGGACCGATCCAATCTGACATCTTTTTCTATTCCAATGACACCGAGATCGACAACAGTGAGACCAGCAGATCCAATACCTGTACCTCAACCACCGCAATGTCCAGCTATACTCACAGAAAAGTTTGTACCAGAGCTCCCGAAGAGTTTGATTGAGCTTGTCGTATTGTGGAGGGATGGGTGTAAGAAAAGAAATTTTGTCCCAGTGCGACTATTAAGTACAGCGAAGACCAGAAGAAGACTGCTGAAGAACTACTCAAACAATCTTTGGAACAAAACTGGGCAGAAATCAGCTTAATACTGCTTCAAGGATTTGATAGAGCACGTTTCACTTCAGCACAAGTCTATTACTTGCATTAAACAAAGAGGTTAGGACCAGCTATGGTTGGAAGCCGTGCATAAAGCTGAAAGTTCTATGCTACAAAACTTAGGAGAGACAAAAGTCCAATCGCTCAGTGCGTATCTTCGTTCCATTCGAAAAGGAAAACGATCAAATACTCTCAATACAAGCAAATAAAGAACAGATTCTGCTCTTAACCTACACATATATGCAAACAACAAAACCTTGTTGAAAAACAAGTCTCTTTCGCTGCAGAATTTTCTCGTTAAAACCATTAAGATTAAACATAACTCCGAAGTGCGAGAAACATGAAGTGAGGTCAGGACTGAGCCCATTCTCACTTCAAGGACTCGGACGAAGCCCAAGTGCTCAAGAAACAGTGGTGCACGGGCTGAATCAGTGCACTACGTATGGTCTTGGGCGGAGCCAAAAACCGGTCGCAGGCAACACGAGGTGAGGTGTGGGCTAAGCCCAACCTTACTTCAAGCACTCGGACGAAGCTCAAGTGCTCAATGAACAGTGGTGCACGGGCTGAGCCTGTGCACAACGTATGGTCTCGGGAGGAGCCCAAAACCGGTAGCAGGAAACACGAAGTGAGGTGTGGGCTAAGCCCAACCTCACTTCAAGCACTCGGACGAAGCCCAAGTGCTCAAGAAACATTCGTTCACGGGCTGAGCCCGTGCAAAACGTATAGTTTCGGGCGGAGTCTAAAACCGGTAGGAGGCAACACGAAGTGAGATGGGGGCAAAGCCTAACCTCACTTCAAATACTTGAACGAATCCCAAGTGCTCAATGAACAGTGGTGCACGGTCTGAGCCCGTGCAACACGTATGGTTTCAGGTGGAGCCCAAAACTGGTAGCCGGCAACACTAGGTGAGGTGTGGGCTAAGCCCAACCTCACGTCAAGCACTCGGATGAATCCCAAGTGCTCAAGAAACATTGAGGCATGAGCTGAGCCCGTGCAACACGTATGATTTCGGGCGGAGCCCAAAACCGGTAGAAGGAAACATAAAGTGAGGTGTGGGCTAAGCTAAACCTCACTTAAAGCCCTCGGACGAACTCCAAGTGCTAAATGAGCAGTGGTGCATGGGCTAAGCTCGTGAATAACTTATTGGATTCGTTGCTGCTCCAAAACTAATGGTTGTGCGTCATGTTGGAAGATTGTATCAATAACAATTTGAACCTATGTCTTTTGTTGTGGAATGTTGTAATGGTGTTAAGAAAGGTTACGGGACGGGAAGACTTATGGTCGAAGTAGCTATTGGTTGTCAATAAAAGAAGAAAGCGTCAGAAAAAAGCGAGTTGAAGAGTTTTATGTCGTATGAACGATGGTATATCATCAATGTGTGAACATTTTTAGTGGCGTTCGCAAAAAAAAGGTTTTTAGTACTAATATAATACAACCTTTTTATTATTTTTCAGTTGAGTACCTTTTTGAAAATGACTAAAAACGTTGAATCTTGTATTTGTTTCATATAGTGTTCATGTGGGCTATAATGGACTGTTCTAAGAACCCTCTGAACATGACCAACTTTCGGTAGTCAAGATATAGACATTTCTGAATTTATACAAAATTTTCTATCATTTCCCAATAAATTATTTATCAGTGCCGTTTAGTAGTCTTGCTATTATCCTCTACGTTTGACATTTTCTGTAAGATGACAGACACCCCTACAAGAAGAGAACCCGTCAGTCACGCTACTGTGGGGTTTTTATCGACAAATAATCCACCATTGTACTATTGAGGTGCGTCACACGGGCAAGTAGAGTTGAGTCTCTGTAATTTTATTGGTCCATTTCTAATCTATTTGATACATACGATACGCCGCGTAGTTTGGCCATGGGCGTTCAGCTCGCGAGGGGGCTGCGTCCGCGCCACACGTGGACACAGCCCCACGGAGAGCCCCACAGATACGCCGAAACCTCAACCGCCTGCAGACTGCGTTGCTGTGTCGCGTTGCGCAAGCAACGAGGCGTGTCGGATCTCTTCCATTCAGCTGACACCTTCATCCCGCCTCCCGCCCCTCATACATTCGAACAGAACATTCACATACAGGCCTTTCATTCCACACCGCCCCTCTGCCTTTCTTCTCCATCGCGCCCCTCCCCATCTACCGCTTTTCACTTCTTCCCCCCCCCCCCCTCCTTGCTACCCAGTATGGCCGAAATGCTCGTGTCTCTGCTCGATCTGCAAACCGACACGGGGTGTATCGCAGAATACGTCTGGATCGATGGCCACCAAAAAGTGCGCGGAAAGGCCAGACATTTGAATTTCATCCCCGAAAAACCCTCCGACCTCCCCAAATGGAACTACGATGGAAGCAGCACAGCCCAAGCAACCGGCGAAAACTCCGAGGTCATTCTCGTTCCACAAGCCATATTCTCAGATCCGTTCCGTAAGAAGCCCAATATCCTTGTCATGTGCGACACCTACACAGCCCAGGGAGAGCCCCACCAGACCAACAGCCGTTTTGAGTGCAAAAGGATCATGGAAAAGGCTAGCGAATTGGAGCCCTGGTTCGGCTTGGAACAGGAGTATTTCCTACAAAATCCTGACACCGGACGCCCCATCGGTTTTCCTACTCATGGCGATCCGGAGCCACAGGGTCCTTACTATTGTGGTATCTCGGGCTCTAAAATGCATGGCCGAGACATTTCCGACGCCCACTTCAAGGCCTGTGTGTATGCCGGCATCAAGATTGCTGGAACCAACGCCGAGGTGGCGCCCGGCCAGTGGGAGTTCCAAGTGGGTCCGGCCGTCGGCATCGAGGAAGGCGATCATTTGTGGATGGCTCGGTACATCTTGCAGCGCATTGCCGAATTGAAGGGCCTGGATGTCAATTACGATCCTAAGCCTATCAAGGGCGACTGGAATGGGTCTGGATGTCATGCCAATTTTTCTACCAAGCCCATGCGAGAAGATGGTGGCTATGAGAAGTACATCATACCTGCCATGGCCAAATTGAAAGCCAAGCATAAGCAGCACATTGCCGCCTACGGTTTGGGCAATGAGGAAAGACTCACTGGAAAGCATGAGACCGCTTCCATAGACTCTTTTGATTGGGGCGTGGCAAATCGGGGCGCGTCAATCCGTGTCGGAAGAGATACTGAACAGAATGGCAAAGGATACTTTGAAGATCGTCGCCCGGCTGGCAATTGTGATCCTTATGTTGTCACCAAGATGCTTGTCGAGACTTGCTGTCGTGAACACTAGTTGTTGATGTTTGTTTTCCTCGTCTTCTTTTACTTGATTATGTACTTTTAGTTTCGCCCGCTTTGCACCATATGCGAGATGCATGTTTTTTGACTAGTTTGGGTGCTGAAGCGATACGCCTTGAAGCTTGGGCGCTGTCTGTTGTGATGCTCTCTCTTTGTAAGGCGACTGTTTCGTGTTTTTGGCATTCGTAGATTAGTTTTGGTAGTTTAAAATGCGCCTGGTCGTTGACTGACAGCATGTACACGTAATTGTACACAAAGTTACATAGAGCAACGCTGGAGTATCTGGTGTCGGGCGTCATGAAAGTGTGGCAGAAAGGTACTGTACACGAAGTATCGTTCGAGAACTGACGACAACGTACACTGTATGTTAGTGTGTACATGTGCACACCTTCATTAGATCACAAGTGTAATCCGAAGATATCTTACCTCCCAACGATCTTCCCTCGAAAATCTTTCTGAAATGAACGCGCGATAACATCCCAAGCCATCCATGGTAGATACGCCAATGCGTGCCATCCGTGCGGACTATGTTGCATTTACGCTCTACCCAGTCCCGCGACGTGAGAGAACTCATGCCGGAAAATTCGGGCTGGTTTTCTGGGTACGTTTCAGGAACGCCTTGATGTGGAGCTTTGTAGCTCCGTAGTTGCTGTGCAAATGAAGAACCAAATGAAGAACCAGTTCTCTGTCGCCAAGCCTTTACAAACAGAACTACTTTTTTTTGTGGAAAGAAAGCGAAAACCTAACGGCTCTGCAGCTGTTCAAGCAACTTTTTCGCTGCCTCAGAGCCAATTGACCCGCCCTCCTTGCCCAGTTCTCAACGCTTGAGGATAAACGGGTACGACACAAGTCTTTGGTGTAAGCTACAAGTCTCTTGCAAAAGAGAAGGGGAAAAAAGCAAACTATCACTTGTGCATGTTTTGATCAATCGCAAGTATCAAATGCAAGAAAAGTCCTCCTCGTAACAACAGCGCTTACATTCTTTCAACCGCTTTCGAACGCTTTCGATTGATGCCGTGGTACCAACTTGGTGTTAAGCTTACAACGGCACCTTTACGATGTTCTGTGTTCAACATTTGAACCGCAAGCTTCTGTGAGCTGTCGAATTTGGTTTCCAGTATCGTACTTCTCTTTCAACATGATGATTGGTACGATGGCAGCAGATTCAAACGAAAAAACAACGCTGCCCAAATACAAAGAGACCTCGATGCCCCTATCCCCCTGTATGTACAACGAATATCAACATGTCAAGCATTTTCTGTGGGCTGCTCTAAAACATATCATGTCCTCCGTCATACCACATAATTATTGACAAAGGGCCAAACGAGCCTATCCTCGAGACGGGTACACATTAAACCAAAACTAATAGCTGAATGACATCATGCCCACACCCGACAGACGGAAAAAGGGAAACCCTCCCCCCCTCGCCACCCCCCATCCCCTCGCCTCCATTGGCAACCCAATCACGAATCACATCTTCCAACTCGTATATTTGTTGCTGAACCCCGGTGTCTATACCACCATAATTTTGTACACTAGTTCTGTAGTTCGATTACGCAAGGTTTACGGTTCCCACCCAACCCAAACGAGTTAACGCGTTTCTTCAAGATCTTTGACTAGTCATTATTCAAGAACGTTGATTTCGCTTGTGCACATGCTGTCGGACAGTTACGTTTAACATCCACGGCTTTGGCCATGTCCTTTCTTGGGTATTCCTCAAAGAGAATTGAAACCCATTCAAACTCCAACGAGCACTGAAATGAGACAATGAGAACAATTAGTAAATCGATGGCCAAACATGTCACCCCTTCTCGCACTTCAGGATCTCCACGGCAACTTGTAAGACAGACCCCGCATTCCGATTTGATTCAAGCCTTTCAAAGAAGGCGTTAGTTCGGTCATGACCGCCAAGCACATCTTGTACGCACCATCCACTAGCCCAGCCTGACGACCGAAACGTGAAATCTATGACGTTATGATGTAGCTGTCCTCCCATATTATTCCATACCATGCATCTCGCCTTCACCCTTATGGGAAACAGATGCGAACCATTTATATCTTGGTGCTTCCATTTTGAGACAGAGCCTGTCTCATCCTGCTCCAGCCAAAGACTAACTGACAAGCATTGATGCGAGCAGCTTTGCGATTTGCAGTTGTTGAGTTCTGCTCGGAATATCCAAACCAAATCCTCATGGTTAAACATCTGCTCTTGTCTAGAAAAGAGATCCAGCTTTTGGATATTGTGACGATTAATACGTCCCCCAGCATTTGAGTTTTTGGTGACATCGACTGTCGGCACAAATGAAAGCGCTGCTGGCGGTTGACGAATGGCTGGAACTGGAACTATAACCATTGGTTGACCAAATATATGTCGTCTTCGAGGTATGGTCCCATTCAAATGTTGAGATATTGTTGTCCGGGATGACTTTAATAAACTTCGCAGAGCTCGGAATTCAGAGATCAGCTGAGAGCTCATCGCTTTCCGAAACATGCTCTCGGTCATGAACGGCCAGCGTACTCTTCGAATAATCTCCACAATTCCAATAATCTTCTTATGGTACGAAAACCATTCCATACCAACGAGGAAGATTTCTAACTCTGTCGCTATCAACATATCTGAATCGAGAAGAGCAAGAAAAACTGTTGGCGAAAGAGAGCAGAGCATTTGCTTGGTTTCATTCACCGATACAATTTCCGAGAAGTGTTCCAACATGTAGGCTGAGGCCTGTTGCACAAGCTTGTCATCGTCGAAGAAAATACCAAAGTTTAGGATCCCAGTGCAAGTCCAAATAGAAATCATGGCCAGCATCACTTCCCGTGAAACTTCTACCAGGCTCGAGACGTCGTACTGATGGCCAAATTTATACACTTCAAATGCCTTGGGCTCGACCGAACTGAAAATGTTCTCTCCGTACATATGACGAACTGCAAGACTAATTGTAGAAACATCAAAAGAGGATATTTCTACACGCCCAGTCAGGCTTTCGCGCATTCTGCTCGTGAACATTGCTCGAAACACAGAAGATGTCATAGAAAGAACACGCCGATGTAGGTTGAACTCCACATCATCCTCTCCATCTCGCTTGACAATCAGAATGAAGTCGGAGAAATTGTGACCCCTTTGACCTGCCACTGTTGTGGGTTTCCGTCCGCTCCCGCAAGGAAGGGAGTTTTCTTTGCAGTTTGGAGGTAAATGGATCATATTTGTGCCAATACTCCTGTGATACATCAATTCTCGGGCTTTATCGTTTGATGTATTGTTGTTCTCAGATCTTTTGTCAAAGAAGAACGAAGCTCTTGATTGCTTGGCTCCTGAAGACGAGCGGTCTCGTTCACCAATCCACGATATGCATGTGGGTTTTGGTGATGGAGAAAGAATGCGGTTTTTTCCAAACTGAAAACAGGTTTGTGAATCGAATTGTCGAGGCCTGGCCGGAGATGAAGGCTGACGTCGCGAGTCGAATTTTATCGATTGTGAAAAGAAACTGTCTCGAACTGCAGTTGGGGATGTGGGCTGTTCTTCAATACAAACCTCTATCTTGAGTGAAATATCGTTTTCCCAAGAAGGGACATAAGACAATGGCAACTGTATAACTCTTGATTGTTCTCCGCATTGCATTTGAAGTCTTACGTCTCGAGGATGTCTCGGTAATTTCCGAGCGACATATAAATTTTGCATGGGTTGCGATGCAATGTCTGGGTATTCAACATTCACGACGATGAAAGTGGATGATTCTATTTGATGCCTGATAACATGTAGCGAAAGGGCCACGACGTTTGGACGACTTCGGTTTGCGCACAAGCGCCATGAGCAGCCTAGGCTAGCCTTCCAGGGCGAGGGACCGGGATTTCGAACTGGAATACGAGCATGGAGCACGGTATTCATGCTTCCTTCCTCTCTTACTTCTCTTCTGTCTTGCTTCCTTTCTTGCTTCCGTTAACGAGTTACGAAACTATAGATAATTTGTTCACCAAGAGGTTTTAGCTTCAGTATTCATATTGCGAGGCCAGCTTTTTTTCACAGGTCCAAACCAGGCGGAATGCAAAAACCTGTTGATTAAGGTGATAGAGAAACACGGACACGGTGATAGGTCGCGTGAAATGTTTTATTCCTGGAAAGGACGCGGCCAAGAAAGATTGCAGTACAAACCGAAAGGATTGTTCGTTTTCTGATAACGTCACGGGCCCTATTTCTGACGAGTTTGTCGCTTCAACCGTCACCCCCAAGGGTATGCTCGTTACAATATGGGAAAATGTCTAGTATTGCAGTAGAACAACGCAAGCTTGTCGCAATAGACTGCAGGTAGCACGACATGATCTTTGGTCCGGCTCCGTTGCTTGAAGTGAACCCCACCGAACACGTCAGGGTCGATAGAGTTTCTGGAGCCAAAACGCGACACAATGCAACTCGAATTGGTAAGCTTCGCGTTCATGTGCAACAAGCAATCAGTGTTGCTCCGAACTATAGTAAGGTCAAAAATTCTGAAGTTTTGAACCTCTTCGGCCCGAAAAATGCAAGAATCTTTGACCAACAAACCGGAAATCTCGAGAAACAGACAACAATCTGGCTTCTTTTGGCTATCTTTGTTGAACCTAGCTGGAATTGAAGCAGGGAATGTTATGACATGCCTTGGTCAACACTTTTTGAAAGAAGAACATATAGGAAATGTTGAAAAGCCCATGGTCTGGAAGCCTACGACTAAGGGGATCTGAGTGCAATGGCTCTGCAAAACAACAGACAAACAGTAGTTGCTTATATTCGATGCGGTGCCCTCTACGGAACGGTGGTGGTTGAGAAAACATACCATATGTCTCAGAAAGGATTGTCTCTGTCGTCATCGGGAAGTCCTGCTGTCATGACACCAATGAAAGGTCATGGCTTCAGCCCACCGACCTTTCAGAATCTTTGCGTCATGATGACACCCGGGATGCGGTTCTCACTAAAGCACAGAGACAGTATAAAGCACGACTCAAAATTCCACCACTCCCCACACAATGACCACTACTTGTGACAGGTATCGTTATATCCATCCGGCCGACCATACATACGTGCGTTCACCACAGATGGCACAGAATGCGTCCATGTTTCCCGAACAGAATTGCAGCCGCCGTTTGACTTATCAGCAAGTTACTGATGTAGCGCTGAGTGGCAGCTTCTTACCTGGTACCGAGGAAAGTAACTATCACAGTAGCCATTTCCCTCAGTGAACTCTGATAGATTCACAGAGGGATCGCAGTGGGTTCCGGCAAAGCCGTATGTTCTGAAGTACGGGTGGTACCGTTAGTAACTTACAGTACCAAGGTCACAAAAGCGTAGAACGTTTGCACAAAAATGGTTAAAATGCCACTTCAAAGTGGCATTTTGACCAGCTACGCCGCAAAGTTCGTGCCTCACACTTTCCTCTTCGCTACTGCGCTACAGTAAAGGCGGTACTGTAGAAGTTAAGTTTCTCACTGCGTTTGCCTTCTCCAGGGTGTCCACCATAAGATTTGGTTCAACAATGAGCCCTCCCCCCGATCGTCGGGTCGGCCCAAGCTTCGCGCAAGAAAGACCTTCTCCCCTGGCAGCAGAATTTGTACCGAGCCGAAGATGGAACACTGCACAGCCTGGTGCCGATATGTACGCGAACCCTTCTCTCCGCGAGTCAGCGCGAACAGAAATTGCCCTTCTGTTGGGTCGCGCTCACCCCACCTACGGTGTTCCCGAATGCGTTCGAACATACTACGCGATTGTCCCACTCGAAGCGCGTCCGACCCCAATATTTGGCCGAGCAGGCCCGCACGGAATTCTGTACAAAGGCGTTTCTGCCTCCCGTGGCTCGATTGCAGCGTTGTTGCGCATCGTGGGTGCCCCACCAGCACCTAGTGCACAAATTGTACGCGCTGGAGAAGCGTGGAAACGCGTCCGACATCCCGCATTGCTATGTCTGAAAGAAGTTTTCACTACAAACCAATTTACTGCGCGCTCGGCGGCTAATATGGTAGCAACGAACGAGGTTGTATTCGTATATGAGCTGTCCAGTAGAGCTGAGACTCTGTTTCATGTCTTCTTGAAGAAACCATCAATATCGGAACATCGCTATCACCCATTGCCGGAAGCCACACTTTGGGCGTTCGCATCCCAGCTCCTCTCCGCCGTTGCTGTTGTACATTCTAATCGATTGGCTTTACGCGATGCGCTCACCATAAGTCGCGTGTTGGTAACAGGGCGAAATCGCGTAAGGATAAGTTGTGTGGGTCTCAGCGATGCGTTTGATCCCAGTGGCGGGGATCATCTCCCAGCGACATCGCCAAGAGCGAACCCCACCAACGATCGCGTTTCGGCGCTGCAGAAAGGTGATCTTTCAAGTGTGGGTCATATTCTAGCCGTTCTTGCATTACGAATAGACCAGAAAATTGTTCGTGGAGGAGCGCTACTTGTCCCCGAAGATGTTGCAGTGGATGCCATGCGACGTCTCACTCCTTACAGCGAAGATTTCACAGTACTCGTCATGTCGTTGCTAAGCGCTGCGGTTCCAACGTCACAGGTAACTACAAATCAGGTTCTTGGCATGATTGGGCCACGACTTGCTCTTGAGCTTGGAAACGTTTGGACTCATTGTGATGCACTGGAGAGCATGCTTTTCGTCGAATTTGATTCGAGCCGAATGTTTAGGCTACTTGGTCTTCTTGGGTTTGTGAACGAAAGAAGCGATGCAGGCGTTGAACCGCAATGGTCTGAAACAGGAGACCGCTACCTACTAAAATTGTTTCGAGATTACGTCTTCCACAGGGTTGATGCCAATGGGAACCCTCTTTTAGATATGGCACACGTCGTTGAATGTTTATCCAGACTTGATGTTGGTTCTCCGGAACAAGTTTTGTTGAGCTCTCGAGATGGCGCATCGCTTTTGATAGCTTCTTACGAAGATCTGCGTCGATGTCTGCTGCAATCTGTGGATGAACTTCGTAGCGCAAATCATGGATTACCTAATCGATAAAATTATCTTTTAAGCAAGCTGAACATGTTCTTTGACCCTCAGATCATCCTCATCCCTTATTGAAGCGGTTGAACATGAGGCTCGACTATGCTCCACCCAATTAGTACCTTTGTACAACTTGGCGGTTCAGGAACAAAGAAAACTCTACTGCGTTGCTTGCTCGATTCGTCTTCCAAAAACATAGAAGTAGGGATTTCTCAGTTCCTCTTTGTTGTAACTCAGTGGTTTGTCCGTTTCCGCATGGAGAACTTGACCTCCCGCCTCTTCGACTACAATTTGACTCGCAGCGGTGTCCCACTCCATCGTTGGTGCCATCCTGGGATAGATGTGGGCCTCTCCACTGGCGACGAGCATAAATTTGAGGCTGCTTCCCATGCTCTTCGTGGTTGCATTCTTGAATGAGCTGACGTATTTCTTCGTGCGCTCGTCCAAATGGCTTCTGGAGCAAACCAGCACAAGATTTTCATCCTTCTCTGAGAAAGTCTTGCATTTCATTGAAATTGGTAACGAACCCACAGTGTTCATAAACGCTCCGCAATCAAGTGCAGCAGAGTAACAAATTTTCAAAACTGGTGCATACACCACGCCAAGAACTGGGCGTGCTCCGAGAGAAGCATCGGATGGATCCACAGCTTGCATCAGAGCAATGTTAACCGTGAACTCTCCATTTCTTTTGATGAATTCCTTGGTCCCGTCCAAAGGATCGACGCACCAATACGCAGGCCACGCAGACCTTTCCTCGAATGGAGCGGCCTTCATCTCCTCTGACATAATCGGAAATGAATGGATAGATTTGAGACTGGCGCAAATTACCTCGTTGGCAGCTAGATCCGCTTTAGTGAGAGGCGAATCATCACTCTTTGATTGCATACCCCAGTTCTCTGTAGGCTTCTCGTAAATATTGAGGATTGCGTCCCCAGCTTTTATGGCGATATCAATGATGGGGGCAAGCGCGACATCCTCGCCACATACTGTGATAGAAGCGCTCATCTCGAAGGCAAATGCACGAACGGTTCACTAGTCCCTAATCAAGTCTTCCCCGATGAAACCGCAAAGAAGACAGGTGAGGTAGGTAAACGGACAACCTCTGGAACGCAGGCGTCAATCATGTTACGACACAGCGCTGATACTAAACATATATATGGCGCACATTCATCGAAATAGAGAACTGCACTTCTCAAGCTGTTCGGTGTCAGCCCCATACGCGCATAGAACTATCAGCCGTTTTGCATTCCCCGATGCGATAGTTGCTTACAGTTGGTTGTTGCGCAAAGAGGATGTGGTTTTTCCAGACATGACCAGTGTGAACTGCACGTGGTCGTCAATTGGTGACCTCCCTCACCCCGAGAGGGTATGACGTTTTGCTTATTCTGATTCACGGTGGGTTCTTTTCGTAGACACTTACGCCACGCTCTACTGCTTGACCATAGTTCATGACCTTTGCCACATTAACGAATTGCTGTCGTTATGAACGCCCGCGGTCTTCAGAGTCAAGGGTGAACTCGTATACTGTCAGAGATTTGTTTCTTTGCGTGTGGATGAGACTCACTGTCTGTCCATGTGTATGGTTTCACGCGAGATAAGAGAAATGGTTTTGTCTGGAACTTTTCTCGCCCAAACGGCCAGAATTACTATGGCTGCCTTTCAGATTGGTGCCTTGTCTACCAAGGCTGTCGTCAAGCCTTTATACACGAAGAAAATTTGGGCGCTAATGTCTCATTCCACGATATCTAAACTGGGTGCTGTTGGAATGTCGAACCTCATCATGTTCGAAGCTATTCGGGACTGCCGCCTAAAGCCGACGTTAAGCAACCTGGCTAATGCGCTGACTATGTTTGGGACGGGCGCTATTTACGTTATGTTTCCTGTTAAAGGACTGGCGATTAATATTCCTTTTGTGGCTTCCTTGTTTTCAGCTGGCGTCGTTAATATATTCAACATTCTAAACCGACGGACCCCAGTCGCATTGACACATACGAAAGAAGAAAATCATGGGCTTCCTATAACTGCCTTGGCGATGATCTTGACAGGAGCATCATCGCTTCTGTTCCTGTCCAAGCGCATGTCATTTTCTTCTGAAAACCACCGCTCGATCATTTCGAAAGTTTACTTGTCCCAACTTGTAATGAACACCGTGACCGCTGGCATCATGGAGCTTCAAACACCAACAAGAAAAGAGATGAGTCGAAAACATCTCTACCTCGCTCTACTTGGTTTTTGTTGTTCACGAGCAAACATGACTGTCACCGCTGCAATCTCCACAGGCGGTGTAGCGCTGGCTGCTGTTCGCGCGCTTTGCTAAGAGAACAAAGCAACCAAATTCTTCTTTCCGGGTGCCCACTGGCAAATACATGATGTGATTTGTAGATCGCGCATCTCTTGATCCCTACATCATTGGCAATCCAGCAGCATCACGTTCTTCTCGTTATTTGTCTTCTTCGAGAGCAGAGCTTGGATCCAATAATGATAACGCTTGTAATGGAGACAAGGAACAAGAACTCAATCATCGTGATATTTTGAAATTCTTTGTGTACCAGGTAGAGCATCTCTTCATCTTCATCCTCCGATGATTTTTCACTTAGTGATCGAGACCTTTTTGCTACGTCCCTTCGATGAATTTGTCGCCGGATACATCCCTCGATGACTCTCAGTACTTCAGTCACGTTCACGGTGAACTTTGTTTTATCTTGTTCTATCCCATTTGGGATTTCCGTCTTCTGCTTCTCCGTGGTGCATCCTATGTAAATGAGATTGAGTCCGAGCAGATGAGCGTGCCATCCAGTCCAATCCCAAGGCATGAAGTTCGCGAACCGTGTGTCAGCCTCGCAATTTCTTCGCATTTCGAGAATATCGCCTCCGCTTTGCATGAAAATCGTATTGGCCATTGCTCCTCCGTGAGGCGCAAGCACTATATTGGCCCATGCGAAAAGCCTCACTTGCTTCGAGAAGCTTCCGGGCATTCGATGTATAAGCTGGACATTGATCCTTGTATCAAATTTCAGCTTGTCATAGACATCCTTGGCACCATTCCATCTCCGTCGGAACGTATCGCTGCGATCATACACTAGAATATTAACAGCGTCTTGTGGAATAAATTCAATCTCGAGAAAGGCTTGAACTGCAGACACAATATTGCTCAATGCGGACATTTGCAAGGACTCTGGCAATGGACCTAACCCACCAAGACATGGCATCTGCTCTTCGCAATTTCGTCCAAACCAACTGAATTTGCGAAAATGGGATACTCTGACCCCTAAATCGTTGGTATCGGTCGCTGATGGTTGTACCCCAAGCCAAATGTGCCGAGAGTAACAAGAATCAGGCATCTTAAATACCTTATCCGGCCAGATACGGCTCGGCGAGAAGTATAGCAACATATCGTGCCGCTGAGAGAGAATGAAGGCCAGGCACGTTCCCCATGTTGGGCGTTTTGAATTCGGCGAGGTGTCTTCTGCTTTGCACAAACTGAGATTGTAGAGCAAATGGTCATTTAATACCAGAGTTGACCTTGTGTCGGTACAATGCTGTAAGTAATGCGATAAAGCCCATAACCGATCGTGGAGGGCGTGATTTGGATTTCGGTCCAGCACCGGGAGATAGATTGCCGTTGGACATGATTGTGAAGATGTTGATTGAGGTCTGTCTTCGTACACTTGAATGCGAGGATCAGAATGGCAGAAGTCGAAGGCTAATGATCCTGCAAATGTTATGACAAAAACCAACCTCTGTATCTGCATCGGACTAATGTGTCAGACAAATGATTCAACTTTTCATATCTACGCGGAACCAGAGCAATACATTCCCTTTCCGTGGCGAGTGACCCCTGTCGTCTTGTCTGATTCTCGGTATATACTTGTTGCTACGGGCTGTGAGGCCTGCGAAGAATCCCTCAAGACAAGAGAAGTGCCGAAGCGCAGCCCCCTTTTTCGTCATGCATGACGAGACACGTACAATGTCTGGCTTCTATAAAGAACGATATAATTTCGGATGTATATAGAGCGCCGTGTTATCGAAAGTCCTTTCCCGCTTAGAAGGGAACGGCGAAAAGAATGGTCGACGACCTTTCTATCTCCATTCCTGTCTGAACTTTGTTTCAGTGGTATTAGACGAAAGGGCGGGTGAGGATGTGTTGTGTTAGAAGCCCACACTAGCTTTCCTCCTCACAGAAATTTAACCATTGAAGACTGCAGTTCCATCCATCTTTATTGTTGCAGGGGGGCGGCAGTTTTTCATCCATGTTATTCTCCTTCTTGAGGCGAGGTCAGGCCTTGAGATGTTCGTATTTAGAAGAAAACCACAAATACTTATCATCTCAAAAGTTTTTGTCCTCAGGAGATGATGTTATGCTATCGGGCTTTTGTTTAGCTTCAACAACATTCTGAGCAAGCGTCTTGCGCGTCATTATACCAAATAATGTTTCGTGAACAATCTGCTCTTGACTGAGGTCGGTGGTCAAAAGTTTCCTCTTTTGCCATCAGATACCCTTCATAGTAACGTCATTTTCTGTACGTTCACAAATACATACGAATGTCCCGCGTGGGTCTAGAAGCCCACGACCAAATGATTGCTATTCGTTCAAAGCGAGCATCGAAGGAAGACTCTCTTTCTTCTTATCGTTCGGTCGAGCCCTCCATGCTGTAAGAAGTGAAAGGGAATCCTTTTTTTTTATTTTTTAACAATGGTCTGCCGTTTCTGATTTCGAAGCGGCAGGAGAAGTGCCTCTAAAGGTAATTCTCTCTCTTAAGAAAGGCCAAGGGAATCCTTGTTTCTGCTCAGTATTGACCAGAAGAAGCCACATGTCAAAATTGTATGTCCCTTGCAGTTCGATTTAAAGAGAAGCGTAGAAAGTACAAACATCTGAACGGGAATGTCTGTCGTTTGAATTCGGATTCAACATAGACACTCCACAAGCCCAAAGATAATCCAATCTTCATTTATTGGGGAAGAAATGAAAAGTTAAATATCGATACATCTCTAGCAACTCATGACGGACTGACCGCTCTGATGGCAGGGCACCATAAACATATCTGAACATTTACCCCGAATACTTGTGCGAAGTAAAGGCCAAATAGGACTAAAGCTATGCTTCCTAAACGTGTCATCAAGTCCTGAGTCCCCGAAATGAGCTTCTCGTGAAATTCTAATACGTAGGTCTCTTAAGTGGCACGTTCAAGTTTTGTCTTAATGTCATGCAACTCTGCGCGTTTCGCCATGGGTTTTTATGTTCTTCGGTCCAGGGTACCTTGCTGGCCTACTTCTTCATCGCTGACAGAAATCCGTTCCAAAAACCGTGGTATCGATCTTCCTAATAATGAAGTGGCCCAAACGTAACGCTCTGGAGCCGGACCACAAATATAGACAGTACGACAATCACTGGAGGTAGTCTCCAATGTCAGACAGTATGAGACCGGGTACTTAATCTCAGCTTCTCGCTTCGACCAAGACTGCACAATCCCTTCATCCACTACCGCAGTACAAACAACCACAACCGTCACACAACGATCAACTTTCGCACTCAACACTCGACGCTAATCATCTCAAACATGAAATTAGCACTCGCATTTGGACTATGTGTTTCTGTTTCAGGGGCCCTCGCTGCCACACTCGGGGCAGTCGACAGAAACGCCGCTTACCAGGCCACTTCAACACCGACCCCATACGTCACACCAGCTCCAGAATATAAGGCCACGAAACCATCTTCTGCCACTCCAACTCCGCCACCAAATGGTTACATCGCGCCTGAGACTGGACCTGAATACGTTCCAAGCCCGGCCCCGTACGCGGGTGGCGAATCTCCCTCCATGGACAACATGTGCTGGATGGAAACCAAGAAATGTTGTTACAAGGAAGAGGCAGATGGATATGAATGTAAGGATTATTATGCCGAAAAATACTCTCGTTGCTACGCTAAATTCAAGTACGTCAGGAAATGTGATAAGGCTGAAAACCATGGAAAGCCGGAGAAGCCTAATGATAGGGTTGAGAAGACAAAATGTAATAAGGTTTACTACGACAAGAACTACGGTCCCCACGTTCAGGGATACCCGTCTGGTGGTGAGAGCGAGTGGTATGGGTCTGAGGAACTTCCGGTGAAGCCATATGGCGTAGAGGGTGAGCCGAAATATCCGACTCCTCGTTATGAAGCTGAACCAGTCCCAGCTGGTGCCTCCTACGCCCCCCCTGCTGCATACTAGTAATTCTAAAAGCTTGCTGATGTGATCGGCAGAGCTGCTCTGTACAGCTCAGAATGCGACGTAGATTAGACATCAAGTGGACCCTACCACACTTTGAGAGCGTATTACGAGCTGTCATTCATACTCTCATTAAAACAAATGGTGCAAAATACCTCGCTGAAAAAGGGCTATTGATACCCGTTCCAAAACTCTGGAC
Organism: Agarophyton chilense; assembly: GCA_030374765.1. Lineage (NCBI taxonomy): Eukaryota > Rhodophyta > Florideophyceae > Gracilariales > Gracilariaceae > Agarophyton > Agarophyton chilense. The sequence continues at coordinate 374,444 of JARGXX010000006.1, forward strand.
CGTTGTTCGCAGAAATCACTCTGTAGCAGACCATGTATCCAGATGTTTATTTTTCTCTCTGTTAAGAAGGATTTACTCCAGCTTATGAATAAGTTGGGAGGAATTCTTTCATCGAAAGTCCAACACTTGCTCTGGCCTCTTTTTAACAGTATCGTAAACATACTCTCTGACGCTTGACGGTCGCTAGCGGGAAGTAATCATTCTCACCTTCATCGTTTACGTTTGAAATACAGGCGATTCACTACGTGTACGAAGGTACATTCTCAACTGTCTGTGCAGCGAGGCCAGGCACATTTGTTTCACAGTGACCTTCCATAAAGCTATTGCATACAGTAGATACAGTACTCGGGAAGTATGATATGACCAGTAGCTTTATTACAGAAAGCGGAACATTTATGGCCTCAAACGCTCTGCACAAGGAGATCCCGTCTATATCTCAGACATTTCCGGTAATCTCATTACACAGTAACTGCTCTCTGAGCGGATGCGACCCCAAAGGAGATGGTCATGGTAAATTCCTACGAACAGGTACGGAAGAGTCGGGTCTGCTCTTTCGAAGCGCCCTACATGCTCTGGAAACTGTCGGTGTGGACGTGGGCGAAGCTCAATGGGTGGTCACCGGGAGAACCATCAGACTCGTCCGAGCGGTTGACGTGCTTGCCAGTCGTAGTACGGACATGATAGCGTATCCATTAAAAGCTCCTTTACAATTTATACAGAGCCATGAAGTCACGAGCCGCTTCCAAGAAAAGAATATACCCCGCTTCCTTGATTTCCCTCCCCCTACAATAAGTTTACAACTGACAGGAGCTTCACAGATGTTTCCTCGAAGCTTTTATGATACGTTCAGAGAGCGATAGGAGGCTAAACGCTGATTCTCCATTTCGATATTGCCAGCGCTACAGGTCCGGATGAAGAAGAGATCTTCAAGGTCTTCTTGGCGGCAGAACCTTACTTATGTGGTGCCCTGCTACATATCCTTTGTTGAAAAGTGTTGTCGGACGCTAGCAAACTCATGCGTTCCGCAGAATATAAGTATGCTTATAATTAAAATACAACAATAGCCAGCAGAATTCCAATTCTCCAAGGTTGTAGTTGATACAGACTATTTTTGCCTCCTTTGTCGGAATCTCGACCATGATACTTCTCTCCAACAAAGAAAATCTTATCTTTCCTGTTTCTGGAGAATTGTGACCACCTGTAGAAGCGAAGCTGTGATTAATGACTGATCGGTATAGGGAGAAATTAGTCACAAAATCGCGAGAAACCGAGTTTTTGCTGTGACCACTTTTTGCAGAGGTTTACTTAGAAATCATCATCCCGAAACAGCATGATTTCAAAAATAAGTTCTTGACAGGCCATGTTGCTGTCGCTAAGAAAAACATGAGCTAACTCCAATTTGAATACAGACACAGACACACAGAAACGAATTCCTGGCCCACAATGAGAGAAAGGTTAAAAAAAAGAGGCCTAGATGGTATTCGAAGAGAACAAACGAACACGCTTTTACTTCATGATGTTAGGACTGTCTTCAGGCATAGAAGGGAAGCTTCGCCTTGTAAAAACATTATATTCATGCCGAAACTGAGCAACACGCCTTTACTTCATGATATAAGGTCTGTATTTATAATACTGTTTTGGGAATCTACAGAAATGAAGAGCACGGTAATGGAAATAGCAAGCGGTGTGGATTCTAGCGCCCTGCTGAGGGTATCGATACAAAAGAGCCGCACAACTGTCTTTTTTCCGCATTTCGACTATCTCCGCGACAAGACTGGCCCACCCCTCGCCAGTATCTCCTTGAAAGACAGCGCAGACGGCTAGACTGAGGCGCGGACGTCGGGAGTATAAGGACGGCAGCACCCAACCGCAAGCCCCACACCAGCACTTCTATGTCCATTTCTTTCCCACCCCAACCTGGTCAGAATATCCGTGCCCCCAATTCCCCCCCCATGTAACCATTTCTTACTTTCCAACTGTCCCGTAAAGTTATAGTTTTAAAAAACATTCGACGGGGACATAAAGCAACTAGAGACATGTCCCCATATTTGGTAAATAGAGAAAAATCAGTCCTTCAACCTTTCTTCAAGAATAGAAGGGAAGCCACGCTTTGTGAAAAAATTAAATTCGTGCCGGTTTTCTGCATAACCTGACTTTTGTTTTTATAGGACGTTCAGCATTCACTCGCTGATCGAACTGCCAGGGAACGTTTAGAAGACACCAGTTTCAGGACTTAGAAAGATTTCCAACAGATATAAATACTTCTGATCTTCGGCAATTCTCGATTCTAAAACTGTTTTCCAGATATTCGTTATTGTTTAAGCCGAACTCGTGAACCCAATATTGCACTCAGCATCATACAGAGATAGCCCAGTCTTCCTGTGATATGGATTCGAGAACATGTCCAGCCTAGATACGCGTGGGCATCTTTAAAATAAGGGAATAAGGTCAATCATTCTGACTCTTTCCACACAAAAATTGACCGGGCCCTTCCCCCCCGGAGCTCCCCATTTTGGTTTGATGTAGTAATAGTGCCAATATGAAGCGTAATCAGAATTAACGTCTGGACCACTGGTTGCAATTGGAAAGCAGCTGTAGGTTAAACGTATGTTGCAATGTGTGCTAAACTCTGTTAAAAAAGAAAAGCATTTGCGCACACCTTCCGAGCAAAGATTCTTACACATTTCCCGAGATAGAAGCCATGAGCTTTGCGGGCGCTTCAAGTCTTTCTTCTAACTAGGGGGAACAGAATTAATTGATCGCTGGTGTCCCATACAATTGCGATCCGCAGGCTTGTTACGCTGGACATTGGAACCAATCCACTTTTATGAAATACACTGCAATCCTGGTATGCAGCAATTCCCGACCTCGGTCCAGTGACAGTTGGGACAAATTGTTTTGCTTGTTGGACCAATTCCTGCTCACCATAATCCCTGCCAAGAGCACATTTAAGAAACTGCTTGCCTCCTGCGAAGCAATTGTTCGCTCACCATTAATCGTCAGAAACGTCAACTCATGATGATTTGCTACAGTTCAGTGACCATTGCGCTTTGTTCTATGATCCTTCCCCTAGTCGGAGGCTTGCCTTTTTCATCCATTGGACTCGGGGTTGGAAAAGCTTCACAGGGGGATGTTTTTGGGACTTCGAATGTCTATGGTAGCGGAAATTTCGCGAGCATCGGAACAGGAGCGTCAGGAAAAGGGGTGAGTGGGTCAACTTCTGTCATTTCTCCAGTACAGGCAACAGATAAGGATGTATCCCTTCCCATTGGAAGCCCGGAAGCAGCAATAGACATTGAACTTTCTTCTATTCTCAACAGAGGATTGCAAGCTGCCGTACCTGATTACAGAGATACCTCTGGGTCTTCTGAAAAATCATACGCGACTGGTGCCTCCGAAAACAAGACTTCACACCCCAATACAAGAGATTCTTCGGAAAAACCAGGAATTGCCAACCATCCAAAAGTATGTTGGACAATGTCAAAGCGGTGTTGTTATGAAGAAGTGCAGAAAGGATACGAATGTAAGGACTTTTACGCACACAAATATACAAGATGCCACCCGGTCATTGAATATGAAGCAGTTTGCGGAAAAATTGAAGAACGGCCTGCGCATCATCCTCGACCAAAGGGGCGGGTCAAATATGAAGAAACGGTGCTAAAAAACTACGACGCAAGATATGGGCCGCATGTAACCGGCTATCCGGAGAACGGAGAGAGTGAATACTACAAAGTAGACACTATTCCGGTCAAGCCTCGAGGAGTTTCAGGAACTCCTGTTTCCGCGCCTCAATCGTATCAGTCAAAAAGTGGAAGTACAACAAATGAAGCATACATGGCTGAAGAGGACGGGGAGGATATCGTTTCCATTGTCCCGTATGAGACGAAATCAAATAGAGACCAGCAATACGGAGCTCTCGGAGATTCAAAAGGCCATGAGAAGAAAGCGGCAAACCTCATTCCGAAGAGTACAGAAAACGCCACCGCCGGCGCAGAGGGTTCGTACGAGGTAAAACCGCAACCCACATCAGTCCAAAGTTTGAGTAAGACCTCTGCAGCCAACGCCGACACAGGCAGTGGGGGAAATGGGCCGGGCGTTTCGGAACAATCGCTGGAGACTTACAACGTCGGAACTGCTCAGGGAGGCAACGGTCCTTCATACAGGATACTGAAATAGGAATGTTCCATGTCGGGCTATTCCTTTTTCTGCTTATCATGCCTGATATAGATCACAATGTACATATAAGGTCCCGTATTCTTGTCGTTTGGTTTGCTTCGATATTGCGGGATGTAAACAAGTTTTTCTTTCTTGTGGCCAATTCAATCTTGAAAAGTTCTATTGAAAGTAGGGGGTCAGAGAACATTTTAAAATATACAGAACAAGTCCAGTTTTGAAGTGATACAAACTTTTCTTTGGGATGAAATGACAACAATGCCGTCTTTTGAAGAACAACCTTCGCGCCTTGCACAGAAGATGGTTGGTCGTTGGAAGGGGGATGAGAATCACCTTGATCACCTTTTCGACTGTCTACTTTTATCGTTGAGATGCAATTAAGGTCCTTGTTTTTCTGATGCGTTTTCTCGAATTTTTGCACGCGAGCCCTGAGAAAACGCATCGAAGACGCAGATCAGCTACGTCCGTTCTCTACTCGAAAACAATTCATTTTCACACATATAGCAGCCACGAAACCGAAAAAGGTACTCCTTAAGTAGGTTTTAGCCCTTCTTTGCAGTGGAAACTATATCTTTCCATGTAGGTTTCTATCATGCTCTGGAGAGAAATGAGAAACTGAGGTGACCCGAGATTTTGTCTATCTCGCCCATGCGGTCCGGTCCACAGACGATCGAATAAGTGCTCTGAAAAAGAAAGAACTGGAGTGCAGAAAAGAAGAGGGGGAGTATTTCGAACACTCCTCAAACAATGCTGATAGTCGCCAGAGAAGTAGGGGTATAAAGCCGAGTAATGTTTCAGGGTCTTGCAGGCGGTTTTTGAGATGGGCAGCGAAATGGCAATTGGTGATAAATCTTGCTTTCACGAGACAATTACAGCATGATCATCATGCTGCTGTTTAACAAGAGCAATGATGGACTGGTCCCCATGGCGCCTACTTCCCGCACTGGGTTCCGCGCTGCAACGCAAATGTTCGAACGAACGCATTGCGAAGCAGCGCACTACCGTTGGTGCCCAATTTATTATTTTGGAAGAGGTGGCAATTTGGATTGTGCTGTTGTCTCGAAAAACGAAATAGAGAGCATTTTGAAAGGTATCCTAATAAAACGCGAGGAGTAAGGTTGAAGTACAACGGTATTGGCTGTATACTATCGGCTTCTCTCTTTGGTTAGGGTTGTACTGCACTGGCAAAGCTGAATGTGAGTCAGCAAGAAAGATGTTCACTATTTAAGGGAGTTCGAAATAGGGCATACATTTCCACCAACGTCAATAAGATCTATGCGAAACAAGAACAGCGCGGATAACCACCAAGTAAAGAGAAATTGGTATCGGCACGTGAAACTCTGCGTTCTTGTGAATATGTCGGCGTCGTGATACATACACAGCCCTAGTTGGTTCCATTCGAGCAGATCAGATATTCAACAATGATAAACCCCAACCCCCCCGACATACAGCAAAAAAAACTTTGGCCTCCTCCTTCTCCTTTCGGTCCATCTTGGCTTCTCCTCGGGCTCTTTTCAGCAACCCTTCCAGTTCATTCTTGACCTGAGCGAGGAAGGCTTTCTAGACCAGAGGTGGTTTCGCTTCCTCTCATTCTCACGACAGCAATGCTTATCCTCTCCACGCTTTGGAACGTCAAAGGTGGTCCAATCATGACTATGGGATCATAGAATACCTCGGAGGTTTCAAGAAGAGTAGGGACTAAACTCAAAATATGTAACAAGGTCAGACGCTGTCGTATTTGCATAACACTATAACTTAGGGTCCAAGGTTAAGCCAGTGGATGTTCAAGCTTCCGATCCATCCGAAGCCTGCACAACATTCTCGACGTAGTGCTGTAAAAATTCGCAACCACCTCAAAACAACTGCTGAGTTCAATCACACATCCATCGTCAGACCTTGTCTTGAAAATCAATTGCAGTTCAAGCTCAGTGTTCGTGACGCCAACCAAAACCCTTCCTTATCAGCTCGTCTTCTCATTCCCATGGTGTTCAACATAGATTGGCTCAGTTGGACGAGAAGTGGCCCCATTTCAACCTCAACTCAAACTTTGATACGTATTGTACATGTACATAAGACGTTAACCATAAAATAAACCATACATACTGTTCGAGAGTCTCACCCAATTGGACAAAGAAGCCAGCTCCTCATCCTATTTCGAATGTCAAATGTCACCCGCGCTGGAAAAGACAATCAGTATTCGCGGAGTCAAATATCTTTAAACACTGGACATCATTGTTGTCTCGTTGTTCTTGTCCCGTCCACTGTTCACGTCACGCTATTCTACTTCTCACAACGAGGATAGGGTAGCCAAAAGTTCTTTGGAAGCAGCATCTCGAATGGCATATTCTTTGAAAGCATTGCGACTGTGATGATGGGTAACTGGCGGCAGAGATAATTGGATTGTTCCATGTTCGCTGCAAGATAGATTTAAGTGAAGGAAGTCTCAGACCTTCGAAGCTCTCAAGAATGTCGAGCATAAGCATCTGTTGTTGTTCAATTGAGATGAGCTTTTGAGGCTTGTTTAGAACCTCATAGTTTCCTCATCATGGCTGATTGTCCAATTATGCTGGGTCCTTTGGTCTCTTCAACAGACGTGTCACCTTTCTACAAGGGCGAAAGCAGAATAAGGCGATGCATACGGCAATCCCCGAAAATCTCTTTAGTTTTTGTTTTTGCTGTCATCATGTATGCGCTTCTCGTAGTCCCAATTTCTCCAGACCGACACCATTTCGCAACGATGTACACTTTGAAGGGACGGGGGAAGTCGATGCCGGTCACAGTTGGAAACAGCACACCGTCTCCGAGGCATTCAAGCACGCGTGGGTTTGATGGCGCGGACCGCATGGAAGATTTACAACAAGGGTGGCCATGGACTACTGAACCACCAACGACGCATACCAATGCGCCTGCAGCACCACGACAGGGTTAAGGGCTCCCATTTACATCGCCTGGTGGGTCTGCAATACCTCTCAACCACGATTGTTGAAAAATATTTTACAAGACTGATCCGTAAATACAACTGATTACCAGTTTTCATTTCTTTTGAACACATATGTTCACTCCTTTGTTCGTAAAACCGCCAAGCATAACTAAATGCGTCTTTTTCTTTGTATTCCATTATGCACACGGCGTTGCTCAGAGAGGGCAATTTGAGGTAGTATGCCAAGAAGAAAGAGAGAGATGCCTGCCCTATCAATGCTCGTGCGCTTGTTCAACTAGAGAAACAACGAAGACCCCAATACTCGCTAAACTGAATGCAAGTAGTGCTCTGCAACACAATCGAGGAAACGATATCTGTACTTGTTTTCCATCAATACGGTATGGTTTGGAGATGTCGTGCACGACATGCGGTAAAACGGTGCAAAAGGTCATGTACATTAGAGCACCGGCTGCGAAGGGCAAGATGTAAATGTGTGCATTTTCCGAAACGGAACGAAGTCTCAGCGCGACGAAGGTTCCTAGCAGCGCTGTACATGCACAGATTACATTGGCGAAAACAGCGATGGGACGACTGAATCCGGCTCTCAATAAGACGGCAAAGTCGGCAAGCTCCTGTGGAATTTCGTGGAGGATCACGGCAATAGTGGTTGCTATTCCCATAGAAGACGACACCAAAAATGCTGCAGCAATAGAGAGTCCATCACAAAAATTGTGCAAAGCGTCGGCAGCTAGATTGATGTATGCATCTTTTCGGGCGTGTAGGTCGGAATGGTCAGGTGGACTGGATATTACCGACTCTTCTGATGACAGGTGGTGGCTGTGGTCGTGATCTGAAAAGCGCTGGAGAACAGCGTCCAAGAGCGCAAATAGAGCGATGCCAAGAAGAAGCGGTGCCACGGGTGCTGCGGCGGCGTATAAATGAGGTAAAAGATGGTTACATAGATCTGACAAAAGCGCTCCAGCAGCGAATGGGAGAAGAATATTTGACAGAGAGGCAGAAAAGGGAAGCAGTAGCACAGATACAAGTGAGACAGATGAGGCTATAAGTGATGCAGTGAATGCTGCCGATTCCGGAGGCAAATTGTGAAGCGGTTCTAATGAGTGACGCATAGAAGTCAACCAGGCGTTGGGAAGGATTGAATAACGCTCCGTGTGCACGCATTTTTGCGAAAGTGATGACTGATCTCCATGAGCCTCATGTTCACAATGGGTTGTAGAAACATGATTGTCGGTGGAGTGCGAGTGTGAATGCGAATGCGAATGCGGATGCGGTTGTGGATGAGAGTGCTTATGGGCTGCAGCGACGCTTAAATAAAGCAATAGGACACAGAGCGGTAAGGTTGGAGCAAGGAGTCGGTAAGACCTTTGAGACGCGGACGCGACAAATAGGGCCATCCTACTAGGCGCTGATGGATGTGATTGCGAGAGACTGGCGCGATGTGGCTCAGAGATGAATATCACGCACATGCTGGAACGACGAGGACGCGGGCGTGTTCCGAAGAGGTCTCTGCTGCTGGCGCGCTGCTGAGTGGCTCTCCCGAGAGGTCAAAAACGCGTTGGAAAGCGATTTCACGAGGAATCGTGTCGCACGCGATGACCACGTCACCAGCCACAGCGCCCTCCATCTCCACCCGACATCAGTGGCTTGCACTGGCCGGTCTCCTTCTTTCGGTTAGGGTTTTCCGACCCCAGTCCACTTGAGCCGACACTTCTACACCCGACCTCCCACATTTCAAGCTCCACGAAAAAGATTCGTCGTGGGACCTTGAGGCGCTCATCGGGCTGCGCGTAGTCGTGCGCGACGAACATTGGAGTCACGTCTTATCTTTCAAACCAACAATGACCGAGACAGCGCTTGACAAGATTCAACCCGAGAAGGAGCCTATTATTCAGCAGCTCAAGTTATTATGGAACACTGTTCAAGGCAGTGTCAAAGACGGAACCTTGCCCAATGTTGCCGTTGCTCGCCTCGCGTCGGTGTTGCTGCTTCACCCGTTAGACACGTTCAAATCTCGTCTACAACAAACATCCGCCACTTCTGTGCGTGCCATCGGTGCCTTTGCGCGCAGTGCACCGCCATTCTCAGGCCTTCCCGCAGCCGTCCTAGGACAGGTACCGTACACAGCTGTATCACTCGCGCTTTTTCTACATCTCAAAGACCGTTTACATCAAGTACCGGAGAGAAGAAGAATGATCACCGCCGCGCTGATTTCCGATAGCGTTGCAGCACTGTGGTTGACACCGTTTGAAAGCATGAAACTACGAGTGCAAACGAGTGTACAGCCATGTGTTCGAACGGCATTTCAAAGCGGCGGTTTTTATGCGGGACTCAATGCACAGCTTTTGAGAGACGTTCCCTATCGAAGCGCGTATCTAGCTCTCCTTACGGCTCTTGCGATCCGTAACGAACGACGTGATGTACGCGGTACCTTTGGTAGTGCGTGCATTGCTGCGGCGATTGGAATGGTAACAACACCATTGGACGTGATTCGAACAAGAGTGGTGTCTCAAAAGGTAAACAGCGCGGCTCGAGTCTACTCAGGAGCGTTGCACTGTGCGAACAAGATTCTGAAGACTGAAGGCGTCAATGCGTTGTTCAAGGGTGTAGTACCGAGAGCGGTTTACATGGGTGCTAGTGTTTTGGTTTTCTCTGCAGCTTTTTCAGCGGCGGAACGATTTGAAAAGAAGGTTTGGAAGAAAAAGAATGCTGCGATGTTATCGCAACCTAGCGAGAAAGACACGAATTGATGCGGATTCCAGTGTTGCATTACTGAAGCGCGCAGAATTACGTTTTACTAGTTATTCAGTTTTCCGAGAAGGCGTTGATGATACTCACTCAACAGTGGAGTGATTGTGTTTGTTTGTAAAGATGTTGACAGAGTTTAAGGCTTATTGCGGGTGCGCTTTGCAGATCAGCATCCAGATGAAGGGTGGAGCTAGAGACGAAAATATGAAATCGTTGCAAGATGTTGTGCTGTGGAGTTGCTCATGCCTTAGAGTGACCGATTCGCGCGATGGCTGGGGTACATACAGCGTCATATTTTACCTACTTGTCCCTGAACCGCGTGGTCTTGACATTGTTTCGACGGATGTAACGAGCTACGAACGGTATCTATGTCGTTCATCTCTCGGTATACATCGCATTTTGGCATCCGGACTGCATCTTTCATCTGGGTATTCCCGGACCGAAGTGGCTCCTGTGGAATCTGTCCGTTTATCTCAGCATTGCAAAGCAATTGGTTGATCTTCTGCCATTAGCGCTAATGCTCAACAACGAAGCGACGTTTCAAATATTTCGTGAAAAAGAATTAATATTAATAACATGATCTGTTCACTGAAAGTCGTGTGGCGCCAAGTGGCAGGATCTTTGGGGCTGGACAACGCAAAACCAAAATTTGAGCTCACCGCATGTTTTTGGTTTTAGGATCTCCGAAAGTAATACCACTCATCCACGATTTTGGAAGGAACGCTGTATCGCCTTCGTCCTACACTCGACGCCTTCATTACTGGACTGCAAACATTCTACCACTTTCATGGTCTTCTGACAACATCCCGGACGCTCATGAACGCTTGCTCGCAAGTCCAAGCGCCCGCTCCATGATTGTTCCACGTCGAGCCAAATCATTCTCATCTCAGGCGTCTGTATCACATACTATGCAATTGATTTCGAGCCATTTCGCATTCGCTGTCTCTGCGCTGCCAACCATTGAGTTCACTGCTTCACATACCGCAAAAAGATGTTCAGTGACGCATTCTCTGAGAAGAGCGCTGTTTTCTCGTGGAAAGCAAAGGATAAAAGCTCCACCAAAACGTTCTCGAACAGTTCGTACTATGATAACGTGTTCAGCCCTAGCGGAAGCCAATGGGGCTGAACAACCGCCAAAAACAACTATTGCTGAAGCTGTGTTCAAGTTCACTAGACCACACACGATTCGCGGTACCATACTTGCAGCCTTTGCGGGTTGCGCGCGTGCTCTCATGGAATCGTCAGCCTGTATTGATTGGGCTCTATTTCCCCGAGCGGTCGTCGGTCTGCTGGCCTTGCTGCTAGGGAATGCGTTTATCGTCGGGATCAATCAAATCTATGATGTCCGTTTGGACAAAATCAACAAACCTTTCCTTCCGCTGGCTGCCGGAGAGATGGGCGGATCTCTTGCATGGGGAATAGTTCTTTCTAGTGCCGTCATCGGCCTGGCCATTGTTCGCACCTGCTTTTCGCGCCTCATCTTCGGACTGTATGCTTTTGGTATGACTTTTGGAGCCTTGTATTCCGTACCACCGTTCAGATTTAAGAGGTATCCCCCTTTAGCAGCTATTACCATCTCATGTGTTCGAGGTTTTCTGTTGAACTTTGGTGTATACCATGCGACAAAATCTGCTTTGGGTGTCCCATTTGCGTGGTCGCCACCAATCACGTTTCTGGCCGTATTTATGACCGTATTCGCATGCGTGATTGCTCTGTCAAAAGACCTGCCTGACATCAAAGGAGACAAAATGGAAGGGATTCCAACATTTGCTTCTAGAATTGGGCCTTCAAAGATGGTCAAATTGGTCGTCGCCATGCTGCTGATGAATTACTGTGGAGCAATTTTGACAGCTATTGTCGCACCGCCGGGAGCGTTCCGAAGATATGTGCTGCTCTTTGGGCACCTTTTCCTTGCTATTTGGCTTGTTCAATATCAGCGAACAGTCAAACCGAACAGTCAAGATTCCATCAAGGCGTTTTATGCGTTTATCTGGAAGCTATTCTATTCGGAATATATGATTTTCCCGTTCATCTAAGCCGCATCGCATCACGTCGCCCACGATGCCTGATTCTAATTGATATTGTGGACCGCAGCGTTCGGCAATGTTTTCGCACCTGTACAGATAATAATATTATTCTTTATGTCCTGCGCAAGTCAAAAGGTTCAGCGATGTGCTCTTTGTCGGAAACGCAGTGCCAGTTAGTCGTGGGGTGCAGTAAGTTTCAAAGTAAAACTATTATGTACACTATGACTACAACTACTTGAACCACGGAAATATTTTGTTGCGCCTATGTTCTCCCATGCCGATCATGACTGGGGTTCGACTGTCGCTACTACTGCTAGCCCTTCCCCACTTTCCCCTGGATATCAGTTTGCGGGCATGATTAGACATCTTTCGCACAACTCCGCCGTCTCCGCGGGTTAGTGAGCGACCTAGCCTGCCGCTGTGGCTGTTGTAGCCTCGGGCGGGCATGGGAGTGGTTTCGGTTCTTACAAGACCTGAAGCAAATTCTTGAGTAACCAATGGACCTCTCTGCCGTTGAGGTCTCGGCCGCTCATTCGAAAATCGACTAACGTCTTCATTGCTTCCGTACAGTGTTTCAATAGAGGGCAAAACCATTGAAGTACCATTGTCAACTTCTGGGACGGTCGGTAGCAGGAGACGGTGCGACAAATGGGACACTGCGTTGTTAGTTCGGCTCGTCCCTTGATCAGAGTATGATACTGAGGTGGGTGGCATAGAAGAAGCAGAAGTCATTAAATTTGTGAGAGGGGTAAGCTTCGTTTCCACTGATTCTTGTTCGCTGCTTGAACTCGAAATTCCGCGAGATAGAAACGGACTTGGATAGTAGCTCGGACGGTATCCATCACCTTCGTCACTAGGTCGCTGTACCGCAACGACTTCGACCTTTTCAGCCGAAATATCATCCAATTCGTCTGCGATATGGGGCTCGCGACTTAATTCGATCATACGATGGAGACGGTTCATCGCCTTGACACCCTGTATTGCCTGGCGCCATCTCTTACGATTTACAAATGACTTGATGTTGGATTGAGCCACATCTAGCACGTTCATAGTTGCCGCCTCGCAATTGTTTCGAAGCCAATCGTGTTCCAAGGCCTGTTGTGCTGTCATCCGATTCGATGCATCTTTGTCGAGGAGGTTGGCGAGAAATTCCTTGGCTTGTGATGAAATAAGCTTCCACTCTGGACCATCAAACTTGACCGGACGAAATTTGATCTTCTTGACCAGTTGCACGATATCATTATCGTCAAATGGAGGGTACCCGACTAACATGATGTACACGATGACGCCAAGCGACCAGAGGTCTGCTTCTGCTCCATACGGCTGTCGGAGAAGAACCTCGGGGGCAACATACAACGGCGTGCCGCACAAAGTCTTGCACAGCGCAGTTGGATCCTCAGAGTAGTAGGCAATTCCAAAATCAGTGAGCTTCACATCTGCATCGTCGCCGTTTGGTTCGGTAAACACGAAGTTTTCGGGTTTGACATCACGGTGAGTGAGATTATGCCGGTGGCAAAACGCAAGACTGGCCAACATGGATACGACCAAATTTGCAGCGTCGCGCTCAGTATATTGACCCCTCTCTGCTATTCTTACAAATAGTTCTCCGCCTTGAAGAAGTTCCATGACCAAATAAACGTTCTCGTCGTCCTCACAGACCTCGTACAACTCCACTATGTTGGCGTGTCCGCCCGCGAGTTCGAGGAGTCGAAAACTGAATACCTCACGACTGACCATTTTCTCGTTGTACATGTCTGCGTTTCGCTTGGAGATAATCTTGATGGCTGCTAAGCGATTCTCCGGCGGTGGTTGGCCCGGCAGTGGATCCTTCCTTCTTGAAAGTCGGACAACGGCATAGCCGCCTTCTCCAATCTTTTGAGCGAGTTCCCAGCGCTGCGCAAGGGGTTGCTTGTTGTACAGGTCCCCACCGGCAACTTGAATTGAACTTTCGCCGTTTTCCAGCTTTGGCTGCTCCTCACTGCAGAAAATCTTGGAGTAGTCGCGATGCAATTTAGTGGCTTCGGAATAACCCAGGCTCTTCCACGAGCTCATCTTGTTGAAAAATGAATTGGCTGCAAAGTCTAGTAGTGTGGAGGGTGGACGCGCATCTCTACGCGGGTCAAGGCCCGAGCTGGCAGTTGAAGGCAAATGGGCGTCGTCTCCAATTTCGAGTTCAGGCAGCAAGGGGTTCTTGTAGGCGGAAAGGCGAGGCCTACTTGTAGCACTAATGGTTCTGGACCTTGAGCGTGGAACTTCTTCGAAAATGTGATCAGGCTCCTCATCGGAGTATACCTTCCTGTCACCCAAGCCGTCGAGAAATTCGGAGCTGGCTTGTTCGGATAGAACGTTTCTCGACCTGCGCGTGAGATAGTCATTGAGATGTTGCAGGCGCTCCAGCAGCCACGGTAGAGTGCTATGTGAGGAGACGGGTCGAGGGGGTTGGAGTATTCCGGCGGAATAGTAAACGCGCTGCGTGGCGGAGACTAGGGCATCTAGGAGGGCGAGGTCGGGTTGTGGGGAAGTGGGAATGCTAACAGCGTTGGGGGTAGGGGGGGGGGCGGGCGGGGGTGTGCGCGCCACCGGTGAGAGCGATAGCTCAGACTGCATGTTGAGGAGCGCCAGGGGGGTGGGGGGTGCGGATCTGGCGATGGTGGGTGGCTGGTGGAGGGAAGGGGGGGGGGGGGGTGGTGGGAGCAGTAAGCGGCAGTTGGGAGAGCGCTCTACGCGAATGGCACGTATCAAAAAAGGGTTGACGGCCTGGACAAGCCTTCCCAACCGCCGACTGCCGCTGTGCGGCATTTTGCATTCGTATGTTTTGGGCTCAAAACGGGTGCAGCTCATTAAGGGGGATCCGCCACTATACACACACACACACACACACAGAAGGAGAGAGAGAGAGAGAGAGAGAGAGAGGGGGGGGAGAGAGAGAGGGAGAGAGAGAAGAGTAATGTGACATAGGCGCGCACATTCTCAGGGCTTTTACCCCCCTCGCGCGCTCGGCCTCGCCTTCTTTCCCCCCGTTCTACACATGCAGCCGCGTGCACAAGTGTTTTCCTCCTCGCGAGTGTGCTGCCACCCGGACGTTGGCGGGAAAACGACTGTCGTGAACGGGAGGTGGTATTCTACACGCACGCGCTGCGTGTTTTTGCGTTTGTGAGGCGATGCGATGAAAATGGGCAACGTCGTTGGTGCGTGTCAAAAGTGTGCGAGACCAAGCACAAGGTTTTTGCGGAGCATGTTATGACAAGGTTGGTAGTGTACTTGGTTGTTGCGCGGCGATATTGGGTTGTGTGCTGGTATGTATCATACTTTTTCTTTTTTTCTTTTTCCACACACACACACAAGTGTCTCGCGAGTACAAAGGAACGCTTGGTATGTTAAGTTACTCTGTGACTTATGGGGGAGTGGTTGAGGATTACATTTTTGCGGCACATTGGGCAGGGCGCTCGGCGGCTTTCAACATGGAATGCAGCCAAGTGAAGCGCCGCACCAACAGAAGCAATATCGACAAGCAGTCATGTATGAGATTGGTCGTGGCGCTTTTCGTTGTGCTTGGAGGGTTGAATGAGGCTTGCGGCTGCAGAAAGTGTTTTGGCTTGCATACAACCATTGTGATGAAAGGCGGCGTCTGCGGTGGCCACCTTGGCGCCCAAGCACGCGCGTACGTTTGAGTGTTGACACGTCGGAACGATTGCTTTACAGCACTGTTGCGGCTCGTCTCCTCTCACACTTTGCGTCTCTTTCTCAGAGATGTCATCATCATCATGCGAGAAAGGAGCACTGCACTTGAAGAAGAAGAAGAAGAAGACGATACATAGCGAGTTGCTGCCACACACAAAAGCACAATAGGGTCGCACGCGCGCTCTGTAAGCTTCGCAACATGCTGTAAGCTGCGCAACAGGCTGTAAGCTAGGCAACGCGCTGTAAGGTGGGTGCGGCGTTGATCTGATGTGCGCGCCAATCACAGCGCAGCACTTTTACATCTGTGGCTGGCACGCTGCGCCGAGCTGCCGCAAGATCGGTGCGCGGAGGGAGGAGACCGGGGGGGTTTTGAGAGCCAACGAGGGGTGCGCCTGAGATAATTACTTGGTGAGCTCTTTCCTTTCTTCCTCGCTCGCTACCTTGTTTGCTTTCTTTCTTGCTCGTCGTTTCTGGTTCTGTTACACCGTCATGCAGTCGTCGTCCGCCTTCGTCCACCCGTCCTTCTCGTCGACCTTCACGCCGTGGCGCGGCGGCGCGCCGCGCGTGCTCGCAGTGTCGTCGTCGCTGCCGCCGTCGCGCACGCGCGTGGCCGCGCCGGTGCGCACAATCGTCATGCAGGAGAAGGACACGCAGAAAAAGCCGCTGTTCCGCAATCCGTTCGCATCCAAGTCGGACAAGGGGGACCAGTCGTCATCATCGGCGTCGTTCATGGAGCCGCAGCCAGGCGACCCGGGCTACATGCAGTACATCACAGCCGACGACGAGAAGAAAAAACGCGGGCTTGACCTACTCAAGGAGGACATTCTCAAGAGCGCGCCGGAGCGTGCCGGTGTTGGACGTCAGGACGCCGACTCGGTGCTTATGCGTCCGCAAGCGGGCGAACCGGGTTACAAGCCCGCGGCGTATCAGACGGTGAGGGTGTCCACACTTGGCATTTCTACCTTTTCCGATGATAAGAACTATGTGAGCAAGGTGGGTGGTATAGACGCTGTCAAACAGGCGGCCGTTGATATACAGACCGGCACCAAGACGGGAAAGGACATCAAGAAGGAGGTTTTGAACAAAGCTAACAATCGCCCGCTCAACACGTTCCAAAGCACTTTGCAGAGGCCATCCGCGTCGCCGCAGCCCAACGTGGACAATTTGCCCGACTACCTCAAGCCGCTGCCGGAGGACACGCCGCGAAAGGGCATGTCGTGGAAGAACTACTGAGATTGCGATATATATATATATAATAGTTTTTGTTTGTGGGGGTGGTGTGTGTGTGTGTGTGTGTGTGTGTGTGTGTGTGTGTGTGTGTGCGTGTTTGTACTAGGAAGGTAGTAAAAAAAAGCAAACGCGTTTTTACGTAATACGTTTTGTTTATTAATCCATAGATAACTGCGGATGCGTGCCATAGTAGCGGTCACCGAAATCACCCAACGACTTTCGTATGTACTTTTGCGAGTTGAGCCCGTCGGCAATGGTAGCAGTACACAACTGCATGGCCGGGTGCGCGGTGAGCAAAGCGCGCACACCCTCCGGCGCCGCCACCACGTTGACAAACACAATATTACGCTCGGGCACTCCGGCATGCAACAGCTTGTCCACGGCAACAAGCGCCGAACCACCCGTAGCCAACATGGGGTCCATAAGCAACACGTGACGCGTGGCAACATCATGTGGTAATCTGGCCATGTAGTAGCGTGGGGCGGCTGTACTATGATTTCGTTGTACTAGAATCTTTCCAAGACGTACGTTTCGACAACATGACCGAAGCGCTGTCTCCATTGCCTCGCCTGCACGCACGATGGACACACCTACGATGCGGCCTGCAAACTTGACGCCGCTCAATGGCTCGGCGTCCACGGGCGTCGTCACGTGGTGCGGCTGCACCGGCAAGAAGTTGAGCGCAAACTCAACCATCATACTACGTACGACATTAGTGGCAGGGGAGGTGGCAGCGGAGGTGGCAGCGGAATACAATATATATATGACGTCAACTCACCGATTGACGCGATCGGCCGTGAAAACCCAGTCGGACGGGGCGCAGTTGGAGTCGCACAGCGTCGTCATGAGACAGCGCAGCTGCGCCGTCTGTTGGTGCACGTGCAGCTGCGGCCAGTGCTGACCGTCGACGTCGAAGCCCATGTGGAGGTCGGCGTTGCGCGCGGAGGGAGGCGGAGGGAGGCGGAGGGAGGCGGAGGGAGGCGGAGGGAGGCGGAGGGAGGCGGAGGGAGGCGGAGGGAGGCGGAGGGAGCGAGGGAGCGAGGGAGCGAGGGAGGGCGGGGAGGCGACGACACACACTCGGTGGGGCTGGGCGGCCAACGCGCGGAGGCGACGAGACAGCTGGTCGGCCCGCGTGGCCAGCTGTTCACGTGGTACGCGATGGCCAGCTGTGCACGAGGTACACGATGGACAGTTGCGCACGTGGACACGATGACCAGGTGCGCACGTAGTACAGCTGAACAGGTGTGCACGTGCGCTATCACGCGCCAAGAGCGCGCTGCCACTTCGCCACGGCGGCGCTCATGCCAACGTCGCCGCCACCGCCACCGCCGCCGCCGCCGCCGCCGCTGCGCTGCGCGCGCACTTCACGCGATCGCTTGCAAGAAAGCCACCGGCCGTTTCGCGAGCGCGCGCCCACAACGTGCGCCAAGTCAGTCAGTGTCTGTCGCCGACCGTCGTCCAGCGGCCGTCCCCGCGCCCCGTCGCATCGCAGCGTCGCGTCTTCGCCATGCGTCGCCCCGGTCCGTTGCGCCCGCCGCGTCGTCCACCCGCGCGCCCTCGTCCTCGCCATTCTCGTCGCCCGGCCCGTCTACATCCCCCCGTCCCAACCCCGTCCCGACCCCGTCCCGACCCCGTCCCGACCCCGTCCCGACCCCGTCACCCCCCCCGTCATGCCCCCGTTTAAAGCGCCATCGCGCGCCCGCGCCCGCGCCCGCGTCCACGCGCGTCGCGTCTCTCCGCCTCCCGCCGCCGCGCCCTTGCGAGCGTCGCTCTGCATGTTTTGCTCCTCCTCCTCCTCCTCCTCCTCCTCCTCTTCGCCGCCGCCGCCGCCGCCGCCGCCGCCGCCGCGCAAGAGAAAGATTGCCGTATCTTTCGCCGCCGTGTCTCACCCTCGTTCCGCCGCACACGCCCTCGTTTGCTCCACCGCGTGTGCCGCCGCCGCCGCCGCCGCCGTTGCACCGTTTGCCGTGTCGTGCCTCCCGGCGAAACGTCCGCGTCGTCCACGTTCGAGTTCGCGTTCGCGTTCGCGTTCGCGTTTGCGTCCCCGACCCGCTATGCGATTGCTTGACCTTTCGGACGATGCGCTGGCACTCGTCGTCTCCCATCTTATGAATCCCGCGCGCGAGGGCGCGCGTGCCATTGTCACTGAGCAAAGTCTGCGTGTTAGTCTGCCGCTCGCGCTCACATGTCGTGCTTTGCATGCCGTGTGGCGTCGTTGTTTGACTGACCTGGAGCTGTGGGTGTCCGGCTCCCTCACCGACCGCGGACTTGTGTCCATCTGCGCCGCCGCCGGTCGCTCGCTTCATCGTCTCGGTCTTCGTCGCTGTCGTCTCTCACTCTCGGCCTTTCGCGCCATCCCGCGCTTCTGCCCACGTCTTCGTAGCCTCGATCTGTCGCACACCCCCGTCACCGACGACATCATCCTCTCCTTGGTTGCGCGCTGCGGTCCCACGTTACAATTTCTCGCCTTGCACGCCTGTACTTCGCTCTCGTCGCGCGCGCTACGCGCTATTGCCGACAATTGCTTGCATCTGCGCTTTCTGGATGTGGGCGCCGTGCCTGCTGTGGACGACGATACACTTGCGTATTTGGTGCGTGTCAGAGGTGCTTGTTTGCGTACGCTTGTGCTGTCGCATTGTGATAAGCTATCTGATACTGCCATGCTACACATTGGCACGCACTGCTCCGCGCTCATGTCGCTCACCGTGCGCTCGTTGGTTTCCGTCACTGACCGTGGATTACAAACGCTGTGCCAACGCGTGGGACATCGTCTACAGATTCTGGACGTGCTGGACTGCACAGGGCTCACATTGGGCGGCTACTTTTCTACCATGGAGGCACATTGTCCGCATGTGTTTCGCTACCTGCAGGAAAGTAATTACGTGGATCATCTTGGCGAACGTTGCCTGCGTGACAACATTATTGCCACAATGCCGGGCCTTATCTACCGCATTTCGGCCACCGATGCCATCCGTCGTCTGCCTGCGCTGTACTTTCTGCTGCTGGACGAGAGCACGTTGCGGCCGTTTCGCGTGTCGGTGCAGAGCAAATCTCTCAATTTGAGTGACTTTGGTACGGTGCTCATTTCTAACTTTGGAAAGAAACCTACGCACAAGACAAGAAGCGTGCTGCTTAGTCGATTCGGGTACGACAGCCCGTGTGACTCTGAGTCGGACGATGAGTCGTGTGTGAGGGAGTGAGCCGCGCGGCTGGCGTCGGCTTTTTTCGCTTTGCACCCAGTGCGTCCGACACCGGTTGAAACCTCCCCCACAGCTACAACTACAACTACAACTGCAACTACTACCACAACTATTACCACAACTACTACCACATCTACTACCACATCTACTACCACATCTACTATCACATCTACAATTACTACGCATGCTACTATTATTGTTATTATTATTATTATTATTATTATTATTACAACTTGTACCCGACTACTACAAACGAGACGCAGAAGCAGGCAGGGATGCTTTGAACAACAAACAACACCAGACTTGGACAAGCTGAGACCTCAGCTCGTGTGCGCTGATGGTTAATACTCATTCACGTGGGCCCGCCCTCCGCTCTTTTTCGATTTGCATCTGGGTGAGACAAGCCAAACCAAGCCAAGCCAACCCAAGCCAACCCAAACCAAACCAAACCAAATCAAACCGCTTCTCGCCGTTGACGGCAATGTACCCCCACCCTCCGTCGCCGCACCGCTTCCATTGGAGCAGTTTCGCAATGCGCGACGAGACTTGCAAAAAGTTTTAAGAAACCAAAACGTAAAAACACCTCTTTTTTCTTTGAAAGTCACACCGCAACACAAACGGTTTCTCCCTGAGTTTTTTTTTTTTTTTTTTTTTTTTTTTTTTTTCTTGCACGCTTTGTCCGTTGGTTGGCGTGTTTTTGTTTCCTGTTGTGCGACGTACACGTCGGGGCCCCGTCCGTCTCTCTCTCTCTCTCTCTCTCTTACGCGCGCCTCTGTACATGGGCTGGCGCTGCTATGTATACTTGACGCTTTGCACGTAGCGTTTGTGTGTTGCGTGTTGTGTGCTTTCAACGCATGGCGCACGTATCGTGTGCATGCATCGTGCTTGTTTCCATATTCATTACGTGCATTGCATTGCATGCATCTTGCATCGTACCGCATGCATCATGCATCGCAGCAATTGCATCTTGCATCTCACCGATTGCATCTTGCATCGCAGCAATTGCATCTTGCATCGCAGCAATTGCATCTTGCATCGCAGCAATTGCATCATGCATCGCAGCAATTGCATCATGCATCGCAGCAATTGCATCTTGCATCGCAGCAATTGCATCTTGCATCGCAGCAATTGCATCTTGCATCGCAGCAATTGCATCTTGCATCGCAGCAATTGCATCTTGCATCGCAGCAATTGCATCATGCATCACACCAAATGCATCATGCATCACACCAAATGCATCATACATCTCAGTACATGCATTATGCATCGCAACACATGCATCTTGCATCACAGCACATGTATCATGCATCACACAACATGCATCTTGCATCACACCAAATGCATCTTGCATCACAGCACACGCATCATGCATCACACCAAATGCATCATGCATCTCAGCACATGCATCTTGCGTTTAGCACATGCATTATGCATCACATCACATACATCTTGCATCACAGCACATGCATTATGCATCACATCACATGCATCTTGCATCACAGCACATGCATCATGCACCCCATCATGCATCCCATCACATGCATCCCATCACATGCATCGCTTCACATGCATCATGTACCATGCACACGCTGTCGCCCTTCGTGCCGCGCAATCTCATAATCGTCCTCAACGAGCCGGTTTGCGTCCCTCGTTTCCAAATCACTCTGTCCCGGACCCCATGCTCCTCTGAGCTTGCCCATCCGCCGCTCCGCGGCTGCCGCCTTCGCTTTACGGGTGGATATGCTCCTCCTGCAATGACCGTCTTTTCTACTGATTGTGGGGCAGCCACGGCCCAAATCCCATCCGTCGCCCTCGCCTCCACGGTCCGCCCTCTTTCCGACACTGTCCGCGGCGCGCCGTTTTCTGGTTCCGAACCAGTTGCCGTCCCATGACAACACACTCTTGCCGCTGCCGCCTCCGCCACATCATGTGCGCTTGTGTGGCCCCTGCTGCTGCCTCCAACGACTCGTCGTAGGTGTGGCCGCGCTCCTCCGTGCCGCAAACTTTGACTGAGACAGTGCTAGAGCAACGAGAAAAATGGGGACGCTAACGGACTGGTTCAAAGCCGACGAGTGTCAGAGGAATGCTGGCTGGCTACCTGGTAGCCAACACAGCCTGTGTCTCAGCACATCAAAGTTCGGTTTTCGGCAATTGCTGGCGCCGCAATCATGACGTAAGTGAGCATCGTCCCCGATCGCAATGGGCGCCTTCTGTTGCTGACGCTGCCGACTATGTCGCGCATTCGGTTTGGTGCAACATCTCTGAAACAATCGGTGTCCACGTGCAACTAAGATGGACAACGATGACACGGTGTGAAAACAAAACCTGCTACTGTACGCGCGGAGATGCTCAACGTCTGGCAGAGCTCCGCGCTGCCGTCACAAACAACCCTTGTCATTATCTCTCTGTGCTACCAACGTAGATATCTACCGATGGGACAATGGAAAACATTCCATAACGCTCGTCTCACCACATCCGTCGGCCCCACTCCGTACGCGTCCCCGCGCCTTTAACACACCGCCTATCGCCTCCACCTTGCCCTACCTCCCGTCCTCCCTCTTCACCGCGGCTCGCTTTTTCTGCTCTAAATGAGCCTCAATTCCCTCGCCTTCACCGCACACACCCCGCTACCGCCCTCACGAGCCCCCCGCCTTCCCGCCCAACCCAGCTCACACCGCCGCTCCACCCGTCCCACATGGCTGCCGTCGCATCCGCGCGCCACCGCTGCGTCCAGCCCCAGCGACTCTCCACCCGGTGGCTCACCTCCCCTCCCGCACCACTTCACTCGATACGGCGTTCTCACCGACTCCGTCTTGGAGATAAAATGGAGGGTGGAGCAAACCCCACCGCAGTCCTCGCGTTCCCGCCAGCGTCAGGTGTGCTATGTGGACAACGCTGATTTGTCTGCCAGTGATCCGTACAAATCGTTTGCAAGGTTTACCAGGATTGCCGCCCCGACTGTCACGTTGGGAGTCTCTCGTGCGCCACGCGACGTTTCTTACTCCTCCGCCGCAATCGCACAGCGCTTGCTTCAGTATGCCCATGCTAAGGATAATTTGCAACATTTCCTCAAGTTCTTTACTGGCGAGTTTGATAACTATGACCAGATATGTGGGGAGAGGGCACAGGGCATGTATCCCGGAGAAGGCGGTGGCCATGAGCATATCCATTGTTCGATCAAACAGATTGCTCCCGATTTGCTGTTTGCCAAGTACTACTTTAATGGAAACCCGCGCATTGTGTTCCGCTCGCGCTTGTACCAGCTCCGCGCCAGGGATTTTTCTGATAGAGGTGTGATTGAAATGAGAATTCTTCGTTTTTATGAGGAAACTGAACGCCTGTTGAAGACAGCAAACTACCAAATCGATGATATACACTGGGATGCAAATGACGTTTATGACTGGATGCAAGGCTGTGAAGTGTTCTGGGAGCGCTATGTTCCACCGAGTGACCAAAGTGACGAAGCCTGCCAAGTACTTGGTATCGAAGGGGGTGCCCGTTTTGTCGGATACATGAAAGGGGGCGGTTGTGAGGTTTATTCCAGAGATATTGGTGCTCACATCAAGGTAATGGATGACTTGTTGTTGACCAGCGACGATTTGTGGGTTGCAGATCGTGGCTTTGACCTTAATGATCAGTTCATTTACGGGAACCGGCTTGGTGTACCCTATAAAATGAGACGCGTATCACCAGGCAGCTCTTGTGAGTGGACTGTGTCAAAGCAATATTCACCACCGGAAGGGTATATTCCATAGATGGAAGAGAGCAACAGCACAAGTTTATCGGTTTTGTTAAAACCCAAGTTAGTGGCGACTCAGAAACTCATCGCGATCAGAGTCTCGGCAAGCTGAAACACGGCTACTTTTGCACGCCCAAACGATTGACCATCACTGTAAACGGGATCATGAATTCCAATGATAATGCTCTTTGCCGTCTTTGCCACAACAGCGCCGCGTGCCGGTTTCCCAGCTTTTTTGCATCGCCCAACGAGCATTCTCAAATCATCCTCTGCATCGTCGAGCTTGTTCAGAGCGTATGGCATTGTGCACAAGGCAAACCCAGATTGTCTTATCGCTTGTACCGCATCTGCGTCATCCGTCAAAACAGAGTGAAGACGGATGATTTCTTTGGGTTGCATCTTGAAATTTGGAGTTGTTCCCCAGATGTGTCCGTCATGCCCCGCTATGCAAGCGTGGTGAAAGCCGGCTTCCACCAGCGTTTGTACGTACGGGTCCCAGCTCATGTTGATGAGAGTCGTGCGTGAGGCGCGTGGAAAGTGCAAGAGGTGTGGGAGTGTGCGCGAAATACATAACAAAAGCACTTTGGTCCGGCCTGGTGGTCCAGTGTTAAAGGGTTAGCAATCCCAACAGTCTAATTTGGGACACCTTTCGCATCTAAAAAATATGGGAGATTTCAGGATTCGTAGCGATACACCCGTGTTTTCTGCATACAAAGGGGAGTGAATCTGTCAAATGTGGCAAAACAGCAGGGCGATTTACACATGAATAGAAGAACAACTCATTTCATCCTACTGAAGACCGAAAGGTTTTTTGTAATGAAAATATACACGGTTGACACGTGGACACCGTGGAAGTTAAGGTGATAACACGCCGGCAGAGGTCGTCCCCAACCTGACCTCTGCTGGTATGCCTTTGTCCTCGCCGAGTACGTTTTCTCGACGAAGATTCTCCGAGTTCCACCTGGACCGGTAGTAGGCCTTTTTCAACCACGTTGCCAGTCAACATACTTCCTGATGGGAAGCACTTCGGACAAGGTCAAGAGCACCATAGCGCGGCTTAAAGACAAGTTTGTACTATGGGATCGAAATAAAGATGCTAAGGAAGCGGATCTATCGGGGTCAGACGCAAGGGAGTTGGGTCGGATACTGGAGGCCTACAAGCTGAGGCGAGTGCTGGGGCGTAGTGAAAGATTTTCAAAGCCGCCGACCGTGAGTGTGCTTACGCCGGGGTACTTCAGGATGGAGGATTCTGTAAGGAGGCAGAAGTCGATGAGTGAGGTACCGTCGGTGGGGAAGCATGAGATTCACTACGTGAATGCTGCGTGGTACTGGCTGGTGTTGATGGACGTGGCACAGAAGTTGGCCTTTGACACGGAGACTGATGATGAGAGTATTTTGAGGTGTCTCGCATTTGAAGTTGTGTCTGGAATGGTGTCGAAGAGGGTCTTGACAATGAGGATGTACTACATCAACTTTCTTTGTCTTCTGGTGCTGCGTTTGCGGCCCAAATGGCCAAGACGGTAGAGGCTCCGATTCTGGAAGTGGAAAGTTTGGAATACTCCGTTGCTACTCCGGAGTACCAGAAGGCGCTGGCCCACCAGGTGTTCAAGGCTACTGCACATGGAGAAGCGGCCAGGTCAGTGCGAGCCCAAGGCGAAGGGCCCGGGCCTGCCGCTGGTCGACATTAATGGCCTGTCAGTGGGAAAGGGCGCCTTGGAGTAGGGTGGCGCGCAGGGCGGTGGAGTGAGGTGAGGTCCTCGGTGTTGGAAAATTGTTTGAGGGGACGCTGATGCATGGGATCCGGGATCTACCGACGAGGGTGGTGTTGGGAAGGGGTGTGATGCCAGAGATACCCCAGAGCGATAAGGAGTTGGAATTTGGTAGGAAGGCGCTCGAGGAGGGGTGCGGAGAGGCGGAATACTACGAGGAGATCACGGCGTCAGCAGCGGGAGAGAAGTGGGCACATGGTGTAGTCTGCCTTTGTGCACTGGGAGGGAGATATGGAGGGAGGTCAGCGGAAGGGAAGGTTTGTTCAAGACTTACATCTGCAGTCGGAGCAGTGGGAAAAGAAGGGGACACGTATGGAGACTAAGAAGGCCTTTGCCTCACTCCTGAGGGAAGGTGATAGATTGTTGTCGTTTGATATTAGATCGGGCTATAGGCACTTTCGTCTGCATGAGGACATGATGAACTACTTTCTGTTTCGTTACGATGGTCGCTTCTTTAGGTGTAGGGCGTTACCGTTCGGATGGGGTAGGAGCGCATTCTGGTTTGTCAATCTGTTGAAACCGTTCGTGGGGTACATCCGGGAGGTGATGGGTTCGCGGGTTCTTCCGTACATTGATGACTTTCTAGTGGCGCCTTCAGTGGGAAGGGTGAGTGGAAGGGAGGACTGCGTGAGGGTGTCAGGGGAGATCGAGAGGCTGATGCGGCGATTGGGATTGGAGAGGCATCCGAGGAAAAGGGTGTTGGGGCAGGGGGGCACGCGGTTGGAGCACCTGGGGGTGGTTTGGGATACTGGAGAGATGGAGTTCACTGCTACCGCGGCCAAGGTGCAGAAGAGCCGTGCGAGTGCGAAGAGTTTGATGTCGGAGGTTAGGGCGGGGAGGAGGTGGGTTCCCAGAACGCGGCTGGCATCTTTCTGTGGGGTAGCTGTGTCGATGATGTTTCCCATACCCCTGGCACGGTTCTACACGAGGGGCTTGCATGACGCTCTGACGGACTCGACAAAGGTGAGGGACAGTGCGTCTAGGAAGGGGCAACGGACGAGGTTATCGAACCGGGCGGTGGCTGACCTGAAGGTGTGGAGGAAGATGGGAGAGGGCGGGAGTCTGATGCAAGAGGAGAGGCAAGGGTGTGACCTGGGTGTGCATACGGACGTCGCAGAGCTGGGGTGGGGTGGGACGGTGGGGAAGGACGTCGAGGCTGGAGCTCCTGGAGAGATGGAGGTGAGAGGGGTGTGGGATGTGGCGGAGCGGCGACAGTCTATAACATGGAGGGAGTTGAGGGCGTTCAGGATGTTGTTGGAGAGCCAGTGTGGCGAGGTGATTGCGGATGACAGAGTGAGAAAGGTGCAGTTACACTGTGACAACGTGGCAGTGGTGTATATTGTGAGGTGTATGGTGAGTGCGTCAAAGGTGATTATGAAAGAGCTTCGGTTTTCGGAGCGGTTGCTTAGGTCACTGAATGTGAAAGTGGAGACAAGTTGGCTACCGTCGGCCGAGAACGCACACGCTGACCGGCTTTCCAGACAATGGGACCCAGGAGACGTGCAAGTGACGCGGCGCGTGCTGCGATCGCTGAAGGATTCGTTTCGTCTAGGCGAAGGAGGAGAGGTGTTCAAGTAGCGCCCGTTGGGGCTACCGCCCGCGGCGCAGAGGAAGGTGGCGGTGGCGGCGCTGAAGGAGAAGTGGTCAGACGGGGAGGCGAGGCTGTACAACCCGACGCCAGACATGGTGAGCTTGACGTTGGGGAAGATGCGGAGGGAAGTGGCGAAGGGTTGGTGGTGGTACCGGCGTGGGAGAAGGCACCGTGGATGGGGGAACTGAGGGAGATGGCAGGGGTAATGACGATCCTGGAAGAGCCGGTGAGGAGGATGTTGGCGGGGAGGCGGAAGATGAACGAGAAATGGGCGGTGATGGTGGCGGAAGTGGATCTGCCGGAATGGGAGTCGGAGAAGTTGAAGTGCAACCCTCGTGAGGGCCGTTTTCTAGGACTTTGTTGTTTTTCCGCCTCGGGCGATACTTGTGAGATCTATGAGTAATACCGCTACTAGCGGGCTGGCGTAGCCAGGTATATACGCGTTGTACGCGAAGTGCACCGGCGGCCGTTCGCCGTGGCCCCGATTCGGGTGTGACTTACCCACGTGTACCACGGATGGCCCAGGACAGGTTGGCACAGCATAGCTCGACATTTCTCTATTTATTGAGCTTTATTACACTAGGTTAGGGAGCTCTCTACAGTATTCTACACTATATAGTGCCAGGGCGATCTCGCCCTGACACTCAGTAAACCTCCCCAACCAGGGTTCTTGGCTCTAAGTCTTTTTCCGCTTTCGCGAGTCTTCCACACTCTACGGAGGTGAAGCCGCGTTACTAACGGTAGACTTATCCACCTTGCGTCAACAGGAGACTCACCGCCGTTAGCGTGTATATCTTTCATACCAACCAGGGTTCTTGGCTCTAAGTCTTTTTCCGCTTTCGCGAGTCTTCCACACTCTACGGAGGTGAAGCCGAGTTACTAACGGTAGACTTATCCACCCTGCGTCAACAGGAGGCTCACCGCTGTTAGCTTGTATATCTTTCATACCACTGCCATGTTCTCGCCCCAGTATTGGGTTTGCTACATATTTCTTTTGGCTCTCGTGGCCCATGCCCCCGATCGCCCTCACTGGGTGGTCCCCCCTTTATCACTTGCCCACTCCCGTGGAATACAGCTAATACCTGGTCTGCTCCCTTCTAGCATCCCGCACTCTCCCCGCTTGGCGTGCCGGTGAACCTCGGCCTTACACCCCGAATTAGTCGTGTTCACTCCGGAGAGGCTCCGTCGCCGTGCTACCCTCCGTGGAGGAAGACTCGGACATCTCCGTGTGTTTCCGCCGCTTTTGGCGTTGCACTACAAACTGATCTCCCGACTTAGAAGGCTAGGGGGACCTGGTTTAGTTGTTTTTCACATTGCTGTGCTGTCTTCTCTCGTTGAGATCTGCTTTCCAATTTCTTGGTTTGGTCCCACTCGTTGGAAGCTTTTGTTGTCCTATTTTTAGTGGTCAACGCTACAACCATATCACGACTACCGTCGGAAGCGGAACCCGCGATCACGCGGAGCCGTTCCGTCAATGACGTGGTGCCTGCGGACCCTGGAAGGGTTCCCCCGCCGTTACCTCAAGCCGCTCCGAAAGGCAAGAGTAAGGGGTCGAACTCCTCCAATAACAACAAGCTACCGCCTAAGGCGTCGAAGAATGGACCCAATTCTGGTCTGGACCGGCCCCTGCCGTGGATGACCTGGCTCCTGCCGACGAAAATGCCCAGAAAAACGAGTTCCACATCGACACCAACTCAAGTGTGAGGCAGCAGATCCGCGTAATGCGGGAAGCACACAATGCCTTCGTGGAAGAGTTCGAAGCCCTGCGTTCCAGGTGTGATGGCTCTTCTATGAAGGAAGTGGTTGACGACCTCCGCTTGTTGCGGGCGGTCGTCAACACCCTGTTGGAATGTTTTGGTGGTCCCGCCGCTTACGTGGAAGGTGTCGAGACCCGATTCATTCGTGTTAGCGCCCGTCTCCAGACGTTAGAGCAAACCATCTTGATGGAAGACGTCCCGGAGAAGCCGGTTGCTTTGTCGCACCAAGCGAAACACGAGAGGAAAAGGGACGATACCCGCCGTCGGCGTGGAAAGCGTGACAGCGATGACTCGGACTCGTCGAACTCCTCACGGTCGTCGCGTGGCTCTCACCATTCAAATGGGTCGGACTCGTCAGATTTGTCTTCTGACGATGGCCATCGCAGGCGTTCATCCCGTTCTAAACGGTCGTTTGCCACCCAAGGTGTGATCCGCGCCCGCGAGAAGAGAAGGAAACACTCCGGGTTGAAAGAGCTGAAATGCACCAACCCCCTGTACAAGAAGTTGGTTTCTTACCGATACTATCGGCTAGAGAACTCCTCTTTGGATCGCACGCCCCGTGGCACGGGTAGAGTGAAGGATTGCATAACGCGTATGCAACTGTCCCTCAGGAACCAGAGCTTTTCTGGAGAAGACCCCATTTTGGTGTTGGATTTCCTTGCGAGGTTCGTCGCCGAAGCGGATATTCTCGGTATGACCGAAGGACAGGCGTTTATTGCACTCCCGTACTTTATGAAAGGCCTCGCCGAGGATCAATACAACTCTGTAAGAGGTTCGTCTAGAGCCTCCGAAGGAGGGGTAACCTGCTGGCCAGAAGCAGTACAATACCTCTTGAGGTCCTGCGCCACTAATTACGGGATTCAGTCGGCCATTCTCGCTCTTCGCGATACGCGCCAGAAGTCTAAAGAAACGGAAACCGAATTCTCGGTGCGCCTGAACAAGGCTTTCCACCGTAGTGGGAACGTACACTCCGCCGGAGAGCGCTGCACCATGTTCATCGATGGACTGGACCCCGCTATCCGAACACTTGTGGCCCGTTACCGGGAAGACCGAAGGAAGACCACGTATCTGGAGTTGGTCCAACACGCGCAAGCGGAAGGTGACGCTTTAAGAGCCCGTGCCCCCGGACACAGGTCGCGAACCGCCAAGGCGTTGGTGATGGAAACGAAGTCGCCATCCCTATCGCTGGTTGCGATTGAGCGCCCCCAACAGGAGTACGACAACGTACACTTCGCCCGAAGCGATATCCATTCGGTCCCAGCAACCGAACTACCGTCAACGACGGACGACTCATATGACACGGCCCAGGATGGACCCCTGCTGTACGCAGACTCTCCCCGTGTTCACGGACCTCGCATCCCGTATTCAAACGGTGCGCTCCGACAGAGTCGCCCTGGATGGAAGGATACCCGCCAAGCGGTGAAGTTCACGGATGCTCGCTCCGGTTTGCAGCCCTCACGCCCGGGACTCATATGCCACATATGCTACGAACACGGTCACATTTCACCGGACTGTATCCTCACCATGAGGGAAGTAGCCCGAGTAATCGGTAATTATGAGGCGTTGACCCCAGTGGAAAAGCGGATTGTTCCGATGACGTCGTATCTTCGAGCGAAGATCGATTTTCCACGGAGTATTCCGGAGGCGAAACCGCGCAATGCGTTGCTTTACCCTGCCGAGCAGGCTCCCGACCACCGCCCCGTTCCTTCAAACCCCGCCGCTGCCGCCCCATTGCTAGTGGTTCAGGATTCTGAGGCCCCGCCCCAGGCGGATGGGACTCAGGAAAACTGATTTCGGGAGTCTCCCCTTCGGGAGAGGCGTCCCCAACAGTGAGGTTGACGACGCCCGAGGCGTCTCCGCCTCGCTCCCCGGTCACAATCCTCACGAGGAAACAGGCCGTCTCAGACGTGGACTCTGAACACTTTGGTGTTCTACGTCGACCGTGGAAACGTGTTCTTAACCGCCGGTTCCCGGATAGAGTCTTAGTAATGGCCAAGCGCAATTACAAGGTGTATGCCGACCTTGGCCTTTCTACCCAGTTTATGGTTCGAGTCCTTACTGTTTTGGACACAGGTGCTGGTCTGAATTTCATCGTGGAGTCGCTGTTGTCCCCGCCCTTGCGGTCTCAGATCCGCCTTGGCGTGGCGCCCGACGTCGCGGACGCGAATAACAACCCGTTGTCAGCGATTGGAACCGTCGCTCTCGTCGTTCGCTTGGGCTCCTTCGTGGTGAAACTCGACTTTATTGTATGCCGGAAATTGGCTGCCCCCCTCATCTTGGGATGTGACTTCTGTGACAGATTCGTTGACGCCATAAGGCCCCGCTTAAAGCGTGTTGAGATGGAAGACGGCTCGTCGGTCCCGATTGTCCGTCGTCCGCTGCGGCGTGCCTCCAAGAAGCACGTACCGCTCCCTGCCGCGCAGGAACCTCCACCCGCTTCTCGGGAGTCTACCAAGCTCCGCGTGGCTGCGTCTGTCCGAATCCCTCCAGAGTCCCAAGTATGGGTGCGTGTCACTTCCCGTCAACACGGTTTACGAGTCATTCAGCCTCTCTCATCTCTGTACGATGGATATCAACTCGCCGTGGCGAATGGAGTCGCGCAGATTGTCCCATACAAGCCTTTCACCGTGCTCGTTGCCAATCTGGGCTCCACCCGACAGTCAATGGTGAAAAACCAAGTTATTGGATCGGTAATGCCTCACCCCACCGCGATGGTCCCCACTAGGCTGACCGCTGCCGAAGTCCTCGGTCTCGTTCACTCTAAGGAGGGGGAGGAAGCTGCCGTCCAATCACCGAATGATTCGGAATCGCAACCTGCCGAAACAGAAAAGAAGCCCGTTCCGACGAGTTACGCCCGGGTAGACCCCGTGAAAGAACTCGAGAAACTCGACCTCGGTCATGTACCGGAGTCACACCGTGAAAGTCTGCGTGAGATGTTACGAGAGTTTACCACAATGTGGGATGACTCTCTTGGTGAGATAAATACAACGGAACACCGGATAGATTTATTGCCGAACACCCGACCGGTTGCTCAACACCCTTACAGGGCAGGCCCCAAGGCTCGAGAAGAGGAACAGTTCCAAGTGAACAAAATGATCCGAGCTGGAGTGATCGAACCGGCTCAGTCGCCGTGGGCATCCCCAGTGGTACTGGCCCCGAAACCCGATGGGTCCTGGCGCTTTTGCATCGACTACCGTCGCTTGAATAATGTTACCGTCAAGGACGTGTATCCGATCCCACGAATGGATGATTACATCGACTCTCTCGGCACTGCTACCGTGTTCACGGCTTTGGACGCCAATTGGGGATATTGGCAGGTTCCCGTTAGGGAGGAGGACCAAGATAAGACTGCGTTTGTCTGTCACTCGGGACTCTACCGTTTCAAACGGATGCCTTTTGGTCTAACCAATTCTCCCGCTACCTTTCAGCGTGCTATCGACATTTTGTTGGCCCGCTTTAAGTGGCGTACTTTCCTCGTCTATTTGGACGATATCATTGTATTCTCAGACAATCTGGATGACCATCTCACCCATGTCAGGGACATAATGACCCCGCTACGTGATGCTGGAATAACCCTCAAACTGAGGAAATGTGAGTTCTTTACCGATACTGTGAAGTATCTCGGGCACATTATCCGTCCTGGACGTGTAATGATCGAGGAAGCTCGAGTTAGGTCCCTTCGCAAGGCAAAAGAACCCGCTACCCAGACGGAACTGCGCTCCTTTCTAGGATTGGTCAACGTCTACCGACGGTTTATTCCTAACTTCTCTGACATCGCGGCCCCCTTGAACGCGCTTCTGCGGGAAGGTCAACCACCTAAACTGGACCCCTTTACGTCCGCCCAGACGGATGCTTTTAACTCCCTTAGGGAGGCTGTCACATCAGCACCGATTCTATCGTTACCGAAACCCGGACTACCGTTTTCCGTGGACACAGACTCTAGCGACTACCATGTAGGCTGTGCGCTCTTTCAAACTACTCCCGAAGGAGAACGCAAATCCATTGGGTACTGGTCCCGCTCGCTCAATGTCCACGAGCGGAACTACTCCGTGTCGGAGAAGGAGTGCCTCGCAGTTGTGTGGGCCCTCTCTACACTCCGCCCCTACCTCATGGGTGTGCACTTTACCGTTTACACGGATCACTCGTCCCTACGATGGCTCATGACCATCTCGGAGCCGTCAGGCCGCTTAATGCGTTGGAGACTCCGCCTCGCGGAATATGACTTTGAAGTGATCTACAAGAAGGGCACTCAGAACGCGCAAGCGGACGCGCTTTCGCGTTTACCCACGAATGGGGAAGCTCTAGCCGTCGATGACGAGGATATACCTTGCTTCGTCGTAGACGATGGAACACCGGGAAACCCGGATTGGTTACACGATAAATGGAACGAAAGCCCGGAATCGGACGATGATATTGACGCATTGCTCGTCTCGGACGATTCAGAGAAACCCCCGCCGGGTAATTTTGTGCCGATACCCCCGGAGGAGATGGTCAGAGAACAGCAGGGTGACCCCTTCTGTACGAAGATTCGCGCCTGGCTTAATGGCGGTGCACAACTCTCTTTCGAGGTGAACGATCTTGGATACCTCGTCAGGACGGTTCAGTCATCCCCACAAGTCGTGGTGCCGCATACTCTACAGTCTAGAGTTTTGCATCTATCCCACTATGCAAAACTTGGTGGACACGCTGGTGGACGGAAGCTCTACCTCACATTGCGAAGGAATTTCTACTGGCCCGCCCTGGCGGTGGATTGCTACGCAACGGTGCGGTTTTGTACCGAATGTGCTAAGAATCGGGTGAAACTTCGCAAGTACTCAACGAAGTTGAAACTATTCCCGGCACGGGCTCCTCTCGAGTTTGTCGCCATTGATATCCTCGGCGAGCTCCTCACCACACGACGTGGGCATAAGTTTTTACTCGTTATCACGGATCGTTTCTCAAAACTGGTTCGGACCGTACCTTTACGGAAGATATCCGCTTTCACGGTTGCACAAGCATTTGTAACCCATTGGGTATTCGTCTACGGCCCGCCGGTTAATCTTCTATCCGATAACGGAAAACAGTTCGCATCACGATTCTCCGAGGACGTGTGCAGGATTCTTAACATCAAGAACCTGTTCACAACGACCTATCACCCCCAGTGTAATGGGCAAGTGTTGCGGTTTAACCGAACGCTATTGGCGTCTCTCCGTTCTTACATTGCCGACCACCCAATGACATGGGATTTATATACCGACGCCTTGACGTTCGCGTACAATACGCAGGTACACCGTACTACGGGCTTGACTCCATTCGAACTGGTCTTGTCCCGCCCTCCGCACGCTGTCGCGTTAGAACCCCAGCCCACGCTAGATGCGTTCCCTTCCGTGAAGGATTATCGCCACAGGTGGAAAGAGTGGCTTACGAAGCTGATCCCGGTCGCCCGAAGCTCGATGGCTTGTGCCCAAGCCGCTTACAAGCGTGATTTCGACTCTCGCGTACGCGGTAAGGCCCCGCCAATCAAAGCCGGTGACTTCGTGTTCGTCCGTAAGGAGTACTGGAACCCTGAAAAGGAAAAGAAGCACAAGCTTTCTTCCGTCGCGGACGGTCCTTACAAGGTCATTTCGGTGAAAGACGACACCATCGTGGTGGAAATTGTCGACGATCATGAGCGGATCTCCCGCGACCGCGTTGTACTCGCCCCTCTACCGACGTTGGAAGTAACCGAAATGGGTCACCAATCCCTCTCTGAGGATGACGGTGCTTGGCACACAACAGTGGCTCAGCCCACTGCCGTGGTTTCCAGACCTTCTGCGTTACCACACCCTACCCGGGGACTCTCTGACTTGCCGATCTTATCGGATCAAGGCCAGAATGGCCTCTCTTCTCTCACGCCACGGCGCAGTGTCTACCCCCGCCCGTTGGGCGTTCCAACCACTCCCCATGCCGCTCCGTCTCAGGAGGGGGAGGAGGCTCATAACTCTCGTCGAGAGACGGAAACCGCTTCGTCGCGTCATGACAACCGTGGTGCACGGACTCCTGGACACACCAGCAAGAACAACGGTGATCCGGACGTCCCGTCTACCGACGTTCCATCTCCGCATTTGCGCGCTACAGCCGTTGCGGAACCCTCTATGGGAAGCGCCACCGCCTCTGCGTCTGATTGCACTCCCCACGGGGACTCTACTCGACAGGGCGCACCACGTAGTGGAAACCCTCTCGCCGAAGCGAAACCGAAATCGTCGCAGGATGCTGTTCGCCCTCGCGATACTGGACCGGCTATGCCGTCGAGCGTTGACCTGCAGCCCGTGGGTCACGGTTCGTCGACAACAGCTACGCTGGAAAACTTAGAGCACGCCCTCGCAGGCCCCTCTAGGCCGAATCGATCGGAAGTGGTCCCTCGTACTGTACGGCAGGACACACCGGCTAAGCCGGGCAAGCACACCGTAGCAGACGGGAGATTCACACCCAGCGCGCTTGATGCTGGTTCAGAACCCGCGCGCAGTGGCGGACGCACTCCGAGTGTCTCTGTTGACCCCGACCGCGTTGTCGAAGGCGCACCGGTCAACCCGGAGAATGTGCCCGTCAAGGACGGAAGCACCTCGTCGCCGAGTGAAGTTGAACCCTCGAAAGGGATAGTTGAGGACGAACTCGCTCCCCGCAGGGGTTCCTCGCCGCGCACTTCGCCGCCCGTTGGTGAGGAGGGCACGGTTTACCCGGAGTTGCACGCCCGTCGCGGTACTTTGTCGCCAAAGCGAGCAGACATACCGGCAGCGCCGTTGCACACGCCCTCACGTGAGGAGGCGGAACGCAGCACTGCGCGGAGTACTCCCAGCCATCAGCCGGACAGGTTACGTGACCAGACGACACCCGGCTCGGGAGATACGCCAATCCACGCCCAAGGCGGCTCACCCGGCAAGGCACGACGCCCCGTGATGAAACCGCCTCCCGCGTCAAGTCCAGCACCGTCGCGACGGATTTCACCCCGACGACTCGCGGAACGCGACCGCAAAACCCAACCTTGGGATGATTACGCGTTCCCCCGAAGGGTGGCCTCTGCACGAGAACTCTTGGAAAGCATTCCGACCCAAAAACTGGGAGAATTGCCCCACGGGAAGGCCTCTGGCCGAAGCCGTCGAACTGACGCTCTTCGTCATGACGCCTTGGCGGAAGCAACCCGCCAAGCGGCCAAGGCAACCCGGAACCCGGTTCGTTCCCCTACCCAGGGCATGGAAAGGCAACGCCAACCCATGGACCTCTCGGGGGAAGGGCACAGTAGCCCACACGCACCTGCGGACGTAACCCGGTTTGGTCCGGTGACGAGTACACCGCAAGGGCGGGAAGTCTACGAGAAGGAGTTCGTGGTCGACCACATAGTGGAGCACTCATACCATCCGGATGGTTATATTCAATACCTCGTCCGTTGGTACGGTTTAGGGCCCGAATGGGATTCGGATGAGCAGATGGAACATCTCCCACGTTCGAAGGTGGTGTCATATCACCGCAGAACGCGGACGGGAATCCCGGCATCGGTTGTTAAAGCCCAGGTGGGATAACACCCACCTCGGTGGAAGAGAAAAGAGAAGTAGGTTTGCTTGAGAACAGGCTAGTGAAGTAAGGTTTTGGGTTACACAAGTCACTTGGTTTTTATTCGAAGCTATCGATGGAATACCGAGCACTCGGGATACTCCTCTAAGTCACAAGGGAAACTCCCCATCAGGATCGCGTGCCCCGTCACGGGTTCGGCTCACCGCCCCCAAGTTGGTTACCTCCCTGGAGGCGGGTGATCAAGGCCTCGCGCATCGCGGCAACATCGCCACTCGCTGCGTTGGTCCCCAGCCCCACCTGTCGCAGGAACTGGGAGATCACGGCCGCCTGACCCGCCGGAGCGGAGCTCGCATCGCCTGGGGCGGACGCCCCACCACTTGGGAGATTCACCGGTGGAACCGGAGGTGGTCCAGCTACCGCGTACTCCGACCCAGCCCCCGCGGGGTTATCCAAATCCACGTAGGGCGTGGCTGATGCCCCCGCGTTAGAGGGACCTTCCGCTTCGGATCCCTCGACACCCGCCTCGGCGTACGCTTTCCCGTCGTCGGGTTCGTTGTACACCATTGGATCGTCGCCGTCGTAGAAGTGGTAATATTCATCTGCGTCCACTAAATCGATCGGATGCCCCTCGGGGATATGGCGCGGTGCAAACCGGAGTTCGTTCGCTTCCTCCGCGGAGATTTCGTGCCCTTCCCAAGGGTCAAAGTATACGAAATCACCTCCCAAGGGAGTAAGCCTTCCTGGTGACAGGTCCTGACCCCGGCTACCCACGGTGCGCCCGCTTTGTTCAATCGGAACGGTGGTCCAGTCCAACTGGTCGATGCAATCGAGAAGTCCCGCCACTTCTTCGGCGTTGGTTACTCCACCAAGTGGGATGCTCAGGTCCAGGCTGCGAATCGCGGACCTCAACCGGAACGGGAGGAACCGCAGTCTGTACTGGTCATACACCTCCCAGAGGATGAACACCGCCGCGCGGACTGCCCATTCGGTAATCACCACGGACCACAGTCCGGACTCGGGATCCTCGATGAGGTACGAACCGTAATACGTGATGACTGGTGGCAGCTCGATGTAACAGCCCCGGCAGGCCTCGAGGTTCGACCACCACGGTGGAATGAGGACATAGCGACCCCGTCGGTCGGCCACGTGAAGGCGTTCGATCTCCACGTTCTGATACAGGACCAAATACCCGAATCGGGATCGTGCTCGACGCTCGAAGCGGATCAGGGCGAGGAAGTTGGCCCGCGCAAGTCGACGCATGTAGCGGAATTCTGCCCGGATAATCGGTCGCGTCCAGCACATGGCCTCTTGCCGTGCTATCGGGATGCCCCTCCACGAGAGTGTTTCCAAACCCGCCAGGCGGTCGACGTAACCAATCTCACCTTGAGTGCAGTAAAGCCGAATGTCGGTGCCGAGACCATCGGAGATGGGATATTCGAAAGGGGCCCGGCGACGCCGTTGATGGCCAAGAAGGACGAAGGCCGCATGAGCGGAAGCCGAGGTTTCACTACCCCGGCGCGCCACAGCGTAGACCGGAACCGCTACGCGGCGTCGCCAATCCAACGAAGTTGTCACCACGGCCAGAATATCGCCCGGCAGCATCCCGTTTCCATCGGTGTACATCGCTATGAGCGCTTCGTTTAACACTGCAATCGGGTGGAACCACGGCGCAAGCCGGAGAACGGACGCCTGATGCCCAGGATGGCGCCCGACAAGCCTGTCGTATGGCGGCCACCCTCTCGGGGGGAACATTCCGTACGGAGCAGCAGCCGCGTTCGCGAAAGGAATCTGCGGCGCAGCCGATGACGCGCTTTGCGGAAGCGGACCGGACCGGAAGCCGGAGAATTACCCCGCAGGGAGACGGTTGGGTTGATTGTTTTGGTTGCTCATAGGTGAGCGAAGAGGCCGGATGACCGGAAGAGGAGACCGGCGAAGCGAAAGACGATGCCGAGGAATCGGAGGACTGGCACGCAAGGATGCGGATTCGGTTGAGATGGAACGTTGAGAACGGTTGTTGCCAGGAGACTGGAGTTTTGCCGCACTGCGTTTGTTGGCATCGGATGAAGTGGATCCCAGCGAGCTGGTTGCACTCTTATGCATTCGTCTCGGCGCGTCGCCCACCATCGCGGATGTCGTACTCGCGCCTCAGGAGGGGGATATGAAGTGCAACCCTCGTGAGGGCCGTTTTCTAGGACTTGGTTGTTTTTCCGCCTCGGGCGATACTTGTGAGATCTATGAGTAATACCGCTACTAGCGGGCTGGCGTAGCCAGGTATATACGCGTTGTAAGCGAAGTGCACAGGCGGCCGCTCGCCGTGGCCCCGATTCGGGTGTGACTTACCCACGTGTACCACGGATGGCCCAGGACAGGTTGGCACAGCATAGCTCGACATTTCTCTATTTATTTAGCTTTATTACACTAGGTTAGGGAGCTCTCTACAGTATTCTACACTATATAGTGCCAGGGCGATCTCGCCCTGACACTCAGTAAACCTCCCCAACCAGGGTTCTTGGCTCTAAGTCTTTTTCCGCT
The DNA here is from genome assembly GCA_030374765.1 of Agarophyton chilense. NCBI lineage: Eukaryota > Rhodophyta > Florideophyceae > Gracilariales > Gracilariaceae > Agarophyton > Agarophyton chilense. The sequence goes on from JARGXX010000006.1 coordinate 413,356, forward strand.
TTCGCGAGTCTTCCACACTCTACGGAGGTGAAGCCGCGTTACTAACGGTAGACTTATCCACCTTGCGTCAACAGGAGACTCACCGCCGTTAGCGTGTATATCTTTCATACCAACCAGGGTTCTTGGCTCTAAGTCTTTTTCCGCTTTCGCGAGTCTTCCACACTCTACGGAGGTGAAGCCGAGTTACTAACGGTAGACTTATCCACCCTGCGTCAACAGGAGGCTCACCGCTGTTAGCTTGTATATCTTTCATACCACTGCCGTGTTCTCGCCCCAGTATTGGGTTTGCTACATATTTCTTTTGGCTCTCGTGGCCCATGCCGCCGATCGCCCCCACTGGGTGGTCCCCCCTTTTATCACTTGCCCACTCCCGTGGAATACAGCTCATACCTGGTCTGCTCCCTTCTAGCATCCCGCACTCTCCCCGCTTGGCGTGCCGGTGAACCTCGGCCTTACACCCCGACTTAGTCGTGTTCACTCCGGAGAGGCTCCGTCGCCGTGCTACCCTCCTTGGAGGAAGACTCGGACATCTTCGTGTGTTTTCGCCGCCTATGGCGTTGTACTACAGAAGTCACGGAATCTGAAGGACCGGAAACCGAAGCAAGCAGTCGGGATCGCTGTAGCACAGGGGAGGGGGTCGGGTGGGGTCCAAAGTTTTTGGCGGGGAGGTCGAAAGGGGCCAGGGAACGCTATCCGGAAGGCCGTCTGGGGCCTCCAGCGGGAGCCGTGCTGGAGGAGGTTCTAAGTGTGCAGGTGACGTCCCAGGAGGTATCAGAGGCGGTATGGGAGGCAGTATCGAGGTCGACACATGCTGTGGTTGGCGAGAGGGTGGGAGGAGAGCAAGTAGCAATGCTGCTCAGTGACCACGGCGATGCAAAGAGGACAATGAGCGCAAGGACGACGGAGTGGAGGGCTTTCTGTGAGTACCGACTGGAAGTGGCCAGGGGTGGGGGTGGAGGTACTGAGGCGGTGGATGGGATTGACTTGGTCTGCTTTGTTGGCTGGCTCTCACAGCAACGCAAGAAGGGCAAGCGTAAGGTTTCAAGTCTTTCTTTGCCGCAGTACCGCTCAGCGGTACGCACGATGCATTCTAAGCTCAACCTACCGCTGCCTCCGACGCCGACGGAGTACCCCCCTCTCCCGAGGGTGATCAAGGCGTACAAGAAGTGGGAGAGTGAATTGTTCCCTCTCGCAGATGTGCGGGTGGGGATGGGTGCTGGGCTGGCGAGACAGATCTGGAGGAAGGGGATGGCGGCGGGGACAAGTGCGACGTGCGTGCGAGATGCAGCGATGGTGGTGTTCGCCTTCATATTTGGCCTGAGAGAGTCAAGTGTCCTGCATATCAAGGTTGAAGATATCTACGTGCTTACGTCCCACCGGTGTGAGGTGCTAGTGCGGTTTTTGAAGGGAAGGACAACTGATGAGGCGGTTCTGAGGGGTCCGAGGAGCTATGTGCCGCCGGGTCAAGATGAAGTGGAGATGCCGTTGTCTTTGGTGGTGAAGCATCTGTCGATGCCTGGGTCGGACTCGCAGTACCTTTTTTCTGGAAGGCGCCCGATTGCGGGATGGATGCAGCAGCGATTGCAACTGCTACTGGAGTCCGAAGGAGTCCGCGCGCCGGAGGGTTATTGCGACTCGTCGCATAGCATGCGCCTGGTGTCATTGACGGAACGAATTCTGCGTGGAGGATCGGTCGTTGAGTTACTCGCTCTCTACGATTGGGCATCCTCTTCACAGGGTATGCTATCTGTCTACTTTGACCGAAGGATATCTACGACGCCGGACTCAAGGTGGTTCTTTTCTCAAGGTGGTGTGTGATGGACGGCCGGCCAGGTAGGGAGAAGTGGCTATTCCGGCTCTCTACGCGAGTCTCTTGGGGCTTGACAATCCCCAAGACAGGAGGCTGTTTGGACTTTTCATCCTACTGAAGACCGAAAGGTTTTTTGTAATGAAAACATACAAGGCTGACACGTGGACGCTGTGGAAGTCAAGGTGATAACACACCGGCAGAGGTCGTCCCCAACCTGACCTCCGCTGGTATGCCGTTGTCCTCGCCGAGTACGTTTTCTCCCTCCCTAACCCACCCGTCCTTTTAGTCTTTCCTGCATGCCTTTGTCCCCGTTCCTTGGTATAGGACCCATGACTCCCCCGCTTTAGGAATATCTAGCCGTTTTTACATAGTAAAAGCTATTGAGCCAAGTGCCCCATTGAGTACGAAGTGGGCGAGGATCCTCCATTTGGGGATCTGAGCTGTTTGTGTGGTAAAATCAATATTTTCAAAGAAACTAAAAGAAGGAGATTTCGCAAAAGAACATAGGGAACAACTGAAACGTTTTAAAACCAAATTACATCAACTGGGTGTTCAAAAATCAAAAGAAGTGTATATTATGCGAATATTACGAAGTCTACCAAAATCATACGAAAATTTTATTGTAACACTGGAAAACATGGCAGAAAACTTATCAATCGAAGTACTTCATGCCAGAATCTTATGAGAAGAGTATAGAAAATCATTTACATCCGAAAAACAACAAAACGGAAATTTCCTTCAAAGAAAACATGAAAAGAGAAATACAGAATTCCCTTTCAACTGCCACTACTGTCAGAAAAAGGGCCTTGGAATTCGAGATTGTCCAAAGAAAAGGATAGATAAGGAAAATGGTATATACAAAAATAGAAACCAATCAACAAACACATCAAATTATACAGTAAAAAGGGCAAATGTTTTTTAATGGCTTAGAAAGAAGACTCAAAACTGTCAGGAACATGGTACTTGGAATCAGGAGCATTATTACACATGACAAACAATCAATGGTGGTTTCTACCTAACAGTTTACAGAAAATTGACCCCATTACGATTAGACTGGGGAATGTAACAAAGTCACTTCAAACATAAAAGGAAATGTTGAAATGCACAAAACTGGAAATAGAAAAACTGAAATTTTAAAAATCTTTGATGTACTACATTTACCCGGAATTGCTGCAAATATTTTATCTATTGGACAAATCTATGAACGTGGTCATACTGTTCACTTTCAGAGAGGATCATGTAAAATAATTTCAAGAAATAACAAGGAAACAATTTTAAACGTTCAAAATGAATCATCAACGTACTGGTTGAAAGCCTACAAAACTAAGGAAAATAGTTATTTCGCATAGACTGCCACACAAGAAATTTTTGAAATATGGTATACCACACTAAGACAAACTGGAGAATCAGTTTTAAATCAAATAATTTCAAAACAAACTGCTATCGGAATGCCAACGAAATAAGAACCAAAAAAGGAAAAATTCTTCAAGGGATGCGGTCTGAGGAAAATGGTTTTCAAAGTCAATTAGACCTCTTAACGACTTACATGAAAAATAAAAACTGGAATTAATTCACATAGACCTCTTTGGTCCTGTGAAAACAATGTCAAAAGGAAAAACATCATATTTTATCATGTGTACATATGATTACAATAGTAATTCTTATGTCTGTTTCATGAAAAAAGACGAAAAGGTTAAAAAGACGAAGGACATTATTGAAATGGCTGAGAATCAAACTGTACAGTCAGTCCAAAGAAGTTGTAGCGACAGAGGGGAAGAATTTATATTTACAGAATTTCAAGAACTCTTTAAATCAAAAGGAATTGTTCATGAGCCTACAGCTGCTCACCAACCATAACAAAATGAAACTGCAGAAAGACCTAATAGAACACTATATGAAAAAGCTCGTTGTATGCTTTAATATCACAGTGCTTCTAAAAGTTTCTGGGCCGAGGCAGTACAGACGGCAAACAAAATCAGAAATATAATTGCAACAAAAAACTTAAAAATTTGAGTCCTGAAGAAAAATGGTCTACAAAGAAGCCGAACCTTGTCGTATAGCGCCAGAAGGTTTGACCTTTGAAGTTGTCAATATCCTACACTGACCTTGTAGGTGATGAATGCGAGGGATCATCGGCCATGCAGCTCCGGGCGAGCTACCATCTAGGTGTTGCCAGCCACGTGTAGTGTTGACATGTACCTTCTGGTTGAGTAATTGTTAGTAATTGTAATTGTAATCATGTTTATTTTAGTACAGTAGTGGAGTGGCCACCTGGCACTGTAGCCAGTGCTGGCCAGGTCTCTGACACTAGGTCAGAGACCTTGCCTTGCTGGCACCTCCCGGGTGATCTGGAGAGTGCAGTCCACTACATATAGGGAACTGCACCTCCCCCATCCTAATTTGATAAAGACAGGCACCACTTGGGTCACGACTATACCTTTTGGTTCATCGTTTCTCAACTACCCCACAGGCTTTCCCGCTCGTCGACGCCTACCATCGTTTACCTACACGGTATAGGCTAGTTGCCCCGCCGTTTGCACCTGCGGGTTTTCACGGTGCTCTGTTACCATCAAGGTTTACTACGTCTACCTTCTAAGGTTGAGCGTCACCACGCTCCCGACGGTTGAGCGTCACCACGCTCCGGACGGTTGAGCTTCACCACGCTCCCGAGAAAAGACAGTAGCATACCCCAGAGGTGATTGTACGACATTTTGGTCTCCCGACTTGGAAATTGTTTTTAGGTTTCCTCGTACCTTCACGGTTCACATGAGTTTCCGAGAAGGAGTGGACTCTCGTACACCTACTTGGTTTCAGGAAATCCCGCTAAGCATTACGGGATACCACTATTGGTCACAAATGGAACGACCTAAAAGGAATACGCGTGGTGCGAGCGCCCCACCAAGCCATAAAGGTCTTAAAGGAGCCCCATCGGCTCAACCGATTCTGGAAAACCTCGAGGAGCTGCTCCGGCACCCTCGGGACGAAACCGTAAAGGTACTTGGTCCGCCGCCTATGGAAACGGAACCTCAAAGGGAATTAACAATCGAGGTTGCAGCGGAGGAGCTATAGCCTCAGCTCGTAGAGCGAGCGAAAGCGCTCGTCACCCTCACAGTCGAGGATGCATTAACCTTAAAGGAGAAGTCGGATACCCGGATGGTTCCGCCCTCAATGGACGTCGATGCATTTACCCGTATTGTGGTTGACCGAGCAGCTCAAGAGCTGTCGGGAAGGATACCTGAAATGGGGAAACAGTATCTCTTTACAGATGCCAGGGAGCATGTTTAGCGCGCTGTGCAGGACGTTTGGGTTTCCGAGGGATTCGCAGAATCCCGACCTACACAGTTGAACATCTCGAAGCGCGTACCACGAGGGTTCCAATTAGGTCATTCTACTCATTCCAAACACTTACCTACTGATAGTGAGTACCTACAAGGTCCAAGGCAAAGTCAAGAGGTCCCAGGGAAGGTAGATCTTCAAGACATTTACCTGCCACAAATTAAAGGTTTCGTTCAAAAGGATACCCATAGAGGTGGTGCCTAGGACGATTTGTCTGACTCGTTGGATGAGCGACGAAGAAACCGAAAAGAAAAGAAGCGGAGGACGAAGAGGGGAAAGAAACGAGAGGATGGTTCAGACCCCCGACTCGACAGACTCCAGTTCCGATACGAGTTCATCGTTGGATGATGACTGTAAAGGTAAGAAGAAGAAGAAGACGAACAGGTCGACGAAGAAGTCGTCGAAAAAGAACCGAAAGGGTAAAAAGCGATACAATGAGTCGCCCGACTCTGGGTCGGACACCGAAATGGACCTGGAGGTGTACCAACCGTTGAACGATATGTTCACCAAAGCGGTTGATTACAGGACTTATCGGTTGATCAACAAGTCTTCTTAATACACCCAAGAGGGTGCTCAGAAGATTAATAAGCACCACAAGAAGCTCAGCTTCCAAATGGGTGACACAACCTTCACAGGTACGGATCCTATTGCGGTAAATGAGTTTCTACAGAAGTTCAAGCTTGCATGTGACCAAAATGGGTTTTCCGAGGGCACTGTTATGTGGCTATTTCAGTTTTACCTTAAAGTACAAGCATACTACTTGCTGCAGGGTATGCTCCGCGGCAACACCTTAGCGATGGATGAGGATGGCACAGAGATGTTGGAGTCATGCCCAGAGGTGGTCATTTCCTTTTGGAAACATATGCCACCGATGAGGTTATCCAAGAGGCTTAGTCGGAAGTCCTCGCTTACCATCAAAGGTCTGGGTAAACCGAATCGGAGTTTTCGCTCGCGCTTTGGAATCTGGAAACCCGTTGTGGTAATGTGTTCACTACCTCGAGGTTAAAGTCGCTATTTGCCGACAATGTCGACAAAGCGATCCGTTCCCAGGTACGCAATTACCTGGTACGCAATTACCTGGCCACTAACCGAAAGGTAGTCTACAATGGGCTGGCTCGATACTCCCAGGGCCTTGGAGATACTCTTCTGCTGGGAAAGAGACCAGCCGTGCCTCCAACCTTGAAGGATAAACCGAAAAGGTCGGTCTTGGAAATTGAAGATACCACAACCTCAGAGGGTAGCTCGCACCTCGAAGTACCTACAGGGATCGCTATCCACTGGGTAGGGACCCAGGGGCGGTTCTCGAATCCGTCGTCGGTAGGAAATTGGTCGTCAACGCGTACACCAACTCGGTACAATCGCCGCCAAGTTCAGTGAGCTCGCATAGGATGCCAGTAGCGAGCTCCCATAACTCACCACCCACATCCGACGCCACTGCTCCTACCAACCAGGTTTCGAAGCCCCCCTCAATGGTAACGCGAGACCCTCAAACTGGAGGCCTCGTTTGCTGGTTTTGTCTCGCGACAGACCATTTGGCAAAAAATTGCCCTAACTTACATCCAGGGATGAGAGACCAGTTGATTCAGGCTCGCATGCAGAATCACCAACACCTCTATGGGTCTTCAACGCAAGCACCAAATAGGTTCCAACCCCGTACACCGGTACAGATCAATACCATCGAGGAAACACCAAACTTGGACTCCACCCCTCCCGTACAGGAGGAAAACACCGAGCGGTTGGCGTAATGGCCGAACCCAACCTGCAATCGGAAGGCCAATATATACCCAGAACCTTGAAGGTAGAAGAGAACACGTCACAACCAGTTCCGGTTTGTCATATGAAGTACAACAACTATAAAGTACGTGCTTCAATGTGTTTCTCCGATCGCCTTGCGGTTCCGGTCACCTGCATGTTGGATACGGGGGCCCGCCCAAACGTGCTGAACTCCCGCGTCATACCTAAGGCGGTACTTCGGAACTTGAGCCGACCTCCCGAAAACAACCCGCTGGTGGATGTAAAAGAGCGCCCATTAAACCTTCGAGGTATGCTCACCCCTTTGGTGCAGCTCGGACACCTCAAGGTAAGACTGCAATTCTTTGTTGTCGACCGTTTACCGACAGACTGCCTACTAGGTACGACCTTCATTGACAGACATGTCAAAGCAATCCTTCCTGGTTCCCATACAGTCGCCCTACGTCACGGGGGACGAATTTCCATTTTAGGTAATACGGAAACCAAACGGGGATGGTTCGTCAAACCGAAGAAGAGGATATCCACCGAAACGGTCTCCAACAAAGTGTGCATTACCAAACAGGTTGTTATCCCGCCAATGCACCAAATATTGGTACCGGTGTCGTTTGCGACCCCCGGGCTGGTCATATTACAAAACCATCCGAGGTTGGCACATTGACATCTCACCTTGATGGCCAACGGGATTGTCGACATCATCCCAAATCAACCCTTTAAGGTGTGTCTCAGCAACTTCAGCAGTCATGACGTGAAGTTGCCGAAAATTACCAATGCTGGCATCGCACTACCGGCACCACAAGGTTTCTTCACCGTAGCTCACACTGATCTCGGCGAGGTCGCCCTCGATAAGGAAGGGGGGTGCGCAAATGCGTCCACAACCAGAAAGGTATCGATAAATACCAACTTGGAAGCGAAAGTAATCGATAAGGCATCGGTAGACAAAGAAGAGAAACCGGACCCTGAGAGGCAATGGCAGGATACAGTCCAGATCGGTGAAGAAAACGGCCAACTGCGGGGCCGTATCATCGACCTTCTGGAGGAGTTCGAAACCATGTGGTCAGGCCATCTGGGCCAAATTAAGGCCACACCGCATCGCATCGAGCTCCTCTCTGACTCGAAGCCGATTTACCAGCAACCATACCGAGCAGGTTCAAAGGCGAGAGAGATAGAACTCAAAGAAGTGGAGCGAATGCTGTAGTATCCGCTCTAACGGAGGGAGCAGACACCTGCGACAGCGTTCGGACTGCCGATGGGTCGCTTGCGGCGAAGGAAAAGGGGTGGTAGAGCTACAACACCAGCGAGCTGGAAGTGGGGTGTAAGGCCACTACTCGCCAGCGAGGGTGAACAGTGCAACTGTAAAACGTTGATGGAACGTAGGTACGAGACGGCTCGTGAAGTGGTTCGGGGCTGGCTATCTATGATAGCTCGTCCGGATCTCTGGTTAAGGCATCCTAAGCGAGGAACAGAACAGTCATGATGCCCATGTTGTCTCCTTTACTTGGAGTCGGCGCTCACCTCTGGTACACTACATACTGTGTACCAAGGTGAGTGCCCAAATAAATATATAAATAATACCCAGTGGTCAGCCACTTAGCCAAACCACTGTATGGGTATGGTCCCTAATGGACGTCTAGCTACAAAGGGTAGTAGAACCAGCCACGTGGATCGCCACTACATGCGCCGTTGCAAGCCACTCGACCCATGACGCCACGTGTTCCACTAAGAAATTCTGCCTGTAGGCATCCTATGCGGTGTGCCGTTTCATATCACAATGCTGATGATATCACTCACTTATGAGTTCCAACCGCGACTTCGCGAAAAACCAACCTATCGGATTCCCCGACATAGTAGAATACTACAAATGCTCCAAGAAGGGGTAATTGAACCAGCCAACTCAGATTGGGCTAGTCCCGTGGTTCTGGTTCAGAAGAAAGGGGATAACCGTATGAGGTTTCGTGTGGACTACTGGAGGCTCAATAGCATGACGATCAGAGATTCGTACCCGATACCTAGAATGGATGAGTGCATCGACTTCTTGGGAGATGCGCAGATATTTACCACGTTGGATGCCAATTGTGATTATTGGCAGGTACCTGTAAGTGAAAAAGATCGAGACAAGACGACATTCACGTGTCATACAGGTTTTTTTCGCTTCACGCGCATGCCTTTCGGGTTGCGCAATGCTCCAGCCACCTTTCAAAGGGCGCTGGACATCATCCTTTCGAAGGTTAAGTGGACAACCGCCTTGGTATACATCGATGATGTAATAATCTACTCCAGATTGGTAGAAGATCATTTTGCTCACGTGCGCACCGTATTAACCCTCCTAGGTGGGGCGGGGGTGACGCTGGAGCTACGCAAATGCGTCTTCTTTACCAGAACGGTTGACTCCCTGGGCCACATGATAGGCCCAGGTACCCTAGAGGTTGCGCCGAGCAACATTAGAGCCGTACAGGAGGTCAAGGTGGCACAATCCCAGACAGACGTACGATCCTTTATAGGTTTATGCAACGTTTATTGTCGCTTCGTGAAGGGATTCGCGAAAATAGCGGCTCCCCTCAACAAGAAGCTCGAGAAAGGTGAACCTGAACGGTTTGAGAATCTATCGAACGAGGAAATGGATACATTTGAGGAATTGAAACGAGCGCTGTTGTCGCCGCCAATCTTAGCGTTACCGAAAACAGGTCTACCGTACACGCTGGATACAGATGCATCCCACGCCCAAATTGGTTTTTTTCTCATGCAGGAGCAGCACAACGCAGACAAGTTATCTATAGGGTACTGGAGCCGCGCTATGAATGATGCGGAGCGGAATTACACGGTAACCGAGAAGGAATGTCTAGCAGTAGTGTGGAGCATGTTGATGATCCGTCCATACCTTTATGGTGAGCGCTTTACGCTGCGCAAGGACCACGATGCCTTTAAAGGTGGATCCTCGGACTCGCAGATGCATCTGGTAGACTTGCCCGTTGGAGGTTGAGACTGTCGGAGTTTGAATACGACGTACAGTATCCTCCAGGTATCAAGCACAACATAGCTGATGATATGTCTCGCTTAAACACCTCAGGGTTAGATACAGAACCTGTGGACGGTGACATCCCTTGCTTTTTGGAGTCATCAAACCAAAATGGTACCGGCGAACACCTAGAGGGATGTTGGGACTTACCTGAAGAAGGTGCTTTGCGGAACACCGACATGGCAACGCAGATACTGAACCTAGAGGAAACGAACGTCATGCCCGTAACCCGAGAGAAATTTCTACAAGAACAGGCCCAGGATGCGTACTGCAGAACCCGGGCTGACCAAATTGGTTTCAAAGGATCACCGTTCGATGTGGACCACAATGGGTACATCGTGAGAAGGTCAACCTTGGATGGTAGCCTTCAAAAGGTGGTTCCGAAGTCGCTGCGCCCGAGAGTCTTGTATCTCGCGCACTACCCGCGACTATCGGGACACCCCGGTCCCACCAGGATGTATTACACCTTGAGGCAACAGTTCTACTCGCCTTATATGGTCCAGGATATCTATACCTTTGTAGGTCAATGCGAATCTTGTGTTAGTACCCGCGGTGATACTCGAAAGCATCGAAAGTTCCTCAAGCTGTTTCCAGCAGCGGGTCCGCTGGAGTTTGTTGCGATAGACCTTCTAGTACCACTTCCTGAAACCAAGAATGGGTAGCAGCACATTCTAGTGATCACCGACAGGTTCTCGAAGCTCACGAGAGCGATACCTTTAAAGGATACGAAGTCAACAACGCTGGTGATCGCGTTCCTCAACAATTGGGTCTACCCGTATGGTGCACCCCTGTACCTACTAACTGATACTGGTTCAAACCTTGCATCGAAGTTCTTCGAAGCAGTCTGTCACCTCCTGGGTATCAAGCACTATTTCACTACTGCCTACCACCTGCAGACCAACGGACAGGTCGAGGGCTTTAACCACACATTTGTATCAAGGCTACGACACTATACGGAAGAGCACCAAACTGGGTGGGATGAACTGGTGCAACCGCTCACCTCCTATAACCTTCAGGTACACTGGTCAACGCAGACCACTCCCTTTGATTTGTTTCTTTCGCGACACCCCCGACGTATTGTAGTGCAGGGAGATCATACCACCAGCATTGCCGCTGTCGCACTGACCCCTGCCTAGGTCAAGCGAAAAACCCTTTTGAGGTTGAGAAGGGCTCTCAAACATGCAAAGAGCCGCCTTAATGCAGCCCAGAAGCGGTACAAGGCCGACTACGACCGTAGGGTAACCAAAGTGGTCTCTGTCTCTTCGGGACAATATGTCTACATAGATAACCCACCTTCAGGTAAAAGACCAAGACCGGGTGATGAAACGGACGATGAATCTATTGATAGAGATATCAATTCGAAGCTTCTACCCAAATCATGGGGACCTTATAAGGTATTGAACGCATCAGACCACACCGTTACGGTTGACCAGGACGGAATACCGAATACGATATCAATTGAACGTATTCCAGTAGCACCTGAAACGGTTCAACATTGCATGGAGGCGGACACCTCAGCTTGAGAGCCCAGAGCTGTAGCCCTGCGTACTCGACCCTCGGAGGACCCCACCCCAATTGAGGTGAACGATGACCTACCAAGGGATGATCCGGATTACCACCCTCTAACAGGGACGGAAATGCAACCTCAAACGGTAACAGCACGAGCTCCCGACCCGGCTCCCACACACGACGCTCCCAACTCGGAGCATATGAACCCTCAAGGTGGCGTTCCCCCGAAAGATCAGGACCAAACCTCAGAGGAATTTCCCGTTGACCGTCTGGTGGGCCACACGCGAACCTACAATGGTCTAAAGTTCACCGTAAGGTGGTGGAAGGTGGTAGGGCTGGGGACCAGAAGGGGACACCCTCGAACCCCCAGAAGCAATACCCCCACACTTCCGTATCAGGTATTAGCGCCGTCGAAAGGAGCCGATGCCTGCAGACGGCTAACCTTAGACCGTCGTGGTACTCAGGCCTAAGGAAGGGGGCGAAAAGACGTTTTTTTCCGCTGAAGGTGGACGCATATGCGTCAGATTATCTACAAGGGAGGACACGAAAGAACAACCAAATGTGGCAGTAGAAGAGACAAGAAGAGACCACAATTTACTTGAAGAAGGAGACGCTGAGGAAGTCAAGTGGCAGGCGGCCGCCACAAGAACCTGAAAGGCGAAGCGACAGAAAGTCTAGCCCCCGAATCGGAGAGTAGAAGGACCTGTCAGTTGTGGAGCATTGGGATCGGGAGGACCCGTGTTATTGACTACCGACGAAGGAAAACTGGCAGGAATGCTATGAGCCATCGACATAGGAGGTAGCGAAGGAGTGGTAGCCTTGCCACTGGGGATAGGAGTCGAAACCAAAAGATGATGAACGAAAGGAACCACCGCAACGGGTTGCAAAACCGCAGGGTTCAAGTTAGTACCTAGAAGGGGATTCTTCAAAGCATCACATGGCGTAGCAGCAGAGACGTTCGCTAGATTGGCAACCTGACCGGTCGCCAGTTGGTACATGTCCAACTGAAATTGATTCCGGAACTCACCAAGTTGGTTAAGCGCCTTCATGAATTGCGCATGGCGCGGGTAGAAAACGTTCAAGGAGCGTGTAGTATCCGCTCTAACGGAGGGAGCAGACACCTGCGACAGCGTTCGGACTGCCGATGGGTCGCTTGCGGCGAAGTAAAAGGGGTGGTGGAGCTACAACACCAGCGAGCTGGAAGTGGGGTGTAAGGCCACTACTCGCCAGCGAGGGTGAACAGTGCAACTGTAAAACGTTGATGAGACGTAGGTACGAGACGGCTCGTGAAGTGGTTCGGGGCTGGCTATCTATGATAGCTCGTCCGGATCTCTGGTTAAGGAATCCTAAGCGAGGAACAGAACAGTCATGATGCCCATGTTGTCTCCTTTACTTGGAGTCGGCGCTCACCTCTGGTACACTATATACTGTGTGCCAGGGTGAGTGCCCAAATAAATATATAGATAATACCCAGTCGTCAGCCACTTAGCCAAACCACTGTATGGGTACGGTCCCGAGTGGACGTCTAGCTACAAGGGTAGTAAAACCAGCCACGTGGATCGCCACTACATGCGCCGTTGCAAGCCACTCGACCCATGACGCCACGTGTTCCACTAAGAAATTCTGCCTGTAGGCATTCTATGCGGTGTGCCGTTTCATATCACAATGCTGATGATATCACTCACTTATGAGTTCCAACCGCGACTTCGCGAAAAACCAACCTATCGGATTCCCCGACATAGTAGAATACTACATACCTCCCTCGTTAAGCGCGAACCATGGGGGACGCAAGAAGCGTTTATACGCAGTCGGACCGGTGTTCCGGGGACTCATCGTCATCATGAAATCCTCGCCGCCTGACCAACTCTTACAGTTCTCAACAGCATTCTGTTCCTCACCGCTCTTCAGCTCGATCTCTCGCGATGAATCCGAACGCCTGGTCCAACTCGTTTCAGCCCTCCTCTGAGGATGTGCCTTCTGGGGCTCTGTCCAACACTGCTGGTTATGCGTCGCAGCATACTGCTCAACTCGGTCCATACCGTTCGTTCCCCACACCGTACACCGGATTCCGGTCGGTACCGTTACCTCAGCCAACCGTGGCTCCGATGCCGAACGCGGCTTACGTCGTCTCTGCAGGTGTGATTCGAGCCCCTTCCCGTCGTGCTCAGCGGAGCTACCCGCACCCTGCGGATTTCTATGGACGAGATCCTCTCGACAACGTTGAACTTTTCGCTGAAGCGCCCTGGTTTGATCCAGTTGCTATCCGCGATGACGCGTTGATAAAACAGTATGTACACGGTAGATACTTCCCTGACGGTATTCCGGAACACGCGATTTATAGCGACGACTGGGCGAGCCATATTGCTTTGCCAGACAACGCGATTGCGCGATATTCAACGGAAACCTTGTCCGAAGCCCGTACGCGGTTCCCCAAGCTGATTTATCAGCGACTTCACCGATTCATCAGTACGGTTCTCCTCCCGCAGGACTGGAACTAGATATCTGGAAAGCCCGTACCGACGGTGAAGGTTACTCGTATATCGAGACACTCGTTGAAGTCGATGTTAGCGGTTGGCGCGGTGTTTGCAGTGTGCGTGATGCAGCTCTCTGCTTTCAGCAACCTCTTCTCCGTGCGTAGTTCCGCTTCCTTCGAAAGCGTGACATTACCTATTGGGATTATCCTCGTTGGGAACGTCGTACTCGATCACGTTTGGGCTATTTGGTGCAGTATCAAATGATCGAGATTCACCGCATCCGGCGGAACGCGCGCTTCGGGCGCTACATCGGTATTCCGGAGCATTGGGCGGCGATCGAGAGTCCTCGTGGTTGCCCTGTGGAGCTCCCACCGGCGATCTCCTACATCGGGTCCGCGTTGGTTAACCACCTGTTCTCGGGATATTGGACGGTGGTTTATACCGAGTTTATCGCCAAGATGGCCGTCTTCCTCCTGTGGGATGCTTATGATACCTTTAGAGTTTGGTACATGTCGCCCACAGCGCGAAAGTATGCGAGAGAACTCGATCTTTCCCTTGTCCTGGGATCCCGTGCGAACCATGCCGACTTCCTCCCTCTTGTGGATTTGATCGACAGTGTCGATTGGTCTGGAGTGCCAGCTGATCAATCCGCTAGCGGAACCCGTACAAGACACTACGACCATTCTCCTGGACGAACAGCAAGTGCTGGAGATTTCGTCTGGTACGACCCCTGGACGCGCCAGTTGATCACCTCCGAGCAGGCTCGCTTTCTTCGGGAGAACCCGCGTGACATGCCACCGAACCAGCTTACTGGATACGTGTACGATGCTACTCCATCCGAGAACGGAGAGGAACCTTATTAGGAAGCGCCGGGAGCTGAGACTGAACTCGGTTACGAGGACGAGCCAGAGCTGGCAGGCGTAGCGACTTCCGTCTATCAATCCGCAGCGGAGGGATTTGCTCAAGAGTACTCTCATGGGTCTACCCAACAACCGAGTGCAGTGCCGGTCGAAGATCCAGGCTTGGATCCGCTGAGGCAGTTCCTCTTAGATGCGGGCTTTCCAGTGGACCAAGTTGAGGGTGATCGCGCACAGCTTCTTGCGAACCTGCGTGCCCGCACGTCTCTTTGATAATCCTAGAAAAGACTCCTAGTCAACAGCCTTGCAGTGATATCTTGATACCAATAAACTCCGGTGACTTCGTGTCTTCACGATCCCTTCTTATCTTCTAGTCTTCCTCTCTTCTCGCTTCTCGAGTTCTTAACTTCTTCTTCTCGCTTCTCAAGTTTCATACTTTCCTTTTCGCTTCTGGAGTTCTTCAATCATCTCTTCTCGCTTCTGGAGTTCTTCAATCCTTCTTCTCGCTTCTCGAGTTGGTCCTAGGTGATAATCAGTAAATATCCTGTGCTTGCGTGTTTTCACGTTTCTTCCACATGATTTCTTGTTTTCTTCTCGCCTTTCGAGTTTTTACTACCTTTGTACCCCATAAATAGAAATGGGATGTGCCCATGAGCTCGACTATCGAAGAGTCGATCTCCCAGGGGAGTGGTAATCGCATGCGTCGATGATATCGCACGAGCTGCGAACGGGGGATATAAGCTATAAGTTCCCACGTATCCGCCTCCGGAGGAAAACCGTACCAACGGACTCGATACAGTAATTCTCTTGTATCTTCATGCTCGCCATGTTCACATATGCGATCCATAACATATTCCTGGGCGTTTCCCAATGCTTTCGCTTTCGGTGCGAGACTCCTGTTAACAGGTTTGAAATACCTTAGGGCTGACCCAAGCGTCTCTGTGTTAGCATTGTCAGCGTCGCTAAGCGTTCTCTCGTCGACTAACTGCCGTTCTGCCGGCAGGGGCAGTGTACTCATTCCTTTAGAACCTTTTTCAGATAAAGAGCTATCCTGTTTTCCAGGTTCCATAGAAGCGTACTTCTTGCTACTTCCCAATTCCATTCGTGGATGAACTTCCTTCGGTTTATCCGATTCTGACCGCTGTTCGGTGGACGATGGTGCTTGCACCACGACAGATGGCGATACCTCTTCTTCTTCCTGCCCACGAGGGATGGGAGCCGATATCGGCGGAACAGCGAGTGGCGCTTCACCTGACGGTTCAGCCTGAAGCGGCAAAGGCGCGTTTTCGCGTGCACTCGTTTCAAAGTCCTTGGGGCCAAATTCCAAAACATCTTTCCTGTTTTCAGGTTCCATTTCTTTACATACGGGTGTGCGCGTGCCACGGGGCATATCCCGATATTTTGGAAGCTGTCCGTGATTGGCGTACGCAACGGCCGGCGGTAGGAGATCTGGAGCTTTCTCCTCCGATCGAGCCATTGGTGGCGGTTCACTCTCCCCAGAGTCACTTGGGCTTTTGACTTGACGTTCCGTCGCTCTTGCCTCCTTAGTTCTACCAGATACCTGGACTTCCACTTGCGGGTCAGGCACGACTTCAATGCGATCGCGCGATACACGTTCAACGTCCTCACCTGTCTTGATGACCACTGCGTCTTCATCAAGGTTCACCACTTTGAAGGGTCCATCCGCTATCGGGAACAACTTATGACGAGGTTCTTCCTGTTTGTCCGGTCTTTCAACTCGCACGAAGACGTGACCTCCTACTCGGATTGCCGGATTTCTTCTTCGCCTTCTGGCGTCATAGTTTCGCTTATAGCGAGCTTGCGTCTTTGATAACTCCTTAGCGGCTTCTTCCGCTCTGGCCTTCAGGTCATTCTTCCACTTCAGATGGTACTCAGCCGGGGTCGGCGCGTCCAATTCTGTCTCGTCGTCGAGCGCAACCGGTAGAGCCGGAGGGTTACGTGAGAGCACGAGGTCGAACGGTGCCGTCTTTGTAGAGGTATGCACTTGCGTATTGTACGCGTAGCACAGAGTATCTGTAAACATGTCCCATTCTTTCGGGTGGTCCGCAATGTAGTTTCATAGTGCTGCTATCAGCGTGCGGTTGAAACGCTCCACCTGACCGTTGCATTGCAGATGATAGGTCGTGGTAAACACGTTTCGAATGCCCATAATGCGGCAAACATTCTGAAAGAACTTCGCAACGAATTGCTTCCCATTATCTGATAACAAAACTTCTGGTGGTCCGTATATAAATACCCAGTGTTTGATAAACGCCTGTGCGATTACGGTTGCGGTTATACGCTTCAGCGGCACAGTCCGCACTAGCTTCGACAAGCGGTGGGGGATTAGCAATAGGT
The DNA here is from genome assembly GCA_030374765.1 of Agarophyton chilense. Lineage (NCBI taxonomy): Eukaryota > Rhodophyta > Florideophyceae > Gracilariales > Gracilariaceae > Agarophyton > Agarophyton chilense. The sequence goes on from JARGXX010000006.1 coordinate 430,465, forward strand.
AGCGATAACCTCGCCATGAGCGAATCAATTCCCCTATGATGTCGATACTGACGTATTGTAAAGGCGCTTTCGCCTGGAATAACGTCATCGGTTTCCGCTTCCTGTAAAGCTTCACGCGATTCTTCGCACATGTTGTACACAACCTCACTGTAGCATGGCAGTCCATTGCCAAAGTACGCCAGTAAAAATCTATTCTTAGACTCATGAACAACTTCGTTCCTCCTGGATGACCAGACAGCCTGCTGTAGTGTGCCAGATGGAGTACTCGACTCTTCACGACGTGTGGAATCACGATTTGATCATGCTTTTCGACATGTCTTAACAGTATTTTTCGTGAATCGAGTGAAAAGGGGAGCTCCTCCCCCCCGTTAAAACGAGAGCGTATCGACGCACAAAACGTATCAGCGTGTTGCTCATTGAGGAGCTCAGTGCACGAGATTCGCTCAAGTTGAACTGAAGGGTCAGTGTCTGCTAATGCAAGGAACGGGTCTGCATCCGAATTATCATCAAGGGTCTCTTGTTCCTCTTCTTCAAAAGATGGTGAATGGGTCTCCATGTAGAAGAAAGGAATCTCTTCATCGATTTCGCCTTGGGTTTCGCCCAGTGCTTTGAGTCGCGATAGCGCGTCAGCTTGGACATTGGCCAATCCCTTCTTATACTTCACTTCGAAATTGAATTCAGAAAGGCGTAAGCGCCATCGTGTGAGACGACCAGACGGGTCTGTAATGGACAGTAACCATCGTAGAGACGAATGATCCGTGCTGACGGTAAAACGTTCTCCTTGGAGATACGGTCGCAATGTGGTTAGAGCCCAAACGACTGCAAGGCATTCCTTTTCTGAAACTGAATACTTCTTCTCAGCTGCGTTCAGCGATCTTGACTAGTAAGCAATGGGTTTGCGTTCACCATCAGGGTGTCTTTGAAAAGGGGCACACCCTACTTAGTACTCGCTAGAGTCGGTATCCACTGAGTATGGCAGGTTGGGGATGGGCAGAGCCAAGACTGGGGCTGTAATAATCTTTGTCTTCACCGTTTCTAACGCTTCCACTTCACCTGGTCTGAATTGTTCCAGCTGTACTGGTTGTCCTTTACGCAGCTTTGCGTTGAGCGGTGCCGCTATATGCGATTATCGCGGCACGAATCGTCGGTAGACGTTGCACAAGCCGAGGCAAGAATGCAATTGCTTCTGTGTCGACGGAGGTTGTACTTCGCGGAGAGCCGCAGTTTGTGCCTCTTGAATGGCACGCTGTCCCGCCTTGATCACATGTCCTAAGTACCGGACGGTGCCAGCGAACCATTCGCATTTCTTGAATTTCAAGGTGATACCTGCGCTCTGTAATGCTTTGAAGATCTCCTCGACATGCCGTAAATGGCTTTCCACATCCTGGGAAAAGATGATCACATCGTCCAAATAGACTAAACAAGTCTCCCACTTGTATCTTGAGAGCAAGATGTCCAGAGTACGCTGGAAAGTAGCCGGTGCATTCGTTGAGCCAAAGGTCATCCTTTTGAAACGGTAGAGACTGGCGTGACACGCAAATGCGGTTTTATCTTGGTCTTCTTCCACTACAAGCACCTGCCAATAGCCAGAGTTGGCGTCCAACGTGGTGAACACGTTCGCTTCTCTTAAGCTGTCAATACATTCGTCTATTAGAGGCAACGGGTATGTATCCCGAACTGTAACTGCGTTCAGTTTTCGATAATCGATACAGAATAGTAAAGAACCATCAGGTTTCGGAACCAGCACCACTGGTGAGGCCAAAGCATATTTAGCTGCTTCGATTACTCCTTCTTCCAGCATTTTGCTGACATTCTCCTCCTCGATTTGGCGAGTTCGCGGTCCCGCTCTGTAGGGTGGTTGGGAGATGGGTCGTGACCCTGGGACCAAATCAATGTGGTGTTCCGTAGCGGAGATCTCTCCTAGTTTTCCACTCCACATGGATGTATACTTCTTCAGCATAGACCTGATCTTCGTTCTGTAGTGTTCCGACACATGTGCTAAGTCTAGCTCATCGACCAGGCTCTCTGGATCCTTTGCCGTTTGCAATTGATCTCCAGACGGAGTTTGCAGTTCTTCGTCTGTGTCACCGACATGGGTTAATCCCAATACTTCTGCAGTAGAAATATGAGTAGGGACCACCACTGTGGGATGAGGCAAAGCTGTTGCAACAACCTGATTCTTCGGTATCTGATAATCGTTTTCGGTGAAGTTACTCACTAGTATCCGAAAGGGGCTACCAGGATCAACCTGAACAATGCCGTTAGCGACTAGCAATCCACGGGATTCGTACATCCAAGTATTCGGTTGAATTACCACGAGTCCGTGTCGTTCTGTTCTTACTTGAACCCAAGTTTGGGTTTACGCCTTCAGCATGGCACTCTACGCTACTCGAATCCTCGGCGAGACACGCCCTCGGGATTTCCCGTATTCCATAGATGGTGGAAGTGGAGGTGCTTCGGGGCAACGACGCATTGGCTTGCGAACAATTGGTACCATTGATCCATCATCTAGTTCCATTAGTTTTCTTCGCGGGCGAATGGCTTCGACAAACTTCTAGCAATAATCACATCCCAGTACCACTGGTGCAGCTAATGTCTTACAGACGATGAAGTCGACTAGGACTACAAAGCGTCCCAAACGCACCACGAGTCGAACTGTTCCCAGTGTCTTCACAGCATTCTTGTTGGCATCCCGGATGTCCGGTAAAGGACCGTATCGAATACGTTCTAAGTCAGCAGGAGCGAGCTCCGATTCTCGTATAAAGTTCGGACCAGCACCTGTGTCCAAGATAGTCAATCGACGAGATAACAGATTCCTGTCAGATCCGATGTCGGCATAGACCTTGTGGTTTCTTTTAGAAATTACCATGAGATATCTTTCCAGTTTTGACGGACAAGTATAACGTCTCCAAGGACGATGTAACTCACAGTCAAACTGTACTCGCTTTCCGTCCGGCGGATTGATTCCGTACGGCGGAAATTTGGGAGGCCTCAAGAGAATCTTGGGCTTCCAAGCTCGGGAGCAGGGAGGCGAGCTCTCCCTGGTCAGCACTACGGGATCGACTAGTGCCGACCCCCTACGGGCTCCCTCACTTAGTTTTCCGGTTGCACCGGCTTATTCGCCTCAAAGGCGCCTCTTCCTACCGGGGTTCCGGGTTGTAACACTTCAGCATTCTGAGCAACCCGCTTGTCCGTCCGGCGCATTGGTGTCTGAGAAAACCAACTTTTGGCTTTCCAATACATGCCCGCCGGTACGCGGCTGCTTTCCTCTTCTGAGAGTGCTTCGTAATTCGTCATGATACGACTCAGATCCTTTACAGGAAGCGTGCATTCTGCACTCAAATGGTGTTTTCCATATCATGAATAACATATCAAACCGTCACGACGGTTGGTCAACATAGGTTGTGAACGGTATGCCGTGCGAGTATCCACCCATCCGGATTTCTTGTTCTTAAAACCTCCTTGTGGTGGCACCGTGTAGGGACGGTACATAGGGCGACGGCCCTCCATAGCCATTAGGGCTTCCTCGTCCTGAGACTCCGAGTGTGGGAGATCCACTGTAGGTACAGAAGAGTCCGTATATTCCATTAAATGGACCGCATCCTCATGCGAGTCACTCCCTTTGGGTGCCAACGACGAATCTCGCGAGTCAACTGGAGATTCCAGATGTAGCAGTTTGCTGCGCTGATTAACTCTGGCGGAGATTTTCTCCTTACCCATTGAGGTTCCAAAAGCCACTGAACGACGGGGGCTACCACGCGCTCTGGCCGCGTCTCCTTCAGCTTTCGCAAACTGAACTAACTACAAAAAGGAGACTTTTCCATGCTTCTCTTGATATCGAGCTACCAACGACTTGATGCTCAGGTCCAGCCCGTCGATGTACAAGGTAATCTTGTCCTCCGTCGAGTGGACGTTTCCACAGCGGACTGAAGCTTTGTTAAGCCTTGAGCTGTACTCAGCTTCGCCCTTCTCAGGCTTTTGGGTCACATCCTTTAGGTCCAGGATCGCCTGACGTATCGCGTTTGAAGTCGCGTAACTGCGCAGCAAATACTGCACCGCATCTGGCCATGAGGTAACGCCGCCTTCATCGGCTGTCAATGATCCGCATACGGAACGATATTGCTCTAAAGCAAAACCCTTCAGGAAGTGTGGTAAAGACACAAATGCCTGTGGTTCAATCATCTCTAGAGTGTCTGCTTCGGCAACGAATCGAGTGAGAAACTCGATAACGAGAATGGGGGTTTTCCCATCAAATGTTAAATCATTAAGGCCGATCTTCAATCGTTTGATGTGATCCTTCACCTTCGCGGTTTCGCATCCTGAGCGCTTCTTGCTCTTCCCCTTCAGACGGTAGTACCTGTAATTCAGGACCTTCCGATAAAGCGGATTCGTGCACGGGAGCACCTTCAATCTTCTGTAAGGTGAGCCTTTTTTTCTCATTAACCACGAAGACGTGTTCTTCTTCCGAGATCGGGCCCTTCGATGACCATCATCACTGTCGTCGTCATCTGACGTATCTGAATCATCAGAATCATCAGTACTGGAACTGAAGCCCTCCGTACTTGACGATTCATCAATCGTATCACGTGCGGACTTCCGCTTCTTACGTCGTGACTTCGACTTCTTCGAACGAGATTCCTCCAAAGAAGCTCCTTCCTCTTCCAGCACGACTGGTTTAGCAGCAGTCTGCGCATGAACTGCCGCCTCCAGGCGTTCTAAACGAGGGTTAAATCGAGTGAGGACTTCCTCTACATCCACGGTTAAGCCTGGTAGCGCATCGGGCGTATTCCCGTACCTCTCCAGTAGATGGTTCAAATCCTCACGTAGTGTTTTCACTGATGCAGAGACCTGCTTCCCATCGTCTTGACGAACGAGTGCTTGGTGCGCACTGCGTAATTCTTCGACATCAGCGATAAGAGCAGCGATCTGCGATTCCAACGCAACCATGCGCAGACGTGAAGCGCTTGACTCAGACTTGAGACGACGCACTTCCCTGCGCGAATCATCCTCTTCTTGAGATCCGACGACCTCAGGGTCAACTACGGCTTCTGTGGTGGGCGTGACTGCCGCTGCCACAGGGGCCGGTACATCTGAGAGATCTCGTTCATCATTCACCCAGCGTGAGCGCGACATCGCTTGACGATACAGCCGCTCTCCGGCTTCAACAGATGAGGCGAGCCTCGGTTTCGGGGGTAGTCCCGCAGGACCGGGGCGACCAGTACTCGACTGGCTTCGGGTCTTCGGCATCCGAGACCAAACCTGAGTCCAGGTGCGAACCAAATGGTGTCGTCGACTTCTTGACCACGTGTTCAACCACGATGAATTCCGCAATTGCCGGAGGTGGTTTGATAAACAATAACTGTAGTGATTCCATTTGTTCCAAGTATCGATATCGATTCCACGTTCCAGGAACGAATTGTTTAGTGCAGCTGACCACAGTGGTTCTAAGTCGAGAGACCACTTGTAGTATCCGCTCTAACGGAGAGAGCAGACACCTGCGACAGCGTTCGGACTGCCGATGGGTCGCTTGCGGCGACGTAAAAGGGGTGGTGGAGCTACAACACCAGCGAGCTGGAAGTGGGGTGTAAGGCCACTACTCGCCAGCGAGGGTGAACAGTGCAACTGTAAAACGTTGATGGGACGTAGGTACGAGACGGCTCGTGAAGTGGTTGGGGGCTGACTATCTATTATAGCTCGTCCGGATCTCCGGTTAAGGAATCCTAAGCGAGGAACAGAACAGTCATGATGCCCATGTTGTCTCCTTTACTTGGAGTCGGCGCTCACCTCTGGTACACTATATACTGTGTGCCAGGGTGAGTGCCCAAATAAATATATAAATAATACCCAGCGGTCAGCCACTTAGCCAAACTACTGTATGGGTACGGTCCCTAATGGACGTCTAGCTACAAAGTGTAGTAAAACCAGCCACGTGGATGGCCACTACATGCGCCGTTGCAAGCCACTCGACCCATGACGCCACGTGTTACACTAAGAAATTCTGCCTCTAGGCATCCTATGCGGTGTGCCGTTTCATATCACAATGCTGATGATATCACTCACTTATGAGTTCCAACCGCGACTTCGCGAAAAACCAACCCATCGGATTCCCCGACATAGTAGAATACTACAGAGCGTTAATGCAGCAACCACGGAGGTAGGCCCAGCCCTCTGAAAGTTGGTGACGCAAGCCTGGCGAATTCGAGCCAGCAAATTGACCACGGCCGGAGAATCCATCATAGGTTGAGGCGGAGGACGCCAACCTTGATGGGAATCCCAATGGTAATTCTCGGTCTGCTTGAGATACGAGTCCAAATCCTGCACGGTATAATCGGTCCCCTGAGCGATGTACTTGTAACAAAATCAAAGAATATCCTGTACAACCCTCGGAGGTATGAAGAAGATGCGACCTACAGGTTGAACACCATCTCTGTTTATGTCAGAGTCGGGATTATGACAATCCTAATCGATACCGTAAGTGGCGGCCTCCAGAGCCAGGATGGCAACCAGCGCGGTCCACTCCGAGAGGGCAATCGACCTCATAAGACTCCCACCAATCTGGTCGGAGCACGTAACAATCGCGTCTACCCTTCATAGGTTGTGAGAAGTACGCGACGTCATGAATCATATGCATAATGCGAGTGTAAGAGTTGCGAGTGCGAACGCAACTCTCCGTCGCTGCATCCTCGCCCCACTATGCGGAAGCAGAATCGCAAGCACGCAGGGGCCCATTACCGAAAAGGTGTCCGCGAGCGCGCTATTGACTCTGCATCGTCCTCGTGATAGTCCCTACCTGAATGGTTGTCGCTCAATTCGTGCGCCGCCGTCGTCGCTCGCGCTCCCCAACCGACACTGGAACCCAGTTCTGAACCTCAAGGGATCGCGCGTCGCGAACCGTGAGCAACCGCCGACGGACACCACTCCGATGCCTGCGCCGCTGTCGCTCGCTATACCTTTATGGTTTGATGAAAGGAGACACGGGGCGTGTCTCACGGGTAGCAAGGGAGCCTGTCGTATAGTGGCAGAAGGTTTGACCTTTGAGGTTGTCGATATACTACACTGACCTTGTAGGTGATGGATGCGAGGGAACATCGGCCATGCAGCTCCGGGCGAGCTACCATCTAGGTGTTGCCAGATACGTGTAGTGTTGACATGTACCTTCTGGTTGAGTAATTGTTAGCAATTGCAATTGTAATTATGTTTATTTTAGTACAGTAGTGGAGTGGCCACCTGACACTGTAGCCAGTGCTGGCCAGGTCTCTGACACTAGGTCAGAGACCGTGCCTTGCTTGCACCTCCCGGGTGATCTGGAGAGTGCAGTCCACTGCATATAGGGAACTGCACCTCTCCCATCCTAATATGATAAATACAGGCATCACTTGGGTCACGACTATACCTTTGGGTTCATTGTTTCTCAACTACCACATAGGGTTTACCGCGCGTCGACGCCTACCATTGTTCACCTACACGATATAGGCTAGTTGCTCCGCCGTTTGCTCCTGCAGGTTTTCACGGTGCCCTGTTACCATCGAGGTTTATTTCGTCTACATTCTAAGGTTGAGCGTCACCACGCTCCCTACGTTTGAGCTTCACCACGCTCCAGAGACAAAACAGTAGCAAACCCCAGAGGTGATCGTACGACAAACCTTTTAAATATAACAGTTTTTGGATATAGGACCTACGTTTTTATGTCAAACGAAAAACGAACAGAATAGGATTTTTAAATCAAGACCATGCATTTTTTTTGGAAATGAAGGGAAAAACTACAGAAATCATGGACAAAAGTACAAAATGGCTTATAGTAAGCGCAAATGTACAGTTTTTGGAGCTTCCAAAGGAAAATGTTTTTGAAGTGAACGCAGAAGAAATAAACGACGGAGAAAAAGTTGAAGGAAACAGTTTAACCACAGAAAATATTCAGGAAGCAGGACTTCAAGACGACAATTATTTAGAAACAAATCAAATCGTCCCAACAAGATCCACAAGAGATAAAAAGACTCCAGCATGGCTGAAGTACGAGCGTATGGAAGAAGATGAAAATAATACTACAGGAGCAGCTATGATGTTATAAAATGAAATGGAACCTAAATCGTTTAAGAAAGCAGTCCCAATACTGATAAAAAAATATAGGACCACTGCAATGGAAACAGAAATGAACTCTCCCATGAAAAACAAAACATGGACTCTGGTTCCAAAGAAAGCTGGAATGACAATTCTTACGCCAAAATGGGTTTATAAAATTCATCCCAAAACAGGAAATCAAAAACGAATCTTTAAAGCCCGACTAGTGTGCAGTGATTTCAACAAAAAACTGGAATGGATTATTTTGAAACATGTACACTAATTGTAAGAATGGCTTCTTCACGAATGAGGCTTGCACTTTCTATGCCGCTTAAATTGTATATTTGTCATATAGATGTCAAAACCGCATTTCTTAATGGAGTTTTAGAAGAAAAACTATACATGGAGCAACCAGAAGTATTTAAGAGCACAAAATATCCCACTCATGTTTTCAAATTGCGTAAGCCTGTTTAAACTTTACAAAAGGCACCAAGAGCTTGGCATAAAGTAATTTTTTCGGTACTTTGAAAGATGCAAAACAAAGATTGCGACGGAGATAATTGAATCTTTGTTAGAAATGTAAATGGACATCAAATATTCATTGCCTTGTATGTAGATGACCTGATAATCTCTACCGCAGACATTGGAACAATGAAGTTCGTCAAATCAAAATTGAGCCTACATTTTTGAATGAAAGACGTAGAGAAAATGTACCATGTTCTTGGAATCGAAGCAGAATAAAATATGAAAGAATTCAAAATGAAATAATCGCAGAGACAGTTTTCGGAAACTTTCAAAAAGATTTGGTACGGAAAACAGCAATCCCATTTTTATTTCTCTATAACCTAGCAAGGCATTTTCGAAACTGAAAGAAATGGTAACAGAATCGAAATCAGTTTGGTATGGAGAACTAATTCGATCTATCATATCTTTGATGCTCGAATCGAGACCAGACTTGGCTTACGCCATTACTACTCTAAGCTAATATTCTGATTCTTTTTCTTAATGAACAATGATCTGCCTGCAAAAGAGTATTACGCTGCATACAGAAAACAAAAGATCTGTGTCTTTTTTGTGCGTAGAAAGAAAGTAACACTGCAGAAAACTTCAGTGATGCAAGTTGGAAAAATACAAAAGAACGAAAATCAATTTTAGGATATGCCAGCTACTATGAAAATTATTTAATATCGTGGAGCAGCCTTAAGCAAAACTGTCTCTTTATAAACTACAAAAGCCGAATTGATTGCATTATGTGAAGCAGTTAAAGAAGCAAAATGGCCCTTGAAATTAATTTATGAAATGAAGAATGCCACGTCAACGCCGGTAACTTCGTGTGTGGAAAATCAGTCAGAAATATCTATTTCTAAAAAATGAAGGACATTATGGAAAATCGAAACACATTGCTATCAAGCACTTTTAGGTTCAAGAATGTGTGCAACCAAAATTTATTGCAATCAAATACTGTCTTACTAAAAACATTTTGACCGAAACGCTTACTAAGGCCCTTCAGAAAATTGAGCACGAACGATTTGTGCAAATTCTTAGACTGATGCAGTTTAAAAGTTGAGAGGGGGTGTTGTAGAAACCTCTAAAAGGTTTCAGAATGCAACTAGAAACTGCTTTGCGTAATAGAAGTATGTAGAAGACTCTAAAAGCTTCTATAGAACTTTCTGTAGAAAAGGCAAGAACTATCTTAGAAAAAAATGATGTGTGTATGAAACAATTTAAAAGTGCTTTAACGTTATATAAAAGAACAGAAGAACAAAGTCTGATTCGAGAAAAACGAACTCAAGGCAACACTTCATAGAACTATCCTCGTCCGAGTGTACGTCATTCCATCAATTACTTCTTGCATGAGCGAAGGGGGCTCTCAATGAGTTTTGCGTTTGTGGTATTCGAGAGTTTGATATTCACACTCTGAATATATATTGTTTTGTATTTGAGTATTTTACGAGAGCATTATAACAAATGCTCTCATCATTGTACTACCTTCTCTGTGGCATGTTTTTGAATATCATAAAAGCGAGGTAGCAAACAGTGTAACATATGTTTGCTACCGCAACAAACAACTTGTTCAGAACATAGCCTTCGTTAAGACAACCGCCACCGCCGTGACACGGAAATTAAAGTCGATGATTTAAATTCGAAGATTTAGCTGTGCTCAGTTCTGAAAGACTCTCTCTAACGAGCCATTCCTCACTCCCACGGAAGTAGCAACGTTTCATCGGGCCTTTCGCATTTATGACCGCCTTGGATCGGTCATCTACCGAACCATCTGCCTGCCACAATGGGTCCAATGCACAACGTTTTTGTCATTGTGAAATAGCGCTCCTATCAAAGCGACAGCACAGACTCGTTGTACATTGTGATAGACGCGGAGTGCTTCGTAGAAGAAGAAGTAGATACAATACTGGCGCAAAAGCCCTAAAACCAACGCGTATTTTACTTGGTTCAATTTATAGACGACTCCGTAGATGCAATATTTGCGTGGAAGTCTTTCGACCACCGCGCGTTTTACTTGGTTCAGTTTCCAGACGATTCGCGTGACGACGCTTTTGCATACCGCTCATTGCTCTCAGCAACTGCAACGATGCTGTTGCATTCTTTCTACACGCCAATCCTTAAGGAGAACATCTTCCGCCAAAGAAAGGAGGGACTGTAACGTAGCGCTTGGTTACAGAAAGCATGGCGCCGTTATCTTAACCACTACACGCTAGATGTCTAATCTAAGGCTTTAAGCAGCCCTACGTAGTATTCGTTGAGACCTTGAACAGGTTTTTACGGATTGCAAGCTACGTAGCAGCTTTGCACCCGGCCCTAACGACTACTAAGTTAGACTAAAAATTAGACTACAAGGAAAGATCCCCACTCGCCTTGCCCTCTATCTCGGATGGCAAGCGAGACCCAGAGGACCCAAATGACGAAAGAAGCGACCTTCTTCGAGAATCAACGCATTTGCCCGCATTTGCCCGCATTTGCACAACGCACTTCTCGCATCATTACAATTGTTTTTTAGAACCCATTTTATACCATAGGCCGATCATAAATATACTTAATTTCAATGCAGTTTTTGATTTCTATCGAGCCAAATAGTTGATTTAAATCGATTATTCGCTCGCTTGGGAAAACTACATCATATTGCTCTAAGGGGATGTTACTGTCGTTCTGTTGAAGAATCATTGATGTTGAGAGTCTGGAATTAAACTTTAAAACACTTTGCATCTTATACGGCTAGGATGTTCAATTAAGAGTGCAATAAAAATGAAGGATATAAATGGCGCTGGAGATTGGGCTCGAAGGTCCAAACGACTGCAAAATCCTACGAAGAGAGAGAAGGATCCTCCTATAGCTGCTCACACTAGCTAGGGTAACTCAAACTGCCCCGTGTCAGGTGCTTTCGTGACTGCGATGGCAGCCATCTTTAGCTGGTAGCGTCACAGAAAGAAATGTTCAGTACACAACTGGCACAAGTTTTGAATTTACCTTAAAAGTGAACATGGAATCGGGCAATTGGATGATATTTGTTATTTTTTTACAAACTGTGATTGAATGACGGTTCACCAGTCGACAGTATGGTGTCGGTCTTTTCTACCGAGGGAGCAAACTCGCTACTGACATTCATACATCTCAAAGCGGTAAGAGTCTGCCATCCTACAGTATTTGTCCACTCATTCCCTATTCCACATCCTTTCGTGTTGTGCTGCTACTTCCGTCGCTCTTGTCTTCTGCACAGTCAGAATCTCTCTGCGCAATTCTCGGACTACAATCACTTTCAGGGTTCACTCTAATGGGGCTTGTTTTTTTTTGACACAGAGACAACTGACTCTGTTTGTCTTTAGGCGCTTTGTCTGGCGCAGAAATCGTGACCACGTCTTCTTTACTCGCGCGACCAGCTTCATGAATGCAACAAGAAATGGAAAAATGCGACAGACAGCACGAGCAGAAGGGACAGCAACACACGTCGCAGAGAGCAAGATGACGAGGCGCTATTGTCGCAGTGTCACGAGAGGTGACACACCTTTGCTCACATGGAGAATTACGCGTGGCAGGCGGCGCCATGTGCTCGCATCGTGGTGCCTTTCTCATGGCCGTCTCATCGCCACCTCACCGCCGCATTTGCGTGCCTCTGTGGAATGACTAAGTCTTCTCTCACAGCTCTTCGTGGCTTGCTGCATGCTGGCGCAAACACCATCGACGTGCAGTGGCGCCTGTCCGCGCTCCATGCACGGACTGCTCCTTCAGTCATTCCTTTCTTCCTTCCTTCCGCGTGTGCGTTTTGCTTAAAGCGAGTAGTTGCCAAGAACGACAACCACCGCCGCCGACCTTTCACACGTCAACATGGCCAGCTCCCAGCCCCCCCTCCTATTCCCTTCCCCCGTCAACTTTCCTGGAAGTTCCCCAGCCAATCCCCGCGCCAACTCCCCCGCTAAAACTACCGCTAAGCCTCGCGCAAACAACCTGGCCACCGCGCTCACACGGCTTTCCGCCGCAGTCGAGGCCGCCCTATCTACCTATGCCTTGCTCGCACTCTTTCTCTCCTTTTATACACTCACGCTCGCTTTGATGTGGCTGTGGGGCTTTCACGGTGAGCTCAAACATCTGCCCAACCATTTTCCTGGCCCGGCCTTTCGTTACATCATCGGCGTTGCGCGCGGCGCCGGTTACACGCTAAACCTAAACACGTCGCTTGTGCTGTTGCTCGCCGCCCGCTTCTCTTTCACTGCTCTGCGTGATACACCGTTGGCTGCCGTGCTACCCCTTGACAATGCCTTTCCTTTCCTGCATGTCGTCGTCGCATACGCGACCGTCGTCGGCGTGGTGCTGCATGCGACGTTCCATTTTGGGTGGCTCGTTGGCTGGAACTCATGGGATGACTGGGGTTTATGGAGTTTCAATATGTCCGTCGTCACCGGCGGGCTTCTCTCCGCTGTCTTTCTAGCCATGTTCATCTTGGCAATCCCGGCCTTCCGCCGCCGTCACTTCATCGCGTTTTATCGCGTACATCTCGTCGGCGCCACCCTATTCTACGGCCTCCTCATCATACATGGCATGTATCGTAGGCGTCCAGAGACCTACAAGTACATCATCCCCTCCTTGCTAATTTACGCTTTTGACCGCTACCTCCGCCACTCGCGCGCCTCATTGACCACGGTGAGCCTTTCCTCTACCAATTCACTGTTCAACGGCAGTTCTATATTGGAGCTGCGCGTCCCTAAGCCTTTCGCCTACCAGGCCGGTCAGTACGTCGAGCTGCAGGTGCCCTCTATCAACCGCGAGTGGCACCCGTTTACGATCGCTTCAGCTCCGCACGAGGTCACCCTCGCCGTCTACATCAAGAAGCTGGGGGATTGGACTGCCGCCCTGCACTGCACGTTCGAGCGCATCGCCGAGAATCAGGAAAGCTCTGTCACTGTCAAAGTTCGAGGCCCATACGGCGCTCCGTGCCAGCATGTGCGCGGTTACGATCGCGTCGTGCTCATCTCTGGAGGCATTGGCGCCACCCCCTTCTCCGCCGTGTGCAAGATGATCCACCACCTTCAAAAGAGTCGAGGATTCCGTCGCACTGTGACCGACCGCGGCGCTCGACTCAACACCGATGCCGCAATCACCGCCGCTGAGCGCAATGTCATTCAGGTAATATCGCAGCTGTACAACGTCAATGTAGAAGCAGCTATGAACGAAATCTTCGCCATTGACGAGCAGCGCTCTGCATTTGTAACGGACATGCTCCGCTACAACTCACGTCGCTCGCAGGCGCTCCGTGCCGGCTCTTCGATGCGAGCAGCGCTGTTGGAGGGGTACACGTCCGACGACGAGCAAGAAAGCATTGACGAGGAAGAAGGTATTGCGCAGGCTTCCCATGCAGAAAGGGAGCTTCCGGCCGTACGCCTTGCACGCAAGTATGTTAGTGGCAGCAACCCGATGGCCGTGATATTGGCAGAAAAAGCAGGTAAACGGCAGCAGATGCTCCAACTGTTCGATGTGCGTGCACAGATGCTGGCCACATTGCACACAACGTGGATGCAGTTCCTGTTACTGTTATTGCTCATGGCGCGCGTGGGCGTGGTGAGCGCCGGGAGCATATGGGGCTCTACGTTCGTGTCAGTGATGATGACGGCGCTGCCGACGGTGGCGACGGGCCAGTGGGTGGTAATCGCCGACACTTTCCTCAGTGCAATCGTAATGGTGCTCTTTACCCTGACGATAGTGCTAGAGATTTCATTCCATCAGACGTGCTTTTTCACTCGCACGGCCCATATATTGGATGTGGCGTTGTTCTTGCCGACTGCGGTGGCCACCTTCGCGCTCAACGTCGACGCGTATGTGCGCGGGGCGCCCATCAGCTCGGGCGTCATCGCACTGCATTACGTTGTGTTCATCCCGATTCAGTTCGCGCTAATGCTGTCGCGGCTAAGAGGCACACTGGGCGGGCGTCGACTGACAGACGGCGGTTGTGAAGCAACCCGGCGGTGCAATGATGGAGACTCTGTGCCAGACGTAGACTTTGTGTGGACGAGCGCAATGAGCGACGATGATCTGTGGTTGCGACAGGAGCTAGAACCGCTGGCGGAGGGCACACAGCTGCGGTTGCATCGCTATATTACACGGGAGAAATCGCTAGACGCAGAGAATGGCGCTGGGTGCGGGCTTCTATCGAAGACGCGACTTGGGCGGCCAGTATGGGACGATGTGTTTGCAGAGGTGGCAGCGCGAGCAAAGAGCGATGCTACTGTGGGCGTATTCTTCTGCGGGCCCCATCGGATGGGTGCCACAATCCGCAAGAGCCTGCGCAAGGTGGAGGTGGTCAGCGCGCTCAAGGGCGCATATTTGCGAGGTGTGGGCTGGAAGACGGTTGCGCGCGATTTGGGCGTCAGTCGCGATGTCGTTTGCGCGCTGCGCCTTCATGGCTGCTCAGTGCGCTTTGTATTCCGAGAAGAGAACTTTAGCTGAGCTTTTATGCATTAGATCGTTGAGCAAGCGTAGATGATATTGAGACTGAGAAATGCTGTAAAATGCGAATGTTTCAACTCAGGTCAGTGCCGCAGCGGAGGGAGAAAGAGACCAAAGAAAACTCAATTAGACTCCTGCCCGTGCGTTTGTTCACTTCATGTTCTTTATTGCGCTTTAATCAAACCAATGTTCTCTTGTAACAGAATGATTCCTGGAGCATACGCTTTGCGATTACGGCAGTATAGTTTAGTTGAATTTCAAATCTAAACGACAACTGCAGATCTTCTTTATGGAAACGCCTTTAGTTATATTGTACAAGGAGACCGGCGAGTCTCCTTTGCTGACATGGTAAAGCTTGCCCTCGTCATAGAACCGAGTGCAAGAGCTACTGTGCCACAATTGCTAATATCTCTGGCGAAATAATCGAGGCATTTGTCAAGAAAAATGCTAAGGTTCCATAGCACTCATTTTACTGAAAGACGAGCTGTTCAGTCGTGGTCTAAGTACCACGACGATGATTTCCAAAGGAGTAACGGGCTACTGTAGACCGATACCTACAGTATTGTTCCCAACAAAAAGCGTTCGAAGTGACGGGACCCAACGTTTATTATGGATTCCATTCGGCCATGTTGGCGACGAGAGCTTATCAAGGGGTGCCGAGGGCAAGGCTGTGATCTTTTTGACCGTTGGAGAATGGCATGACACTCAATCGGCTGAGGTGCGCTTGTAATGTAAGCCCTCACAGTGCACTCTTTGTCAGTCGGTTGCGAACGTGGAGTCAAGGCGGTTCTAATTAATGTTTTTCATGATATTCCCGAGCATATTTTGCTGATAAAGCAACATATGGGCGGGGGAATTGAAAAGGAAAGGGCGTTCCGAACCGTCGTGGGCTGAAAGGGCTAAATGTAGTCTATTTATGCCTGTATTGGTAAGCAACTTTGTTCTCTCAGGCGCGTTTTATCTCTGTGTTAAGCTTCTTCTCTGCTAGTCAATAAACTAAGCGGCGAGGAAGCGTATCAGAGTACGGCGCTCAACTCTCAATACTTTATCTCCTTCAACTGATCCCTTCAAAGATATCTATCGATTCAAACCGGCCCTTGGCTGTAGTTCTGCAGCTTTAGTCCGACAACAGGCCAGACGGATTGTAGAAGCTTCAGGAAGCTTCTAAGAGGCAACCAGATACTGCCGTCGTCTACAGACTTCTAGATCCTTCCGTAAAAGAAGATAGTACAAATAAGTTATGCTTAATGTGAAAGACTTAGTACAAGTCTAGAACGCGATAGATCTTTATTCAAACAGTATAAAAGAAAGAAAGAAAGCTCGTGTATGACGGAAAATACAAGACAAGCCGAGTATCAGTAATTAAAACCACCTTTGTTTTAGCCTAAGCGTTCAATCCCTCAACCTTCATCAGGTTATGGGTACAGCTCACGTACACACCAACACCACAACTATTTTTAACGCCTTGAGGTCGGCTACCCTTTAAGAAATCCGAACAAAATTGCAGAAGTTCAAAGTCGTACAAGAATATCCAAATTCTTTAAAATCGTTCGATGTTATTCTGTATTGGAGACTGCTCGATATCGTTCACTGAAATCTATCGTTCAATAGACTCCAACGACCGAAACACGTTAAAGATCTAGAAGCTCAACGAAAACAATTACTTTTCTTGGAAGTTTAGGATGATGAACTATCTTGAAAAGGAAAATATTGGAAATCTGTTACCAAAGAAGAAAGCGATGCACAGACAAAAAAAGTCTCTAAGAGATACCAATCTCTCTGTCGATGATAATCAAATCGTCTATGTTTAGTAGGCCAAAAATGACACAGAAGCATCGTAATACTCAGCAGATACCTACTAAAACAAAGTAATGGCTAACAAAATGGATATAGAAGAACAATTAACTTCTAAAGCTTTGAAAGAAGGAAATTCAGCAAAAAAAAAAACCACACAAAACAATTCAAAAAACTCAATTCCAAACTTGAACACCTTGGTGTACAGAAATCGAAGGACGAATACGTACTGAGTTCATGAAGAAGTATGTCCAAAAGCTACGAAAACTTAGTCGTCACTCTCGAAAACATGGCAGAAAAGTTGAGTATTGAAGAAATTAATGCTCGTATTCTCCGAGAAAAGTCAAGACAAAATTGAACACAGAAAGTGAAAGATCAGGAAGTTCATTTCAGAGCGGACCGTAGAAAAATGAAAAAAAGACGTGCAAAACCCCTACACATCCTACGGCCGCAACACCAATACGGCAACATTTTTGATTGCTCAAGAAAGCGATCAAAAATTATTTGGAACCTGTTATATTGACTCAAAAGTATCATTTCATACGACAAACAGTGATAAGTGGTTTATCATTGAAAACATGTAATTTATCGACCGTGTAGCCATTTGCCTCGGAGATGGAACTACTATATCATCGAAAACGAAAGTAAAACTATCGATGGATTTTTTATGGGTAGAAGAAGACAAACTTCCCTCTTCAGAATGTACTCTTTGTCCCCGACATCGAAACCAGTATTTTGTCCGTCGGTTCGAACGATAGCCATGGGCACACAATTCTGTTGCAGAGAGCGATCTGCAGACTAATTTCGCCGGATAAGAACGAAAAGTTGTTGGAAGTCGAAAAGAAAGAGACGACGTCCATCTTTTAAGGCACAGTGAAAGAGAACAACAAAGTATTCCGCCTACTCATCTACCCCCGACGAATCAAGAATTGTGGCATGCCCAATTGGGGCATGCGGGAAAACCCGTTCTGTCACAAATCATTTCAAAGAAAACTGTCTTAGGTCTACCAGAAAACTTGTAGCAGAAATGTATTAATACCTGTCAAGGATGCGTGCGCTCTTGGAAAAATGGTTTCGGGCACACACCCCGCCATCGGGAAATTTCTGTCAAAGAAATAATTGGAACTTGTCCATACTGACCTGTGTGGCCCTATGAGTCTTAAATCAAAGGGAAGCAAGTTCTATTTTATGACTTTTACTGATGATTAAACAATCGCATCTTTCGTTTGTTTTTTTCAAACCGAATACAAAGCTCTGGCGAGAATCAAGGGCTTTCTGCACATAATATAAAATCAAACAGGGCTACAAATGAAAAATATTCGAAGTGATATTGGCAGAGACTATATTTTTCAGGCCAAAAAAAAACACTTCAAGCATATAGAAAGTATACTCGAGCCTAGTGGATCCTACCAACCGCAACAAAACGGGGTTCCAGAATATCTTAATCGAACCCTTTGTAAAAAGTCTCAATATGTGTTTTTCTACAACGATCGAATGCAACCGCTTTGGACCGAAACAGTACAAAAAGCAAATATAGTACGGAGTTTTTGTCGTACAAAAAATTCTAGGATGCCAAAGCCAATATGAAAAATGTTTTGGAGAATGTTTTGGAGAAAACCAGATGTCTCTTTTCAACACATATGTCTATCTTCTAATCATAGATGCAGAAGTTGTTGCGTCGAAGCTACCGACGATTTACTGTCGAGGTCTCGCTCTACTAAAGTCTTATGTACTACTCGTTCTAGCTAATTGCCCTCCCGCCTTCTAGTATCTGAAAATAGAGAAGTAGTGCTGCACTGCCTCAGTGTTCCAAATTGAGCGCGGTGTAGAAGCCAAACGTCCTCATCGGAAAACATTAGCCAAACGTTCATCTTGGAACCTCAGAGCCAGAATTCCGTATCGGACAGCAGTGGTCAAACGTCCATATCGGATGACATATCTAACAAATACGCAAATTAAGATGAAGACATCGAAGTGGGTATAAAAAAAGAAACAGGTAGAGAGAAAACAAGGGAGTGTAGGCAAATACAAGAATATTAAAGAAAAAGCAAAGTCTTTTAGCGGCATTGTGCTCTGTTTTGTGTCTGTAGACTAGAACCCTGTCATCTATCATTAACTAATCAAAAATGTCACTTCAGAAAGCTCCCACTATTATAGGCCCAAACTGAATGATCTAACACACCCAGCGTTTCTTTCCACAAGCACGGTAAAATTTAAATATAGGAAGCATGTCAACCCTTGAGAGAACCTTTTTAAACGCCTTTCAGAAGGTGTTGTCAAACGTGCCAAAGACATCGTCAGCGCTCCATAACTCACACTTTTAAACTCTATTGACAGTTTTTTTTGCATCTAAAGTGAAACGTCCAATAACGGCAGGCTTGATATTTCTCGACTTTGAACATTATGATATGAGCGACGCCAAAAACATGAACAAGACAATACGGGACATAATTGCTATTGTTTGTGGTATAAACCAAAACAGTAGCAAGGGATGTAAGACCTGACGGTTCTTGTGAGCGCGGGATGTGCTCCACCTAGTAGGAGGAGATTGACGACACCTGAAAGGTGTTCCAGCACCAGCCACCAAAGCGTGCAACAGGAACGTCCGGCTCAATGATAATACGTTGGTAGACGATGATGCACAGCGCACGCAGGTCCAGAAACCCGGAAGGAGACTAAACTTATCTTTATGGTTCACTGTAATAACCAAAAAAGGTTAAAGTAGTTAAATTGGTGTTTTTTTATAATAAAGACGGTGGTGGCCATGCTCGGTGAAGATATATCTGAGCAGCTACCCGACCTGCGGTGGCGCTCTAGTCCACGTATCCGCCAGGAGGTGCACTCTAGAGACGCCTCTATATCCATTTACTTATGTCAAAAAATACTAAATTAGCGAAAAGCTAAGCTAATTGCTAAATAATCTACTGTATTACACGGTGCATGCAGGCAATAATCCAGTTCTACCACGTGACATAATTACCACATCTTTGTATCTCACTATACTATTTTGTTGCAAAATATTCACAAACAGATGGAATTCCGCACCTTGTGCAGATCATGAGAAATGTTTTTGCATGTAAACAAAAACATAATGTGTCCATAGCTATGTAACCATGTCGATTATAAAGTGTATTATTGGAATATTTCGATCATTGTGATGCCAAAACAGCCGAATAAGACGCGCAAAACATTGCAATGCTCATGCTAGAGAACACAAAGATTTCCGCATCAGTATATACCACCTTTATAGCGCAACTTGTGCCTAGTGCATCTAATCGCAGTGACTCTTCGGATACTCTTATATAAATCATTGGCAACGAAAAACTTAATAATATTTTCAGGAAGGTAAAAAAAGCTACAGAAGCACACGAATCTCATGGAGTACCTGAAGAACAATAGACAGGCAATTCATATCTCAGATTCTGCCAAACTGAGCTTAAGGAAACCAAAGAGATCGTCGCTATTGCAGTTAATTCATTTAGTGCAAACTTTTTAATCCAGAGACTGCGTAGGTGTCGTACAATCACCTCTGGGGTAAGCTACTGTCTTGTCTCGGGAGCGTAGTGACGCTCAACCGTAGGACGCGTGTTGACGCTCAACATTAGAAGGTAGACGTTGTTAACCTCGATGGTAACAGTGCACCGTGAAAACACGCAGGGGCAAACGGCGGGGCAACTAGCCTATACCGTGTAGGTAAACGATGGTAGGCGTCGACGCGTGGGAAAGCCTGTGTGGTAGTTGAGAAACAATAAACAAAAAGGTGTAGTCGTGACCCAAGTGATGCCTGTCTTTATCAGATTAGGATGGGAGAGGTGCAGCTCCCTATATGCAGTGGACTGCACTCTCCAGATTACCCGGGAGGTGCCAGCAAGGCACGGTCTATGACCGAATGTCAGACACCTGGCCAGCACTGGCTACAGTGCCAGGTGGCCACTCCACTACTGTACTAAAATGAATATAATTACAATGGCAAGTACTACAAATTACTCAACCAGAAGGTACATGTCAACACTACACGTGGCTGACAACACCTAGATGGTAGCTCGCCCGGAGCTGCATGGCCGATGATCCCTCGCATCCATCACCTACAGGGTCAGTGTAGTATATTGAGAACCTCAAAGGTCAGACGTTCTGCCACTATACGACAGACCCCCTTCCTACCTGTGAGGCACGCCCCGTGTCTCCTTCCATGAACCCATAGAGGTGTAGCGAGCGACAGCGGCGCGGGTATCGGAGTGGTCTCCGCCGCCGGTTGCTCACTGTGCGCAACACGCGATCCCTTGAGGTTCAGGACTCGGTGCCAGTGTCGGTTGGGGAGTGCAAACGACGACGGCGGCGCACGAATTAAGCGACAACCATACAGGTAGGGATTGTCATGAGGACCATGCAGTGTGAATAGCGCGCTCGGGGACACCTTTTCGGTAGTGGGCCCCTGCGTGCTTGCGATTCTGCTTCCAAACAGCCCACCGTTTAACCAAGTTGGTATTGCACCTTTCTCGGTTGCTCAAACTTCATTTTCCTCCTAGGTCCCTGCGCGCGCCGTCCCGCTTAGTCGTTCTCAAGGCTCGACAACCGTCCAGGTATTGCTGCCCTTAATTGGCGGCATCGCGACCGTAGTCGTGCTGTCCGGCTTTCCTTTAAGGTTTCCTGGCTTTTTGACCTTTCAGGTTTCGTCTACCTTTTAAGGATTTATTCTTGGCGCGTGTTGGGCCTGAGCCTGCGTCGATACAACCATTGAGGTTCTTGTGGCGGCCGTCTGCCACTTGACTTCCTTATTGTCTCCTTCTTCAAGTCAATTGTTGTCTCTTCTTGTATCTTCTACTGTTACATTCGCTTGTTCTTTCGTGTCCTCCCTTGTAGGTAATCTGACACGCACATGCGTCCACCTTCTGCGGAAATCGACGTCTTTTCTCCCCCGTCCTTAGGCCTGAGTATTACGAAGGTCTAAGGTTAGCCGTCTGCAGGCATCTGCTCCTTGCGACGGCGCCAATACCAGATACGGAAGTGTGGGGGTGTTGCGGCTGGGGGTTCGAGGGTGGCCCTTTCTGGGCCCCGGCCGTACCACTTGACGGTGTAGTTCAGACCATTGTAGGTTTGCGTTTGGCTTACAAGACGGTCAACGGGAAATTCCTCTGAGGTTTGGTCCTGATCTTTCGGGGGAATGCCACCTTGAGGGTTCATATGTTCCGAGTTGGGAGCTTCGTTTGTGGGAGCCGGGTCGGGAGCTCCCGCTGTTACCGTGTGAGGTTCCATTTCCGTCCCTGTTAGAGGGTTGTAATCAGGATCAGCCCGTTGTAGTTCATCATTCACCTTGATTGGGGTGGGGTCCTCCGAGGGTCGAGTGCGCAGAGCTACCGCTCTGGGCTCTCGGGCTGTGGTGTCCGCTTCCATGCGATGTTGAACCGTTTCAGGTGCTACCGTAATACGGTCAATTGATATCGTATTCGGTATTCCATCTTGTTCAACCGTAACGGTATGGTGTGATGCGTTCAATACCTTACAAGGTCCCACTGATTTGGGTAGAAGCTTCGAATTAATATCTCTGTCAATAGCTTCATCGTCTGCGTCATCACCCGGTCGTGGTCTTTTACCTGAAGGTGGGTTCTATATGTAGACATATTGTCCCGAGGATACAGAGACCACTTTGGTTACCCTACGGTCGTAGTCGGCCTTGTACCGCTTCTGGGCTGCAGTGAGGCGGCTCTCTGCATGTTTGAGAGCCCTCCTCAACCTCACAAGGGTTTTCCGCCTGACCTGGGCAGGGGTCAGTGCGGCAGCTGCAGTGCCGGTGGTATGATTTCCCTGCACTACAATACCTGGGGGGCGTCGCGAAAGAACCAAATCAAAGGGAGTGGTCTGCGTTGACCGGTGTACCTGAAGGTTGAAGGAGTAGGTGAGCGGTTGCACCAGCTCATCCCACCCGGTTTGGTGCTCTTCCGTATAGTGTCGTAGCCTTGATACCAATGTGTGGTTAAAGCGCTCGACCTGTCCGTTCGTCTGCGGGTGGTAGGCCGTAGTGAAATAGTGCTTAATACCCAATAGGTTACAGACTGCTTCGAAGAACTTCGATGTCAAGTTTGAACCATTATCGGTAAGTAGGTACAGTGGTGCGCCATACCAGTAGACCCAATTGTTGAGGAACGCGATCGCCAGCGCTATTGACTTCGTATCCTTTAAAGGTATCGCTCTAGTGAGCTTTGAGAACCTGTCGGTGATCACTAGAATGTGCTGATACCCATTCTTGGTTTTGGGAAGTGGTCCTAGAAGGTCTATCGCAACAAACTCCAGTGGACCCGCTGCTGGAAACAGCTTGAAGTACTTTCGATGCTTTCGAATACCACCGCGGGTACGAGCACAAGATTCGCATTGACCTACAAAGGTATAGACATCATGGGCCATATGAGGCCAATAGAACTGTTGCCTCAAGTTGTAATACATCCTGGTGACACCGGGGTGTCACGATAGTCGCGGGTAGTGCGCGAGATACAAAACTCTTGGGCGCAGTGCCTTCGGAACCACCTTTTTAAGGCTACCATCCAAGGTTGACCTTCTCACGATGTACCCAATGTGGTCCACATCAAACGGTGATCCTTGGAAACCAATTTGGTCAGCCAGAGTTCTGCAATACGCATCCTGGGCATGTTCTCGTAGAAATTCCTCTCGGGTTACCGGCATGAAATTCGTTTGCTCTAGGGTCAGTATCTGCGTTGCCATGTCGTTGTTCCGCAAAGCACCTTCTTCAGGTAAGTCCCAACATCCTTCTAGGTGTTCGCCGGTACCATTTTGGTTTGATGACAACAAAAAGCAAGGGATATCATCTTCCACCGGTTCTGTCTCTAACCCTGAGGTGTCTAAGCGTGACATAGCGTCAGCTATGTTGTGCTTGATACCTGGACGGTACTGTACGTCGTATTCAAACTCCGACAGTCTCAACCTCCAATGGGCAAGTCTACCAGACGTATCTGCGAGTCCGAAGATCCACCTTAAGGCGTCGTGGTCCGTGCGCAACGTAAAGCGCTCACCATACAGGTATGGACGGAGCATCAATATGCTCCACACTACTGCTAGACATTCCTTCTCGGTCACCGTGTAGTTCTGCTCCACCTCATTCATAGCGCGGCTCCAGTATTCTATAGGTAATTTGTCTCCGTTGTGCTGCTCCTGCATGAGACAACAACCAATTTGGGCATGGGATGCATCTGTATCCAGCGTGTACGGTAGACCTGTTTTCTACAACGCTAAGATTGGCGGTGACAACAGCGCTCGTTTCAATTCTTCAAACGTATCCATTTCGTCGTTCGATAGATTCTCAAACCGTTCAGGTTTACCTTTCTGGAGCTTTTTGTTGAGGGGAGCCGCTATTTTCTCGAATCCCTTCACGAAGCGACGATAGACGTTGCATAAACCTATACATTATCGTACGCCTGTCTGGGATCGTGGCACCTTGACCTCCTGTACGGCTCTAATGTTGCTCGGCGCAACCTCTAGGGTACCAGGGCCTATGATTTGTCCCAGGTATTCAACCGTTCTGGTAAAGAAGACGCATTTGCGTAGCTTCAGCGTTACCCCCGCCTCAGCTAGGAGGGTTAGTACGGTGCGTACGTGTGCAAAATGCTCTTCTACCGATCTGGAATAGATGATTACATCATCGATGTATGCCAAGGCGGTTGTCCATTTAACCTTCGAAAGGATGATGTCCAGCGGCCTTTGAAAGGTGGCTGGAGCATTGCGCAACCCGAAAGGCAACCCGGGTGAAGCGAAACAAACCTGCATGGCACGTGAAGGTCGTTTTGTATCGATCTTCCTCACCTACGGGTACCTGCCAATAACCACAATTGGCATCCAACGTGGTTAATACCTGCACATCTCCCAAGGAGTCGATGCACTCATCCATTCTAGGTATCGGGTACGAATCCCTGATAGTCACGCTATTGAGCCTTCTGTAGTCGACACAAAACCTCATACGGTTATCCTCTTTCTTCTGACCCAGAACCACGGGACTAGCCCAATCTGAGTTGGCTGGGTCAATTACCCCTTCTTGGAGCATTTGCTCCACTTCTTTGAGTTCTATCTCTCTCGCCTTCGGACCTGCTCGGTATGGTTCCTGGTAAATCGGCTTCCAGTCAGGGAGGAGCTCGATGCGATGCTGTGAGGCCTTAATTTGGCCCAGATGGCCTGACCACATGATTTCGAACTCCTCCCGAAGGTCGAGAATACGGCCCCGTAGTTGGCCGTTATCTTCACCGATCTGGAATATATCTTGCCATTGCCTCTCAGGGTCAGGTTTCTTTTCTTTGTCTACCGATGCCTTATCGGTTAGCTTTGCTTCCAAGTTTTTATTTATCGATACCTTTGTAGCTGTGGACGCATTTGCGCACCCCCCTTCCTTATCGAGGGCGACCTCGCCGAGATCAGTGTGAGCTACGGTGAAGACCCCTTGTGGTGCCGGTAGTGCGATGCCAACATTGGTGTTTTTCGGCAACTTCACGTCGTGACTGCTGAAGTTACTAAGAAACACCTTAAAGGGTTGCTTTGGGATTTTGTCGACAATCCCGTTGGCCATCAAGGTGAGGTGTCGATGTGCTAAACTCGGATGGTTTTGTAATATGACCAGCCCGGGGGTCGCACAGGACACCGGTACCAATATTTGGTGCATTGGCGGGATAGCAACCTGTTTGGTAATGCACACTTTGTTGGAGACCGTTTCGGTGGATATCCTCTTCTTCGGTTTGACGAACCATTCCCGTTTGGTTTCCGTATTACTTAAAATGGCAATTCGGCCCCCGTGACGTAGGGTGACGGTACGGGAACCAGGAAGGATTGCTTTGACATGTCTCTCAATGAAGGTCGTACCTAGTAGGCAGTCTGTCGGTAAACGGTTGACAACAAAGAATTGCAGTCATACCTTGAAATGTCCGAGCTGCACCACAGTGGTGAGCATACCTCGAAGGTTTAATGGGCGCTCATTTGCATCCACCAGGGGTTGTTGTCGGGAGGTCGGCTCAAGTTTCGATGTACCGCCTCAGGTATGACGCGGGAGTTCAGCACGTTTGGGCCGGCCCCCGTATCCAGCACGCTAGTGACCGGAACCGAAAGGCGATCGGAGAAACACACTGAAGCACGTACTTTATAGTTGTTGTACTTCATATGACAAGCCGGACCTGGTTGTGACGTGTTCTTTTCCACCTTCAAGGTTCTTGGTATCGATTGGCCTTCCGATTGCAGGTTGGGTTCGGCCATTACACCAACCGTTCGGTTTTTTCATCCTGTACGGGAGGGGTTGAGTCCATGTTTGGTGTTTCCTCGATGGTATTGACCTGTATCGGTGGACGGGGTTGCAACCTATTTGGTGCTTGCATTGAAGACCCGTAAAGGCATTGGTGATTCTACATGGGAGCCTGAATCAACTCGTCTATCATCCCTGGAGTTCAGTTAGCGCAATTGTTTGCCAAATGGTCTGTCGCGAGAAAAAACCAGCAAACGAGGCCTCCAGTTCGGGGGTCTCGCGTTACCATTGAGGGGGGGTTTCGAAACCTGGTTGGTAGGAGCAGAGGCGTAAGATGTGGTTGGCGAGTTATGGGAGCTCGCTTCCTGCATCCTATGCGAGCTCAACGCACTTGGCGGCGATTGTACCGAGTTTGGTGTACGCGTTGACGACCAATTTCCTACCGTCGATGGTTTCGAGAACCGCCCCTGGATCGCTACCAATTGGATAGCAGTTCCTGTAGGTACTTTGAGGTGCAAGCTACCCTCTGAGGTTGTGGTATCTTCAATTTACAAGACCGACCTTTTCGGTTTATCCTTCGAGGTTGGAGGCACGGCTGGTCTCTTTCCCAGTCGAGGGGTATCTCCAAGGCCCTGGGAGTATCGAGCCAGCCCATTGTACTTTACCTTTCGGTTGTTGGCCAGGTAGTTGCGTACCTGGGAATGGATCGCTTTGTCGACATTACCGGCAAATAGTGACTTTAGCATAGAGGTAGTGAACACATTACCAAAACGGGTTGCCAGATTCCACAGCGCGGGCGAAAACTCCGACTCGGTTTGCCCAGACCTTTGACGGTAGGCGAGGACTTCCGGGTAAGCCTCTTGGATAACCTCATCGGTGGCGTATGTTTCCAAAAGAGAATTGACCACTTCTGGGTATGACTCCAACATCTCTGTGCCATCCTCATCCATCGCTAAGGTATTGCCACGGAGCCTACTCTGCAGCAAGTATTATGCTTGCCCTTTCAGGTAAAACTGAAATAGCCACATAGCAGCGCCCTCGGAAAACCCCTTTCGGTCACATGCAAGCTTGAACTTCTGTAGCAACTCATTTACCGCAATAGGATCCGTACCTGTGAAGGTTGTGTCACCCATTTGGAAGCTGAGCTTCTTGTGGTGCTTAGTAATCTTCTGAGCCTCCTCTTGGGTGTATTCAGAAGACTTGTTGATCAACCGATAAGTTCTGTAGTCAACCGCTTTGGTAAACATATCGTTCAAGGGCTGGTGCACCTTCAGGTCCATTTCGGTGTCCGACTCAGAGTCGGTCGACTCATTGTATCGCTTTTTACCCTTTCGGGTCTTTTTCGACGACATTTTCGTCGACATGTTAGTCTTCTTCTTCTTCTTACCTTTACGGTCATCATCCGACGATGAACTCGTATCGGAACTAGAGTCTGACGAGTCGGGGGTCTGAATCATTCTCTCGTTTCTTTCCCCTCTTCGTCCTCCGCTTCTTCCCTTTTCGGTTTCTTCGTCGCTCATCCAACGAGTCAGACAAATCGTCCTTGGGACCACCTCTATGGGTATCCTTTTGAACGAAACCTTTAATTGGTGGCAGATATATGTCTTGAGGATCTACCTTCCCCGGAACCTCTTGACACTGCCTTGGATCTTGTAAGTACTCACTATCAGTAGGTATGTGATTGGAATGGGTGGAATTACCCATTTGGAACTCTTGTGGTATGCGCTTTGCGATGTTCACCTGTGTAGGTCGGGATTCTGCGAATCCCTCGGAAACCCAAAGGTCCTGCCCATCGCGGTAAACATGCTCCCTAGCATCTGTAAAGAGATACTGTTTCACCATTTCAGGTATCCTTTCCGACAGCTCTTGAGCTGCTCGGTCAACCACAATACGGGTAAATGCATCGACGTCCATTGAGGGCGGAACCATCCAGGTATCCGACCTCTCCTTTATGGTTAATGCATCCTCGACCGCGAGGGTGACGAGCGCTTTCGCTCGCTCTTCTAGCTGAGGCCATAGCTCCTCCGCTGCAACCTCAATTGGTAATTCCCTTTTAGGTGCCGTTGCCATTGGCGGCGGACCATGTACCTTTACGGTTTTGTCCCGAGGGTGCCGGAGCAGCTCCTCGGGGTTTTCCAGAATCGGTTGAGCCGATGGGGCTCCTTTAAGAACTTTATGGCTGGGCGGGGCGCTTGCACCACGCATATTCCTTTTAGGTCATTCCATTTGTGACCAATAGTGGTATCCTGTATTGCTTTGCGGGATTTCCTGAAACCAAGTAGGTGTACGAGCGTCCAATCCTTCTCGGAGTCTCGTGTGAACCGTGAAGGTACGACAAAACCTAAAAATACTTTCTAAGTCGGGACACCAAAATGTCGTACAATCACATCTGGGGTATGCTACTGTCTTGTCTCGGGAGTGTAGTGACGCTCAAGCGTTGGGAGCGTGTTGACGCTCAACCTTAGAAGGTAGACGTAGTAAACCTCGATGGTAACAGGGAACCGTGAAAACACACAGGGCCAAACGGCGGGGCAACTAGCCTATACCGTGTAGGTCAACGATGGTAGGCTTCGACGCGCGGGAAAGCCTGTGTGGTAGTTGAGAAACAATAAACAAAAAGGTATAGTCGTGACCCAAGTGATGCCTGTCTTTATCAGATTAGGATGGGGGAAGTGCAGTTCCCTATATGCAGTGGACTGCACTCTCCAGATCACCCGGGAGGTGCAAGCAAGGCACGGTCTCTGACCTAGTGTCAGAGACCTGGCCAGCACTGGCTACAGTGCCAAGTGGCCACTACACTACTGTACTAAAATAAATATAATTACAATGACAAGTACTAACAATTACTCAACCAGAAGGTACAAGTCAACACTACACGTGGCTGACAACACCTAGATGGTAGCTCGCCAGGAGATGCATGGCCGATGATCCCTCCCATCCATCACCTACAGCGTCAGTGTAGTATATTGACAACCTCAAAGGTTCGACCTTCTGCCACTATACGACAGTAGGGATATTATTTCCGAAGACTTGACGAAAAATTGACGCCTTTGCGTTTCGTTGACTAAAGCTTTACTCTACCCCCTCGTGGTGTCGACTGGTCATCGTAAGCTGGCCAATGGAGTAAGTCAGGAAGGGATCCCTGTTGGAGGGGGAGGTGATCAGGCCTCCCTAGGCCAGTGGTCCCTGTTTTATTGGTGTTTTTTTCAGAATTCTTGCGAATTGTTTCAGTTTTCTGACAAAATTAAATTACCAGTGTATCATAGTCAGGCGTAGCGGTATGCTGCGGAAAATTACTTTTTAAGGCTAGGTTCGACGAAATGCAGAGCTCAAGTGAGTTCTCGTACGGGTTACTGTTCTTGGGCTTTACTGTAGTTGCTTGTGTTAGATTCCGGAAAGGGAATTGTGTAAGGTCTTTCCTTAATTTAGTTATCAGGGGGTTTTCTCACGTGCGCAACTTTATGTTCAGTGAAATCCGGGAAATCGCGCGAATTTTGTATTTGGTTGGGGTTTTTGCGTGTCTTTTAATCGAGTCTTACAAAATTTTTGAAGTTGTATATCGTAAACAACGGTTTTTGTGATATTGGTATTGGATTTTTGAAGGGTTTTCTGAAAAATTATTGTTCAAATTTCCATACCAAGCGCCCTTCGTATTGACGTAGGGCGGGGGTTTTAGAGCACCCAGGTCCGTCCAGTAGTAGCTGTGGGTAGTGTTTTCGAGGCACGACTCTCAGGGACCTGGCGGATACGAGCCCCGGACCTAGTTCTACGTCTATGGAGGTCGGGTGACGACTGAACCTATTTAGGTCTCGCGCCCAGCCGGTAACAGGCCTCCTAAAAGCGAAAGCAGCCTGTATTACGGGGTAAAGTATTCCCGAGAACGAAATGGGTTGACCGTTCTCAGAGGTGATGGACCTGCAACAAATAAAATATCAAACTACAGGGCTCTTGGACAGGATGTCGAGGGCAAGTGTGTGGATGCCTTTGGCATCGCCACAGAAGCTTTTCGGGGTAAGCTTTCAGTTTATCTTGGAAAAACATCGCAGAGTAAAAATCTCTCCTTCGTGTAATCAGGAATGAGATACCGGGGATCCTTAAGGAAGGTGAAGGGGATACCTTATTCCGTTCCATTGAAGATAAAACATACCCACTAAGTGTCGGCGGAAGTGTGCCGAAGGCGGGATCTGCTAGGAAAGTAGCGAGTACTCGAGTTGTAACTGTCTCGGATCAAAAAAGCCCAGGGCGTTTTAAACGCACACCTGCGGGCAAAGAGGGTTGAGTCCTCGAGTGAATACGAGTCCGAGTCCGCTCCAGATTCCAACTGAGAGGAAGAAACTTCTCCCCGCCCCAGTGAAATGGAAAGAATTCCTTCTTTCATGAAGGGGTTTGAGAAGGCGCAGAAGCGCATGACCAAAGACATTATGGAATGGAAGGAGTCGTGGAAGAGTTCGAAGACAAAAATGAAAAGGGGATGTTTTTCTTGTCGAAGTCAGACAGGAGATGGAGGGGGTTGTTGTCGATTCCGGTAATGACTCTGGCTCAGAGTCCGAAGACAGCGACGAGAAAACTACGAGCCTTCCAACGAAGGCTATGAATTCGAAGCGGCAGAAGGCGAACAAGAAGTTCTGGGTTGCTTTCGCTTGCAAACCGTTTCCTGAACAATATGTTTTTGTTGACAGTTTTGAAGAGAAAGATACGCTCCGCAAAGCCCTGACCAACTTTCTGAGGGTCTCTGTATCTGTTGAAGCTCTTCACTTGACCAGCATTCGGAAACGGCGAGAAGCTGCAACGTTGGCTCGGGTTATTGACTGCCTCATCAGCTCGCTGGGCGTTATAAGAGCCAGAAAAGAGTTGGCGGTGAAGTTAGCAATTCGTCAGTTTGCGGCAGTTATGATGATTGATAAGACTGGAAACAGAGAAGTGGCCAGAGAACTCCAGGAAGATCATGGCGATTTGATAGGCAATTCAATGAAGCGTGAGCTTCACAAGTCGTCAAAACTTCGAAAGGAATTTAAGGAGGACAAGTCAGCCTGGCCTAGTCAAACTGACGAGAACGAAGCTTAACATAAAAAACAACGACAACATCAACAGTTATTTATAATTCGATGGGAATTCGGGATGTGCTTCCTATTGCAGGGGCTTCCGATAAACAGGACGGGAATATAAAGAAAAAAAGCGCACGACATCGATAAAAGTGGAGATACAAGAATGGAATTCCAAAGCATATCTGAAAGACTTGGAAGTGTGCTTACTTGCCTATATGGCGAGCGTATTCACCTCTCACTACTGGTACAAGAGAGAAACGCTGTGCAAAAGACCTGGCGAGAAATTTCTTGCAAGGCATCGGAGAGGACTCATTTCGCCGGAATTTTTTTCGTTGCGGATGAGTCCTTGGGAGAGGTCGATTCTAAGTTCGAATACAGTGGCTTCATCGATGGGTCGTTCTGAATCCAGATCTAGTATAATTGACAGAAAATGTTCTGGCAGCCTCGGCGGGTAATATCTCAGTACTATCAAATTATACCGAACTACAGTATATGACAAAAATTATTCGAAGTGGAAGAGGGGTTGAGAGAAATAAGAAGACTTTTTTCTGGAGGAAAGGCGGGAGGATATCAGATCTTATACGGAGTTGTTCGGAGGCGGGCTAAAACAGCGCGAAAGGAAAAAAGCTCTGCTAGCAGATCAGGAAAGAGAATGGCGGGAACGTTGGTAAAACTATTTGAGGGATACACTCGACCACATGAACTCTATCAGCCCTTAACAAAATGTACCCGTCCCAACGTCAGGAACTCAAAGCGGTTACACCAGAGAATTCACATCTATCGACGTGCCGCCGGAAGATGGGGCTGGGGATTTGGATCATCATGTGGATACTTAAACCGGAAATCGTTTAAGTCAGTTCGTCAGAATTCTGAAACTGACTCACAGAAATCTGACGCTCGGAATCAGTTTTCTGAAAAAATGGTCTGAACAGAAAACTCCTTCCTGAAACATCATTTTAGAGCTTGGAATCTTTATCACAAGGAGGAAGTCTAATTGGGAATATAGTAGTGGGCCTGGTTGTGGGAGTTTAGATGGGTTGATGGTCCCAGACTGGTTTTTGGAGAGTGGGGGTGAGCTGGCTGGGACTTAATGATTTCCTGGTTAATTTTATTGGAGACCATCGCGTGGTAGTTTAAAAACACTATAGCTTCATATTAAAATTTGAATCAATGTGGTCAAAATTTAATTTTTACATTGCCAAATACTACTAAGTTTGATTGCGAAGCGATAAAGTACGAGCGTAGCGAGCTGTCACTGTAGTCAATGAGAGAAAATGAACGACACGAAGCAGAAAATCGCACTACTTTCAAGGTTACTCTCGGCGGTGTAGTGGAATTGCTCTCAGAAATCAAGTTCGAGGACGACGAGCTGCCAAGGAAGTATGGTACTATGCTTGGAGAGCGAGATTATATCCAACGCGAGAACTCAGAAGAAGGAAATAATGGTGGCCGCCAGAGCTTCCCAAAGAAACTAAAAGATAAACGCCACACAACATGCTTACTAAACGGCCAAGGACCAAAAGCCCAGTCATTTCGAATAGTGTCGAGACTGATGGCGCTTATATTGAACATCTTGATCGTGGGGATGCCGCCAGGTTTTCTTGCGGTGCCTTTTTGCTGCTTCTTACTTTGGTAGTAAACTACGGAGTGAATGGGTGTGGATGGCCACATTTTCCGTTAAACTCAAAAAGTTAATGAAAAATCGCGTAACCATTTTTCAAACCTCCTGCTCCACTGAAAATCGGCTATTTTATAAGTTCGCGTAACCACGCTTTCCAAAGCAGGAACGATTTGACGACGTTTCGATCTTGAAATCATCATCTCGGCGATGCTGCTCAACTGCACGGTTTAGGGTGGAAGAAATCTTTTCTTGAAGCTCTCTCAATGAAGCTTCCACATCCTCCTCACATCGCGACTCTATCGTGTCCCCTGTCGCTGCCGCTATACGCGCATGCTCCTCCAACACCGGTCGTTTTCTGCGCGGTGCAGATTGGCTAGTTTTCCATCTTACACAGCGTATTCCTGCCCCTCACACTGAGAGCCTGGCGAGCGAAGTGCCTGGTAATGGTGTATTCTTCGCAACATTCACCCTGTGGCAGGCGCTTTACGCACTTCTGTTGATGTTCAGTGGTGTCGGGCTCGTTATTGTTGGCTTCATCATCATGATGCCTTCAATAACTTAGCGTCAGCAACACTAGGCTTGCCTTGGAGGTAGTGTGTTCAAATTCTTCCCCAATTCTGGACATGCAATGCTCATCCTGTTTCTCTCTCTCTCTCTCATTCAAGTGATTCTTTTTGCTTTGGCTTCAGTCGTTCGCAAACAGAAAGACCTGGCATGGCCTGCATTAAAAGCAGTGTGAATGTGACTCAGCACGTCCGTTCCGTCATGCTCGTGGTGAGCTTCCCTCTAATGATCAAACCACTCCCACAAGAATTCTGCGATAAGGGCAGGTCAATTCGGCTGTATCTCCTTCAACATCCGTGCCTTTTCCACGACGCGGACTTCCAAATTAATGGTCTTCAAAACATTTTCTGAAGATTTAAAGGGAGAGCCGCGAAGGAAAGCCTTGGCTCCACCGTTATCAGAAGTGAAAAAAGTAGCTTTGACGAAGAAACCACCTCCTTTCTACAGATTCAGAGTCCATTTCATGCACTTATCATCATCCAAAGAGAAGGCACTTAAAATCATTTTCGAGTTGCAGCACGACGATAGACTTGCCAATACTCGTACTGATGTGTTTTGCGACATTGTCGAAATGTCGTTGCACATCGGATGAATATATTTGATGCTTACTACGAAGACGCATGGTATGATTGGCAAGCAAATATGGAAGCAGACCGCACCGATGACGAAGTTGAAGTCGAATACGTGTCTTGAATAGTTGATCATACGCGATACAAAAGAGATGGGGAACGAAGTACTAACAGAAAAAATTGAACCCACACAAACAAAGTAGCATACAGCAAGGAGGAAAAGGACAAAGTGAACAGAGATGAAAGGGGACGAGTGTGACGTATTGAGGGAAGTTTTACAGATGGAGGTGGAACGAACCGGATGGTCACTTGAGGCGCCGAACGTGGTAGTCACCTCTGACGAAGACTACAGTGTGAAAACTAATCCTTAAACTCAATTAGAGAGAAAAGAGTGAAGAAGCGCGGGCGCAAACATTTCAACCGCAAGGAATCACGCACCTTGATCTAACCCCGAAACAGACACTGGACTCCGAAACGACAATATTGGCACTAGGAAACGGGTACCTGCGAAACATCCGTCTCCACGAGCCTCCGCCATTGTAGACGCAGACGTAAAACGAACTGACAGGAGCACAACTATCGATCTTCAGGGCCACTAAGACCAACACCGACTCGGGCTCCACGTCGATCGTGAAGATCTCACATCCATCCAACTTCCAATGCCCATTTAACCAGGACAGCCAGAAAAAAATACAGGTACAGATACGTCCTCGAAATTGTCCACCGTATTTCCAATGAAAATGTTTGCATCGACGTCTTGGGTGCGACGAACGACAGTGGACTGAGCGTTACGCATTGGTTTTGAATCAAGCTAGACAAGGTTGAGCCCCTTTGAATCGTACAGGGCGTCTAGCGGGGTGTAAAACTCACAAGAACCGTAGCGAAAATGCTCTCCCGTGATGCGATTGCGCGGGATACACAAATGATGGACGGGGGGCGGCTTGGACTATAAGCTCCTGCAAGAGGGCATCTGATTCATTGTCATCGAGTGGTCGTACATAAAAGCGACTGCTACTTATTCAAGTTCAGCAACACTCGCGGAGGCAAACTTCGTGGACTTGAGTGGAGAGAAGGTCTGTGTCTAAAACAGAGCGTGAAATTGAAATGAGAATAATATTAGAAGACTCTTGAAAACTCAATTTATGTAGGCATAAATATTGAATTAATTCCTTAACCTCAGACTGGATGAACTACAGTCGAGAACCTGCTTAAATCTTCTGGTGAGTCAGAAATTTCTACCTCTGCAAGAACCCTCAGACATACTTGAACCTGGACGTCCTTGCCATGACAGAAACATGGCTAGAACAAAACGCGACACACTTCACACTGCGCGCCTGCGCTCGGCCCTTCGCGCAACGAGACCCTTTTCTGGAAAGGGATTTCGTTATGAATCTACTCATGCATGTCAACAATTGGGATAGAATTGTTCCAGAACCAACTATATACAGTCCGAGACCCTTATGGACATGAAAACGGATATTTTTCCCGTGCTACCGTCTGTATGTTTCATACGGTTCAATGTAACTCACCCGGATGAAGAAAAGCCTGATCTCTCACCAGGAGACACAAAGGTGTACATCTCCAGAGGAGAACTTATCTGTGGAATCGTTGACCAGAGGACTTTAGATACTTCTGCGAATGAAGTAATTCACGTTACTTGGAAAGAATTTGAACGAAAGGTAACCGACAAGATGATTAAAAAAACAAGGTTTTAGTATACCACTATATTCTGCCCAGGGACCCATATGTTGGAATTGATGACACCATTTCCGATGAAGATACTTTGCATGTCATTCAAACGATCCAAAATGCAAATGATGATGTGAAAAACCTCGTACGGAAAGCTCAAAATAAGGAGTGGGTCTTACTTCCAGGAAAAGTTATGATAGATTCTTTCGAAACAGAGTTCATCAAAGTGCTCAATAGTGACCGTGATAAGTCAGGTTCTTCCGCTGAGGACTATATACTAAAGTCTGACAAAATCAAACGAATGGTAAGCGCTGGAATTAAAGATTCGTTCATCAGCGTTTCCTAGATTTGTGCGTGCGTAGGCTGGCAGAACGTTTAGAGCAATCGAATGGCTTACGGCTTCAACCGCAGAACCATTCTTCAGTTCGTGCTTGATGAACTTTGGTCTAGAGAGTTGTGGTTTTTTGGAGAACGCCTAGTAGCGGGGACTGAATCCTTCGGAGTTTTGCTTTCACGCTATGGGAGGGCAAGAAGGTCTGATCGATACAGCAGTGAAAACTGCAGAAACAGGTTACATTCAACGTAGACTTATGAAACCTATAAAAGAAATTATGTTTAGGTATGACGGAACCGTGCAGAACTCATTCAATAATACTATAGAGTTTTCGTGTGAAGAAGATGGAATGGATGAGATATTTTCTGAAGATGACACCACAACTTCTCAAATTTCACACTCAGTTTCAGAGGCGGGAAACCGTTTGCAGTTTTCCATTCCTGTAATTTTCTTTTTTTTGGGAGAAATAAATGGCGTGATATTTGAATGGTATGCGTAGTCGGCATTGGAACTGCTTCCACGGCTACCGTTGGGAATATCGAATGTTGCTGAAGAGTAAGAGAGAGTCAGTTGCACCGAATGTGCGGCAGGATCGCAAGTCCCGGCGCTGTGACTCTGGGAGGGAAAGGGGTGGCGCCGGCGGTGGTAGAGAAGGTCCGCCGAGAAGCTGGCTAAGGACAGTGAGAGACGCAAGGGTGCGCGGCGATAGGGGTTGTTCGGAGAAAATGGTAAGTGAGGAGATTTCCGCGAATCCGAACATCAACAATGGCAAGAAAGCGACACAAAGACGAAACGTGAGCGTTGAGAAGATGCACGCAATTCAGAACGGAAACCCCAAACGTGAGAGCTTTGGTACAGGGCGGGTAGGATGTGGGGTTGGTCGGAAGGGCAGAACTTCTATAGCTCGCCGTTATCGTCTAAAAGAGGTAAGGAATGCTATTGAGGCTGTTGAGAAATAGAGTACGCTCGTGGAGACATGTGCGGATGCAATGATTGAAGAGAATGAGTATGAAACAATAGGAGAATGTGAGGAAGAGCGTGAAGCGCAGTCGAGAAGCGGTGCGAACAATTCCGCACGGCGACAGGAGCGACAGGTATTACGAATAGGAGATTCGAGGCGAAGGATAGCAACATCTCACCGTACCATACGAAAGGAAACAGTGGTAACGGGTGATATCGAGAGGGGTATTGGGGCCAGGACCAGACGCGCAGCTGACCGTGCAGGGATCACACGTACTACGGAAGATAAACAGGATGGGACACCCGTCCGACTAGAAGAGAGGGTTGAGTACAAAGCCAGGGTCGCGAGGAATTATTCGCAACGCGAGGAAACCGCTGGGGAAGTAGAGCTCACAAGAAAGTCTTCGGAAAGACGAGAAACAGGGCGAAGAATAGAAACACGGCGAACAAGAGGAGTGTAATACGAGACCGTAGTAGCGGATGGAAGGGAAGAAGGGCCTTTTGTTTTGGGAGAGCGTTTAAGAAGTGCGTCAGGTCGGGAACAGGGGGTTGGCGGTAGAAGTAGATCGGAGACTCGAGATGGTATGCGTGTGAGAAGAACGAGAATAGTATCGATAATGGCTGCGAAGACTGCCATGGGTGACTGAGGGAGAGTTGAAAGCGCAAGAGGACGATCTGTTGCAGAGAACGATGAAGAGGGTATGGAGGCTTTGGAGGAGGATGTCAATATGTTACCATGTAGTGATTTGGTTCAGAAGGTGAATGTTTTGAAGAAGAAGTTGAGTAAGCTGAAGGATGATTACTTTAGTGTGATGGTGAGTCTGAAGTTGAAGCAGAAGGAAGTGGATCGCTTGAGAGGGGAGGTAAGTGGACATAATGTGTTCCTGGACAGCTTGAAGGAAGCGTTGAACACTCTGAAAAGGGGAGGGAAAGGGCGTGTATCAGGAGAGATGGCAAAGCGATGTAAGTTTGACATTGGAGTACAGGAGAGCTTCTATGGGTTTGTACGGTATGTCTATGACGGGATTCTACACTATGCGAAGTTGGAGACGTCGGGGCTCTGCTTCAAAACCAAAGTGGTTTCAAGGAAATGGATGAATCGAAGTGAGACGGTAGGAGCGCAAAACGAAGAGAGTATTTTTGTGGTAGGGCCACGCGAGAGAGTACCGAATTGTCTGTTTCAGGTGGTGACAGAGATGAGGGCGTACACGCCGTCATTTAAAGGGGAAGCGATCGGTAGCTGAAGTATGTTGTAGGCATGGAGGTGGAATAGAAACGGGGGGAGTCCATAACCACGGCGGGGAGGAAGGAGAAGTGCATTGAGGAGATGAGTTAGGATATGTGTTTGAGACATCGGATGAGACAGACGCTGAGTGATGTGGCACGGGTACGAAGGTAGGGTGCAAATGACCGACTGTTTGGGGTGCTCGGTTATGACTTGATTGCGCGGTGTGTGAAGATGCAGGAGGACACGGAGCTCGGTATAGAATTGAAGAAGCAGATAAAACAGGGGCGAAATAAGTTTTGTATGGGAGATGAGGATGGAACGAGAAGGCTATTGGCATGGCGCATGCGCAAGATTGAAAATCTGAAATACTCGGGGTCGAGGGCTCTTCCGAGGCTCAGAAGATTTGACGATAGAGATTTGTACTTTAGGAATAGAGTTGCAGTGGAAGTGCTGGAGGAGTTTATGAGGTACGATGTTAGGATGGAAAAGGATAGGTGGAGTCAGTCCGTGGATGGGACGGTGATGCATCTCGCAAGACTGGATGCGTCGATTGCTTGCGTTCTGGCGGCGATAAACACAGAGGCTGGACGCGGGGGCCAGAGGCAATTACTGTTTTCTACGTTATATGGTAAGTAATTACCGCTTGATGTGGAGGGGATTTTTTGGGTGGCTTCGGAAGTAGTGAGGGAGAGTAAGAATGTGGAGTTTGAGCACTATGGGTTTCTTTCGGAGGAAGGGAGGAGGGTGGCAGGAAATTCGGAGAGGGTTGCAACGGTGGGAATTTGGATGCCTTCAACTGGGAAGATCTACCTTGCAGTGAAAGAGCATTTCTTTGTGGACAACCTGACGAAACGCCTCTGTGCTGTACTGGATTACTACGTTGGAGCCTGCAAACCGGAAGACTCTTGTTTTCCTCGTTTGCAAAGAGTGAGTGGGAGCGAAGTGGAGAAGCCAATAGTAGAAGAAGTGGGAACGGTGGGTGCAACACAAGGAGTATTAGGAGACGTGAACTAAGGCGACGGTTTAATGAATTGTTTTGAACCTGGGTCCCGATACAAACTGTTGAGGTAGAAGCAGTGGAAGCTCCAGTCGAGGCGTGGTGCGAAAGGGGGAGCGAAGTATTTCTAGCGGAGGATATGAACGGAGCCGAGGATGGAGGAAGAAGGGATGAGACCGAACCAAGGTGATATGTTTTCAAAGGTTTAGGCTGAAGAGATGGGTACAGGGTGTACTATGTGGTTGTGTTCGTCGTCCGTGGCCCAGCGATAGGAGATGCAGTTGAGGGCTTGGTCAAAGTTGTCCCTTGGGGGGACTACCTCCAAGAACTGAACGAATGCGAGTTCGATGGAGATGTTGGGGGTGTTTGTTGATGAGAGTCGAACAAGGGAGTTGAGTTAGAACACCCAGATGGTGAGGGAAGAGGTGGAGTAGGTTTTGCCGGCGACGATGACGTGTGAGAACATTGGAGACTTGGAGGGACCGAAGAAGGGAGCGGCGAAGATGCGTTGAAGGACTACCATGGGAGAATAGTTGAGTGCGATTTCGTTTTGTGTCTGCCGGTAATCTTGCAATGTGGATGCGACGATGTAAGCAGACTTGACTGCGGTGAGATGGAAGATACCGATGTCGGGGTGGTGCTCGTGGAGGGAAAGTGTTTGGAGGGAGAAGGTGATGAAGGAGAGTAGTGCAATGTTTCCTATTTGTGAGAGGGTGGAAATGGTGTCTGGAGAGAAGAAGTCTTTGAGGCAGGATGTGTTTGAGATTGGGCTGAGGCGGAGGAGCCTGTGTGCGGTGATGAGGTCTAAGATTGGTACGGTTCTGCCGTCACGGACAAATACGGGCTGAAGAGGTGTGAGAGGAGTTTGGGAGGAGGAGGAGAGGGAAGGGTGAGAGCGGATGGGGTTCCAGTGCTGGAGTGCGTGCGACCGATCGATGGCGCGGATGGTTTCGGTATGGACGGTGGATCGTCACTTGGATGTGTGGCGGTAATGAGCTTTGAAGAGGGTGTGGGCGTGTTTGTAGATGACAGCATCGTTGAAGTGAAGGCCACCGTTTTTTTGGAATGTCTTCGACAATGTGATCGAGGAGGTGGTACTTGAGGGTGCCGAGGTTACAGGTGTGGTGAGGGCCGAGAGTGGTAACTGCCGCGAGTTTGATGGAGCGAATGTGGTCCTCTAGTATTGAGAGTGTATCTTCTGTCCGGTCAGGGACGGTGTTGTAGCGCATGGACATGAGGAGGAGGTCGGTGGATTTGGTGAAGACGGTGGTGATCTGAGCGGTTTGTACTTAGTTGCAGCATCTGTCGAAGAAAGCACCGATGACGGGGAAGACCATGTCGAGAGCGCGGTACTCTTTGGCTTCGAGCATGCCGCGTATGCCTTCTGGAGTGAAGCATCCGTTGAGGTTACGATCGCTGTCGGAGGTAGAGAAGTTGATGCGGAGGCCCTGGGCGGGGGATTGAGCTTCGATCGTGGCGAAAATGGAGTTTGAGTGGTTGAGTATGGAGATGCGAGCGGACATGAACGAGCGGGAGGTGTTGGTGGGGCCGATGGTGGTGAAGAGAGATTTGGACTTGAGCTTTCCGATGGCTGTGAGTTTGATGAGCTTAGAGATTCGGAGGTGAAAGTTTGGAGGGGTTCAAATGCGAAGATTCTGTAGTGGGTGAGCTCTTGGAAGATGGTGTGGAGGAGATAGGATTCGAGAATTGAGCTGTATTTGGCGAGGGATACTTCTTGGAGGGCTGTGTATGCTTCTTTTTTCCTGGTGCGGGTGACTCTTGGTTTTTGGGAGAGATACGCCTGTTCAGATTCATGGAGGAGAGAGGCGTACCGCTTTTGAGTGTTGGAGGTGTGATGGGGGGTGCGGGAGGGAGCGTTGTGAAACGGTTCGTGGAGGAGGGAGCGAGTGAGGAGACATCGGTAGCAGGGTCTCCTGGGGCCTGTTCCGTGGGTGATGGCGAGGATGTCTTTGGCCTCGGGTATGTCTGCGCAGTAGCTTGCGAGGACCGAGCGATATTGGTGGAGGACTTTGTGAGCGTCGCGGAAGGGGAAGCCGAGGAGACCGGAAGAGAGAAGGGGGTGGATTATAGTTTTAATGGCGGCTTGTGTGACTTCCATTTTCGTTTTGCCGTTGATATCTGCGGACGAGCTGGGGATAACGTCTGCTTCGGGGGCAGATGCCGTGGGTTAGAAGGAGGTTGAGAGGTAACCGACGAGGGTGAGGTTTTCAGAGATACATTTTCGTCTGAAGGAGTCCAAGAAGTTGAGGAGGGTGATGTGGAGGGGGGAGGAGGTGATGGAGGAGGCCCAAAGGGAGGTGCAGGACTTGTCCGAGTAGAGCTGGATGAAACCGATGATTGAGTCTATTCCGGTTGTGTGGGGGCAGTGCCATATGATCTTGTCGTTCTTGGACTGCATCAGGGCCGATTTCAGTGCGGGGAAGACGTTGTGCCCGAGAGACGCGGCCATAGGGTGATCGAAGGCGGGGGAACCGGATTGTGATTTTCGGGCGACGGGGTGGAAGAAGGTGTTGCGGTGGTTGAGGTAGACGGTTGCGGAGAAGCGGTTGAGGGTGTCGGTGATGGAGTGTGGGGCGAAGCATAAGGAACCGATGCGGTGCTTGAAGAGGGTTTCCTGGAGCTCGATGCATTGGCAGGCGGAGGAGATTCTGGGAGGTTGACTTGAAGAACCTTGGATGGTTGAGGATAGCGATGAGCTCGTCCACTTTTCACTGCGTCTGTGTTCTTGGAAAGCTAGTATCAGCAGCTAGTCTAGTATTTGGCAAGATATCCGGCAAAAAATCTGCGAAAAATGAGGGATGGCCGATGCAGGCGCCATTGTTGTTAATTTCTTAGAGTTCCAGCTAGACTTGAATTTCGATTCTAGAACGACACCCTGTGAAACATGAATGGGAAACGAATGCACAAGACGCTGCTAGTTTACTATGGATGTTTGGATGACAGAAGCTAGATGTGAATAACGGGGGTGTGGCTCAAACTCCCCACATCAACTGATATCACAACGATAACTTCTAGAACAACGATCATCTGAGCGAAGGTAGCGTTTCCCTTTCCGAAAATGGCAACTCGTAGAAGTAGTCCAGTACACTCCCTTCTCTCTTCTTCAACCTCTTTCTCCCACGTCCACAATATCTATCTTATCATCAATTCTGTTCTTACCCACTTCAAAAGAACCCCCAATGTTTCGTAGTACCCTCCACGAACTCTTCCCTTCCTTTCTCCTTTTTTTATCAACCTTTCCTTACCCATGTCCAACACTCATCCCCTCAACCCTAACAATCATCAACCCCCACCATCGCACTCACACTCTGAGTTGTTGCAGTGCTAGTTTCAGGCGCTAAAAGCGCAGGGAGAATAGAAAATCGTTAAAAAAATACGCGAAAAATGACGGATCTGCAATGGGCACGCAATAAACGCACAGTTTTTGGAGAACATTTTTCGAGCATTCACGCGAATAATAGCAGTTGCAAATGCATAATGAAAGTGATACAAATTGCTACTTTGCACCTCCTTCAATGGAAGTGAAACCATAGTTTATTTACCTTTACCAACCACCAGTACACTCTTGAATCACCTAATCATCGGCCTACCACCCCCACCCCCTTCCCCATCTATCGCCTTCAGAAGCACTCTCCACCCGGTGGCGGCTGTGTTTCGGTCTTCAGGAACGTCTGCGCATATAACTCCTGCAGAAAACTATCACCTTCCTCCTTCCCAGCTCCACCCCCACCACGCGCCTCCTTCTCCTCCAGAGCATCCCACCTTTTCATCTCTTGCTCCGCTAGAATCCTCTCCACCTCACCCACAGTAGCCCCGAAAGTCCGGAACCCACTAACCTCCCCCTTCTTCTCCTTCTGGTTCCTGCCCCCCACCTTCACCCTCTTTCTCTCCACCTCCATATCTCTCGCCACAATCGGTCTCTTCTCCGCAACTCTTACTTTTTTCTTCTCCATCTCCTCAATTCCCTCCACCTTCTCCAAATCCTCCTCACTCTCGGTATACGCTCTAAGCGCTCCACCCTTTATTCAAGTGCTCAAATACAGAATCAAGCGATACAATGAAGCCATCGGGAAACACCCCAGACCATTGACCTCTCACCTCCTTCCCTACGAATATCTTTAAGTATAGTACAATAACAATAAGTAACATAGGTTTACATGTCAGAACACTATTCTTTACTCTACCCAGCTCACCTCTTTCTCAGTTTCTGTCCTCTACGAAACCCGATTGTATTTTACACAACAAGTGAGAGTGATAGAAGACATTCAAACGCACGAGTATGACGTATTTCTGAGCTTGAGGTCTGAAAGAAATGTAAAAAAATCTCTAGGAGAACACAGCAAAGAAAATGCGCTTTATGTAAATCATATGGAACAATGCATTGTTTACAAAATTGCTCTTCGCTCTACACTACTGGAAAGAACTCACTAATTATTCTCTTCCATATCATCCTTTCCCTTCTCGCCCTCCTCTAGAGAATAAATTGAATTGTCCT
Source organism: Agarophyton chilense (assembly GCA_030374765.1). Lineage (NCBI taxonomy): Eukaryota > Rhodophyta > Florideophyceae > Gracilariales > Gracilariaceae > Agarophyton > Agarophyton chilense. The sequence goes on from JARGXX010000006.1 coordinate 474,017, forward strand.
CGTTATCATTACCATAAGCATTGGAGGCATAATCCCCGTCGCTTCCGCTCTCGGAGTTCTTGCCCTCCTCTAAATGATCTCCTGGAACTCCATTTTCACCAAAGCCTTCTTCGTCGCTGCCCACTCTTGAAAACAGTTTCGATCCCTTCGTTCCCTTTTTGTCCTTCTGTCTCAACTCTTCATCGTCCACAAACCTCGGTCTGAACTTTGACTGTAAATGAACCGCATCCTGTAGGTTGTAATCATCCGGAATTATGTACATGTGATACCGAAACAGCACATTCTGTGCCATGATCGCATCTCTGCTCCCTGCCCCCGCATGAGGCACATCTCCTCTTCCAATGAAGATAGATAACGGCGGTATGATGAACTTCCTCGTCGCATATCCTCTAAAAACCGCTTCCAGCTCCGAATTTGTTGTTGCAATGTGCTTGTGGGACCTCTTGCACACCCATAATGGTAATAAATACTTCCCAGAAGCTATCATGAAGAATCCAGGATTCTTCCCGCTCAGAGCTTCTCCGGGATTGTCAGCGTCTGAAAGTGGGTGTGCAGCTTCTGCCTAGGCAGAGTCACCCAATACACCGAACCATACCTCCAGTTTTCGGGGCATACATTTTATGCTGCGCCACCCTATTGTCTTCGAATCCCAAGCACAAACATATCTGAAATATGGGCGCATTCAACATAACACGCCTCTTCACCACCCAGTGAGTCTCTGCCGCTCTCTACATCTCGTCCTCAATTCCCCTCCGCGTCGTCATATACCTGGTAGACACAGTGAGTTGGTCCGCTTCAAAAGCTGCCTTCCCCGCATTGAAAATTGGGTTCCAGTACTGACGGGTCTCTGGTTCTCAAAGATTTTCTTGGCGATGGAAGTACTCTTCGAAGAACGCAAGCTGCTTCTCACTCAAGTCACCATCCATCAATTCGCTCATCGAATTGACCTGGTTCTAGATCCCGTCATCCACTCCGAACCCTTCCAACACAAAGAATTCACGCTCTTTTAGTTCGCTAGTATTTTTTGGGAAAGTTCACCATTGCGTAGTAGTCCATGCTCATGGCCCGCTCCCAGAGTCTGATACGGTCATCTTCCTTCAGTACCATGGCAACCTCTCCAGATGCTTTCCTCTCCTGTTACCATACTTTGTACAGCTTCTGGAACGCTCCATGCCAGAAAACTGCATGATGAACACTCCGTACGTCGTTCGGGCGAAGCAAGTGGGCACGATACTCCTTGCGAAGGTGAATCCTGTAATCCTGTCCATCCAAGCATACATACCCTTATTGATATTTTCAGTTCCTGGCGGCCACCTGCTGGGCAACATGTTCACGTACTTCACTCAATCCGAGTCACCCACTTCACTATCTTCCTCGGCCTCCACCAATCTTTTTGGGAGAACCTGAGGAACTTCATCATCGAACTTCTTCTTGTTCGGATCGTTCGGGTCGACTTCATCGTCTTCTCCGTCGTCACTTAAGAGTAGTAACTCACTATTTCTAAGGAAGTTTAGAAACTAACGTCCTCGCTTTCGCCGCAGGTTGTTGATAACAAAGTCAGGAACGTCGCCCGTCCTCATCCTTTTCGGCATATGTTCCTCCACCGCTTCCTTGGCGTCCTCCACTTCGGTTGCCTCGGCCACCTTCCTTTTCATCTTCCCAAATGTGGTTTCTTGAGAGAATAGTACTGCCGTTCCACCTTGTTTCATGTTCTTCTGAGTCTTCTCCTTACTCAGCCTCGGTGTCAAGCTTTCAGAAATCTCCTGGAAACCGCTTTGTCCTTGCGTGTTCGGAAGAATGCATGCCACAGCAACAGTATCTTTGAGCGCATTTCCATTGGGTATCACATCAGCCATGGTCATCGGCTGCCCATCTTTCGTTCTCCAGAACGATACACTAAGCTGGCGCAAGATATCTCGGACTTTGGCATTCCACTCCATGCGCTCGAGGTACAAAATCAAGTGATGTGAGCCGTTCACAAAACTACAGTACAAGACGATTCGATTCCCGTCAAACCATTCGTCTTTTACCTTCTTCGGTCCCAGAATCGTTACACTTAAATTTCCAACAGACACCAAGCTTCCGTAGAGCTCAATTTTGCTTCTCTACTTCCTTCTGGTGGACTGGGTTGACATCACGCACACAGTTATCCGGAATCTTGATAAGGCGAATGTCCACGACATACGTGTCGTATGTGTAGTCGTTCATGTTGAAAACTGAATCCATTAGACTCTCGTCGATATCATCAAGAGGAAGCTCATCGTTCTTATCAAGTAAGTCAACCTCTGCCTCCGTAAGAAATACCCTCGACCCCAAGAACGTCACCTCATCATCATCACAGCCCCTACCTTCTTCAACGGGCAGCTGTAGGTACTTCACTTCCATCGGGGCGCTGCTTACCCCCTCCGCAATTGCTTCTGTCACTTCAGACTGATACACTGCTTGTCTCTGACCTCCGCAGCCACCAGTGCTCTCAGACATCGCCAAACCCTTCGGTTTCGGCCATACGGCAGTCTCCGTGGTCTGTGTTGGTGGAGTTTTAAGTCCACTGCCCTTGGCGAGATTCAAAGGCGGCCTTCTCGGAGTCGCGCTGCGTCCCTTGCTCGGATACCTCCATGTCTCAACCTTGGCCTGCCCGCTGGTGATAATCGTCTTGAAGCTGGGACGGAAAGTTGCGCGGTGTACCTGATCTTCCTCGAGGTCGCTCAAGCTAAGAATCTCAGGGATCGTCCTCGCCTCCGCCGGGCTGTTCACCATTACCGCCATAGCGCAGGGCTTCTTGGCTGGAGGTGAAAACGGAGCGGAGGAAAGTTTCAGTGGAAGAGTAGCCGCCTCGCCACCATACCGTTTCATCATGTTCACGTCCCAGCAATAGAAAGAGTTGCTCTCCATATCTCCCAGACTGTTCGGAACGGTATCTGTAGTTTTGAATGGATAAGGGTAATCCAATCTTCTCTCATCCTGAATCAACACCTTCCATACCATAACGAAGTCTTCCTTCGCCTTCCCGACAAGTTCGTGACAATGCAACTTTCTCACCAAATCTCCCGAAAGCCCCCCCGTCGCATCAATCGTACCCCTCACAAAGGCCTCCCCAACGACTTTCTTCTCACCATTCGGCGTGGTCACCAACAGAGTCACCCGTTCGTCAGGTTTCGGTTTCCATGGCGGGGTTCCTACCTTCTTCGCCCGCGTTGCACCGCTGAACGTTTTAGGCATCGCTTCGTTCCTTCTAGAAGCCGTAACAGGCGGGTTGGGTTTCCGAGTACTCCAAATGAGCCTCCTATTCTCTGCGTTTGCGTTCTTGCGCCGCATCATGTGAACCTTCGTCCCCGACTGGCGGCCAATACGTCCACATGCCCTCTTCTCAAGCCCACCACGCGTCCACCTAAGGTGGACTTGTTCCCACAGTCACCGCTGCAAGAATATAGGTATCCCGAAGACCGTTTAGATCGACCCGCCGTCTCCACAACTTACAGCCGAACAGTTTCCGTGGGGTAACTATCTTATTACAGAATTAAGAGGTAAGTCCAGCCCAAACGATCCGTGCAGGTTCAACTCAGGCAGTGGCCCTTTCTTGGTACTCGGCGTGTAGTTGTCTCGTGATGATACTGCAGAGGGGTTTGTCCGATCTGGTGTCATTGTACTAGGCGAATGCCGCGTGTCACAGGATGCATTGACGGAGGCGTGGGGAGTTGTCGTCCCTCACGCTGCGCAAGATGCACATGCTGCTGTCATTCATGAAGTGATTAGTCAAGCACTTCATGACGCAAAGCTATGCGAAACAGATTTACACGCCGTCGCAGCCACTGTGGGACCCAGATCGGAATTTTGTCTCCGCGCTCGGTATCGAGTAGCCCGGCAAATAAGGCAGCGGCATAATAAAATATTTTTTAGTGCTCAATCATCTTGAGACACATTTGCTTGTTGCACGGCTCGAGTCGCACACGCCTTTTCCGTTTCTTATGCTGCTTGTGCCAGACTTGGACCCCCTCAAATTAGCGCCGATCCAGTATTTTTCCCACCAGCTCGGATGAAAAGATGCGGTTAGAGAAAGCAATACAGAGGGTGTGCAAAGTGTGATCGTAGACCTTTCTACCCGACGAAAACGCATCCAGATCACGAACCCGAAAAAGTGATTCGTTTGGACGTGAAGAGGACGTCGGGCAGCGTTCATTCCCTTTGTCTGCGCGTGTTTCTGTTAGCAACCGTCGGCGAGAGATTGAACAAGCCCTTGAGCCCTATCGAAGGGCTAAGTAGTCAACGGGTGTTCATTTACGTTGTCAGCAAGCCATGCTTTTCGTGATCGTCTGCGAGAGGTTTCGTGGCGCTTATCGAAAGGTTCACGTGATGCGGCGCAAAAACGCAAATGCAGAGAACTGGAGGCTCCTTCGGAGTACTCGGAAACCCAACCCCCCTGTTACGGCTTCTAGCAAGAACGAAGCGATGCCTACCACGTTCAGGGGTGCAACGCGGGCGAAGAAGGTAGGAACCCCGCCATGGAAACCGAAACCTGACGAACGGGTGACTCTGTTGGTGACCACGCCGAATGGTGAGAAGAAAGTCGTTGGGGAGGCATTTGTGAGGGGTACGATTGATGCAACGGGGGGGCTTTCGGGAGATTTGGTGAGAAAGTTGCATTGTCACGAACTTGTCGGGAAGGCGAAGGAAGAATTCGTTATGGTATGGAAGGTGTTGATTCAGGATGAGAGAAGATTGGATTACCCTTGTCTATTCAAAACTACAGATACCGTTCCGAACAGTCTGGGAGATATGGAGAGCAACTCTTTCTATTGCTGGGACGTGAACATGATGAAACGGTATGGTGGCGAAGCGGCTACTCTTCCACTGAAACTGTCCTCCGCTCCATATGTACCTCCATTCAAGAAACCCTCCGCTATGACGGTGAAGAAAAAGGAGCAGGAAGGGCCTTCGCCGTCTGCGACGGAAGGTACGGTGAGCCAGGTGGTAAGGAGGAACGAAAGAAACCCGGGAGGTCCGGTAACTCGTAATCGGGACGTTCACGACATTCGAACCTTAGTTATTGAGTAAGAGGATGGGATCGAGAGAGAAGCGAAGAGGCGACGGTTCAGTTGTTCCCATAGTTCTAACTTCCATTGAAAAGGAGATTGAAGTGAGGCAGAGGGGAATGGTTCAGGAATGAATGAGGTACGCAGAGGCACTGCTGTCTCAAAGAAACACATCTTTGACGAAGTAAAAAACGAAATACTTCCATGTGGCGGTGACAGTGGGAGACGGAAGAAGGGCCGAATTCGTTTTTAAAGGGCCGTACCAAGCTTGATCGGGGAGGAACGTGTAAGGACGGAGTCTAATGGAAAATGAGCCGTTCTTGGAAGGAAAGGAGTATAGATTTGTAAAGTCCGGGCAAGCAGGTCAATGCAACGGTCTTCTTATCGGCAGACTCCGGATCATGCAGTGAGGAGTGTCGAATGTGGGGACACTCAGGTGTCAAACAACCGAGTGGGCGTGAAACGACCTCCAAGAAAGCAGAGTGTGATGGAGTGGAGGAAGGGAGGGGAGGTTGGGAAAGGAGAGGGACTCTGGGAAAGTGGTGCGGATGAGAAGAAAGAGGACAAGTTTGCAATTCGCCCGGGGAAGAAAGGTGAACACAAGGTGATGAAGTATAGAGAAACGAAGTTTATGGGGTGGAATCAGCTGTTGGCCAAGCAGTAAGACATGAAGGGGGAGCTGAGAAGGGCAAGGGGTGACAACACCAGTTTGCAACTAAGCTTGACACTCGCACACAAAGAGGTGAAGAAGCTGGAGGGCGAAGTTATGAATATAGACGGGCTGCTGACGTCATTGCAAGAGAGTCTTCGTGGTCGACCAGGACAATTGGGTGGCGAAGAAGGGAAGGGGTGTCGGAAGCGGTATTGAATTGAAGTGGACATGCGATTTAATGGAGTAGCCTCGAGAGTATACGAGATCATATTGCGTTATGCGAAGCAGGAGACGAGTGAGTTGTGCTTCGGAAGGAAGGAACCGGAGCAAAACTGGTCCAACCGGGCAGAAGAAGTGAGAACGGGAAGGAATCAGATTATTCTGATTATAAATGAAAAGGAGATGGTGCATTTGCATTCTGTGGAGCTGGCAATAGGAAGAAATTCGTGGAGACCGAAGGCCTACACTCCGTCTTTTCAGAAGGGGAGTGATGAGATGTTGTTGCATGTGGTGCAGATGGAGGTGGAGAATCCAATATGGAGAAAAACTGCGGGGATGTGGATGAAAAGCAGTTTGAAGAGGAGTTGAGGAGGGATACGTGTTTGAGGAGGGGGATGAAACAGGCTCTCAGTGATTCTGTGGGGGTGCGGAAAAGAAATGCGAGGGATAGGTTATTTTTGGGTCTGGGGTACACTGTACTTGCCAGAAAATCTCTTAACGGGGATGATGAAGAACTGAATGTGTTGTAAGAGGAGCAGAAGATGGAGGCTCGGGAGATGTTGTTGCCGAAAGACCCGAATGGGGAGCCCTTCATATCTGCGTGGAGGTTGGACAAGCTGGAGAACCTATGTTTTTCACGGTACCATGTGACCACGACAAAGCATGTGGATGAACCTGATGACTTGTACTTCAAGAACGGATTGAGTGTGGAGGTGTTGAGAGAGTTGGTGGGGTACGATGTGGAGCAACCGTGGAGGGTAGGGGAGACACAGTACGTGGGTGGAAGCGTGATGCATCTGCCCCGCTTGGATGCGTGGATTGCATTTGTGGTAGAGGCGTTGGATGAGGAGATGGATAGAGGAAGGAAGCGACAGATGGTGTTTACGAAACTGTATGCAAAGCATCTGCCGGTTGCTTTGGAGGATATAATACGGACAGCGAGAAGGAAGGTGGAAGAGAAGTACGGAGAGGAGCTTGTGAACCATGGTGTGAAGGATGAGGACCCGGCTGAATTGCTGGGAAATGAGGAACGTGAAGGGACCGTTGCGTTTTGGATGCTTTCGAACCAACTGGTCTATCTGGGTGTTCGGTAGGAGGTGTTTCTGGAGGAGATGACGACTTTTCTCGGGTAAGTATTTGATTGCTACGTCGGACGTTGTACACCTGAAGAACGCAAGTTTAGGGAGTGGCTAGCGGATGAGAAAGAAATGTGGGAGGCGAAAGAGGATGTGGAGGAGAGAAAGGCGGAGGGGGCGGAAGGTGGAGGTGAACAATATATTGTTGATGAGAGATAACTTTATTATCAAGAGATGGGTGTAATTTTCTTAAGGTTGATTCTTTTGTAGAGAAACAAGCTCTCGCTCGTGGGTCGCGGTAGAATTTGTTGATATAGAAGCGATGTTGACGCCATGGGAGGGGCGAGAAGAAAGGGCGTGCTGGGTAGTTCTGGCGAACCAGATGGAGGGAATTGAGGATTGCGGAGAGGGGAACGAGACCGAACCAGGGTTCGACATAGGAGCCAGAGCGTTGGAATCTGTTTCCAGCGGAGAGGATGGTGTGGTCCTGTTTATCGTCTGTTGCCTAACGGAGGGTGATGCACTTTAGGATTTCATCCACGTGATCGAGGGGAGTTGTGAGTTCGAAGAAGCGGACGAAAGCGTATTCGCGTTCGTCAGGATCTTCATCTTTTTTAGGAAAGCGAAGAAGGGCGAGGAGCTTGCAGACCCAAACAGTGGGGAACTTGCAGTTAGGTGGTGGAGTACTGGAGGCGAGAATGTGAGAGAACTATAGAAGTTTGGAAGGACCGAAGGCGGAGTTTGCAAATATGCGCTGTGTGACGGGGACTGGTGGTTCTCTGAAGCGGATGCAGTTGAATGTTTGGTCGATGTATTGTAAGGCGGCGGTGAACCCGCTGTGGATGAAGGCGGAGTTGACGAGGGAGAAGGTAAGAGAGCAGAGAAACAGGGAAGAGAAAGAGAGTCCAAGAGCTTCGAGGCACAGGTCGTGAAAGGGTGAAATAGCGTCGCGTGAGATTTGAGTGATGAAAGAAAGGGTGGAATAGGTGAAGATGTTTGAGAGAGTGGCATTGGAGCAGTTTTTGTTTGCACGGAGATACTTATTTGCAGTGATGATGTCGCAGAAGAGTATGGTGCTACCGTCGCGGACCATGGAAAACCGTCGAGCACGACGGATGGAGGAGTCTAAGGAGGAGGAAATGGAATGGGGTATGGCGGTTGAGTTTCGGAAGCCTTATGTGAGTTGGATTGCATCCACTATTTCTCTATGAGCGGTTGGAGATCTTCGGGACGTGCGTCGATAGTGGTTTTTGAAGAGAAAGTGTGCGTGTTCGTAGATGCCGGCGTCAGTGAATTGAAGACCTCCGTGTAGATCAATGTCAGCAATGATGTGGTCAAGAAAGCGGAACTTGGTTGTTCCGAAGTGAGAAGCTTAGAAAAGGGCGAGGACGAAGACGCAGAGAGACTTAAAGTGCTTGATGAGTTCTTGAAGGGCGCGAAGTCGTTGGTATCTCCATTCTGAGGTGGTGTCGTGGTGGAGAGCGGCGGTTAGGAGGTCTGCGTATGCCGTTAAGATGGAGGTGATGGGAGCCGTGTCAACTTTACCGCAGCTACTGTCGAAGAAGGCACCTACGAAGGGGAAGACCATGTCTACAGCGCGGTAGTCTTTTGCCTCGAGCATGCCTTTGATGCCGTCCGTTTTGAAGAACCCATTTAAGGATGTACCCTTGTCGGGTGTGGAGAAGTCTATGTGCAGTTTGTGTGCGCAGAAGTTGGCTTCGATATCTGCGAGGATGTTGTTTGCGAGGGTGAGAAGGGAGCTTCGGATGGATTTGAAGGATTTCGAGAAATCGTTGGAGGACACTACAGTGGTGAGAAGGCCATCGGACTTCAAGCGTTCGATGATTGACAGTTTGACGAGTGTGGAGACACCGAGATGGAAGTTGTGAGGGGGTTCGAAGGAGAAGATAGATGAAAGGGTTAGGAGTTGGGATATGTTAAGAAGGGGGTTTGTTTCGAAGAAGGAGTGGTACGCGAAGAGAGAGTTTGTGTGGAGGAGAGATGCTGCGTGGTCTCTGAGAGTTCTTGGTACTCGCGGTCGGCGAATTTTTTCAGCGTCGTTGGCATCCTTAGGAAGAGCTTCGTGTGCGGATCTGGTGTGACGGGTGTGGGAAACGGTTCGAGGGGATAGAAAAGTGAGGTGGAGGTTGAGGTCGGAGCGAGATGTTAGGCATCTGTGGCAGGGCTTGGATGGGTTTGTGCCGTGTGGGATGGCGAGGATGTCTTTTGCTTCTGGGATGTCTTCAGAATAGTTTGGGATGACTGGGTGGAACTGTCGGATGACCTGGTCTTCATCACGAAAAGGGAAACCCTTGAGGGAGACTGCAGCGAGGGGTTCGAGGATGGTTTGTAGAGATTCTTGGATGAGTTCCATTCGGGTGGTGCGGCGGATGGCTGAAGAAAGAGGGTGGCCGTCGATGGAATCCTCGTCGGATGGAAAATAAGGGGCGTCGAACGAGGTGGGGAATGAGCCGAGGAGGGTGTACTTGCGGGAGATGCAATGGCGGCGGAAGGAGTGTGAAAAGTTGGGGAGGGTGATGTGAAGGGGGTAGGAGGTGATAGAGGAGCTTTTCAGGGAAGTGGACGACTTGTTCGAATAGAGCTGAATGAAGCCGATGAAAGATTCCATGCCAGTGATTTCCGCGTTGTGCCAAATAACATCTGGGTCCCGAGAGTAGAGAATTTCGTGTTTGAGGTCCGGGTAGGTGGACATATGTGCCAAGTTTTGAAACCATGGGATGATCATGAGCAGTAGAACGCTCTGAAGAACACTGTCTGACGGGGTGAAAGAAAGTGTTAGCGCGAGTGGCGTAGCGGAGTTTCCGGAAAAGGACATCGACGAGGTTTTTGAGGTAGAGAGTTGCAGTGATGTTTGAGAGATTGTGACAAACGGTTGTGGATTTGAAGCCGATGAAGCCGACAGTGTCCCGGAAGAGTTTGGAACGGAGTTGAAGGCAGTGAAACACGGAGGTTACATGTTGGATGATTGTTTGGGAGTAATAGGGGTCCTTGAGGAGGGTGATGAGTTCGCCGGCTTTGCGTTTGCCGAGCTTGGTGGCGATGAATGAGATGTAGGAGGTGATGGGATGGAGCTTCACAAGTGGGTGAGGGCTGGGAGAAGGGGAGCTGAGGGAAGCGTGGAGAATATGGGCGGCGTCTGCAGAGCGTATGGCCAGAACGAGCTGGCTGGAATGGTAGTCGTCCTCTTCTACCAGCGGGACGTTGTTGGAAAGGCGGTTTGAGATGCGGACGGAGCGGGTGTTTGCGGTCTGGACGCGTGGGCGCTTCGGGCGCGGTGGGAATTGAGTGCCATCCTTGGGGGTGGTGGCGAGGAAGGGGTTGCAGGTGGTGCGGTAGCGACACCGGCGCCGGTATTCGACAAGGGAGGTGTGGCCTTTTGTCTGGAAGGTGGACCTTGGAAAGTGACAAGGCTGTATGGCGTGAAGGGTGCCTGCTCGTGATCTCGGAACGTAAATCGAGGAGGTGAAAAAAAGGTAGCACGAGGTGAAAGGTGGAGGAAATAAACCGGCTGGAGGTGGGTAAGATGCAGGAGGGGGACGGTGGGGAGAGTTTAAACTTATCACGCGTACTCACAAAGTTTAAGTGATGCGCCACAGGCACTAACAAGTCGTCCGGCACGACAGACACGGCGCATATGGGGCTTGGAAAGTGGGTTGGAATGAAAATATTCAAAGTTGTATATTTTTTGAGCGGCGGCGTGTACTTATGTTGAATGTGAGTAGTGGCCGGATGAGCGGTAGTGGGATCTTGAGATCCTGTCATATGATGTCGTCTGGACCTGGTCGACCTTCCGCGTTTTCTAGGTGCGTGAGATCCGGCATTGTGTACGTTTCCGCGTGCGTTTCACAATTGCTGAATCTGTTTCTATTTGTGCGCGAGCAGGCGGAGCACGACCAGGGCGTTAAGTGATGCGGCGTGGGGTTGAGGGTGAGGTGTTGGCCGGCTTGCGATTGGGAGGTACGTGGTCTACGTTGATCCTGTGCGTCGAATCTGTTACTGGTCATGCGCGAGCGGGCGGGGCGCGAGTAGAGCGATAGGTGTTGCGGCGTGGGGTCGAGGGTGAGGGGGGTTCCCGGCTGGCAATTGGGAGATACGTGAAGTGCTACGCTGATCCAGTGCGATGGCTCTGTTCCTGGTAATTCACAAGCGAACAGAGCGCCAGTCGAGCCATAGGTGATGTGGCGTGGAGTGGAGGGGGAGGGGGTGACCGGATTGCGATTGAGGGTACGTGGCGCGCTATGTTGACCTGAGGCGTTAGCTGTCTTTCTGGTTGCGAGTGTGGGAAAACCTATGTCAGCGGCCCTCACGATGAGGAGGAGGTGAGTTTGCTACTTCATCTGCTTTGGAATATGGACGGAGAGACCTGATATATTTTTGGTTGTTGACCAGGAGCGACAGAAAATTGGAATGGGGGAGAAGGATTCGTTGATGTAGAGGTGACTGCGAGTGCCACTGGTGTTCGGTATTGATTTAGGAAGGGGATTTGAACTTTTGTCGTTTGCTTCTGAGAAGCTACAGAGAGAAAAGATTGGGTGAGAAGGTGACACTCCTCGAATATGTGTTTCAAGCGACTTTCTAAAGAGGTGAGTGCGACGCTGAAGCAATTTGGTTTGGTTTTTTTATGGAGATCTGACTTGTATTTGTTTATTGTTACGACAGGGCGGCCGACTTTGTATGAATAGAAAATGATGGAAGTACGGGTAAGTGCGATTTCAAATTGTATCTGGTATTGGTTAGGGAAGGAAATTTCATTTGCCGTTGTTTGCTGCTGCCAGGGGACAGGGAGGCAATATTGGACAACAAGTGGGAGAACTGGTTACTGCAGAGATGAGCGTGATGCTAATGTAGTTTGGTTTTGTTTTTAACGGATATCTGACTTTTTTATTATTATTATTGATGCGAATAGAGAAGCGTAGGGGCGAAACAACGAGCAGAGGTTTGGAACAAGTAAGTTCGATGCTATGAAAGGCATTTTAAATGAAGCGAGGAATAGGGTTCTAACTTGTTGTGTCATTTGCGTGCTGTCTATCTAATTATGTAGGGAAATGTGATGGACGAAGAGAAAGGGCTTTTAAAGGTTTTTTTCGAGTTCTCTAGGGACAGCGTTCCTGCCTGAACCGTCGGTTCCCGGAGAATTGAGGCGCATATCATTTTGCGTCGCGCTTCGCAGGACGCGATGTGAAGCACGACGATTGGGCGAAGAGAAGCGATCAGCGATCGGGCGAGGCGCAGCGATCGGCAGTCGGGCGGGCGACAGGACGGGAAACGGGTCTCCGTATATGAAATGGGGTCTTCATAATTCACATCCAGGGACCTGCTTCCGGTCGAGTCGCCCGAGCATTTGGAGTGCTGGCGCTATCGCTGTGTTACGCACCCACGATTAGGGTGAGTAGAGGGTATCAAAGTGAATGGGCGGTGCATTTGAACGGTTCATACTAGCCACGATACCTGTGCGATATGAAAGAACTAGCGCTGGTTAACATTCGATATTCCTTTCATTGTCGGTAGAATTCGTGATATAGGATGAATGATTACTAAAAGATATTGCCCAAGTTCCCTTCCATTATTGGTAGTATTCCGATGCTATTATGGATGTTTGCTAGTTTTCTACATTCACCTCAACATTCACCTGAAATCGTAATTTGCGCTAGATATTCTAGCATCAAAATTCTGCGAATTTTTTGGAATGCTAACCATTGACATTCTAGCTCACCCAAACTAGAAATCTAGTACCCAATAATAGCATTCCGAACACACAGACGATGCAATGGTTATCGCAAGTACTTGCATGACCGTTCTCCTACAAGATCTGAATCAATTGAAAGATTCTGATAGTCATTGGTATCTAAATCCAAAGCGAGAAGAGTGAGTAAGGATTGAGCGTCAGTAGAATTTCCTTTTTCCTGAAGTCAGCTATGGTTACTACTGCGATTGCATGGCCTATCCTAGCCTTTCTACATGTAGCCTTCGATGTAAAAGTTCCTTCGGCAAAGAAGAGGAATTGTTCAACAACGCAAGATGACTAGCCAATAAACTCCGACGATATCCAGGGATGAACGACGGCAATATTGGCTTTGAGTGTTCTTCTGACTGACATAAGTACATCTTTTTCCAATAGGTTTGCAAACAGCAATGTAGTTTTGTCAAATCCTATCTCACCCTTGGGCGCAAGGATGACTTTATTTTTCAAGTTTTCTTGGCCCCAAAGAGCTTTGGCTTTTGTGAGAAGCAACTCTGTCCTCTCTGCTTGCCGCGAAATTCTCTCCGAATCTCCCTGATCAAAGATTGCTTCAAGATCATCCCCTGGCTGGTTACGGTGACTTTGTAAAAGAGCACAGAATGATGGGGATAATTCACTCAGTTCTAGAATCCGATTTGCCTCCAGCTCATGAAAATTGGGTGGGGCATTTTCTATCGCCGTTTGAGGCTGTTTCATTGACTTTAGAACCGGATAAGTGCTTGAAATGAATTTTTTAAGACGTAGCTTTGCGTAGAGCAGTGCTACAATATTTAGAACAGCAGCAAACTGCTTCCAGTTCTTTATACTTCAACACCATCACTAAATGACCTCGGGAAAGCAATTCATCGGTGGTAAAGAAAAGTCGCGGACCAGGATTACTAACTTTGATTCCTCAATGTGTCGACATTTGGACCTTTCGCTGCCATATTACTACTGTTCTAATTCAAGACACCTGCAGTACGCTACTTATCACTGTAAACGTTTTTTTGGTACCCTCTTCGTACCAATCCTAAACTGCTTACAAGAAATACCAAGAACTGAAGGACGCTTCAACCCATTTTTTCTTACGAAATTCACGAGTCTGCCGCTTTTGAGACACTACTGTCACCTTTCTTCCGCCTATTACCTCTTTACAACGTTAAAAGACGTTATCAGACTTGAAAAGGTTGTACTACTTTTTGCATTCGTCCTTCGCGGCACCAATTTCTTCATGCAACATACACCTTTCTTCAGTTTCTTCTTCTGAGATGAAAAAGTTGTTGAGTTTCATGCAAAGGGCTATACTTGTAGAACTGATGTACAATGAGTACTCCAAACCGAATTGAAAAATTCTCCCTCGCGCCACGAGAAGTTCCAAAAACCTGCTTCAAGTGCGTTCGAAAAGAAGAATGGAAGTAGTTAAACGCATCATCTGAACTGTCACAAATCTGTGAAACTGGAAACAGGGTTGACAAATCTTACATACATACGTATGCTTCATCCCTAGCGATCCAAAACTCAACTCAGAGCTCTTCATTACTTAAATTCTTACCTAGATTAGAGAGAGCTTAGTCTAACGAATCGTGATTAGAGTCTACGCAACGCACTGAAACAGAACGGAAACGGTATCGGGCATTAACCAAAGCATGCATAGGCAAGAAATAGTAGTCCTTACGACAGTAGTACGCTGCAGGTGTTAAAAACGGTTGCGGTTTCTTGATCTTAATCGAGGTTCCGTCTTATGCACCGACACATGCCGAAAATGGGCTTGGTGGGTTTCTAGAGTTTCCAAACTCTAATGAGAGCCTATGAAGCTCTTCAATATTTTTTGAGAAGCCCGGGGAGCGATAGAGATTGATTGAGTGCTAAGCTCATATTGCGAAATACCTGATAAAGTGTAGTAGTAGCTTTTTGGAATGTTTTCAAGAGATCCAAATAGCTTGCGCCAGCAGGAATTCGTAGACTCAGAGCTAGTGGACGACTGAGAGAAATAATATGAAGAAGAGATCTTTGTCCCGTTTTATCGTTTTGACAAACTGGTGGGAAGATAAGTATTAGTAGTATATGAAAAGCGATATGGCTAAGCCGAAATGTTGGTCTGAATTCCTGTGTCGCTAAGACCAGATGTTACACTTAAAAAAGATGCGTTTCGCCGATTAAAGTGCTTACAGTGATTGATCTTTTCTTTGTATACGGCATCCGTCAGCGTCATGCGGTATGCTACGAGAATAATCTTGGTAGCTACATCAATTTCGATGTTGTCGAAGTCATTTTCGATGAGAGCATCGTCCAACATCTTGGGTGGCCAAAAGTCGGTGGTGCCACTGTCGGTTGAGATCAGGTGATGAAAAGTGGAAAAGGGCCTGAACCAGTGGAAGCATGATGGTGCTCTATTGCCATTTGGGTCTTCAAAACATGTTAATGTATAGTAGCCACTGATTAAATTTTCTAAAGAAAATCGTTCAAACACGAACATGAGCACTCTTGTTAAGAACGGCCCTCAGTACCGGAACACGCATGACGGGCAAGTGCTAAATCGACAGGACGTCTCCGGCGTCGCAAAAGTGACCAACCAGCCTAGGCTCACACCTTGGTCTCCACCACCATTGAACCAGGAGGCCGATTCTCCATCTGCCAATGGATGTATATAATTTTAAAATTTCGGCCAATAAAAATAGTAGGCTCAGACATCGTTGCTATTCTGCCCAATGTTTCGAGTCCAAGTCATTCCCATTGTCAGTCATCATCGTCAATTAAAAAAATTGGCGCGATTTTTAACCGCAACACCTGCTGCTTATGTTTTGTTAGTGAACACCGCTGCCATTTTCGTGGCGCGCACTACCTAAACCCCAGTGTGCATGCCAATACCGATGCAAACCGCACCGCAGGCAGCCTGGAACACTTCAACCACTACGCTGCGGTGCTGCTGTGGCTACCGTCTCGTCGGCCTGACCGTCATAGAGCAAAACCTCGCCGTCAACAATGCTTGCAAAAGCTTCTCTTGGGGATTCGTTGGTCTCACACACGAACGGAAATGTGCTCCTATGGGTGAGTCAGGGATGATACAGGTTGGAGGGGGAACCGGAAGGTGATGCTAAAAATGGTGTAGAAGCATTTTGGTTAAGGCATCGTCGGTCATCAAAGCTCGAAGAATGGGCCACTTGGGCACCGAAGGTGCTGCATTTGCACTTTGTGACACACACATCTTTATTTATGTACCACCTTGATCTAATCTTATTTCTCACTCCAGCAAGCTTTCGTTTCCTTTCTTTTGTGTACAGCATCGCATTCACTTAACCTTCGTGCTTGGTTGTGCGTCCGCAGCACATCAGCCGTCAAAAGCCACCAAAATTGTCTTTTTGTATGAATCATGCGCTATAAGCTGGGGAGAGCCGCTAGAAACGCACGACGAGAGTTGGTTTCATCTCAAATATCCCTCCGTAAAGGCTCAATACTTCGACCTGGGTTCCGTTTTTGTACACAGTGCTACAAAGATAGCGATAGCTACTTGGGTTTGATTCCCAAACTAATCGCAACAAAATTGCACATGTGCCGAATGCTGGCGTGCGTTTCATAACGAGATTCATGAGAAGTCTGGATAGCGCCTATGTTTTTGCTAGAAAAGCGGTGGATCAAGATTATATCAGAGACTTCATAGTGCTAAAGTGAGCCAGTGGCTACACGGCTAAATACTAGTGTTCGTGAATTGGTCAGTAGGCTGTTCAGTTAGCCAAGTTCGTTGTATTCCAATTTGTTCCACACAATTCAACAACGGAAACATTTAATTTTCTTGTGTTTGTGGAGGTCAAAATGGCCAAGGCTGGGCCCTCGAGCACAGTGGACTTAGTCTCTAGTTCGGTATCGGCCTCTTCGCAATTTGACAATCCTTCCGATGAATCTATGCATCAGTTTCATCCTATCGTCTCGCCATTCCCGAAAAACTCGCCGTCCTCATCCCCACCCGCCAGTAATAATCTTTTCGTCTTGGTCGACAAATTGCCAAAGGGGGGTTGAAACATTGATCCTACTATCAAGCTCAAGCATCGAAAGTACTTTTGCCTATTGGGTGTAACTAGGCTACCACTGGGAGCCGATCTCGACCTTAGACAAGAGAAGCTTTCTTTCAAATGGTCGTGGCCACACCAAATCATTGGCGGCCGTCTTGAGTTTCAAGAATATAAAACCAGTCTCACCAATACCTTTATCATCGATTCTCAAACCAAGCTTGATGTTAAGGCTACTTTTGACATCAACCGCCCAAAAACCGTGTTCTCAATCAACGTTCGTTCGTTTCTTGGAATTCTTCAACATGATAGACCACCCGCTGGTCTAACTATTGGACAGAAAGTCCCGGTTGAAAAACGGCTGCAGATTGAATTTCAAGGCCGTCTAAATGTTCCGGAGGCTGGAACATCCAACTAAACTGTATCTGCTGTAAATAATGACAGCTTTAGTGACGAAACGTTGTCCAAAAATTCATCGCTTTGTTTTTAGTACGAAGATCCGTACATAAAAGAATCAAATCAAGACTCACCGACGATCAATATTTTCTATAGTATCAAATGCCATCTGCTGCACTGCTTTGATTGCTTGACTGGATAGCTGTGATTGAAAATCATCAGCAAACCCTTGTGATGATTTCAGCCCATCTCCATTTGCGTCCATCTCGACGCGTTGTATCTCCTTGTTGCAAACTTTTCTCTTCTTTTCCTTTAATCGTTCCATAAGGCCTTTTTCCATTTTGGTGATCTTCACTTTGGACGGATTCAGAAGCAGTAGAGTTAGTGTAGTGTGCATACATTATTTATCCGTTTAGTGAAATCTCTCGTTATTCTTATATCCAGTGCCGACAACTGTTGGAAAATCATCAAGCATTTTTTTTGTCACCATAATTCCTTCATTTAGTCTCCATTTCGATTCCTTCAGCAGTTCGCCAAACTCTTCGACAGCAACAAATCCCATCCCATTGACAAGTCAATATGGTTGATTAAACTGGGGTTTGTTATCGGACCATTTCGCATGCGTTCTAACTTCTTGCTCTTTAGGTTCATGGAGAAACAGATCAACGTTTATGCCTGTATGATGCGAATTACTGGAAAAAATCCGTTTTCTTTTGCAACGAATACATATGAATAACACCGCACATGTTACTCACATTGCAGATGTTATTAAACGAATAGAACTCACGGTTGGACCTCCAATATGGGTCGAAGATGGATTCGATTTCAATGTGTTCGTCCAAGACCTCTTTCCATCTAGGCTCAGTGAGGACGTAGCCATTACATGAAAACGCACACCTCACAATGTATCGACAGGGAAATCAGAGTGATTCCATATTTTTACAATCGCATCGAACTACTAGCTCGTTATCTCCTCCATTTTCGCTCTCCACTCCTGACGTGCAAATAAAACTCGTGCTTTCGGATGAAATAAAAGCTCCAAAATAGCTCAAAACACGCAACGACGCCTGTTCTTTTTTATTCTTGCAAAAGCAGCTCAGGGCAGTGCATGTTTTTCATGTTCGTGACGAATGCACGCCAAACAGAAAAGTTCCTCGATGATGCTATACTTATTTCTATAAAAATTTTCAATGAGGAGCCGGTGAATTCTGCAATAAGTTCATCGAGAATCTCGGGTGGGACAGGCAACATGCCATTCCGTATAGAACGATATCTGGAACTTGGAGGGCACATGGAGTGTATGCGCGATTATTTGCACTCTTCAGCAAGTCTGCGAGTCCACAATTGCAGTTGTCTTGGAATGACAGAGGAAGGGGTTTTTTTAGATAGCACATAGGCGCGATTTCCGGAATTGGAAGATTCGATATATCCGGTTCCTTGGAAGAGGTTTGGTCTTGGAACTGCGATGATTCAAAAACATTCAATAACCATTTGTGGTGTGTGCACATAAGTATATGTAAGTCACATAGGTAGTTTGTTTGTGAAGGACTTCAAGTACCTTTCCTAGAAGTCATGGCGCCACCGTATGAATATGGCCAGTGACTTAGACATACGAATATTGAAGAGATCTCCGTACATATTCTCCCACCAACTACTTCGTCCGATCTGGGCACACCATGTAGTAACATTTTTGATTTAGTTTTGATTCACATGCCAATCGTCAAGAAAAATAAACTACTTCTCAAATACTTTATCTGTAGCTGCTATACAAGATGTTCTTTGTTCCATTGTAATAATGGCCGGTGATATCGAAATCATGGACTTCCACTGCTTTAGGACATCTATGAAGTCAGATTCCGCTCCACCACTGATAAACCTCATAAATAAAGGAAGGGCGAACCATTCATTTGACCTTCCATTAATTGTTATAAGCGTAAATCCATAACGATTTGCTACTGCTCTTCAATCAATAAAAACACCAGAGACAACTCCGGACAACTTGTAGTCGTCAATCCATTGAGCCAAAGCCCAGCATGCCGATATTATTCGTCCTTCACCGTCGTGAGTAATGTAGTACCTATTTTTGACTTTTTTCTAGTGTAACATGACGTGCTTCTTGAAAAGCTTAGTGCATTCAAGATATTTTGGGTTACTTATTCCACGTCCATACCCCAAGATCCTTTGGGCAGATGTTGGGTTTATGAAAATTCCATATCTATCTTGCAAATACCTTACGGTATCTGGGAGAGAGAAAAGTTGCTTACTTTTCATGTGCAAGGCTTCCCTACGCATCTTCGGAGGCAAATGGCGAATTAAGGGTCTGGTTGTCAGAGGTGGGTTATTGGGTCTTGCGTCTCGGAAGTCTCCGACATATGACTTTCCCTCGCCCAACTTTTCGGGAGTTAGTGCTTTGATTGTTAGGGAAAAGCCACAAGCCTCCATTTCTTCTTTCATGTTACTCTTCAGTATACTTTTCTTCAGAACACTTTTATCTTCAGCCATCCCAGTGTCTTTCGACGTCTTCCTGTCCAAGAAATATAAAAGTTCCACACTTTAGGCTGTATCCCATGGTATCTGGAATAAACCTGACTTCCCTTATCACGTCCTGGCCAGGTGATTCAAGCGGTAAGCTTCCAAAGTACGTTATGACAGTTACGTTAAAGAAATTATCAACTTCGCCCTCGTCTGGTAGTATATCTCTCTCATAACTTTGTGTTCCAAGTAAAATTTTTTCCTTGACCTCGCTACCTAACTACCATTCGTATACTCCAAGTCTATCGGAATTTGGATGAGCTCGATAGGCAGTTCTTTTTCGTCGTCAGGAAACCAAAACTTATCGATTATTTTGGCATATGTTTCGTAGTTAACATCTCCTTCGTACTTTCCGTTTTTCTCCTTGTCCGATAGAACGCATTTCATAGTTTGCATCTCAAGATAGTTGAACGGCAGATCGGGTTTTGAACAAATTTCCATGGCAGTCATATTTCCACCAGCCATGATTCCATAAATATAGAACAATCACATGAAGCGGTTGGTACGTCGGTGAGGTTTTTTCCTACTACACTTTTGACGTCACCGATGTCACCCCGTGAAATCAGCCGTGAACCAGCTATCCTGACTACGTTGCAAGGCATTTTGTTCGTCCAAAGTTGAACCACCTGCCCATGAAGGTGGGATTACTGGGATTGTACTATCAATCGGCGCAAAAGTTGGTTTCTAAAGCTCCACTAAATTGTCTGGAAAAGAAGAAGTATTACTGCAGCGAGAAACATGAAGGAGAAATTTACGGTAGAACGCCTGGTAACGTGGGTTTCTGAAACAATAGGACTTTTGGATGCCGTAGTACAGCATCTGAAATGAGTTGTAGTTTTGTAGACTCATATTCTCGAAGAAATCATTTGCTATAAAGTAAGTTCCAGAACTCTTCTGTCTTCATGGGATCTGCTTTCTGCCATTTTAGTAATTTTTTCTCCATGGAGACTTTCAGATATTGACAACGGTTTCGCAAATCTGCTTCACTGAACTTGAATACTTCATGTGAATGACTGCAGTTGAGTGAATCTGTCCAGTTCTATTTGAGATTGTTTAATTATATCATCAGGTTAGGATGACAAGAGTTCGCGTACTTACTTCGTCACAAGCATCGTGGAAGAGAATTGATGAGGCGACACAAACCGTTTTTAGGTAACTGCTCGTATCGAAAGTAGTGCATAGTATACATGAATCCATCGGAGCGTGCGATTAAATCCATAAACCCAAGAAAATTAGAAATATCTCCACACAAAATCCTTTTCCATCAGAGCTGGAATTTTCTTTTAGAACAGCCATAGAATTCGGTTCAAACAGACTCCTATTCTTTTTTTCGACTCTTTGTGCCACCATTGTCTCATTGTTACCAACAGGAGCTTCTATTAGGACACCAAAAATTCGGAAAGCAGCCTGATTGCTATCATAGAATCTAATTCTTCGTTTAGATGCACGGGAACGGCAAAAATAATCGTTCGTGTTTAGAGGACAATCTTTTTTCCAAGGTAGTTACAGGTCCCTGCTTCTTTGTTGAAATACGGAGACGGAAAAAAGAATTGTTAATGTTTAGATGAAACGCTTTCTTTTCAAAAGTCGTGACAGGAGCCTGCTTCTTTGCTGAAGGTGAAATGGTCCGGATAGTCCCAACTTCTTTGCCCATGAAAGGTGTACTGGCAAGCTTGGCGTTTCCCAAGAGATTGGAAAATTGTCTGCGGTTATCCATGCTGAAGCTTCTCTTCAGTAAAGATGGCTCTTTTTCATTCGACTGTTTTCACCAGAAAGATGTCAAAAATAATCTTGACGAACGCCCAACCGACATTTACATACCATAGTCTCACTCACTTTTTCAGTCCTAAAGATAACGCATGCCAGTATAAATTGCAAAATACAAGTCCTTATCGCAATCCATCTGTAAAAAATAAAAAGCACTAAATTCATGTCAGACTTTCTAAGCTTCTTTAGCGAAAAACCTGTATCTTTTGCTAGCTTTGTAGACTGTCTTATAACAAAAAACCACAACAATACCCATCTGACTGTTTTTATAGTTTAGAACATTCACCATATTGTTTTTTCGATAAAATAGCATTAGTTTTTCCATGGAGAACACTGACGATGCATGCTTTCTTGAGATGTTTCAGAATTTTATACGCAAATTTTCATCTGTAGCTGTCTACGAAATAAACTATAGGATTCTCTTTCAAACCTAATTCAAATTGAATATAGCATTTTCCGGTCAATAGTCTCAATAAAACTTCAATCAAGATATTAGGGACGAAAAAATGTCTGTTCTTCTTTTAGCTCTAGTTTTTATTCATCGTAAATGTTTTTTTCAGATTCAAAGAAAACGAATTTCGTTGTGACGTTTCTTTCTTAATCCAATTTACGTAAGAAGCCAAAGAGACCCCTGTACCACAGGTGCAGTAACACGCACTCATAAGTGGTATCATGTCGATAAGAGCTGCGATTATGAGATCAAGCTAGAAATACACTCCTGGCTTCGATCTGTGAAAAAACGACCTTGTAGTGCTCTCACTCTCTCCAGCTTCTGCAACATTGTAGAACTGCCGTTTCAATGCATGAAAATGCTTTTTGTTTCTTGTCAGCTTTATATTTTCGAGTAGCTCTAGCCCTTCGTTTACGTCTCGGTATATATCAGACGTCTTCGTGTTAAGATTGTCTTTAAGCAATTTTCGCAGTTCAAAATGGATAGATTTTGTAGTAAATAAGAGTGAAGCGTTTTTGTCAGCATTAGAGTTTTTTGGAAATAAACGAAATAGAAGTACAAAAACAACTTACAGTTTACTGCATTCATTTATAGTCCAAAACTGTAGTATCTGAAGAGCAAAAAATAGTAAAGACGCTGATGTTGGCGCTGTACTGAAAGGAGAACGTGCGACGAGAGAACATTCTGGCAATCGGATAGATACGACGGGAGATTGTGCGACAGGAGATCGCTCTGGGGACCGGGTTTTAATGATTGTCACGTTCTGACGACGTCGATTGTCACTCTTTGAAGACGATAGGTGGACGATAATGACTGAGAATTGGGATGACTTGGACTGGAACCATTGGGCAGAGAAGAAACGATGTTTGAGCCTACTGTTTTTATTGGCCGAAATTCTAAAAATACGATATAGCGATTGGCATAGTGAGAATCGTCCTCCTGGTGCAATGGTGGTGTGGACCAATGTCTGAGCCTAGGCCTCTGGTTGGTCACTTTTTCGACGCCGGCGACGTCGTGTCGATTCGACACTTGCCCGCATTACGGACAAACTTGTTCCTTTTTCGCCAGTGCTGAATTTCAAATTTCGAACTGAATAAACTATAAGTGGCACAGCTGAATCTGCAAATTTTGCAGTGCAACCGATACCGTAGACTTTTATGTCGATGTTATCAGCTGAAATAAGATCCGCAACATGCCAAACGTTCTTTATTCGATCTTTTGATTTGCCTGACTTGTTTTTTTTCTTTAGTAGTGCCTTTTATTAGTAGACCTATGTGCGGTAGTATACCAAGTTGCGGTGAAAAAGACTTCCTTTCGATTTCTCGGTGGTTTACTCCACAGTAAAGTGGGCTACTTATACTAGACCGTGCGTTTCTGTCACGCAGGGAGCACTCCCCGTGAGGCTCACGCGTGCTCGTGACCGAAATGTGGAAGAAGCGATGCTGATATAGAGTATTACACTAGCCTACGCATTTGCTACTGTACGAGAGAGAACACCGATGCGGTTCCGTCGGATCCGTACAGGAAGGTAGAGAAACATTGGGAGCCTGGAAGGCTGGTGTTGCATGTATTGCTTCAAAGTGTCCTTTTTCCAGCAGAATTTGGGGTTTTTGTAGAGCCCTTGCAAGTCATAACATCGCCACTTCTGGGTGTATGTGGTAATTATCAAATAGTGGAGTGGATGTGGCGAACTACGCGAGTTATTCGTGGTAATGATGAGGTTCGATGCCTCGGTTTACTTAGAGGCAGGGTTATCGCTGGTTTAAGTACCGCGACAGAGTCTCCTGGTTGGGACACAACCATATCTAGACACACCTACTATCGTTCTAACTACTTACGTGTCCGAGGTGACGGAACCTCGTTGGGTTCCGTCACATACAACTTTTACGTACGGTCTACACTATGGAGTCTGTTTACCGAGACGTTTGTGCTGACACAGAGCGTAACTGCAGCTCGGGCGTGTCCGCGATCTCTATTTTGGCAGTTGAACTGACAGCAATACAGACTTTTAAGTGTTCGTTAGGCACGCGTGCTAAGAACGGACACACAAGATTCTTGGCAACCATAGCTGGCTAGCAAGTTAGTGAAAAAAAATAACTCGCGGCGCTCGATCCAATAAATCGAGTCGATCACGAGAAAAAGCTTGAATCTCGATTAGAGACAGTTCTATATGCGCATAGTGTTTCACGGACTCACGCTGAGGGTAACCCTGAGCGTGCACCCTGAGCGTGAGTCCGTGAAACATTGTACGCGTATAGAATTGTGTTTAATCGAGATTCAAGTACCCTCAGGGTGAGTCCGTGAAACACTGTACGCGTATAGAATTGCCTTTTATCGTCACCACCTCTTCGATAATATCTGTCGTCGTAATTGCACTTGCGACGCTGTAAGGGTAGTGCAAAGCCCTGTGAGAAAAGCGGGGCGGCATGACTTTCAAAGATACTAGCGGCGCGGGTCAAACGAAGTACCCTTCGTATGGTACGACAGTTGCAAGCGAACGCCAGCAGTCGCGTGCGAGCTTCCACAACGGAAGAACCGAGTGGACACCACCGGGCGACGAATTATATGTTGAACGATTAATGATCGGGGCCAGAGAGTGTCGACCGGCGTCAGAGAGACATGATCGGCGCACACAAATTCATGATCCGTGCACACAAATTCACAAGTTCAAACCTGGCAATGCAGTTGCGTGTATACGGATGCCTTACACCACTGCAGGTATAAATTATACCTAGCTATAAAGATGTTTTGATAGTGTTGTAATTTTCTTTTGCGCTTGTCGGCCTGTAACAGCCGGCATTGCTGGTGGGTGCTTCGAGAGCTGGATCATTTCGCTGTGCTCTTGCCCGGCAGACGAGCTCAAAGGTAAGATAACGTTCGTACCACAAAAGGTGGAAAATGCCGTCCGTCTAGCTCGAAAAGAGAAGGAAGAGGGCGGGGATGCATCTTGTTCCGTTTTGGTTTCGTGCTTGGGGGTCGGATATTTTGCAAACGATACTGCAGCACAAACTTCGCTTGCATCGCGAGAATCACAACCATCCAACCCAGAAAACAGCTGTTTTCGAAACCCTAACGTTGTTCATTGGTTTTCCCATTAGACAATCATACAGTATCAGGCATACATTTCAAATCCTTGTGAGGGACAATTCCTTCTTTAAGGATTTCCTTTTTTCCTAAATGATACGATGCGGGGGTGACCGCTTGCAGATTTAGAGCACCCCGGGGGTGACACTGTCTGTTGGGGCTGTTTTAGGGGTGTTGCTTTTTTTTAGCTTTAAAGGTTTTTGGGGTTGTTTGCACCTGTCATCCCCAGGGTGGTCTACTCCTGCAAGCAGTCACCCCCCGAATCGCACAATCTCCCTTCTTTTTTTGAGCGGCCCGGCCTGCTCCAAATCGAGTTGCTTCAAATCGAGTTGCTTCAAATCAAAGTGCTTCCAAGTTCAACAATCGGGGTTGGCCCAAAGCGATCCTCTTCCCAAAATATTTAGGACTCATAATAAATGTCACAAAAAAAAAGAATTCTTGGCTTTCTCAATGGGTGTGAGGCCTTTGGCAACGAATTGCGACCCCCCTGCGCCAGAAGCCACGATGAATATATATTTTTCCATTATTCTCACACCGCTCCAGTGCATACGGTATATTAAAGTTGTGTCCCGATATCCGCCTTCGAAAAGTACGGATGTCAATATCTTGGTACGAAACCACTCTCAAAGTGGTTAAAAATAAAAAAATCTGGAGATTAAGCCAAGGATGAAAGACACTTGTTGCATCCATCGCAGTAATTTCATATATGTTGAGATGCAGACCAAAACAGGGGAAAATCTGCCTTTCTTCTAAATGTAAAAGTTTCCTCCATAAGCTTCAGAATTCCGTATAAAAGAGTGAAGGTTTGGCAGTCTCTTACCCTGCATTTGGTTCCGTGCTCTGCATCCTCTTTGGTTGCACGTAGTGCTGCCACTGAAACAGAAAGCATCGAATCCCAACCCGAACACCTGCAATAACGACATGCCTCACAAGTTCAGTTCCAAAGACCGTGGACGTGGCAAGGGAAAGGGTAGAGTCACAGCGGATGCTATGGAGGATGTTCAGATAGAACCACGTACCTTCACACCAGACATGAAGGATGCCACACAATCGACGATAAGCTGCTGGAACAATGTGTCAAACACCCTCAACTTCGGCGACACTTCTGATTACGACCACGCACAGAGGGGATTACTTAACACACCTTCTGACTTAATCATTTTTCAAGATGGCCAACCTGTCTGGGATATGAAGTCGTATGCCGATTTCATCAAGCAAAATACGCAGTCTCCGCAGACTGTCAATCCGAGCCTTTGGCGCATGTCTCAGCTGAATATGTTCTACGGCTTGTTCGAGGTGACGGAAAATATTTATCAGGTCAGGGGCTACGATCTTAGCAACATTTCTTTCGTTAAAGGGTCAACTGGTTGGATTGTCTTCGATCCTCTCATCTCTGCTGAATGCTCCCAGGCTGCTCTTTCGTTGATTAATCAAGAAGTATACGAGAAAAATGGGGACCCTCCACAGTCTGTTTCGGCTGTGATCTACAGCCACAGCCACATCGATCATTTCGGCGGTGTGAAAGGTGTTCTTGGCCCAAATGACAAAGATAACATCCCAATTTATGCATCCAAAGGCTTTACCGAGCATGCCGTTTCGGAGAATGTCATTGCTGGCAACGCAATGAGCCGCCGAGCCATATTCATGTATGGTTCTCTGTTGGAGAAATCTGCAAAGGGATCTGTTTGTGCTGGGCTCGGAATGACCACATCCTCAGGAAGCACTGGGCTCCTTAAACCAACAAAAATAATTTCCGATGACTACGAAACCATTGATGTTGACGGAGTCAAAATGGAGTTCCAATTCACTCCAGGCACCGAGGCTCCCACTGAAATGAACACGTGGTTTGTAGACTGGAATGTGTTGTGGATGGCTGAGAATACTACGCATACCATGCACAATTTACTCACTCTTCGAGGTGCCCAAGTTCGAGATGCATTGATGTGGTCTGAGTATCTTACCAAAACCATCAACCGCTACGGCGCAACCGCGACAGTCAAATTCCAGTCTCATCATTGGCCTCTTTGGGGGAATGATGAGATCATGAGTTACTTGAAGAAACAGCGAGCCATAT
Organism: Agarophyton chilense; assembly: GCA_030374765.1. Classification (NCBI taxonomy): domain Eukaryota; phylum Rhodophyta; class Florideophyceae; order Gracilariales; family Gracilariaceae; genus Agarophyton; species Agarophyton chilense. The sequence goes on from JARGXX010000006.1 coordinate 501,042, forward strand.
ATCAATATACTCATGATCAATCCGTTCGTCTGATGAACAAGGGCTACGTTGGGACAGAAATCGCGAGCGCGATGCAGTTGCCGAAATCTCTCGAACTAGAATGGAGCACCCGTGGCTATTATGGAACGTTGAGCCACAACAGCCATGCCGTTTACCAGCGTTACATGGGATGGTACTCTGGGAACCCATCTGATCTCAATAAACTCCCTCAAGAAGAGGCAGGTGCGAAGTATGTTTCCTATATGGGCACGGAAGAGAACGTCATCGAAATGGCAACAGTCGATTTTGATCAAGGAAATTACCGCTGGGTTGCGGAGGTGATGCGGCACGTGGTTTTCAAAAACCCCGACAACGATCAGGCTAGATATTTGCTCGCTGACACATACGAACAAATGGGATATCAGGCGGAGTCGGGTGCATGGCGAGCATGTTACCTTCAAGGAGCACACGAACTCAGGAACCCGAAACCCACAAGTGGGCTCTCTACAATCTCCGAAGACGTGGTAAGAAACATGGAACCTTCAATGTTGTTCACCTACTGGGGTGTTCATTTGAACCCAGCTGCTGCGCAAGGTATGAATCTCAACGTCGTGATCAACTTAACAGATACAGACCTCGGTGATGACATTAGCACCACATATACGCTTACAGTGGAAGATTGTGTGCTTATTCAAAGCCCTGAAGCCGTGGGCAGACCCGATGCAACGATCACCACTCCAATGTCAAAGTTGTACGATCTCTTTTTGACTCAAGACGTGGACGCTTTTCTGAACGACCCTCTCGTAGAAATTTCTGATGATGAGAAGCAGTATGTGGTGGATTTAGTTTCTGTGTTTGATACTAAAGATGATATGTGGTTCAATATCATTGAACCGTAACACTTCAATAACGGAAGAAGCACGTGACCAGTGTGTCCGTTGATATACAGTACGAGCTTTAGTTGTTCACATCAATCTACTTTGTAAAGCTGACTGTTCACCACTGTCACTATCTTCCTACTGATAAACAGCCCTTCAAACAGCGAGGAATGTGATTTATCTTGCAGTGCGTCTTATTGACGTCAATATGACAACACAGACATATCCACGATCGACGCATGGAACAGCCTTGTGTTGCTTCTTTCGTCATCCTCATTGTGTGTGTCTCGATTTCTGGTTCACTTCTAAGTTTGTTGCAGCAGCTGCAAAATTGCGTTAAGCACCGAAAAGACACGCTCAGCTGCAAAGTGAGCCGCGTTCAGTTCCTTGCGTATTGGGACTGTGGCATCTGTTCTTCCTAGCGATTCTTTACACTACCCACCACTTCCCTTGCTTTGCTGGTTGCCAACAGGACTTGCTCTTGCGCAAGTCCTGACCAGCTGAGATTCATATTCTCTTTGCCCTCGTCGCTTCAGAGTCAAACTATGACAATCTTTCGACACCTAAAGCGGTACTAGCTACCCAAACCTTGCAATAAACTTTATTGCGTTCTAAATCGAAGCACTGGCATCTATCGTAGCAACAGCAGTCGAGAAGACCTATTTTATTGAATTTCTATCTTTCTTATATACAATAAAAATGGTATTTGTCTGCACGGCTGTAAAGCCCAAGATGCCTTGCAGGACAACATAGCTCAGAAACTACCAGGCAAAGCAAAGCTACGAACTGTATCCTTCAATGTGGATTAACGTTGTACATAAATCGAGGTAAGAGAAAAATTCATGGGCAAGAACACGCGGGACTTGAGAGGATCAAGGTCAAAGTATCACCGGAATTCTCCAGGCTCAATTCTGCAAAATCTTGACGCGATGGATGCTCGATCAGTGTTGCTTTTACAGCCCCGAAAGCGATTCTGGAAGGCGACTGGAGTAAACAGACACCTTGCTCGCGAAAACGAATGCTTTTCTCCTGCACGCTGTCCACATGTCAACGAGAAGTCATCGAATGACTCCCACCGAAGTGATGCAGGTGACTTTTTGGACTATTTCCAATCAGACTAGCCCTAAAACCTTATGATCGTGTTAGAGGCCCAGGTGTTTTCAAGGCTTCTGGATCAATACAGCAAAAAGTATAGAAACCCAGCCCTCAGACAAAGTCCATGTAGGCATCGCTCTCATTTTATAGGTTAAATAATTGTCTAGACAACATGCACTGCGCTAAACATCACAGAAAGTATTGCACCGCTCCGCATCTACATTCTTCTTCAGGCCGTACGGAACACCACACAGGCCCTCATCCTAATAGCATCATGCGGGCTCAAATTTACGTTGGTCACCACGACAGGGGGATAAATGCTCTGGAGCCTCTGGTAGGAAGTAAAATATACACGCACGCACTTATTTTTGGCCAAAGATGCATCGCCCTGGAACGTTTCGTGGCCAATCCCAGACCCAATGCGTTGTTGGATGGCAAATGGCTTGAACTGAGTAGGAGTAAACCTATTTCCGAAGAAAGTGATAGCGGTCGCAACCCCGTGGGAATTGATGAACTGAGGCTCCACACCGTTGGAGTTCAATATACCGATGCGCTCTCGACGATTGCTTGATACAATTTGCGGGGTAAACGGGGTGTCCGGTACTCCTAGTGAGAATGTCTGAAGATTGTTTGAACCCTGGAAGCGGAAAGCACAATTGTAGAATGCCCGTTCACATGCATCCGGACGGCGTGGACGACCACTTGCATTTGCTGCAGCGAGCAACGTGACAAGGGAGACAAGATGAATGATGGTTCTCATGTTGAAATTCAACCCCTGTGAGATTTGCTTCCTTTGAGTGTGTTAAAGTGGGATACGTCGATGAGTTCGACTCATTAACATACTTTCGGAAGCTTTGTTTCTTCTTTTATAGTAGTTTGTCTTACTTGCCTCCAGAGATCTGCAACCCACCTGCAACGCCAATAAGCTTTCCTGTCTGACTTGTTTCTCTTACTCGAATTCGAAGAACTCTCATTGGTTTCAAGATATTTCCCAACGACACAGACTAGTATCATAAAAAACAATTCCAATGAGCACTTGACTGGAAGGAAGTAGCCAAAAGGCTCTCTTAGATAGAGCAAATATGGAAGAATACCCTAGCTGTGAGTTTTTATTGCGAATGATGTGTACGATTACCTGTCCTATTCTGCTGCGGAATGCACATGAACCGAAGAGACGACCCATCAAGCGTCAGACATAGTGGCATTAATGCATTGTATGAATCTTACTCCTTCAAGGTCTTGCAGCTCGATAATGTGATTCTCTACCATCTATTGGTAAGTTACCAATAGATGGTAGAGAATCACATCACACGCAAAACCATTGGTAAATTTTGCAAATCGCAAAGGATTACATAGAAGAACAGCCAAAAAGGGGTTTCTACTTTCTATCAGAAGAAAACCTGTAAGCTAAAGACTCGAGTGTTTCGTATTCGGCATGGACTCGATACCTGCTTTTCATGAAATTCTGTCTCACGTACATGCATAATGCAGACATCCAGTCAGTCCGAACACGACGAAAAATTGTTTCGTGTAGGCTTGTTGGGTGACATCTAGTTGCGTCCTTCAGTTGGAAGATCGAAAAATGCCTGCTTCTTATCACTCTAATTTCATGAAGATTGCGAACTAATTCGAGCCTTTCAATTTGCGCCCCTGTGTTCTGATAGATTATGAAATTTTATTATTTGATTACGGACTCCTTACAATTTTGTTCTTTCTGCCAATAGCACATGGCAAAACATCAACGTGGACATCGCATCAAATAATTCACCATGTACCGTTGTACCTACTCCCTGGTATCCTCGAATTTCATCTGGCTTTAGTTTTATGTGAAAACTTACTATTTTACACAACTTTTTATCGAAGAGTTTCATTCAAATACAACTGGACATTGGCATGACTCAGCTTACAATTGGATTCCTTTTTAGGGATGACAACCATGCATGCAAATAAAAATTAAGCCTTTCATGTCGCACGATCATACTGTCCAGGTTTTAGTTTTGTATCATCCTTAAACATCGCAACCAGCTGGCAAATAGACCTAATACAATCAGGTGCAGCAAATACAGGACCACAGCCACAGGGAGATATCCAGGTTTTTGATGGAGGAGAATTCATTCATCTCGAATGATAAAAAACAAACAAAGACTCCACAAGGATGCCAAGACACAGCTTGATTGCCCTGGACTTCGATTTAAAAAACAGCTCCCACATAGACAAACACATAAATGTGACCAATTCTAAAAGAAGATCAGATGTTATAAAAACCCTAAGCAGGCTCGACAAATACATAGAAGGTGTCTGGCATCCTGATCCAGTATCCAGAACAAAGAAAGTCCAGCACGAATCAGAAACTCGGAAGGATTCATCGTTGGAGCTGTTCAGAGCTTCAGCCATGTAACATTATTCCATCTCCTCTCGAAAATGTGATTTGAAAAAGATTATATGAAATACCCAAACAAAGATGTGCCGGTCGCAAATGAATAAACGGAAACCCTTCGGCGATAGAAAATATCTGCCACCAGTGAAAACCACATGAGACGAGATGTTAAAATCGCAAAAAGAATTCAGGGCCACCCACTGTGAGTTCAATGCTCAATTCTTTTAATGTTTTTCAGTCCTTCATGCGTTTCCACCACGATACTTCATATATCTGAGTATGTCCTCATGACCCGTCGATTTCATGAGATTTCTCGGCACATCGATTCCCGTTCACGTCTCCGTTATTTTTAATAATTGCTTGCCAGTAGTCTCGCAACCCCTTCAACTTGCGTTGCCTTCCTTTTCTCTCGTTTCAACCATCGCTTCGTCTTCCTTCTTTGAGGGCCTTTCTTGCAGCCACTTTTGCTGCTGTTCTCCGCCTGTTCTCCGCTCCAAGACGAAGTGTAATTTATGAGCATTTTACGTTGTTTCGATTAGAGGTTTCCTCTAGCTACCGAGCGGAACTGACCCACGAAAAGTGAACCTACACTTCGTCCTGTTACTTTCGTTCCCTGGAAATGCGGGAAATTCGCCATTTTTGATTATTTAGCCAAGTATAATGCAACATATACTGCGATCGCACAATGAACATTTTAGCGTACGTAAAGCTCTGTCAAAGACCTAACATGTACCCATTCGGGTTTCATCCTAGTTCCAACTTTAGAACTGGGAGTATTTCAAAAACGAGAGTAGTTTATCGCAGTTTTGGGCGAGCGAAAATAAAAGCCAAAACTTTTAAGAACTCGTAACGGCGTTTACTGAATTTAAATTTGTGTTCAAATTACTGAGATGTAAAGGTTTCAAAAACATATCCCTGGCCCAGAGTTTCCGAAAATTGACGTTTTGGCTACAGTAAAGCTGACAAAATCATTGTAACAAGAATTTGAAGTAAAAATACAGTTTCAAAAAACATAACCCTTATTGCATCATATTTACTGTAACGCGAGTTCAGTAGCTTATTCTAGCTCCGTAAGACTGTACAAAGCTTATATAGCGATTTGGAAATGATTTTATAAAAAGATTGAAAACATTACTGTCAATATTTTCCCAGCAATATTTCATACAATTATTCAAATAAACAATGGTGTGAAATTGCCTTTCTTTCCCATAAACCATTCGGATTAACATCCCCAAAATATGTTCAATAAGGTTCAGTTCAAGAGAGCGCGCAAGACAATTCATAACCAACGTATCTAAAGTATTAAACCAGTCTTTCACAGAATTAGACTTACTCAAATGTGCATTTACCTGCTGTAAAAATTCACCGTCTCTGTACATATAGTATACAAATGGTAGCAAATAATTTTATAGAACTTCAAAATATTTCTGACACCCTAAAAACCTTTCAATTAAAGCGATATAGGGTGTTTCTTTCCTAAATATTGCAGCCCCAATCATAACCAGATACCTTTGTTAATTGTTTCCCATGAATTGAATTTTCTTTTTTGTAGATTAATCCAATAAAATTTGGAGAAATATGAACAGTCAAGCTAGACATTCGATTATTCGATAAAAATAAAACTATTTCATTGAGTTTTCAAATACGTTTTTTAAGCTAAATAATTCACATGGTTGGCATTAGTATGTTCTTTTCAAAAAACGGTTTTTTAAGTTTTCTGTATTTTCAAAACTTTCGCCCATTAACTATAAGTCATAAAGTAATCTTAAATAAAGACGTTCCCACATTTTTGTCAATTAGATTGCAAAATGAAGAATTGTTACATTTTTTATGCTTAATGTCACGCTTAAAGTCTGAAACAAGTGACGTAAGACTGTCTTCTGAAAGCTTTATACCGTATGCTGTAAGACTTTTTATTTAAATGCTGATTGTATTTGGGCTGCGCCTGATTTTTTGGGCTATACTTGCCGGAGATATACTTTTGATTTACATATTATATGATTTTCAGCTGTTCGGCGCATGTCCGAGACGGGCTACAAATCATAGTTGCGCTATTGCTTGAATAAAAAATGTTTTTTAAAAACAGTGTTTTGTGTTTTGGACGGAGTGGTTTTTATTTGGTGTATAGGATGTTCTATAGTACATGAATAGCCAATTTTGGCGTATTTTGTTTCAAGGGATATATTTTTGGAACGACTTGTACTCTGATATTGCATTGGAAAGCACTTTCTCTCGATTTCAAGATTACTAATATAATATTGGTCCAGTAGTTTTACTCCCAGATAATTTTTTGTGCTGTCCTGTTTCGTTGAAAGCACAGGTGATAACGACAAAGGGATTAAATTGGCTGCAACGTTGTATTCCGGTACTTTCAGCGGCGGTACACCATAATTCAGAAGCGTGGACGAATCAGAAAAAAATCTTGGGCTTAACTCTTTCATGATTATTGTAGTACTCTACACATTCGGATAGCCATTGCATCTTTTTTCGTCTGAGTACGATGATACTCAAAAGAGTCTGTGACGGCATGGATTGAGTTATGAGCAGCGATACGCGGAGGTTATGTGTTACACGTTCAGATGGCTTGCCACGGAGCATCCGCATCATCCCTTCATAGAGAAATGCTGGATTGTCAACGGCGCATGTAGTGGATAGCCAAGTGGTAGGAAAGTCTATCCTTCGTAGACAGAAACCCATTGGAGCCGACTACGCTAGAGCCCATTAACCTATACTGTAGAGGGGCTAATTGGTTCACCAAGGTTTATATCTAGATATTACTTTGTGGCCCTCACCTCTGTGCACAGTACATGTAGTACAGAGGTGAGCACCAACTCCAAAGTTAAAAAGACAACAACGAATTCACAACTGTCTTGTTCTTTGTTCAGAATTACTTAACCGGAGCTTCGTACAAGCTACAAAAAATATTTGTACGCCTAACAACGACCCTACTCTTTCTACCACCCTCATTAACGAGTGGGATTTTACAACCCCCATCTTCTAGCTCGCTAGTGTTGTAGGTCTATCACTGTTTATCCCTTCGCTGCAGCACCCTTAGCGGCAGTCCCAACGCTGTCGCAGGTGTCTGCTCTCTCCGTTAGAGTGGACACTACAGTTATAGCCCCACTTGTGGCGGTTTGCTGCAAACAGAATACTTTGGATGCCTCATTAAGGATGGAACAGTGAAGTACTTCCCAAACAACGACTTCCAGTGTTTACATGTCACCATGCTTCCTGGTACACACTCGTTACTAGTTGCGCTATTTCGAATATAATCAGTCACCTACGACGGTTAAAAAACGTCTTCTCTAAGTAACCGCTTTTAAACGTCACCGAAACACAAGTCACTGACATTGTTAGTGTGACCTGCAACCAGAAAGTGCAAAACCATTTTCTCCTTTAAAAGAGCCAAGGTTCTCTAAACGATGTAGAACAAAAAGTACCAATTATAGTTATGACCCGAACAATTACCTGCATGCAGTAACAGCCGAAGCTTCATTGCTCTTCCTAGCAGCTGATCTTTTTCAAATTTAATCATGTAGCATAGAAATGAGGGTGTAAGCGGTTTTCTCATTCAACAAATACCCCCCAACCAAACGAAAAATGTCTGTTTCGCGGTCATTCCCGCATTCAACTCCAAATAAGTCAATCTTCAAACCCACTACGAAATGGAATTGTCCTGAGTGTTTATGTAACTTGGGAAGTAAAATTTCCTCCACGGATTCAAAAACAAAATGATTAGTTTCTTCTTATCGTAGTAGTGATGCAGTCTCAAGAAGCTCTTTGTAGAGATGGAACACAATTTTGTCTTTTTCCAAATGCCGCATTAAAAAAATTTTGGAGGCCGTACGTTGTAAAGTCTCAAATTGATCCAAATATATAAAATTTCGAATTTTAGTTCACACGTCGCAGAAGTTCAAACCTTTTGCTTCTATCATAACCAATGAAATATCTTGCAACCAGTATCACGTAAACAAACTATACGAAATTGGACTCTAGAGCATGGAAAACCTTTCTTCTTGGTATAGAGTTTTTTCAAAGAGATCCTTCCACGATGCATTATATTCATCGTAGAATATCTCTTTTGTGAAGTGAGAAGGGAGGTGCTGAAGCGGAGATTCTTTTTTATATTCTCTGCCTTTCCGAGTTTTTATGCCCAAGTCCCGAGCAACGCTCATGTTATATGTATTCAGTACAATGCTATGAATTCCAGACCTCTTCTCTCTGCACGTAGCCCTCTGTGTCTTGTACACCTTTGTAGTGCAGTCCGCACTGACTTCTTCAAAGTTCCTTCTGATACATTCCAATGAAAGCTCTGTCACTGCTGCAAAAGCCTTTGCACAAACCCTCTGTCTTCTGATTTCCAAAATGGTTAGCGTTCTTTATTGTGTGGTTCAATGTTATTGCGCATTTGTCTTCAACTCGTAATTTTGGAGAGTTGCATAAGTTCATTATGTTGGCCTTTGGCCGAAGAGAGAGCAAGTAGCATGGCTCTCAGAAATGAAATAGGCTGTTTTTTTATTCATTCCAGAAAATCCCAGGGCCAACTGCAGTCTTTCTACATCTTTGCAGATCAAATGATCACACATGTTGCAATTATAATGCTCGGTGATTCATAGAAAAACATCCAATGCAAATGTTGAATCACCAAGTACTTCTGTTGCCAGAACCGCCGAGCATTCCGTTTAATGGGAAATAAGATAGACCGCTTGAACAGAGGAGTGCGAGAGCAAGCTGGTGGCGTCAACTTCATCGTCATGGTCCCATAAGTTTGGTTCCATTTTGTGGTGCAAGACAAGAAGACCAATTGACACGAAAATGTTTGATCTCTTCCCCTCTAGGGGGTAGCACACCGACAGAGTCTCCCCGAAAATGCACCACGAAGTCAGGATGTAAGTCCGAGGCGAACCGGCACGAGAAGCGGGGAGAGCTATTAGGAAAGGCTAGTTTCATGGGTATTGGTGCAAACTGTGTAGTCGGCCACGAGAGTAGGAGACAAGAAAAGGGTGTCACCCAGCGGAACTAACGGGGTGTCGGGAACGGGAGCCAGGAAAACGAAATAGAACAACCCTGTACAAGGGCGAGAATACGACAAGTAATAAATAACAGACGCCAACGGCGGTAGTGGTCTTCTTGAAGACGAAGGTTGGGTAAATCTGCCATGGGTACGGCGGCAAGATCTTCGAAGAGAGTAGTAGCTGGGGAACGCGAAAAAGACTAAGAGCCACTAAAGCCGGTTGGAAAAGATTTACTGATCGGTAAGGAGTGATAACCAATGCCCTATGTAGAGTATAATATTATAGGACACTCCCTTCCTTGATAGAAATAATGGAGATGAAATATATAAACTGACCAGCACTGCTAGGCGCCCAAGATTACCCCTCGCGCGCACAACCAGTTTATCGGGTATTGATGCTCCCTAATACGGGTACGATTCGTAAAAAGACCCAAGCGATAAAAATGTCGAAGTTATAAGAAACCACCTTCACGAAATTTGCACTTAATACACTTCTCCTTAGCTACGAGTAAGACATCAGCGATGGAGGGAGAAGTAGCGGAGATCCCGCATATAAGAAAACAGGGTGGCTGGTCTCGTCTCCCAGTCGTAGTATCAACCGCTCGACAGTGAAACTCAAGTCTTCTGGTAATGAACACTCTCATATTTCGTTGTCTACGACGTATGCACCTTAGCGATCAACATCTCCGATTTTTAAGCTTCCCTCAACGGTTCGCCGTTCAGCTCTTCGGAATTTACGGTAATATTCCCATCTAATAGGCGACAGAAACAATAAACCCGATCACACTGGCAACACCCCACAAGAATATTACTCCGGATCTTGTTCCATAGCATTCCGTTCCGTAGGATTTCGTTCCATGCCAGTACCCCAAAACGGTGCAGGAACTGCGGCGCCGGTTGCACCAGTTGCGAATGAGGGCGTCGCTCCGGCGGAATATTATCCACCGGTGGTGTGCGTCTGTGTTCTCGGAAATGGAAATTTACTTCTAAAAAATCTAGTATTTTAAATGCTGGGAAGTCAGTTGCTAATCTATAAGTGTCCTAGTATGAAAGTGCTAGGAAATCTAGCAAACTAGCAAATGTTTGGATGAGGGGAAGTATTTCCACACCGTCCTATCTCCATCTCATCCCTCTCACTTCATGCTGTCTTGCTGCTATTCCGGTTGCCTGTACCGCACGAACTCCCTCTACTCCTTCTCTCAGCATCAAAAACGCTGTCTACACGGCAAAACCTCTAACCCCTACGTTTTTCAAACCCCCTACAGCTGTTTCACATTCGCTCCACGCACCAAAAAGTCACACATCCAAACTTCCCTGAATGCATCCATCTGTGTCTCAAACTGCCCCTCCGATAACGTCCCGCCCCTAGAAGACGACCCATATCACTCCAACCATATCGCGCTCTTGCAACACGTTCCGCAGATGCAGCTGGAATGCTCCACACCGCTTTCTCCTCCGCATTTCTCCCAAAAATCATCCCCTTGTCCTCTATTAACCACTCCTTTCTTCAGATGTTCATTTACATCTCCCCCATATCCACCAAAATCGGAAAGCTAACCGCAGACGAACTCATCCACATCGTCAAAGACCCCTCTTTCTCACCCTCAGACTTCCAGCAGTCTTTTCCTCCTCCCAATGCCTACAGCTCCAATCCAAAGTATTCGAGCACACCGTAGGCTTCATTGGATTCAAAACCCCCATCATCTCAGATAAACTCAAGAAATTCTCCGCAACTTCATATATCAAATATTCCATAGAATTTTTATGCCAGCAACTACAACACACTTCCCATAACATCTCCTTCTTCCATCCAGTCAGGCAATTCTCCACCACAGGCATCCCCGCCTTAGCCCACCCCATGGCTTCCGAACTCGTTTCACACGTTTTCCCCGCAATGAAAGAACACATCCACAACTCCCGAAACCCAGACAGCATCTTGCACGAACCCAACACCACCGGCATCGACTCTTTCGTTGGATTCCTAAAACTCTACTCAGAAAAGTCCTCTACCACTCTCAAAAGCTCCTCCGTCACCTCCCACTTCTTGCACATCACCCCCCTCAATTTCTCAGACTCCTTTCCACTCCACTGCATCTCCCGCAACTACACCCTCGTCGGTTACATCTGCAATTCATACAACAACACTTCCTCCCTCTCAGACGACGCGTCCATCTACATAAACCCCTCCTTCTACTCCATGGACCGCACAACGCGTACGGAACTCGTCTAGAAGTCTTTCAACAAAATCTTTAACCACCTCTGCGCCGCCTGTTTAAAAGATTTCCCCTTCGGCGACGCTGACGGCGTCATCCGTCAATGCTATCCAGTGATTGCAAACTATAGCGCAGACATCGCGGAAGCATAGGACATCCTCGCCGTCCGCCATTGCATAAAACCACTGAAGCTTTTTCACAGATGCCTCGTCCCCAGCTCAGACCTCCACCTCTACACTCCCACCCTCATTCTCCGAACTGTCTCTCACACCACTCAAACAAGGTCCCGGCACAAGTGACTGCTCCAAAACTCCGAGGAAGGCCTCCTTTTCCGAAAACCACACGTCGCAAGAACACGACGAAACCAAGCCATAGAACTCCTTCATTGGAACTCCCTCTCCTCTTACACCTCCTTTCTCGAATCGTACCCCCTCCTCAACGTCTCCCCATTTCTCACCCCCTACTCCATCTTCTCCTTCGAACCATACAACAACTTCCACCTCGGCATCTCAAAGCTCATCAAGCTCGCCACCATCGAAAGACTCAAGTCCGAAGATAATTTCTACAACGACAGTCACTCACCCTCCACAAGATCATTCAAGACCATGCACACCCCTCTTCTGAACCACGCCAACACCATCCGCGCAGACATCGAACTCCACTTCCCTGCTCCGGGTCTTCATATCGACTTCTGAACTCCCGAAAAGGGTAAATCACTTAACGGCTTTTTCACCCCGGACGGTATCGAAGGAATGCTAGAAGCAAAGGACTACATAGCACTAGATATGGTCTTTTCCTTCATCGGCGCCTTCTTCGCACGGTGCCGCGATGAAGTTGACACAGCACCCATCACCTCCATCTTCCCGTCCTACGCCGACCTCTTCAACAACGTGCTCCACTACTACAAGTCCTCAGAATAGACACAGACCCGCATTTTATCCTTCGAGGCCCTCATCAAGAATTTTGAGTCAAACGCACTCTCTATCCTGGGCCCCTTCCAGGCGTTCAACTTTCGAACAATAAATTTCCATTTCCTTGATCACATCATCCCGGACATCAGAAGATGCGGAGACCTCCACTTCGGTGACGCAGGCATCTAAAAACATGCACACGACCTCTTCAAAAACCACTACCACCACACCTCCCGCAGAGAATTAACATCTCAGAGAGAAAAAATCCACGCCATCCAACAGTCAGAGAACTTTCGCAACTACATCTCCATCTCAACCTCAAACTCCTGCGCTTTTCCTCCAACTCGAAAGCCCAGAATGGTCCGTGAAGGCATTACTATTATCCTCGGGGACGTCATCACCGCCGACAAGCACATCCGCTCCCATCCTCATTCCACAAACTCCTCCCTATCACACATCTTCCCCATTTCCACCATCTCCTTCATCAACCAGATCTCTCGAGACGCCATCCCCGCTTTCCATAAACTGTGCCTCGAAACCCTCTGCCTCTCCTCATCCTCTTTTCATCTCCACAATCTCCAAAGTCGTCAACTCAGACTTTGTTCGCGGCTGTTTCAACCCTTTCTTTCGTGATTACGACTCCCGTTTCAATGGCATTTGTTCGGCAGAGCCAAGCGCCCCTCTCCTCCAGCGCACCTTCGGGACCCCCTCTTTCGGTCCATCTAAGTCTACCAAATTCTCCTACATTTTGGTCTCCGGTACTCCCCCAAAACACTGAACCTTCCCCAACACTTGGATCTGCAAACTTCTAGCCCTTAATCGGTTCGAATTCAAAGAAAACCACTCAAACGACGAAAAATATGCCTTGAAACGCTTCTTCGAGGTCAACAAGCCAGTCGATCTCGTCGAACGCACCCTCAACTGCGTGTTCCCTGGTCGGGCCACACATGGTCAACTCGACCACATACTCTCCCCCAATCACACCAACTCCTTTCACAGCGTCACCCCGTGGTTCGGTCTCATCCCATTCTTCTCCATCAAAGGTTCTATTCACGTCGTACGCCAAATTTGTCCCGTCAAGCACTTATTCCTCTAACTGCACTGGCAATTCCACCGCTCATACGTTAACAGATTCTACAGAGACCCATGTTCTCGTGCGTATGTCTCCATTTAAAGCGAACACGCTAGAACTTCAAATCCATAACACTGAGCATCTTTTCACAAGCACTAAACACATTTTCTGCCCAGTCTCATTCACTCTCACAACCTTCTACTACCCCCTCTTCTCCTTCTTGTGGCATTGTATGATCCTCACCTCCATGAACAGAACTTGCCACAACCTCCAGATGATCGCATCCCAGTGGCTCCAACTCCATGCTAACAGGCCTGCAACTCCTTAAGTAACAGTCCACAACTCATCCCAGGTGACTCGTAAACTCGCTCATGAACACTTCTTCACAACTTGCCAAATACACCATTTGCTTCGAAGGCATCTGTAGTGCAACAGTCCCGACCCTCTCCCAATTGCCAAACAAATGCCTCGGTTCATCCCTATCCACTTCCCTGGTCTCCAGTTCCTCCCTGTATATCTCCTTCACCTTCCCCGTTGCTGTCTCTAAAACCCCTTCTACAGCCAGCTGAAGGTGCTTTGAAAACAAATTCGTGAACAGAATCTGCCGTCTCCCACCTCTTCCCACGTCACAATCCATCGCCCGCACATCAGACGCAATCTACACATCCAGGCACCTGAACTGCACAACACTCCCATCTACATACATATACCCTTCCTCCACTTTTCGCCAACGTTGCGGAACGTCGTACCAAATAAACTTCTTCAGCACTTGCAAATTCACTCCGTTCAGGCACATTCTCATACTTCTCCAAACATACAAGAAATCCATGGAAACCTATCTCTTCTACTTTTCTTATCCTGCATGTCGACAACACTTTACCCCCACCGATATCCTTCGATAGTACCTTTTGAAGCGCCCGCTGTACCTGCCACACGTACCTCCTCTGCAATTTGTTTCCCTCTTCTCATCTAGGGTGAATAGCCATCAAATTGTAACCCAGTTTAAAAAACAGCTTCTTCATTGCATCCTGCTTTCGTACGCCCACACCATCGCTCAGAACCTTCTTCACCCTCTTCTGTAAACACGCATTCTTCATCAACATCTGCACACACTCCTATTCTTTCCCCAACAACCGTACTGATGCCTCTATCGGCACCTCTACTGTATACTTCCTGAAGGACAATGCCCTTCAAGGGGGTTTCTTCCCAGGACTTAGAGATTTCGCTGGCTTGAGGACTAGCTTGGTCTATTACAAGCTATACCACTATTGCGTACCGACGGCCGGTTAGGACCGGAGGTGCACACTGGTGGGACACGTGGACTGCACGGATGCCGACGCTCGAGTGCGAGGCGTGCCACACGTGGCCGGGATTCTACCTAATGGTTAGTATTATTTAGTAATTGTAGAGCAACGCCCAGTTAGAGGATACTTGAAGATGCAACTCATAGAATGAGGATTGAACCCTCCGAGGGTTATGACTATGATCCCCTCTAAGGTGTGCTGAGGTGGCACTGTTTTCTGGTTAGAGTTCGCCTATGAAGGGAAAATTCGGATGGCCCATGGTTGGATTGGCCTCGTGATACACGTGGCTTAATTTTGGCACCGATTTTCGGATATTTGGTAGACCGTTGGACTTTTGGGCCCTGACAGTGGGATCTCCACGTGTATGGCCCTGAGCAGGTGTGCACTACTGTAGAGTTTAGTTAGTGGGCCCTACTTAGGGAGACGAGATCTGACAGTCCGAAGCTCAAAGTAAAGGGTAACCAAGGTTGGTCTTCGATACCTTTAGAGGTTCTTCGTCGCCATCGTTTCGGCCTTACAACCCGGAACGGGCTCTGGTTAGCAACGCATGCGTAGGGACACGACTCCACTTGGAGAGTGCCCACGTTTGGGTTCCGTGCAACCACCCCCTTGGGACCGCTCAGACGACCTGCGTGCACGATACCCCGTGGGGGTTCTGCTTACTTGTTGCGTGTTTTTTGTGTTTCCTTTCGAGGACAGGTTTTCGCCCCTGTATTGGGTTTCTTTTGCTGTTTCGCCCCTTTTCTGGTTCTCGGGTTCGGTGCCTGTTAGTGCCCGACCCTCGCCCCGTTTTTCCTCTTCGCCGGATTTTCCCCCATTCTTTGGGATACTCATACCCATTCCCGATCCAACGGTTTCTACCCCTCACCTCCGTCGGTACTGCCGGAATCCCCCGTGGGAGTTACACCCCACACTACGGGTGGAACGGAGGGCTCTGTCTCTGAGTCTGCCTCCTCCAGGGAGCAAGGCTTCGAACACCTTGAGAGCACTTCCCGTCGCCGGGTTTTGCTCCACAAGTGGTCTCCCGACTTAGAATCCGTTCTCGGACTTTTGGGTTGGTCATACACGTGTTGGAATATCTCTTGAAAGAGGAAGCACCGTCGTGAAGATTTGTTGTAGTGGTCCCCTTTGGAAAGGGTGGAATTGGTTTTTATTTTTGTTTTGTGTTACGTCATCCGTTCTCCGGGAATCTCGTGATCGAATTTCATCGTTACCCCGAATCGTCGGTGTCGTGTCTGCAGCATGTCGCCGCCTACCCGTGGTTCCAGGACTGGATCGAACCGTCAAGCGGATTCAGTGCCCCCGGCCCCGCCTAGGTCGAGGAGCTCAATTCCCGAAGATCGGAACGATTCCGGTATCGATCCGGACACTCGGAGAGCACCCTCAGTGGTTTCAGGTCCTCGAGAGGTCGTGGCTGTGGGCCCAGCTCCAGTGGTGGAGACCCCCTCAGCAGCACCCCGAAGTCGGGCCGACCCTGAATTACAGCGCCTGGAGACTCGAATCGATATCGCCAACGCGGCTCACGTCGAGCTCCTTCAGGAGGTTACTACCCTCCGCTGCAAGGTGGAGGACGCCCAGGAGCGGGGAGTCGCCGATGACCTTCGTACCCTGAGGAGGGATGTGAACTCCCTTTTGGAAAGCTTTGGTACCCCTGGGGTCTTTCTCCAGGAGTACCGGAGCCTCGTGGAGGAACACCTCCTGCAAGCGGAACGCTTCCGAGCTCGGCTGGACACCCTCGAGGCCATTATCCGTATGGACGGAGTCACAGAAGCCTCGAAGGATAAACCCGACGTTTCGGAAGACGAAGAACACCGCTCCGCTAAACGGGACCGCCGCAAGTCCAAGAAGAGGGTTCACCTCCAAGAGGATTTATCGGATTCTGATCCCAATCGCTCGTCATCGAGTTCGTCCTCCGAATCTTCGGATAGTGAAGATGGACGCCGGTTGTCCCGGGCGACTCGGTCAAAGGCTACTTACACCTCTCAAGGGGCAATCCGTACCCGGAAGAAGAAGGGTAGGAAACACCTTGGATTAAGGGAGCTGAAGCCGACAAATCCTCTCTATCGGAAGCTGCTATCGTACCGCTATTACAGGTTGGATAACCCTTCGGCAGATCGAACATCCCGCGGAACGGGTAAGGTCAAGGACTACATCAAAAGGCTGAGCATTACCCTACAGAAGAGGGAGTTCACACGAACAGACCCAATTCTGGTGCTCGATTTCCTTGCGAGGTTCGTCCAGGAGGCTGACATCCTCGGTATGAGTGAAGCGCAAGCGTATCTTGAATTACCCTATTTCTTAAAGGGGATGACTGAACACCAGTTCAACTCCGTCCGTGGATCATCCCGAGCCTCGAAAGGGGGAGTCACGTGCTGGCCCGAAGCGGTGCAGTACCTCTTGAGGTCATACGCTACTGGAAATGCGATTCAGAAAGCAATCCTTGCATTAAGGGATACGCGGCGGAAGCCGATGGAAACCGAAACGGTGTATTCAACTCGCTTGAATAAAGCGTTTCACCGATGCGGGAATGTATTCCCCGCCTACGAGAGATGCTCCATGTTTGTGGATGGTTTGGACCCCTCGATAAGGGCATTGGTTGCCCGACATTGGGAAGAGAAGCGCAAGCTGACCTACTTGGAACTGGTTCAGTACGCCCAGACTGAGGGGGATACTCTCCGTGCCCAGCAGAACCAAAAGAGTCGGCCGACACGTGCACTCCTCGCCGATGGAGGTAACTCGTCTTTGTCACTCGCAGGAGGCCCTGCCCCTGTGGGGGTCAATGATAACATTCACTTCATGGGAAGTAACCCCGAATCTATGGGTACGTCTGAGTTGCCGTCGACATCCGCTCCGACTACGGATGAAGACCCTGCGCTCTATACCCAAGGACGGAGGGTGCCAACCGCATCGCTACCTTTTGCGAATACCGCTGCTCGGTTCTCTCGCCCCGGATGGAGCGATACAGCACCACGTCGCGTGGATTCACGTCCACAACCGAACCCGGCAGAGCTGATTTGCTATTTGTGTTACCTCCGTGGTCACAAAGCACCAGACTGCACATTTCCCCTGCGGGAGGGTTCACGACTTATCGCTCAGTACGAGGCTCTGACCCCTGAAGAGAAAGCTCGAGTCCCGAGTAGGTCCTATGAGGAACAAAGGATACTCCGAGCTCACCTTTCTGACAGGGATACAGAACTTATACCCGCGAACGGGGAAAAACCGGTCCCCTTCGAGGCAGCTGCACCGAATTCGGTGGGGTCCGCTTCGAAAAACAAAACTTGGGAGTCTCTCCTGCGGGAGGGGCGTCTTCTAAGTCGGAGTTGAAGACGCCCGAGGCGCTCCAGCTTCGCTCCCCAGCTGTGACTATCCTTTCAAGGAGAACGGCTGACACCGACGTTAACTCGGGATACTTTAGTGTCCTCCGTCGCCCGTGGATACGGTCCCGTAATCTCCGTATTCCGGATCGAGTTATGGTAATGGCCAAGCGGAATTATAAGGTATTCGCCGACTTCGGCCTGTCCAACCAGTTTATGGTTCGTCAAATATCTGTCCTGGATACAGGAGCCGCTCCTAACTTAATTCATGTTGAATTGTTACCCCCGCTGCTCCGGGTTCAAGTTCGTACCGGTCCACGTTTGGATATCGCCGATGCGAACAACAACCCGCTACGGACACTGGGTACAATTTCCCTCATGGTGAGGTTAGGCTCCTATCTCGTTCAACTGGAGTTTATTGTATGCAAGTCACTTGCAGCACCAGTCATACTGGGTTGTGACTTTTGCGACCGCTTCGTGGAAGCCATCCGTCCTCGGAATAGAACTGTGGAACGCGAAGACGGGTCTACGATCCCAATCGTTCGTAAACCCTTACAGGGAGCAGCGCGAACACGCGTTCCTCTCCCTGTCGCGCAGGAATCTGTGAAGAAGGACCCGGTGTCTACACGGGTAAAGGTTGCGAAGTCAGTGGCTATCCCGCCAGAAACCCAGGTTTGGGTCACAGTTGTTACCAAGCAAATTGGTGTGCATGTGGTACAACCGAACACGTCTCTGTATACGCGGCGTCAACTCGCCCTTGCGAATGGGGTTGTCTCCGTGGAACCGGATAAACCTTTCAAGGTTTTGGTAGCCAACTTTGGAAAGACAACGCAGCATTTGGTCAAACACCAGATCCTGGGTTCTGTTCTTCCACACCCGCATGCGGTCGTACCTATAAAGATCTCTATCGCAGAGTTCCTTGGTGTGGCGGACCCTAAGGAGGGGGAGGACACTGCCGAAATCGCGGAAGACGGTGTGCATACGACTGCAGCTCCACACGCTGAACACTTTACACCTCAGGAGGTTACGGCCCCTATCACAAGAGCAGACCAGACGGATCCTGTTCAGGAATTGGAGAAATGGGATCTCAACCATGTACCCGCATCTCATCGGGAGAAGCTGAGGCACATGCTTCGTGAATTTACCCCCATGTGGGATGGTTCTCTTGGAACTATTGGGATTACAGAACACCGCATCGAGTTGTTACCGAACACTCGGCCTATTGCCCAACACCCTTACAGGGCTGGACCGAAAGCTCGGGAAGAGGAGAAATCTCAGGTGGAGAAGATGCTTAAAGCGGGCGTAATTGAACCTGCCCAGTCCGCTTGGGCCTCACCAGTGGTGTTAGTTCCGAAACCGGATGGATCGTGGCGTTTCTGAATCGATTACAGTCGCCTGAACGAGGTAACCATTAAGGATGTGTACCCGATCCCTCGGATGGACGAATACATCGACTCCCTTGGGAGCGCTACTGTTTTCTATACCCTCGACGCCAATTCGGGCTACTGGCAAGTCCCTATTAGGGAGGAAGATCGAGACAAAACGGCGTTCGTGTGTCATCAAGGACTTTTCCGATTCCGGAGGATGCCTTTTG
The DNA here is from genome assembly GCA_030374765.1 of Agarophyton chilense. Taxonomy (NCBI): domain Eukaryota; phylum Rhodophyta; class Florideophyceae; order Gracilariales; family Gracilariaceae; genus Agarophyton; species Agarophyton chilense. The sequence continues at coordinate 520,793 of JARGXX010000006.1, forward strand.
GGTTGACAAATGCCCCCGCAACGTTTCAACGGGCGATAGACATTCTGTTGGCTCCCTTCAAGTGGAGGACGTGTCTAGTGTATTTAGACGACATTATTGTCTTCTCCAACAACCTGGATGATCACCTCGAACACGTCAGGGACGTAATGAAGATACTCCGCGACGCGGGAATCACCTTGAAACTCAAGAATTGCGAGTTTTTCACCGATTCGGTTAAATATCTGGGTCATATCATCCGTCCCGGACAGCTTTCAATGGATGAAGTACGAGTGAAATCCTTGAAGGAAGCAAAACACCCGAAAACTCAAACGGAGTTGCGATCCTTCTTAGGTCTGTGTAACGTGTATCGCCGATTCGTCCCGAACTTTGCGGATATTGCCACCCCCCTCAACAGGCTCCTGACGAAGGGACAACCAGTTGAACTGGAACCTTTTGGCGACGCGGAAGCGTCTGCCTTCACGGCACTGGTGAATGGCGTAACATCACCGCCAATCTTGGCTCTACCCAATCCTGGGCTCCCTTACGAAGTGGACACCGATGCTAGTGCAAACCAAGTAGGGTTTGCACTGTTCCAATCCTCTGAGGATGGTGAACGTCACCCTATTGGGTACTGGTCACGTTCCCTGAATGTCCATGAAAGGAACTACTCGGTCTCCGAGAAAGAATGTTTAGCCGTTGTGTGGGCCTTAGCTACACTTCTCCCCTATCTGATGGGTACTCGTTTCAAAGTCCATACGGACCACGCATGCTTGCGTTGGCTCCTGGAGATCTCCGAACCCTCGGGCCGCCTTATGCGCTGGCGTCTCCGACTGTCGGAATTCGACTTTGAGATCCTGTACAAGAAAGGGAAGCTGAACACTCAGGCTGATGCACTATCCCGCTTGGGAACCACAGCGGAAACGGAACCCTACGAGGACGATGACATCCCATGCTTTATGGTATCGGACCTCGAGGGAGGAGCTCAACCGCTGATGGATGATGTTTGTGACGATATACTCGTCAATGAGAGTCTGGATTCGCCGACCGGCTCTTTTATACCTATCTCTCCAGAGGAGATGATACGCGAGCAACAGATCGACCCATTCTGTACACGGATTCGGGCTCGCCTCAACGGAGGATTTCAGTTACCTTTCGAGGACGACGATCAGGGTTACCTAATCAGGACCGTTGGACCTCGCCCGAGGATAGTGGTGCCGCACACCCTACAACAGAGGGTATTACACCTCACTCACTATGTGAAGGTTGGCGCCCACCCCGGGGGAAGAAAACTGTACCTCACGTTGAGAAGGGACTTTTACTGGCCGGCAATGGCATTCGATTGTTACGCCGTCAGACGGGCCTGCGCCAATTGCGCCAAGAATGACGTCAAACTTCGGAAGCACTCTAAGAAGTTGACGCTGTTCCCGGCACGGGCTCCACTCGAATTCGTGGCCATAGACATCCTAGGGGAGTTTATCAGGACGCCCCGAGGTCATCGGTATATTCTTGTCATTTCTGACAGATTCTCTAAGCTAACGAGAACTGTGCCGCTGAAGCGGATCACCGCCGCTACCGTCGCGCAAGCGTTCGTGACCCATTGAGTGTTCGTATATGGACCGCCGGTGCAGTTGTTATCCGACAACGGAGGGCAATTCGCATCAAAGTTCTTTCAGGATGTATGTCGAATCCTTGATGTAAGGAATTTATTTGTTACTACGTATCACCCTAACGGGAATGGCCAGGTTGAGAGGTTTAACCGCACGATACTCAACGCTTTGAGATCGTATGTTGCGGATCACCCCAAAAATTGGGACTTGTACACAGACGCTATCACGTATGCATACAACACCCAGGTACATCGGGTTACATCGTTATCCCCATTCGAACTGGTACTGTCGAGGACACCGCCGCCGGTCGCCATCGAGTCTCAACCGACGCTGTCGACGTACCCGTCACCGGGATTGTACCGAAAAGCCTGGAAGGAGTGGCTTACGAAGATGGTGCCGATAGCCCGAAAAGCAATGGACAAAGCTCAACGCGCCTACAAGAAGGACTTTGACAATCGGGTTCGCAAACCTCTACCTCAGGTGGAGCCCGACGACTTCGTCTTCCTTCGAAAGGAATACTACAATCCTGAAAAGGAACGTAGGCACAAGCTTTCGCCAATTGTGGACGGACCCTATCGGGTGGTTTCTGTAGACCCGGACACGGTGGTATTGGATATCGCTAACCGCCACGAACGGATCTCCAGGGACCGCATCACACGAGCGCCCAACCCAAATGTGGAAGTGGTGTCGGCACCAACGCCCTCCACAGGGGATGATTCAACGGAAGTTAACCCGTCAGGCGGAGATTCGAACACCCGCCCCGTTATACTTCCGCACCCGGAACGTGGTTTAACCGACCTACCGGAAACTTCGGATACTCCCGAACCTGGGCCCGCTCCCTCAAGGGCCCAGTCAACGAACTCTTACAGAGTTACTCCCCCACCGGAGGTAATCAAGCCTCCTGGCTCTCCGCCTAAGGAGGGGGAAAAGGACTTAGTTCCTTCGCAGGACGATGTTTCGGCGTCAGCCAGTGGCCCTAGCAGGGAATCTAGTTCTCAAAATGAGACGGCGAGCCCGACCGAGCCGGCGACAGAGAAGTCACAACCCCAGCGTATGGGTAGCGACATCACCGCCGACCCAGCCGAGCACGACGTCAGAAAAGATGACGAAAAACCGCCTAGGGAGAGTCGTGTGGAGAACTCCGCACCCGGAACGCCTACAGAGCCGACGATCACCCGCCGCCGCGGACGAGACACTGAGGTGTCGCACACTCAAACCCCGCTTTCTCGGGAACGAGCTGTGTCAGCGGACCCGCACGGGGAAGATCTCGACGACGAGGTTGACCAAATTTGGCTCTCCGTTATGGAATGGGAATAGGAACTTTTATGGAGACACTGGAACCCTCAGGAATGGGAAAGAAATGAGTGAGACCCGTCGGGGACAGCTCAGGAGAGTGCTAGCGCGTGTCGAAAGCGCCACCTCACATCCGCTTGCGGAGTGGCAACCGGCGCCCGCGCATTTATGTGGCCCACGTCGAATGGCACCGAGCCAATCAAAAGGCTCTGACGACCAACCGTCGCGCAAACCGCCTCCGTCGCACGGCGCGTTGCACAAGAGCAACCTTCGTCCCCGTAGCTCGGGTTGACGTTGAAGTCTTATTCCCCTGAGATTGGAGACGCTACCGCGTCGCGGTTTCTCAACCGTCACGGAATCTAAGAACACCGTTGTTATCGGGTAGATCTCAGCTTTAAGAAAAACCTAAAACTGGGCCGTTTTGACTCCGTAGATGGAAGATACAACGTAGCCCACAGGCCACTCGGCGCCGTTCGGACGAAGTGCTGAGACCCGCTCGCAACACGGAAAAGAACCCACCGGGGTGTGTCTAGACCCTACGTTGACACCCTCAAGGGAACTAGAGCGTTCCAAGATGGAAGAGAAGCCCGGACAGGGAAAAGTGTACCCGCAGGAATTCGTTATCGATCGCATCGTGCGTCACATCTACACCCCCGAGGGAGAAGTCCGCTACCAAGTCCGATGGTACGGATTCTCGCCTGATGAGGATACAGTGGAACCCATTGAGCACCTTCCGAGGTCTAAGGTTTTATCCTATCACCGACGCGCTCCGGTAACCTTGCCTCCAAGTCTGGATCGTGCCCAAGTCGGGTAAGCCACCACGGGAACTGGTGTGGATGGGACCTCGAAGTGAGGAAAATGTTGGACCTCTGAACAGGAATTGAGGAGAGTATCCCGAAGAACACGTATTGAGAGGGAATGTCTACTGGCCCTCGGCCTAGCGCCTTTAACCGGGGAACACAGCACCGGTTATCGGGACAGTTTATGATGAAAAAGGAAAAGAAGACCCACGAAGTGGAGATGAAGATTAAGAAGAAGATTGGACCCTAGCAAGGGAAGAAGATTAAGAAGAAGATTGGACCTTAGCAAGGGAAGAAGATGAAGTAGAAGTTAAGATCCTAGGAAGGAAGAAGAAAAGAAGTTATGCAAATATCAGAAGTTTACTATTGTCGCCAAGCTATGGACTCCACAATTGCCCGAAGGCGGTACTACGGAAAGCCCGAGGAGGGACCCGCCCCACCGTTGGGATTCTGACCCTGATGGTACGCCGAGGCGAAAGCCAACATCTGGCTCACATCCGTCATACACGGGGGAATCGGAATGCCTGCGTTCACGAGGCCTTGTCGCACACTATCCGCTTGCGGAGCGGCAACCGGTGCCAGCGCAAGGGCGTTCACACCCCACCCGGGGGGAGCAGATGGACCGCCACCGGATGCATTCGCCGCCGCAGCTGAGGTCGTTCCCACTGGTTGGAAGGGTGCAGATGGCTCCACAGGGAGTACTCCACTAGGAGCTGGCATGTCGTTATCCAACGCTGGATCGTCCAGGTCTACTGGAGGCTCGTACTCGTAATCGTCGGTATAAATGAACCCCGTCGGGTGTCCCACCGGCATCGGTCGAGGCGAGTCAATCAGCGCCCGTGCTTGCGCCGCGCTGATGCGAACCCCTTCGAAGGGATTGTAATAGACCCAGTTACCGGAGCCCGGATCGTACCGGCCAGGAGACTTGTCTCGCGCGGATCCTTCCCCTGCGGGCTGATTTTCCACTGGAACTCGATCCCATTGGGTGTTGTCGATCACGTCCAAGATTGGATACAGGTCCTGCACGTTGCTGACCGAACCCAACGCTGGGACAAGGTCGATCTGACGCATGATGGTCCGTAGCATCGGAGGAATATACCAGATACGGAAATGGTCATGAGCATCCCAGAGGAGAGGTGCCGCTACGCGGGCTGCCCACTCGGCTGCAACGAGGGCCCAGTATCCCGAGTTCGGGTCGTGCATCAAACGAGACCCGATATAGTAGATGCACGGGGGCAGTTCAGCAAAGCACCCTCGGGGGACCTCGACCTTACTCCACCAAGCTGGAAGGGGCACGACTCGCCCAACCTTCGCCGTGTTACGGATACGCTCCAGTTCCACGTGAGGATATGGGACAAGGAACCCGAAACGGGAGCGCGAGCGGCGCTCGAAGCGCACGCGTCGATCGAACCCATACTGGGTAAACTGCCGTTGAAGGTACCTGAATTCAGCCCGAAGGATGGGACGACTCCATTGGAGCATATCTTCTCGGAGAGGAAAACCCGGTCCGCGGAACTCGGCTTCGGGAAAGGCTGCCAGGTTATCCCCGTAGGAGACCTCACCGTACGTGCGGTAATAGGCGACATCGAACCCGTACTCCGGGGGAACCAGATGGTCAAAGCGTGACCTCTCCAATCGCTGGTAGGCAGAGCCGCCATCGCTGCGCGCGCCTTTTCCAGGGACTCCCCGCGACTGCGGTATAGATACTGAGGCTCTATGGCTACCTGCGCCCTCCAATCGGGATAACGTACAACCTCGACAGGTAGGCCACCCGGCAATAAGCCGTCCTCCACGTAGGAGTCGATGAGCTCATCGTCGCGAACCGCTGTCGGATGGAACCACGGAGCGCGGGAATATATCACCGGATCGGTAAGGGGACTCCACCTTCGAAAGGATTCGTTTGAGATCCAACCTCTGGGGTTTGCTACCAAGGGCATCGCATGAGCGGAGTTCCACGCCACCGCGTTAATGTCCAAATCCTCCTGAGGATGTCGGTTGCTCGCCGAGGTGGAAGGTTCGGTACCTGACGGAGCCGCATCCAAACCGGAGAAATATCCACCCTGCTGGGGAGCTTCGTTGTCCGCCGGCGCGGAGGCCGATGGCCCCGAGAGTGGGTTGAGGACGTATGGGTTCATTCCCTTAAGAGGGCTGGTTGAGACTGCTGTTGCGAGAAGTTGCTTATCGCCGAAAGTCGGAGGAGTAGAAGAAAGTTGTACCGATGTGCCGGTTTTGTGGCGATCCTCAGAAGTGGTGAAGGACCCCATTGGGAGAGAAGTATATATGGTGACCGGAAAGCGAGACACCCGCGGCTCGGAATGTTCTTCCTCGTCTTAAGGAGGGGGAGATGTAGAGCAACGCCCAGTTAGGGGATACTTGAAGATGCAACTCATAGAATGAGGATTGAACCCTCCGAGGGTTATGACTATGATCCCCTCTAAGGTGTGCTGAGGTGGCACTGTTTTCTGGTTAGAGTTCGCCTATGAAGTGAAAATTCGGATGGCCCATGGTTGGATTGGCCCCGTGATACACGTGGCTTAATTTTGGCACCGATTTTCGGATATTTGTTAAACCGTTGGACTTTTGGGCCCTGACAGTGGGATCTCCACGTGTATGGCCCTGAGCAGGTGTGCACTACTGTAGAGTTTAGTTAGTGGGCCCTACTTAGGGAGACGAGATCTGACAGTCCGAAGCTCAAAGTAAAGGGTAACCAAGGTTGGTCTTCGATACCTTTAGAGGTTCTTCGTCGCCATCGTTTCGGCCTTACAACCCGGAACGGGCTCTGGTTAGCAACGCCTGCGTAGGGACACGACTCCACTTGGAGAGTGCCCACGTTTGGGTTCCGTGCAACCACCCCCTTGGGACCGCTCAGACGACCTGCATGCACGATACCCCGTGGGGGTTCTGCTTACTTGTTGCGTGTTTTTTGTGTTTCCTTTCGAGGACAGGTTTTCGCCCCTGTATTGGGTTTCTTTTGTTGTTTCGCCCCTTTTCTGGTTCTCGGGTCCGGTGCCTGTTAGTGCCCGACCCTCGCCCCGTTTTTCCTCTTCGCCGGATTTTCCCCCATTCTTTGGGATACTCATACCCATTCTCGATCCAACGGTTTCTACCCCTCACCTCCGTCGGTACTGCCGGAATCCCCCGTGGGAGTTACACCCCACACTACGGGTGGAACGGAGGGCTCTGTCTCTGAGTCTGCCTCCCCCAGGGAGCAATGCTTCGAACACCTTGAGAGCACTTCCCGTCGCCGGGTTTTGCTCCACAGTAATTTTCAGTATTTATTTAGCTACGCTATCGCTGTTTAGTGTCTATTTTTCGGGCGCGCGCCCACTGTCAGGGGGCGCACGCCACACTACTTAGGAGGTTGAGCACTGCTCCCCAGTAAACACTCTCTTGGGAGAGACCAAGGAGGGAGTCTTGGCTCTGAACGTATCGTCTTCGGCGTGTCTTCACTGCATACTGCGTGAGCGCCCGTTGCACGTTAGTTCATCCATCCCTCTGTCGACCAGAGTGCTACCACCACCGTGAGTTCATATTTAATCGCCGACACTTGTCGTAGTCTCGCCCCTGTATAGGGTTTCGCCCCCGTTTTCCTCTTGATCTTCTTTTTGGCTCTCGTGAGTGGCCGCCTTACTCACCCCGCTCGTCCACCTTATACGAGTGTTTCCTCGCTCCTTTTCCGACAATCGCCGTGAGACCGCTCCGCCTAGGATTGGTCACACCCCGGACTGTGCCGTGCTCACCTACACACTCTAGGTATATCCCGCCGGATTGGCCTCGGTCTTACACCCGACTCCGTCGTGCCTTTTCAGAGTGGCTCTGTTTCTGTGCTCCGCAGGGACGTGTCTTCTCCGCCTGCGGCGTGTTTTTCAAGAGAGGAAGATCTCGAACATCTTCGTGGTGTCTCCGCTCCAAGCGTTGTCCTACACTTCCCACATCGTACAACCACGCCGCATTTTCTCTCTTCACCGACGGCGTATACGGTTTCATCTCTCGCGCTACCTCCACAGGACATCCTGGAAAAATCTCTTTCGCATACATAACCATCACGCTTTCCTCTCTCCGTTCTCCCACAACCTCACACTTCTTCGCCCAGCTCCTCGTCACAGCACCCGAAAGACAGAGCTCCGACGACTCACTCTTCGCATACTGAAGAACACTGTCATACACATTCCTCGCCACCCCATAGAATCTTTCATCCACTTCTATCTCATGTCGCATTTTCCCACCCCTTTCCATCAATTTTGTTTTCTCTTCTTTGTTCTTCACCACCTGCTGTTACGATTGTATAAGAAGTTGTTGATCTCTAAACTTCTTTCCAAGTCGTTAGATGTCTTCTTAGGCCAATCTCAGACTCATCTTTAAACTCTTCCAATCATCCCTCGCACTATTTTGACCCCCTTTCAACCTACCCATCTTCATAAACAGTTCAATTCGTGCGTCATTCGACTCCCCTACACACTGCACTCCTCAAGTCTCCTCATTAGTCCCAAAACCCAATTTCCTGCTCGAAATCATTCCCCCGATCCCGTTCCCTTCTCATGCCCCATGCAGCTCTTCTATTCACTCTTCTTCTTCCCCACCCCAGCTCCCTTATCATCGCCTGCCTCCTCTCTCCATACCACAGTGCAACTGAATGCACGCAGTCCTCATAATCTACCAGTATCTCGATTTCGTTTTATCCATCTCTGTGTTTTTCCACCCTCTGTTAACCTCTCAACCCGATCCCGTGTTCGAAAACCCCATCCCATACCTCTCTTCCCCACCTTACCTATCACATCTGTCGCCTGCTGAGGGAGTTCTGAACCTCGACTTGAAATCCCCACATTCCCCTGCGCAACCTTTTTTCGAGACGCAGATTTCATAGATCTTGGCCCGAGCAATGCTCTCGTCGCCTTAGTGGCTTCTTGCGATGCCCGTAACGTAACTTTCGGCAGCTTTCTGATTTTATCTTTAGCAGTTACGCCCGTGCAACCTGGTACGAAGTCCTGCTCCCTTCCATCTTCATACTCATACTCCCTTTGATTAGATTGTGCCTTTTCCAATAGCTTCCTGTGCTCTACACGAATAAACTCCGCAGAATTCCTTCGTGCCAGTTTCGGCTTCGCGCTGGGCTTCTCTTACATCTACAACTTCAGCTTCGGCTTTGGCTTTGGCTTCGGCTTCGGCTTGGTGGCTTTTAGAGTGAGAAGTTCATCTCTCTTTCTTGCGGGTTTACCGGCGAGGATCTCACTCTCAGTGATTTCTGTTGCCGTGGAGAGAGTTTTTGCATGCGTGTCAGGTATAATTCTAACACGCGCTGCACGTCCCGAAGTCTTCGAAGACAATCCATTTCGCGGCGGCCGCTCTTGCTTCCCTCCCGACCCAGTGCTTCTTTTCTTCGTAATGCCGGGTTCTTGTACCCGAGCCCTCCCCCTCGCGAGAACCAATCGGGGTACTCTGTTTCGTTGTACGCGTGGAGGGCGCCATGGACCAGGGTTAGGTATACAAAGAAACGGAAACGGAATGAGAGAAAGAGAGAGGAACACGAAAAGAATGAGAGTGAGGAGGCGGAGAAGGAGACGGAGAGTGTTGATGGTGGTGAGGGAAAGGAATTGTCTTGCGATGGTGTCGCCTAGAAATACTAAGAACAGTTGGGTGGATGCTCTCTTTCGCAGTTTCTGTAGATTTGGGGATTTTTCGTTTATCTCCCGCTCTGTTTCCCGTAGCGCCATTCAAGCACAGAATACCCAATACGCTTTTAATATGTCTGTCGCCCGCTTATCAGGATCAACAAGACGCTGAAGAGTACTGTGTTCTTCGCGAGAGCTATACAGCCGTTCTTTCGGATTCAACCGGAGATTCTCGCGCCTGCTGCAAGTTTCGCGACCGTTAGCCCGTTTCAAACAGACAGCGCCCTTTCATTCGTGTTCAAATGAGACGAGGTGACCTGATGCGAACCCGGAAGTCGAACGGTAAGCCTACCGGCAGGAATCAAGGTACTCTGAGGAACGCAGAACGCGGCGAGATGGATATAACGAGAAGCGGCGCGAAGGGAGAGACTGAACCGAGCTGGGCCTCAGAGCCTGAAGCGCGAGTGAATCTTCTGGTGCAGGGATCGCGTAAGACGAAGAAGGCGGTTGGTTGGGCGGTGTTGATGTCGGTGAAGCTCCCATCGGGAAACATGATGTTGCAGCGATATTTACACGGTCATGCTCTACAGGTAAATCCGAGTGAGGATATGTTGGCCATCTACAAGGCGAATATTATAGGCGAGAAGAGGCTGTAGCACCTCTACTCCTTTCATTGTCTCGATCTTGATGCTGTGCCAAAAACGCTGGAGGATATGGACGACAAGAACCTTTACGATTGGGTCATGAATTTCATGGAGCCGCTCGCTTCACCTGTGGCAACGGCGAAGACCACAGCTACCCAACCCCACCCATCTCGAAGGCGAAGCCAACCTCGAAGGCGAAGCCAACTCCAAAGAAAACGCCGAATCCGAAGGGGAGGTCCAAGACGCTGAGAACCATTCTCCCGTTTTGACTCAAATTGGATCTCTGCAAGTAGATTACTCTTCCTAGCATCGTATTGGTGTGTTCTCCACTAGCTATCTCATCTATTTCGATCCGGATTCGCCACGCCGTCTGGTACAAAACGATACCATCGAGTATCTCTGGCGTCGCTTCTATCCCACGTTCTCTGCCACGAAAGATCGAACGCAGTGCGCTGTCGATTTCGTTTTGCGCTGCAACGGGGCGCTTGTCTGAATACTTTTGAACAGAGCGTTCGAAGTTTTCAAGGGCACGTGTGCTTTCTGAGAGTGTTCCTGACGCATGCAGATTTCGTTGCGATGCCACCATTTGACTTGCAGCTACCATAATTTGTCTGAGGACTTGGTCATTCTTCGCATTCTTTTTACCAAGCATGCGTTGTGACCCCTCCGTGTTCATCCTTGTTATCTCAGTCAGATCCCCAGCACTCGTTGGTGTTACTTCTGGCATCAACTCTTTCACCGTTTCCGCTTTGCAGTCCCGTTTCCTGTTTTGTACTGCTGAACAGATCATCATCAGAAGAATTTATCTGCGCTTCTTCCTAACCGTAACCGGAAAACCTATCTGCCATCATTACAGTTGTCACATTTCCATCAAATTCACCCGCACCATAAAACAAACCTGTTTGTTCACCGATACTCTCGATTTCGTGGGACATATTTCTTCACAAGACCATTAACCTGTCACCGAAATTTTTTGCCTTGTTAGGCTCTAACTTCATCTTCTGAACCAACTACAGATGTCCTTCTGCGTCCTCCCCCGATGGAATTCTTACCACAATCACATATTGATCTACAGGCCCTAGTGAAATTGCAGATGGATTCACCGCTTTGATCGTTCTATGCAGGGTCCGCCTTTCTTTCGGCCTAACAATCATCGAGGAACCCGTCGCAACGCTGCTTACAGAGCTTTTCCCCAGTAAAGATTGCAAGGACTCAAGCAAATAGGTGTTCCTGGATATGCAGGCTCACGATATCACAAAACGAAGAGCATCGTATCCTCTCTCGGTGTCTACGAACGCAGAAAGAATCCCTCTGAGATCCAGTAACGCAGCACATCGCCGTCCTACTGCAAGGTTTCCGGCCGCAAAAGTCATGTTAAGAGTGCGCTGGATCATCCGAAACAACTCTGTTCTATCATAAAACTCAGCGGATGAGGGCAAACGTGCATACTCTTCTTCAAGTATGGCCAAAGCACCTGTGAAGTCACCTAATCTCCCCAGAAGAGCAGAACGGCGCAATAGCGATAAGCTGCCCTTTCCTTCGGCAGACAGGCATATGAGATAAGCCAGAGGAGTTAGTCTGTTTTGTATAAGAGAATCAGTTAATCCTGCAGAAGCTTTGGACGCATCGTGAGTATCCAAGATTGCTTTCAACTTATCAGTAAGGTCTGGATATCGGCCAGTTTTCAAGTTCTCGAAGGAAAGCACACCCCTGACTGTATTTGACAGTGGGCTATATGGTTGCGTGGCGACAACAAGAGAGCATTGGCTTGCATCAAGAATTGAAGTCGTATATACAACCCTTTCAGGTAAACACGCAACCAAATCAGGGAGACATCCTCCATTACTGAGATTGGCCACAAGATCTGCTTGAAATCTTAAAGCTATGGAAAACACAGAGTTGCCATGTGCCAGTAGAATGGATGGTCCAACCCCAGCAATATTTGGAACGCAAAAACGTACCACTTTTATCATTATGCTTTTCATATCGAACACGGAGTATTCACTGAGAATATGGCGCACAAAAAAGATTGGCTTATCCGTCATTTTAGCGCCGATATACTGCTCTGAATGAGAGGGCAACTTCTGCCATCGTAAATCCACGACAATTTCATTCTTCCTTATTGCGACAGCCGTTTCGTCGTCCATCGCCAATGCTGTTGCAGCTTCTTGATAAGAATCACGTCGATATGTATCTGCATCAAAAGCATTTTTCGATACGACTAGTCGATTGTTATCATAATCATGATGCAAAACCGCGTTCCATTGAGCGAATGGTGTCTGAAACACAATTTTCACGCCGCCAATAATCAGTTTGAAACGTTGAACACCTCGAGACTGGCGTACTTGATGAATCTCAAGGTTACTGGAGGGCGCTGCGAACGAGAATATCGAAGCAGTTGACCCGGAGCTCGATACAACGAATATTTTATCCTGTTCTCCAGAGGCACCAAGGAAGCATCCAGTTTTACCTCCACTAAACTCCGAGACGTTCAAATTTTCATTCTCACTCTTTGTGCAGAGCACGTATTTTTCTGGAGGTTCGGGTCCGCCGCATAAGAGTTACTATCAACTCCACTTTCTCCGTTGTAAAACACTAGAGCACCGATGCAAAACCCGTCGGCATCAAGAGCAACATCAATGCATTTTGTTTCTCCGTTGAGAAACTGACAGCAAAAAGAAAGCTGCCGCATACCGAGTCCGTATCGAAAAAAACATCCCTGATGAACCACGAGGCTATCTGGATCGACAATGACAGATCCTGTGAACATATCCCCGCTTCTAAAAGAGAACCCGGGGTCAAGGCCTGACGTAATTGGTCTTTGTATGGCGGAGAGATTAGAAATGGAGGATTAGAACACATAAACATTTTCGGTGGTATCCAACGTACATGAAAACAGACCAAAAATTGGATCTGTCGTCAACGTGGCCGGCTTTCTGGAATTCTTCCCATTTCGGTCGTTTACATCGTCTTTCTGAAACGAAGGAGATTCGTCCAGAAATAATGGTAGGCGGGAAGGTTTAGGAAACCATATGCTTGGAACAAGCATGTTTGCAGAGTTATTTATTTTTGACAACAATTATTTGAGATGTTGCTATGAGCAATAAATACCCCGGTCTTGTCTTCGTGAAACGTATGGCCCGAAACCACCTCCTCGGTTCTTGCACTCGTGAAAAGGCGAATCTTCGTTGTTCTCCGCGCCGATACATTCCAAACTGTACGTTAAACGCTATGATTCGCCCCAAACTTGTAAAAATGACAAGAATATTTCGAAATGGATGAAGGGCGATACCTAAAGGTTTCCCCGCCATCTGTATCTGGGTATCAAAGCAGCTTTGCAACTTTTTCTTGGCGATATCCCAGACACGAATGATGCCGTTTTCATAAACAGCAGCGACTCTCGGGATCTCGTCGTGAATGGAAAACGCTGATATTGGACGTAGTCGCGCCTTTACACTTGTAGCGACCTTTCCGCGAGTATGGGATAATACGCCATCAACTACACCAATGTTGCTTTGGTTTCAATCTATATGGCTACTAAGCTTAGATCGCTTCGATATCTGCCCATCATTTTCAATACGCACACACCACATGCTTGGACTGTTTGCTTTCACAAATACGGCATGTTGTCCACGAGTTCTACCACATTCCATTTTGACTGACCGCCCATTGTCCAGAGAGCGCTCATCCACAAGAAACACTGCACGAGGACTATCAACATAAGATTTAATATGACCGTCGTGTAAGAAGACAATGAACGACTTTCAGCCGCCCATGTTAACCAGTTTGTCTACTGGTGATGTAGTGCGAAGAGTAACACGGACGGCATTTGTTACGATATTTTTAGCTGCAATGAGATCTTTGCTTGCCGTGAGAAGGAGGGTCTGAGATGAAGAAAGCACATACTCCGGGCTGCTCTTGACACCATACGGATGAGAATCGATAAAGCGAAGCTGAATCTCCATGTCGGTATCATTCAAATGCTAGAGATTAATTCAATGACATATCGCCCTGATGCTGCTCAGTTGTACGTAAGAAAGGGACTGACCCGAACGGAGAGGATGAAACTTCTTCAATTTTCAAATGTGTCCATTTTGTACAAATGATGCCTTCGTAGTAGTCTTGTCTTCGACAGCACTTTTTAAGCACTTCGATAACAATAATCGCAGATTTATAATAATCTTAAATATGAAGAAAAGGGTTTTTACTTTAGATCTTTCAAGTTTGAAGGGTTTCTATGATTCCGAATTGAATCCATACTTTTTCCTTTTTGTTTTAGCCACTGTTTCACGGGCACTGTTCTTTTTTAACACCTCTTTCTCTATACAAATATCTCTTTTTTCTTATATGTTGCTTGGCTTCACGATATCAGTTCCAGCTATGCGCAAAGAACTCATTTTCACACAATCTTTCTTGCATACTAAAAGCCAAGATCCTGTAATAACTTGAACGCGTCTTTTGGAAACTGTATTTTAAACGTTTCCTCGCTGATGAGGCAACGCCTCAATCTTTCAATGCTCAATAAAACTAATATTCTTTTTCAATACTGATTTCAGCCACCAGAAGAATTCAAATACTTTGGACATGGATGTCTGTCACTGCTCGACAGCAAAAAGAAGTAAAATTAGATCGGATGTAACAAAAAGGAAGTAAAAACGTTTAACACTGACATAATCTTATGAGGAGAATATCCCTGAGTTGCAATGAGACTTGAAGTGACATCAACAAAAGTTCAAGCACGTCATTGTTACATGACAAAAGGTAATTTCATTTGATAGAAGACAGTTCATGATGCTTTATTGAATGCGTCTTCCGTAAAAAGAATTGGACGGGGATTCGAGAAACATTCGAAACGCTATATCTACGCAAGTGCTTTTGGTTCCATCTTATTTATTCATTCAAGCGCACGCGTAAAAGTCGCATCGACTTGTTCCATAGATCGTCTTTTCTCTATTGTTGCCGATGCCATACATCCAGCTTGCGGACGATTTCGTTCCAACCTGCGTTGCTCGCCTTTCGTTTATCGTCAAACTGTAGATGCGGTCTGACGTGTTCGGCAGCTCGAATAAATGCGATTCATGTGTTATTTTATACTCAAGTAATGCTAATTTTTGATCGTTTTCGAATTTTGATCACATTTCAGCAGATTCCTGGAGATGTATCAGCCACAAGAGCCTTCTTCATCTTCGTCTGGTTTTTTCATCGTCTTCTTCTTCATTCTTCGAATCAGTTGAAAACTAGTTGTAGTATGAAAAGCCAGATATAAGAACTCTCACTCGCTTCATGTTTCAAACTGAGAACTTCGAACCGGCCCGCGAGCACATCTGTATAGGTGCACTTATGGTGACAAAACTTCAGTCATACGTCTTTCCAGATTGAGTTCAGGATGCCAGATGTCCTCCTTGTATCAGGTTGTGTAGCATACCTCGGGAATCGCAACCCACTCCAAAGTTTGAGATATGCTCTAAAGCATGAAACACAAAGATTCTCGGAATCCAAACACTATCATAACGCATTCGCAAATGTTGGAATGAGCTTGGGCAACAATGGTCTTCTCAATCCACATAATTATCTCTAAAAATGGCTTTTGTGTCCTTTTGGAAACACCACAAATTATAATAATGTTGATGTTATATCTTTGTTTTCTCTGGATCAGTCGGTCTTTACAACTGTCTAATCGGTTTTAACGCTAAACGCCGGTTGTTTAGATATGCGGCGTTAGTTGAACGGTAAGTTCTATATAAACCGTGCGTTCTAGCTGAAGTAAGACCGGGCCGTTTTTCTGTATTGAGCCCTTCAATTTGATGAAGAACTGAAAGAGCTCCCGGACAAAAATATTTTGTAACTTGTACAATCAGACTATCAGAGTATCTCTCGAGCTCGGGGTTCAAGCGCTACACTACGAACAACAAGAAACGCCTCAT
Source organism: Agarophyton chilense (assembly GCA_030374765.1). Taxonomy (NCBI): domain Eukaryota; phylum Rhodophyta; class Florideophyceae; order Gracilariales; family Gracilariaceae; genus Agarophyton; species Agarophyton chilense. The sequence goes on from JARGXX010000006.1 coordinate 536,649, forward strand.
AATTATCTCAGTTGAATTGGGCTGGGTCTCCTTAGAGCACTTCCAACTTCTACTACCAGCGGTTGCGAAGGCCAAAATGATGATGAAGGGTTATGCAGCAGGTCTTATATCCTCAAACATTGAAAACAAAATTTTTGTTTTGGTAGTTGTGACTTGTATCCCCCAGAACTCAACCTTAGTTTTAAATCTTCGGTGCCCAATAACATTATTTCAAACAACCATGCAGGTAAGGGTTAGCGATCGCTAGCGATCTCTTTCCAGCCTTCGTACCGTCGTACATAAAGTCGTTTAGAACAAGAAATTATCTTTCTTGCGAAAGATTTACTATAACGACACCGTAGAACGGAAGCGAAATGGATAATGCCTGTGGCAGGAAGTTGAGACCTCTCGAAAACTACCATCATCTATTCGACCGATACTGGTTTCTACTTGCATCAAACCCAAGAGTCCCTTTACAAGTCACCAGTCTCCGGGACAGGTTTTGTATTACTTTAGTTTTTCGAAGGGCGAGCGTGAAGGAACCCGTTGCTGGTAATATTATAGTTTCAACCCGCCACGCTCTGTACGGCATGTCAGTCTTATACTCAGGACTTTGAATATGCGAACGGGAATGAAATATGTTTCTGTTACTTTGCAGACATACTCAGTTAATGATCTAAAACACTTTAAGGTCGTGGTGGAAGGCACGACTGCGCGTCTGTCTCAAGCCTCTCTCCATGGTCTCCGAGTGGTCGTCAAGACACTCAAGCCACTTGATGAGATAGAGGAATCTCTGACACAAGAGCGTGCTGTGACAGACTTTGAGAACGAACTGAGTATCAACGCCCAACCTCGCCACCCCAACATCGTGCTGTTTATTGGTTGCGTGGGATTAGGGAATCCGGAAAGTCTCATATTCGGGTTTTTCGATGGGGGCAGATTACAATGTTCGAAGTATGGTCCATCAAGAATTCAAAAGGGGCTGGAAATATGTTCAGGGGTAGCCAGGGCTTTATGCTTTGCACACGGATTGAATGTGATTCATCGGGACGTAAATCCAAGTCAAATCCTGGTGCATGGTGATGTACCAAAGCTTGGAGACTGGGTACTAGCGACGCACGCCACCCAAGAACGTAATATGACGGGCGAAACAGGCACATGAGAGTTTGCAAGTTGACCGAATAGATGTATTGACTTTTTAGACCTGAGTATCATCAATTTACATCACTTGACTGCTTCTCACGTTGGCCACTCTCTTGCAACTACAGATGGCACCTGAAGTTATTCTCCCTGAGAAATATGGACTGTCTGCTGACGTCTACTCATTTGGAATGCTGATGTTTTGTGTCACGTCTGGTAAGAATTACCTGTTCATGGAAACGTACATAACTCCAGCACAAGCAGAATTGGGTGTAGCTAGGCATGGCCTGCGACCAAGCCTAAATTTTCAGATTCCGGAAGTGGTATCATACATTATCAAATATGTTGGGCGGGAGATCCTGACGTACGACCATCAATGACGCAGGTGGTGAGCATACTTGAGAAGGCAGAGAGTTTCTGTGCTCCAAAGTCGACTTCTACCTCAACTAATTGATCTACAAGGATCTGGAGATAGAGCCAGGGATTGCAGAGTATGGTTACAAAACGATATGACACCGAACTGAATAGATATCTTCTGCTTAAGGGAGGGGTGCGACTGACTTTCAATAAGCTCGGATGTTGAATATTGAGGCAAGTTGTTTCGCGTAGGATTCATTTCGATTCTGAGCTACATCCTAGAGCTACAAGGCTCAAAAAACAGTGGCAATGTCCACAACTCTTACGAAAGTAGAAAAGTCATGAATCACAGACCATCGCCTCTGATACGAAATATACGAAGTTTGTTTCACGTTTTTTTTTAGCCCCAGTTATCTTTTTGTTCATTTGATGTTCCCACTTGTGTGCGAGGTCACAGAAGACAGACACAGGTTTTTGTCTACTCAGATCGATGCAACTCAAGGATATGAGTCGCCAGCGTCTTCGCGAAAGTTTTGCTTGCTCACTCTCGAACAACATTGAGACGATAGAACAAGGGTTTCTTGTCGGAGATGAAGAAATTCAAGGCATGTCACTGGTGATGAGCTAGATATGATTGTTCACATGACGCAACGGTGCGGTGAAAGCAGTCTCTGGAGAAGGTCTAGGCAACGCAAGAGGTGGAAAAGAGGAAGGGGAGAGTTGCGGAGAAGAGGCCGATTGTGGCGAGCGATATGGAGGTGGAGAGAAAGAGGGTGAAAGTGAAGGTGGGGGAGAAGAAGGAGAACGAGAAGAAGGGGGAGGTTGGTGGGTTCAAGACGTTGGCGGCTGCTGGGAGTGAGGGGGAGAGGATTCTAGCGGAGCCGGAGATGAAGAGGTGGGATGCCTTGGCGCGGAAGGACGCGCGTGGTGGGGGTGGAGCTGTGAAGGGGGAAGGGGATAGGTTTCCGAAGGACTTCTATACGCTGAAGTTTCCTGAGACGGAAACGCAGACGCCACTGGGCGGGATTTGCTTCTGAAGGGGAGGAATGGTGCGTGTAGTACGTCGATGGTGGGGTTATTGAAGAGTTTATTGGTGTTTAGTAAAGACAAGTAAACAAGCGTTCACTCCTATCGAACGAGGTGCAAAGTAGAACTTCAGGGCACTTCTGTTTTGCATTCGCCACTGCTAGTATTTGTGTGAATGCGCAAAGATGTGGTATCCGAACAATATGAATTAAATGCTTGCACATTGCCCATTCCTCATTTTTTGCAGATTTTTTGACGATTTTCTTTGCCCCCTGCGCTTCTAGAACCTCAAACCAGCATTCCGAGAACACAGACGTGGCTTTCGTATCACCGGCTCTTTAAGTCTTAAACCCACTCTGGATGCATCTATCCTTCGGCTGGCGACGTGGTTCCACCCAACTGTGGTGGTTAAAAAAGCGCTGTTGGCGATGTATACCGAAAAAATCGAGGTGCTCCCGGGAGATATTACGGGCCTTGCAACCATTTCTTTGGAATGGCGAAACCGTGTGGCGGTTCGGGTTAATACGATAAGTCGTTACGAAAGCGAGTCACTAGCTTCTGCTCATGAGGCTGCTGTCTTCCTTGGTCATCAACAGCTTCGCTGTCTTTCTTTCGAATATCCCATCCCCGATAGTCTGAGCTCTGACGTCAGGTTGTTTCGCCCCCAAGGTGAAATTGGACATCTCCACCGCCTCGCAGGTTTGGAAAACTTACCATGGAAGGGCTTTTCCCTGGTGCGCCAGGACGCCGTTTTTAGGGTCCTACCAATCATTAGGGCTGAATTCTGTGTCATGCGTCAACTTGGGCGAGCAATATCTTGGGGATGATTCGTTTGAGTGGCGAGCGCGATCTAGTTCTGGTATATGGTCCGGTTTCATATCTTGGAGATCGAACGCATTCGCGCAGCCAACCAACGCGGGTTATGTATTTTTAATTCATCTTGATGGTCGTATCTCGAGACTTGTCGGGAATCTTACACCGAGTTATCTCTAGTCATCCCATATTACGGGTCTTATCTCCTCGAAGATCCTCAGTCTGCATTTTAGTTCGTTGTAGTCTCCGAGTTGGCTATCTGCATGGAGGTGTTCATCCTCTGGGAGGTGTACACCAAGTATCGACTGCAGTTTATTCCAGTGCAACTTTGTGCCGGGATTAATGCGTTGGGCTTGCTCACAACACTAGGTAGTAAAATTAACTTCGAAGAGGTGGCGACACAAATCAATTTCATCGACCAGGGTCGACTAAGAATCTTTTTTTTTTTTACAAAATGGACGCGCAGCTGGTGGCAGGGCGCACGATCTGTAAGCAGGACGTCGAAATATGCTCGTGGATGACTTCATATATATATTAAACGGGAGGGACATGGAATCTCTTCAAAGAAGGCTAACGAAGTTTGGTCTGCTCCGCAGTATATCGCCAAGATACAAACGACCGGTTTCTTAAACGAGGAAGTGTATAACCACTTTTACGACTGTGAAAACCCGTTGTTCGAAATAAACCCATTGATGGGGTGGCATCCGCTGAGGCGAACGAATGCCGAGCTGTGGAGGAGCCACTCAACGCAGGGAATCCTTTCGTTCCATATATGGACGTAGGTAACCTTGCGGGGGTTGCGCAAGATGTTGCAAATGCTGCTGAACCTCCGGCTCAGCAATTGGGTGTCCCGGGTCGGAGTGTCTCTATTTCAGGCCTGGAATGGTCCGCCTTGGCAGGTCAGACCAATGTGATCTTCCAGTTCCTCCGCGAAGTGAGGCAGGAGAGTCGCGAAGTGAGGCAGGAGAGTCGCGCTGCAATTCGTGAGATTGTTGAGATGCGCTCGGCCTTGATTTCTCGTCTTCAAGGCAACCATTCAGGTGGTAGCCATTCCACCCTGTAAAGCATGTATCTTTCCGATTTAGAACAGCTCCCAACTTCTCAGTACGTTACCGATGTACTCGAATAAATACCAAGTTACTTTTGCATTATTCTTACTTCTTATTCCAACTTTTAAAACATTGTTCTATCTTCCATCTTCTCTTCCCCCAAGGTGGCTCGAGTATCTGACCTGTGCGATAAAGATCGTTGCAGGGATCTTTGTTCGCGTTCGATGGTGATGTGAAACCACCCTTGAACTTTGAAGATTCTTATTCGGTTCATCCGAGTCGGGCTTGGTACTATAGCCGTTCCAACGGCCAAAATACTGATTTATACACTCTGACGGTATGAGTATTCTACAATATGGTCGATACCGAATAACTGTTTGTGGACCTTCCGGCCTGGCCATGTTTGTAACGCAGACTCCTCTGTCAGATGAAGTTCTGGATCGCGCTTCAAGACCTTACGTCCTATTTTCCTTTCTGACGGTGCGGAAGTTCAAGACGGAGCTGGCTGTCCCAGCATGCGCCTCGCATCAGGCAGTTTACCGCCTTGTGCGATGATTGTTATGTCTGTCGAGGTGAGGGCCTTGTTCTCACATGCGTTCCACCTGATGACTGGAAGCGCTTCGCGTTGTGGCGCATTCCGCCTCCCTACTTTAGGGCTCGTACAGCAGCGTTGTAGGTGAGTTTGACCTCTTTGGCGTGACAGTACCGCTTCCAACGTTTTCCTCGGAAGTCTCTGTATTTTTTCGCCCAAGTGTCGTGAATGTGGGTGGATTGTATGTTTCTTGGATCCATTGACGCTGCAGCGTACTCTTTTGGAGGTCCTAACTTCACTCGGCAACGAGTTAATTCCGCTTTCGGCGTTTAAGCTTTCCATGATCGGCTTGCCCTTAACGCCATTGTTTAGTTTTACTTTAACATCCTCCTCCATTTCCTCAGATGGAGTAGTAGGAGGAGCGGTAGGGAGTGCTAACCTGTGATGATAGAAAATACGAGGCGGTGTGAGAGAGGGCCTCTTCTGGATAGCTTCCGACAATAGCTGAAAAACAGAGAGTCTTCCAGAAGAGTACGGCAAGACTGAAGATTTTGTAACCACTGAAGTCAGCTGAGCCACTGAGGTGTGCCGCAGACCACTATCAACGGTTTTGGGTTGTGTACCTAAATTAGGTGTTTCTAAGGGCTGTGGGGGGGCAATGACAACGCGGTGGCGGGAGATGTGCTCCTGATAGTTGACAAACTCCACCACAATGGCAGTATCCTTTAAAAGATTTTCTTATAGGGTCAGCCCACGATACACATGAGTTTGTGGCTTTTCTTCCTATCAGGGTTCCAGTATTTCTTACGGATGAAGACGTAGTCACCCGATTTTATTGGTGACGCCGTCACGCGTAAGCAACAGTCCAAACCACGCTTGTAAGTGTCTTAAGCACGGAAGCCATTGAACTGAGAGCAGCTGAAACCAATTTGGTCAGCCTTTCATTGCACTTTCTGTGGAGCAAAACCCGGCGACGGGAAGTGCTCTCAAGGTGTTCGAAGCATTGCTCCCTGGGGGAGGCAGACTCAGAGACAGAGCCCTCCGTTCCACCCGTAGTGTGGGGTGTAACTCCCACGGGGGATTCCGGCAGTACCGATGGAGGTGAGGGGTAGAAACCGTTGGATCGGGAATGGGTATGGGTATCCCAAAGAATGGGGGAAAATCCGGCGAAGAGGAAAAACGGGGCGAGGGTCGGGCACTAACAGGCACCGGACCCGAGAACCAGAAAAGGGGCGAAGCAACAAAAGAAACCCAATACAGGGGCGAAAACCTGTCCTCGAAAGGAAACAAAAAAAAGCACGCAACAAGTAAGCAGAACCCCCACGGGGTGTCGTGCACGCAGGTCGTCTGAGCGGTCCCAAGGGGGTGGTTGCACGGAACCCAAACGTGGGCACTCTCCAAGTGGAGTCGTGTCCCTACGCAGGCGTTGCTAACCAGAGCCCGTTCCGGGTTGTAAGGCCGAAACGATGGCGACGAAGAACCTCTAAAGGTATCGAAGACCAACCTTCGTTGTCATTTTCTCTGAGCTCGGACTGTCAGATCTCGCCTCCCTAAGTAGGGCCAACTAACTAAACTCTACAGTAGTGCACACCTGCTCAGGGCCATACACGTGGAGATCCCACTGCCAGGGCCCAAAAATCCAACGTTCGAACAAATATCCGAAATTAGGTGCCAAAATTAAGCCACGTGTATCACGGGGCCAATCCAACCATTGGCCATCCGAATTTTCCCTTATAAGCGAAATATAACCAGAAAACAGTGCCACCTCAGCACACCTTAGAGGGGATCATAATCATAACCCTCAGAGGGTTCAATCCTCATTCTATGAGTTGCATCTTCAAGTATCCCCTGACTGGGCGTTGCTCTACACTTTCGGCGATAATCATTCACTGAAGGGAGGTACACCAGTGTAGGCTAGGGTTTCAACGCGATAGCGGGAGGAGGGCAGGACAAGACCAATTCTTATGGATTCCAACCCATTGTACGGTGTAGCTCAGTATTGTACGCCAACTTTAAAGCTCCATAATAAAGATCCCAACGATTGGGTTATTGGTCAACTAAGAACGAAAGGATGCAAGTAGCGTTCGTTTGAATCTCTCGGCTTGTCCATTACATTTAGAGTGGTAGGTCGTTGTGAAGAGATTCTTTATGTAGAGAGTCCGACACACATCCTCTAAGAATCTCAATACGAATTGCTTTCGATTATCGGAAAAGATATGAATCAGCGGGCGGTACACAAACACCTGTTGGGTTACAGAAGCTTGTGCAACCGTGAAAGCAAAAACATTTCTAAAAGGCACGTCCAGGCCAACTTCGATGAAATATCTGTAGTAAATAGTACAAATTTACCTCCACGTCGGGTGGTGAGTAGCGGGCCGAAAACGAGGATGGAGACATACTCGAGAAAAGCACGTGTCGGGAAAAGCTTCAACTTGGTGGAATGCTTGCGTAATTTTACGCCCACCGGCGTGTCCACTAAATTTTGGAATAGTGTGATTGATGCAATACTCTAGATTGTGGAGTATTTGGAACCATTATATGCGAAGATGACTGTATCGTTTGGACCAGGTATCCAATTTCATTTATCTCTAAAGGGAGTTGTGCGCCACCGTCAAGATGGGCACGTATATTCGTACAAAAGGGGTCGCATTGCTGGTCTCTCTCCATCTCCTCCGAGGGTAGTGGTGCAATCTTCAGGCCAAATATCATGCATCCTATCCGGTTCGCTTGGTGCTCGGTCACCTACAGTGAAGCGAGATATATCCTCGTCATCTGTGGCCAGGGATTCTCCATTCGTGGGTAAATTTAACAGTGTGTCCGCTTGGACGTTGTGTGTACCCTTTTTGTAAACGACTTCGAAGCCATATTCCGCTAGGCGGACTCTCCAACGCATTAAGCGGCCTGATGGTTCCGAGACGGATAAAAGCCATCGTAAGAAGAAATAATCTATGTAGACAGTAAAGTGAACACCAAGAAGATAGAGAGGAGAGTCAAGAGAGGCCTAGAAGACGGCGAGATACTCTTTCTTGGACATAGAGTAGTCGCATTCGTGGACTTTCAGCAAATGTGACCAATTCCTAATGAATTTCCGTTCTCGTGTGGGATTTGTTTGATAGAGAGCACATCCTACTTGGTAGTTGCTGGCGTCGGTGGCCACTAACTGGTAGTATGCGTTTCGGCAATGATAAGGTCGGTGGTGATGTGATGGTTTCAAATATAGATTAAAAACAATCACCGTCTCAGTCACAGGTTCAATTCCTAAATGAAGCGATTTTACTCGAGCTTCTTCGATCATCACTTGTCTAGGACGGATAATGTGACCGAGATACTGGAGAAAAGCTGTGAAGAAGTTTTATTTTCGGAACTTGAGGGTTACTCTAGCTTCTGGGAACGTGATCGCAAGGTCCCTGACAGTGGTCAGGTGGCCAAGAAAGGTATCAGACAAAGCTATGATACCATCCAGAGAGACGAGACAGATACTCTACTTATCGCGGGCTGCTAAGATATCAAGAGCATAAATGGGAACAGAAGCATTAGTCATACTAAGAGATATCCGTTTGAAACGGTAGAGTTCCGATTGGAAAACAAAAGCAGTCTTTTCTTGGTCTTCTTTTCTGCCTGGAACTATCCATTATTTCCACTTGTCGTCTATAGCCGAAAAATTGTAGCAGTGAGAAGTGAATCAATGTACTCTTCCATGCGTAGAATCGGACACACGTTCTTGACTGCTAGGGTTTTCAGGAGACGTTAGTTGACACGGAAACGCCAGGAGCCATCAGGTTTCGGAGTCAGTACCACTGGAGATGCCCACGGCGACAGAGTCGGTTCGAGTACTCCAGCTTGGGGCATTTCTCTACTTGTAACTGTTCCTCTTCACGAACCTTGAGGTTTATGCTGTAAGGGTGTTGAGCAACCGGTATAGAATTTGGAAAAAAGTTCATTCGGTGTTCCATTGTAATACTCTCACAATGAGAGTCATCTCAAATTTAATTAAACTCTCGTAACATATCACGGAGACGTTTGTGAGGCGATTCCAGCAGTTGGGAGAAGTCGAGCTTCTCGAGTTCTTTCACTGGGGATATCCGGTCATGGTTCGCCAAAACGTGGTCTTTTTCTGCTTTGGCAGGTTATCGGTCCACATTACTGTATGATTGGGTGACCATGTCTTCCCCTTCGTCAGAATGAACGTGGTTGAGTACATCAGCCGCGGTCATTTTAGTAGAGACCATGGCAGTGGGGTGAAACATGACTGACACAATAACTTGGGGTTTCACCAGGAATTTCGGTGTGTTGTAGAAACCTCTAGAAGGTCTTAAGGAAACAACTAGAAACTCCTCTATGAATTAGAACTGTGTAGAAGCATCTAAAAGCTTCGATAGAACATTTATTGTAGAAACTCTAAGAACTATCTTAGAAGAAATGCTGTGCTTCTAGAACAAAGTAGAAGTTCTTTAGAGTACTATAAAAGAATTTAAGAATAAAGACTGAGTCTCGAAAAACGAACTCAAGTCTACACTTCACCAAGTTATCTGTGTTCTAAGTGTACTTCAAACCATCACGGTGTGGTGCCGAAATAGGCAACCAGAACAGTGAAACGTTTTTCCGAATCTATCTGATCAACGCCATTGGCTATGGCCAGTCGATATTTATCTTAGAGCGATCGGAGATGTGGACTAACCCGTAACCCGTGTTGACAAGAATTGACACGCTCCCAGACATGAGACTCAAGTGGAATTCATATCGACGCGGCCGCATGGAGCTTAGTAGATTTCCGAGAAGCATTTGGAGCTTCCTGTGCCGCAGGTAAGAGTACGGGCTTTCTAGAGACTTGTCTTGACGGACGACGGACAATTGGAACCAGCGAGCCGCCTTCCACTTCCACACGCTTTATGCGGGGCCTTTTCGAATCAACAAATCTGTGGCAATGGTCACATCCCAATAGTAAGGAGGCATCCAATTATAGGCATATCATTAAATAAATATACACCATGAAGGAGCCCAAGCGAACGACAAGGACAAGAATTCCCAGTGTTGACAACGGGTGGTTACTCGCGTCAGCGACATCTGGTATCACGCCAAGGCTGATCTGAGACCGCTTAGGCGGAAGAAAGAGCGAATTCACGAGGAAGAGAGGACCATAAAATGTATCCAAAACAGTAAGAACTCGCACCATAAATTGGATAGACGAACCGGGATCTGCATACACTTTGTATTTGCCCTTAGTCATTTCCATGACTCTATTCGGGAATCGGTTACTTTTACTCTGTTTCCATGGTCAACACAAGACACCAAAGCGTTTAGAGTTCACTTCTTAGACGGCCTGTTCGTTTGTAAGGATTTCGACCGGAAAGCGAAGCAAGGACGCCTCGGGCGTCGACAACCTCACTGTCGGGAATGCCTCTCTCAAAGGGTAGAATTCTGTATTCAGTTTTCCTGGGCCTGAACCACCGATTTGGGGATGCCAGCGGCGTTATCCCTAAAAGTACTACTGGAACCGGTTGTTAGATTAACCAGGTTAAGCCACACATTCGGCGGGTTTATAATCGAGATATTCCCTGAAAAGTCCGTTTATTCAGGGAGATACGAACAAAGCAATGGAGACGATCTGCTTCTCCAGAGAGGTCAATAAATTATAATTTACGATCACTCGAGCGAATTCTCTCAATGTCAGAATAAAGTCCGGGGAAATGTAACCGTGTTCAAAATCAATGTTGCGTATGAGTCCAGGACGTGGGAGCGACAAACCGGGACAAACACCGGTGAACATCACCGCAGGCCGAGTATCCCTCCGTCAAGGACGACTCTGTCCAATACTCTGGTTCCCATAGAAAATAAAAAGGTTTTGGACACGATGTGGAGCTGCACAAAACAGAAGTTGTTCTTGAGCCGTGCCATAAAAGGTCTTCGTAGTGGATGTGAGTTCTGTTGCCGGAACAGACTGGGTGTTGCTGCAAGCGAATTGAACGTAATCGTAATCTCTTTGGTGGTGCTCACTCGCGACCAGCAAAAAAAATGGAAACTTTATTTGCATCATCAACACCTTTGCGTAACAGGACATCTGACCAGAGTTAAGAGCTCGAAGGGCATCGCCTTCCGCTTGCGCGGTTTTAAATAACTCCAAATACGTGGATCTCCTTCGTTGAGCTCGATATCTGGCCACCATTGTACATACTGCGCGATCCATTCCATCGATGTAAATGGTGAAGCGTTGTCCAGCAGATTTAACATTACTAAAACGCCGGAAACCCTTATTAATACGTACAAAGAACTTGGTTGTGGTTTCTCCAGGCTTCCGGTGGGTGTCACGAACAGCGAGAATTTCTTACTGAATCGCTTGATTAGTGACGTTGGACCTCAAGAGTTATTGGACGGCTTTGGACCAATACGCAACTCCTCTTCTAGAAGCTCGGAATTAACCTCTTATTGATTTGTACTGAACCTCAGATAGGTAACGCAGAAAGTACGGTAGCGCAATTTAAACCTGAACCTCATTCATACCAAGTGTGTCGGCTTCTGCAATAAAACGTGCAAAAAAAGCCAACACCAACATGGAGTCGTCTTCAGAACGAGAATGGTTAAGTAGAAAACGCTGTACACGCATAATGCTGTCATTCATCTTACCCGTTCTTTGAAATGTACGATCCAGTGAAAACTCCTCCAACCGAAGATATCAGTATAATACCAGTTCCCTATACAGGAGATTGGTGCATTTCAGTTTCCTCAAACCAGCTTGCTTTATTCCCTTAGTACGGGTACGAACTACAACTAGAGTGGTAGAAAAATAGTTTAAGGCGAGACCAGTACCTTCGATGACGGTCGTCAGATGTGAAATATGATGGATTAGACCTAATCAAATGGTGAGAGTTCTGTGAAGACCGGGAGGAATCTGAGGAATTTTAATTGCAGTTGTCTTTCTTCTTACGCTTTCGGCGATTTACAGCCTTCTTGTTTTGCTTCTTGTACTATGAGACAGCTGTCAGCTCTTCGAGGACGTCATCATCTATCGTGGTAGTTTTCTCTAACGTCTGCAGAAGGGAACTGACCCGATCGAGTCGATCTTCACAGTTCTTCGCGGTAACGGCAGGACCACCAAAACAGTTCAAAGTTATGTCGACCCCGTCCAGTAAAAGAAAAAGATCTCCGAAGAAATTCTTCTTACAAAAGGTATTGAACTTAACAAAAACGCTTTGAAACTCCTCTACAATCGCCTTTTGAGCTATTCTTATCTCAGTAATCTAATTGCCCAGTTCCAAAGCGTCATTAGCTTGAAATTCTTCTTTCTGGAGCGTCCCGTAATGTGCTGGATCCTGGATATTTGCATCAGGATCGGGTTCTACATCAATAATGGGTCCTTCACGTGACGCCTTCGGCGGATGATTTCGACTATTCGAAGAGCCCTGGCCGTTACGTTTTAGGTTACGGTTCACTATAGGTCAGGCGCTCGCAATGGACCTCATCGGAGGAGGGCCACCTACGGCGAAGCTGGAAAGAAAAAGAAGTCAACACCAGAGGAGAAGAGAGGGAATTGAAGAGAGTGGAGAACGTCGGGACGAAGTGGGACTTGTGGAGGAAGTAGATGACCGGTAGCAAATTGGGCGCAGCGAGTGAAGGAAGCGTTTCAGCCCGTCTTGCGCATAGCTTGTGAGTACTTGGAGAATACATATAAAGCCCGATTTGATATCACACTCAAACGAGTGTGATAACCGAGGATTGCGCAAATGTCAGCACTACTACAGTACGCGTCAATAATATAGGACTGGCGAGCACTATGGAAAGCAGTCGTACGCAAAGCGAGAGGTCTGTCGGTATAATGTCTAGTATGCGCTTGTAACGCGAGGTGGAACCGAAGAAGATGCAACGGGCAAAAAGTGTCCCCCCCTGCTTCTATGTCCCCAGTGTTTCGAGGTGGAGCAGGGGTGAGGTTTAGTATTCAGCGCCTGCGGCATTGTGCCAGATGGAAGCGGCCATTTTCCTCACAGGCCAGTTATCTCAACAAATCTCCTCTGCGTGCCCTCAGTGTTTTGCGAGTACCCCTCTTTTTCCTTTCGAGAACTACGCACGTGCCAGAACGCCAAATTTGCGACGACACGGCTTCCATCTATAAGTGTAAAACCTTGACGCGGGACTCGACGTGTCTCCTCTCGCCGGACAGCGTGGACGACTTCTGCTTAAGTTAATCCATCGGTGGATCGCACTAAACAGACGGCTTGCAAATCTGTTGGCGGAAAAACCCCACGGCGCCAGCTCGCGGGCAAAGCCGCAAGAATCACAAGCGATACATATTTTGACCAATATCTTAACAAGAATATTGTCAAGCTTCTCTGTTCCAATCCACAGCGCGTCCTGAGAAAAATATACGCAATTACATTCGAAGGCAGCAACAACCTCGTGCGATTTAGCGAAAACGAAGCCGCTATTTTGCTCGGGGGCAGGATAGCTCATTTCATACGGAAGTTTCGTGGCACTCACTTTGGAGGGTTGATGCTGTTCCGATTGGGTCTTACAGAGGGTTTGGCTGACGACGGAGATCCCAATACCCGAATTGAGTACAACGATTGGATGATCGAGAAGGTATGGTTGTCGATAGGAGGTCGTGGTGAGATTTAGGACCAATTCTATGCTCTGAAGCATGGAACTAACGTAGTTTGCCGCATAGATATGAGTACTTTCCAAATCGAGTACAGTCAGTCAATCGAAGGTGGTGCATCGAGGAGTAGGGTAACGTATGATGGCGAAAGAGCAGAAAGAACCATTCATTGGGGAGGCAACGACCGGTATGAAGCGATCAAGAGCATTATGGCTACTTGAAGTGCAAAGCCAGGTCATAGGTTCAACGTGCTCCAACCCGAAGCGCGAATGCCATTGTATGGCGTCCGAAGTTTCCATCTCCCTCATACGTCCGTGCAGTCTCGCGACGAGACGTTTCTGTGCCTTGACGCTTCTTTAAGCAATGCATTAGCTATCATTATTAGATCAGAGAAGGCTGCAGAGTGTTTGGCGTATCTCGTCGGTTGTGTTATGAAGAACGCAGACGATAATGAGATATACTTGAACGCCATTGCAGGTCTTGATTTTGGTGATATTATTGAGATTGAATACTGGAACCGGAAAGCGCGAAGGGAGGTACGACGAAATTTCTGTGAACTCAAGGATATGCAGAGGTTTGTTTGGGAAAAGAATCGTGTTCTTATTAGCCTCGATTACCTTCGCGATGAGACTGGACACCAAGAAGAAAACTTCGATCCGGATAACTTCCGCGATAGCGGAAAGGTCTTCCTTGCAAGTCTCTTCAGGCAATTGACGGATACCTACATGCAGTTTCCATAGATAGGGAGGGGAACATGATTATTGATCCAGTGGAAAAGTATCACATGGATCTCACGCAAGTTGCTCTCGAGTCCTGTGTTGGATCAGACCGTTCTTTCAGTCAGTCATATTGCGAACTGTGGCGTAGTGCGCTTGCTCCAAGAGAGAAAGGATGGGAAACGTGCTCGCCGCGGGAAGAAACGGCGTCACCAAGAAGGTTCCTCAAACTGAGTTGAAAGCTTGGCCATATTAGACCCAAAGCTTTAGGGTTCCATGCCCCACGATGGTGGCCCATTGTAGATATGATATCTTTACTTAGCATACTTTGAACCATATCTTGGTTCAATTCAGTAAATGAATGATGATTGCCCTTTGTCATCGCGTCGGATAAGTTCAGACTTCCTGCTATCCAACGCATGAAGGATATGTCTCCAGCTTCGGAGTAGTGATGGAGGCGGGACACGGTGGGGCGTAATCAGCAGTCTCAGCATTCATGGAGGGTAGTAGTATTTGACTATAAACCAAATGAGTCGACGTAAAGGACGAGCGAACCGAAATCCGATATAAGAACTTTCATGCATTCCCTAAGTAGTATGGATCTGTCTGCGGATTCTGCTGCCGCAAGAATTTCGGCATCGATTGAAATAAAGGTTATGCGTCCTTGCTTCGCGCTATTTCATTCGACGATGTGGTACGAAACGTTCGCACCTTGGAAGAAGGCGATGCCACTGATATAGCCAGTTTGACCGTAGGATGACTTTCCAATGCTGGCGTCAGAGAATATCACTATGTGGCAAGCGTTCATGTTATCAGATACCATCGGGGATCTCGGATCCATGTGCTTCAGGACCGGACGGAGCTTAAGGACGAGCTTGAGGATCCGGTTTGGCTGCAAAAGGTGCCTAAGGCGCATGTCTGGGACCAGCTGCTGCATGAAGGTAGCAGCGTACGCAGCTCTAGGCAGCACACCATGGCCGAGGTAGTTGAGTTTTCCAGCAAGAGACTGGATTTCTCGGACTTCTTGCTTGGTACATAGATCCTCGAACTGCTTCCACCTATCCATTGAAATCGGAATGGGGGCGAGCTTTATTATAAACTCTTCCATGGAGATCTTGATCCTGAAATCTTTATATTGCCGAATCCGAAGGTGGCTGAAGATAATCTCGTTCTTGAAGAGTGCTTTTCCAGCCTTGAAGCGAGCTGAGAGAGAATTAGAGAATGTGGAAAACTCACTCTTTGATCCGGCAAGGAGAAGATCTTCCACCAATTTGACCAGGAGTAGAGATATACGTCCATGGTGTTCCGACAATATAAACATCTGTGGCATACCACGGACACTATGGAATCCGTACTCACACTGCTTTTGCTTGAAGCACAGCTGCCATAGGCGACCGGACTCTACGAGGCCATACGCAGGCTTGAGTAGCCTCCATACTTCGTCTACGAACTGTGTCCATCTCATTGGAGGCCGCATGTATATATCTCCTTTGGGGTCGCCTGATTGAAAATACGCTCTAGAGATGTCAATGCTTTTAAGAGTGAGGTGTAGTAAAGTTGCAAGAGAAAGCAGAAGTCTGATGCAGGTGAATTGAGCCGTAGAGGAGTCAGATTGAATGTTATCCTTTTGGTAATCCCAGTTCCCATTGGGTACCTGACGGAACTTGAGCTTGAGCTTACCACTCTCTCCATCTAACTTCATCATGAAGAAGTGATGGGAGGAGATAATATTTGCATTTCGCGGCAGTCCTTTGATGGGGATCGGCTTGTATGCCTCGGCTCCAGAGTAGTTTCTCTTCTCTGCTACGATGGCCTTTTCAGTGGCCTTTTCGATTATCCATTGCGAGTCAAACTGAAGTTTAGCTTCTGTGGCTGGTTGGTCTCCAATGACATTCCTGATCTGCTCGAAAATTCTTTTCTCCAAAGACAATAGATTTTCGCCTTTGGTGTGGAACCTAAGCGAGGTCTCACCAAAATCTTTGCAGAGTTGAGGGTTCCCGACATCCTTTGAGGGTGCGTTAACAGCCGTTTTGTCTTCCTTTGACGCAAAGAATGGTGAAGAGAACGGATGAAAAGACCGCAAGTTTTGTTCATCTGATATGTTGGTGTCGAAACTTAAAGGGTCTTGTATGTTCTGCACAAGAAAGTCTGTGACTTCTTTATCTAGGACAAGCAGATGAGATGAACATTCGGCTTCAATCCTTTCTTCAAGGACTGGGACCGGTGTTCTGGGGCGTTAGTGTCCGGGAAGGACGAGTATCCAAGCGCATGTTTGTCCAGTTCCTGTAGAACGGATGAACGCGGGACTAACCTTATGTCCTCGTAGGTGTTCTGATGCTTCGGTTCCTGGGGATTTTTACCGGGAGAGACCCACATTTTATATTCAGTAGTAATGACCACAAATGCCTTGTACCAAGCACCATGTTTTCCAACCCTTTTAAACACATATACCGGAGTGCTTGGTGCCAGAAGGTGTTGTGATAAAGAATGCGATGGATTGGTACGAATGAAGGTGTTTACGACACGCCTGGAAACGTGTTCGTGGTAGAAAGCAAGGAGCTTCTCTGGAAGCATCTGCTTGAGGAACCCAGAAACAGAAGAAGTGTAGCAGTGAACAAGCTCGAAGCTGCTGACTGAAATATTACCATACAGCACATTCTTCAGGAATGTGGCTTTTGAGAGGATCTCAAAGTCCGTGCGATACACTTGACGAGTTTCTTTCAGATGGGGTACGTCGAGAAGAATCGTTTGGACAAATGTACGGATGGTCTTGTTTCTCGATTCGACTCTTCCAATCTTGTTGTGGCGTTGAGCAGGGCGCGGATCGAATGATATTTGATTCTCGACACAGAATCGCTGAATGGATTCGTTATTGAACTCTGGGTCTCCTGATAATTTTGATGGAGACCCAAAGACATCAAACCAATGAACGACAATCATGCTAGCGGTATCAGTCATATAGCTTGAAGTCATCAAGACAGTCACGGAGAGACCGGTTGATACACCCTTAACATGCAGAATGGGGAGCATTCCAGACTCGCGAATGAATAGGAAATCAATTTGAAGGTGCTCCTTGACCTCACCCAGTATTCTCTTGAGTGATATATTTCGAGCATGTAATGGGCGCCAAGACCTTTTGCATGAAGTAATAGAATTGTAGGCCTGTTAGAGCTCCCCAGGGAGTGTTCGATTTAGAATTCCGCCTCGACTGCAAAGCTTTTTCATATCCTTTGGGGAGAGATGGGACTGCCAGTGTAGCTTTTTCGCGAAGCCGCCGGCATGGGTTTGATCCATGCCGTTCTTGCAAGATAGTTTGGCGATCAGATGAAGATTCCTAGAGAGAAAGGAATAATGAAAAGAGAAGAAGAATTTGAACGACGTTATTATCGAAGGAACGACGAATAAGTGTGTTCGGCGGTCATTGTCTTCACCTAGGACGTACGCTGAGAGAACTTCGTCATCCCGAGATATTCCGAACGAAACGGGCACTACGAGCGTGTTGTCCGAACCCATGAGGTCGTAACAGGAAACTATGTCGTTTCCCAGTAGCAGAGGACCGTCGCCTTCCGTAATGTAAGACATAATGTCTTCTTTCACATCGTTGAGTTCTTTGATCTTCAACCTCCAAGTTCATAATACCAGTTTGGGATTTGAACATTTTGAAAAAAAGCCGTGATAAAAGAGGTCACAGTCGAGGTGCTCAACGTGAAATTGGATGCTTATTGCGATTGATACTGCAGCGGCTGACTCGACTCCTCCCACACTACTAAAACCACCAATTTCAATGATGGGGATAGGATCTCTCGTTCCACTGACCAAATCATAAGGCGCCCCAATCCACGACTTTAGGCATGGTTGCGCTTCGATGGGGCGGCGCCTGCTGTAAAATCCGCGTAAGATCCACGGTGTCGTTCTCTGGAGGCATCTTTTCTGGGATGTCTTCCTCCACGACGAGAAACTGTGCACCTACCGTTTGAATCATTGCGTTGGCGTTCGAACTTCCTCTTATTTATCAGAAATGAGGAACTTTGGCACAAGTCATTTCCAGCCATGTGCTCGGTATCACCACAATCAAATCAGAAGGACGACTTTCCACCTTTCCTGGCCTTAACATCGGTGCGTTTCCTCTTCGCATTGCCCGGTTTGGAAGACACGGTTGATGAATTTTCATCCTTCCTACTTCCCAAGCGAGTTATTACGCTCTGGTGGGATTGAAAAATTGCATATAAGGCAGTTTGGACTTTCTGACCGACGATATTTTCAATGTCCTCCCTCGTATAGTGAGCAGCAGAGGTCGAAGGGGCAAAAGGGAGATTCCGTATGACTGTAACGGCGTTATACAGGTTTCGACGACATCTGCGGGAAGGTTGAAGGAGCTCGTTGGTGGAAAGAGTTGGGCTGGTCTTTGAGCGAGTGTTTGTAACATGTCCCTCCAACTCAACGACCGCTTCATTGATCTTTCTCTCCGTTAACAAAAGCTTTTCTTTCGTCAAATTATGATTATCGCGCCTCGAAATCTTAAGGTGAGGATTCGATAGCATTTCACGGAGGTTGGTTACGGACTCCTGAAACTTCACAAGATTCACGTGTTGCTGGGTATCCCAAGTGTCACTTCCAATTCTCATGCAAGCTTTGGTGAGAAAGATGAGTTGTAGTTTGGCATTGGTCAACGTCTCCTCACTCAAAGATGAATTGTTGAGTGGAGTTATTTCGAGAACTTCTCCAACCTGAGATGAGAATAAGAGTCCACTATGCATGAGATTATCGGCAGGCGAGCTGCATAAAAGTGATACGAAGCTAGCTAGAGGCTCATCCTTATGTCGATGGCAGTTTGTACCACGATTGAAGGAAGAAATCAAACGAGAAAAAAAGCAAGTGGAGGGTCGACTGCGACAAGTTCAACGATTTTGCACACCGGTTTCACTTGGTCTTCCTGCTTGTAATCAACAATTCTTTTTTTCTGGGCTTCGTCGACCACGGATTTCTGAGCACTACGCAAAGCTATGTCAAACAGCTGTAGACCTAGAGTTGCAAAGATTGTTTGGTAACGACGATCGGTGTCCTTCTTGGCAGCAGTAGAAATAGTATCTCCTCATCGAAAAACGTTGCCGCGCCATTCTTGAAGATCCTTGGTCGGATCAAACTTTGGCGGGTCTCTCGGATTGAAATACATAACAGCTCCTGACCCTGGGCCCATAAATATGGTAAGCAGTCGTACGCAGAGCGAGGGAGCTGTCGGTCTAATGTCTAGTATGTGCTTGTAACGCGCCGTGGAACCGAGGAAGATGGAACGGGCACAAGGTGTCCCTCCTTGCTCCTCTGTCTCCAGTGTCTCGAGATGGACCAAGGGTGAGGTTTAGTATGCAGCGCCCGCGGCATTATGCCAGGTGGCGATCCTGTATTGCACAAGCCCACCATCAATGTAACGAGGGTGAGTACAAAAGAAACATTGTCTAAACATTATATAAAAAATTACCACCATGCCAACCGCGTCTGAAAAGGCTTCCAAATTCACAAGTTATGTATAAGACAGTCTCCAGAGCCAATCAAAAATATAGGACTACTTCTTTGTTTGCTTGTCAGACACTACAATAATCGTTTAATACTTCGTTTGAACACCCTGCTTTGCCAACACAGCAATGCAGGGACGCTGTTTACTGTGAATAAGGTGCAGCACTTCCTCACCCAATTTGTTTTACACCTCAAGTATAACCGTATCAAACTCTTCGGCAGGGATAAATTGGCGCGCGGCATAGTAGAATCGATGAAAAAACCGCCGACAAGTTCTCAATGGGGTTCAGACCCGGTGCAAGACTAGGCCAATCCATAAACTTAATTTCTTTTGAGTAAAACAGCTTTTGGAGTACAGCGTTCCCCCGCTATGAGCATTAACTTTTGGGAGAAGCCCATTTTATACGCATAGCGAAGTTATGGCGCTAACGAGAGAGATTTTCATTGTGTATGAAAAAGGTCAGCAATGGTCGGCTGCTTCAGACGGGCCTTTTTCTCGAGTCTCAGCTCCCTCTGGCAAACTAAAAAGACCTTTTTGAATTTGTTGTTCATTCTACCAAGGCGATCCAAGACAGCCTTTGCCACTGCGAGACCATTTAACTGCTCGTCAATACTGTACCCACTCTCCTCCTCCTCACATTCAGTTTCAACTGCGTCCACAACTTCCACACCAGCAATTAACAGACCTTGATTTTCAATAGAAACCTCCTCCGTAATAATGTCCTCTTCCTCTGGGTTCAATATATTTTCTATACCCATCCTACTGTGCTAAAAACTATGTTCCGTAACATCTCTCAAAAGTTGAGAACGGAGTTCATTTTGGATACTGTTCTGAAAAGTACTGCTTCGAACATCACCCTCTTCAGAGCAATGATCTAAGCAGTTCTGTATGGTAGAAGCCGGTAGAACATCCCACTCCTCTCGAACCCAACGCATTTCTGTTAATATGTCGACGTTGTATATTGATTTCCGTCCAGCATCGATATTGTCAAACACTCTGAACAGTAATCGACGGCGGTATTTTGCTTTCAATGAAGCGATAATCCCTGTATCAAGCGGCTGTACGCGGCTAGTTGTGTTCAGAGAAAGGAACTTAATGTACATATTCCGCAGTTCAGAAACCACATCTGCACCCCAACTTCTGCACCCCAACTTCTGCACGCCCATGCGCTGAGCAGTTATCGAGAAACAACAGAATTTTAAGCCCTTAAGTCCTTCAAATATACACATCCAGTCGTTTCAGCCAAGCGAAGACAGAACTTGCGTCATCTAAGCCTTGCTGTTGGAACGGGGCTCCAACGCGTGACCGACAACCATAAGACGGTACTACTCCGTGCCGTCCTCATTACAATAGGCCAGAAATGTGATCCTCGTTTTATCCTTCTTGAAGCCTGCCGTCGGTTTGCTTGAAAGCCACCATCCGGGCGGCTGTCTGTAAAAGAGTCCAAACTCATCCGCATTCCAAACATCGGATGGGCTGTACGTGGAGATCTTTTACCGTATACCCGGAAGGGCAGCAGCCAAGCCGTTGTTACTTGCACTTAAAGCTCTCCCGTGTATACGGCGAAGCCGAACGTTGTATCGCTTCTGGAAACGGTTTATCCAACCGTGAGAGAACTTTAAAGACAGACGTTCATTTGACGGGAGATGTAAGTTCGCCTCCGTTTGTAGTCTCTCGGCGTAATTCCGAACAATCGGTCCATTTAGTTGTACTCCATGAGCGTTTTTATCACAGAGCCAAGTAAACAGTGCTGCTTCAAGGCGTGGAGCGGCAGGGGTACGATGCTCCTTAAAAAGAAGTGCACATCGTGTTTCGGAATGCTTGCAGTGCGGCGGTGGAGGACAAAATGCGTGAAATTGTTGCTTGGCTTGGAGTTTCTTTAAGTCGGAATTGTTGGTTTTCCCAGGCAGCAAGGGCTTTCTGTGAGAATTTATGACCGAGATCGACACGCCTTTTGTGTTCGGCTACGATTTGTTATCGTTGTCGAATGGTCAGCGCTCGCATCATTTTGGGACCATGCCAGTGGAAAGGGGGCTGGGAATGGCGAAACTAGAAGCAAAGCTTAGCAAGTGGATATAAGTTAAATCCTTGCAGAGACGATTTGAAATATCAAATGAGAAAACTATGCATTGATGTCAGGGTCAACTAGCGAAATTTTTAATGAAAACACAGAGTTACTTTCAAAAGCGGTATGCATGTATGCATCATGCATAATGGCGGGGACTCCGGCTCCGAATCGACGTCTCTCTCCCCGGAGCCGAGATCTGTATGCGCATATCCGAGTTATGCACATAACGAGACATGACCATAACGGGGAAACACTGTAGTCAGAAACATATACAGTTGTGGAATTGATAAGGCGGTAGAGCATCCATGGTTGCCTTATGAATTTAATGTGATATATTGAAAAGCACAGTGTTTTGCATTAAGCAAACCTGATCGGGCTACAGGGCCCATTGCGATTATCACCACGAAACCTGATCGGGCTATAGGGCCCGTTGCGATTATCAGCACGACACCTGATCGGGATGTATCGCCAATTGCTATTATTAGCACGAAACGACAGTCAGTGCCCAAGCGAGCAGGCACATGCACATGACGAAGAGAAAAAAAGAAGACCTAACCTTAGGTTAAGGAAACAGAGGTGAGACCGCGGAGAGAGCGAGCGGAACCGAGCGTTGTGCTGAATCTTATCTTCGCCTATCCCAGACTCTGTAGATACACCCCATTGTTAATATGAATAGTAACGTTGACCGAAACGTTACAGTTATGGGCCCAGAAGGGTTTGTATCTGCGACATCTATCAGCACATTTAACAACGCGCCGAGATTCGTTACTAATGTTACCTCTAAAGTTCGCTACCGAGATACAGTAAGACGATGGATGAGAATGGTGAAGCAATTTCCCAAAGTTGACAAGAATTGGAAAGCCATATGTGAGGGTGCTGGCCATATCATTTACATGGCATGTGATGAGACCGCCCGACACCTACTGAAGAAAGTGGAAACGTCGGGAATATTATCGTTGGATGGGATGCAAGAAGATTCTGGAAATGAAGAAATGACTGAAGCTATCCTCCACGGAATTTCCAAAGACAGTCCAACGGAATCCATCAAAAGAGAGGTTAATATATTGACCGCGATTCAAAAATGTGAACGGATGGACAATGAGCAAGTGTCCTCGTTTTCTAGCAGATTTACCGGAGCTGTCGCGAGCTATGCCAATCACGCTGCTGGTATCAGTGACGCAACGAGCAGACAATTTGCTTTATTGATACTTTGGAATGCCAAGCCAACCCTAGACACAATGAATTATTTTTTCTTTCAGCTCACATCATCAAACATTTCTGCGCAATAGCAGCCCATGACTCAACTACCTGTATTAGAGAGTGAACTAAAACCATTCTCTGATCTCTTAAATTCTGCAGATGACAGCACTGATGCTGAGTACAAGCCCTTGAAGATCAAAGTGAAGGATTCCATGAAGAAGATACAAGACCAACCTTCGTGCAATGTTCCGATGTTCACCATGGAGAATGCATCTGAATACCTATCCCATGTGAATGACATGCAGCCGAAGATAAAATTATCAACGCAAGATAGAGTTCAGACTTGCATGCTTGGAAAGAGGAATGAGACAGTACAACATGGTCGTGGCCAGTTTATCAAGAAGCTCAAGGAAGAGAGCGCTTGCCGTGCTTGTGGAGAAATAGGCCAATGGTATAGGGACAGAGAAAAGTGAAATGAAAATATGAAAAGGAAGCCAGCACATTCAGCAGATTCCTACCGAAAGTCGATGAAGTTAAGTGTGGATCATTATATATGTCGCTTTTTCAGCAGTGAGGTTAGCCGGGCTCCATCCTGACCTCAGCCCAATCTTAGATGAAGGAGCTCCTACTTCCACAGGTGGCATGGGTGAGGCAACCGCGATGTGCGATGCGCTTGGTATCTCTCTTACACTAGACCCTCCACGCAACGATTACCTCCATGGTTGGGGTAATACTGCTGCAAATTCCTGGCCAATTATATGTTCGTGGATACTAGTCATCAATGACGTTAATAGTCGACCTACAGCTATCTTTTTTGATCTCGTCCAGGGATCGTCACCATTTCTGATTGGCCTAGACATCAAGCGATACTTCGATACACTAAACCGCCCGAAACAATCAACATTTCGTTTTAAACGACCAATGGACTCTGCTGAACGTGTGTTCTTGACGTACATTTGTAATGATGGCGGTGGTAACGACCGACTCTGTCTGCACATCGTACCACACCGCTAGTCTACAATACGCACCCTGCTTAGTAGCTCTGGGAGGAATATGGAGAAGAATGCATTGAAAAAGATACACCGCTTCACGCACGCCCTCTCTTCAGAAATGAAGGCCATACAGAACGATGCGGATAAATTGAACGACGAACTGTCTCGTGCAGGCGACATTAAACATGGCGCCTGCGACATATGCGCGTCGACTGGTCAACCTACGTTGCGTAAGAAGATATCGGTTAACCACGTCAACAAAGCATTCAAGGAATCTGTGCAAGCAGACTCCCTTGTCGCCTACATTGCCGGCGAGAAATACGAAGTGCTGAACATCATAGATGCAGGCATTAGCTATGGCGAACGTGACATTGTTGCAAGAAGGGACGCGAAAGAGTTGACATGAAGGCTTGAATCGGAATGAATCTACCATCACGGTGCGCCGAAATATTTCAGTGCAGACCCTGAGTTTGAGAAGCCTGTGCCAACTAAACTCTTATCTTCGAAGACAGACCAGCAAGATCTTCTTTGAAGAACGGCAAAGCCTAGCGGAACAATGGACTGTTCAAATCCATACTATCTCGTACTGCAAAGGAGAACACGACAGCCACATCCAGAACGCTTTTCGCACGCGCATCATTCCTGAGTAACCTCTTTCACGGAAACTCCACACTGAGCGCGTTCGAACTAGCAAGAGGATACTAGCCATCAGTTCTGGGAATACCCTCGACACGAGTATCAAAAGAGCTACTCAAAGCACCTAAGCGCACCGCAGCAACACGGGCACTACAGAATGTAATGAGGGCGCACAACAACCACTTAATTCAACTGCATTATAGTAACCGAGGCCCTTCCATCTGGGTATATTATGATACCTCAAAGCAGAATGATCCTGTTCGATGGATCAAAGCCACAGTAATCGACTCTAAGCCATTCTACGTACGTTGTAGGAGATCTAATAGAGGAACTCCAATGAGAGTGGCAAATGAGCACATTAGACTCGTATCGGAAGGGAAGCTGGCGGAAGAATTACAGGAAGGAATCCTGGAAGATATCCTCGCCGAGGACACACCCACTACAGCTTTCGAGGAGGAACCAGATGATGTGTAAGAGCACACCCAATCCGAACAGATAATGGTAGACGTCTTCGGCCCAGAAAGCCTAACATCCTACGAAGAATTAGAACCTTCGACGACACATTCTTCTTTCTTCGCTAGAAAATTCACCGGAGATCCTAAGCGAGATATTGGGCAGTCTATTGTTCAGAGCCCTAATGAAGATGCCGACATAGAGCTTAAATCAAACGAACAGCATGTTCTGAACGAGATTTATAATGCGGTTGGTAGCGCACAGGTTATTCAAAAAAATGGACTGTGCACCGCAATGGATATTGGACAAAATGGTCGACGAGGAACTAGAAAAGGCTCCGAGAGGAGCCTACGTCGAGGTCCCTGAATGCACAGTACCTTGACACGCGAATGTGATTGGCTCACATATGGTGTACAAAATAAAGAGCGAGGAGAAGGACAAGAAGCGCATGAAAGCTAGGCTTTGTCCGCATAGCAAGAGAGAAGGAGAGAAAGAGAATATTCGAAATGATTCGGCAAATGCCCAGTTCGACATCATACGTATTGTCCTCTCATTCTATACGATTCTCAAGTTTTACCTTGGATGTATCGACATCAAGGGTACTTATCTTCAGAGTGGACCAATCAAACGCGAACTGTATGTTCGACCTCCTCACGAATGGAGAGGGAAACGAAATACAATATGGAAAATAATCAAGCTACCATATGGGATCAGCGAGGCTCGACGGCAGTGGGCTACAGTGATAGATAATTGGCTTTTGTCTGATGCAAACTTTCATAGAGCGTTTGGAGTGAGCCAGCTGTACATACGACAGAGAACGAATGGGAATATCAAGATGATACTCGCAAAGCTCACGGACGATCTACTGGTCTCTCGTTCAGATCAAGACATGCAAGAGTTCACTAATGAGATTCGTTCAAGGTTTAAGATCAGTTAAACCATCGTTCATGACGAGATGAAATTCTTCGGATGCACTATCAGACAATTAAAGGATTTTACCATACAATTGTCTATGGAAGAATACGAAAAGGATATTTAGGCCGTTAACATCAGCAAATCCAGAAAGCTCATGAAGAAAGATAGGGCCTTAGCGCATGAGATTGGGTCATATCGCAAGAGGGCTGGAGAACTTATTTGGCTCGGATGCTGAGCATTACCCCAAGCAGCATTCTATGGTTCATTGATGCAGCAGAGAATTCCACAATTGACAGTCGCTCATCTGTTAGACGCCAATCTAACACTTTCTGAACTTCGCAATCTACGACCTGTGATTACATTTCAACGCCCAGGGGGTACGATTACATCTGGTAAGGTCATCTCTTTTTCGGATGCTTCGTTTAACACATCAAAAAGCCAGCAGTACTGAAAAACAGGGTTTGTCTGCGGTCACATGGTATAGAACAACGGACGGAACTGAATCTCAATCTCATCTCATTGATTGGGCCAGCATTAAGCAAGGAAAAGTTTTATATTCATCGTATGGAGCAGATATCATTGCATGCACCGACGCCGACGAGAGAGGGTTTCATATCAAAGGAACAATGAAATCTATATTTCCTGCAGACCCATTCCCGCATATTCTCAACGTTGATTCGAAGCGACTGTTTGATACAATTTCTACTCTGCACAAAGGCAAAGAGTATAGAGTGAGACAGACGGTACAGCGCATCAGAGATTCTTTTGAAACAAGGGAACTCAACACACTACGTTGGATCCAAGGGAAGGTCAATATCGTAGATACTCTGAAGAAATATAACCCGGTATCTCACCTTATGCTGAATCGAGTCGCAGCTACAGGTATACTCCTTCTACTCGACCATAAATCATTCTCATTGAGAAGTAATACATGGACGTAGTTGCACCAATACTTACTGCAACTGGGGGGTATGTTGAACTGATGAGGCGGTAGAGCAGCCATGGTTGCCTTACGAATTTAATGTTCTATATTGAAAAGTACATTGTTTTGCATTAAGCAAACCTGATCGGGCTAAAGAGCCCAATGCAATTATCAGCACAAAACCTGATCGGGCTATAAGGCCCGTTGCGATTATCAGCACAACACCTGATCGGGATGTATCCCCCATTGCTATTATTAGCACGAAACGACAGTCAGTGCCCAAGCGAACAGGCACAAGCACATGACGAAGAAGACATAAGAAGACCTAGCCTAAGGTCCTGTAAACAGAGGTGAGCACGCGAAGAGAGCGAGCGGAACCGAGTGAGCGGAACCAAGCGTTGTGCTGAATCTAATATTTGCCTATCCCAGACTCTGTAAATACACCTCACTGTAGTAGCGTGAAGATCGGTCGTTCGTGCCCCCCCCGGTTTCCGGCGAGGCACCGCCGCCGTCGCTCGTTTATTTGTACACCCAGGGTGCTTGTGTCGGCCCCGCCACTGTAAAGTGGCCCGGTGATTGGCACTGATATTTGAACCCAGTGTGCGCCTGTCATATTGCGTCACACCATCCCTCGAAGGGATCGTTGATGTTATCAACTCTCTTCGCATCACCTCCAAGCAAGTACATTGCTTAGTCTAGCTCATCACCCGTGCGCACAGGAATTTGTTTTCAACAACATGAGCATCTTCGACACGACAGATAGCTAATCTCAATAAACGTGACAGCGACCTAGAATTAGAGAAATACAAAGACGTTTGCTACCGTTAAAAACCTTCGATGGAAGTTAAAACCATGTAGGAGAAAGAACTTCACACAAGAAAAAGGTATAGCCTCACGTATAGTACCAAAGCATATGAATCTGTAACAAAATAGGATAGGAATTCACAAAACACACATCAGAAACACAAAGGAAAAGAAAACATAGTAAGAATGAGACAAGTCAGTTGAGGTTAGTGATCGAAGTGCTACATCAAGATGCCAAACAAAGGGAGAAGCTTTTGTAAGTCTTGGTACGACAATGACTTAGTCAACAGGTCTGCAGGTTGCTGAGAAGATTCTACTTGAATGAGGTCAACAACTCCAGAATCAACGAGATCCTTCACATGGTGGAAACGAATAGAGATGTGCTTATTCCTATCCGTGAACTTGTCGTTCTTCGCCATGGATCCCGCAGCTGAGCTATTAGTGTGCATCTTCACCGGATACAGTTCTGGTTCCGAGCTTAAATCCTCATTATAAACAAGCTCCCAGAACACTCTGCGAAGCCATAAAACGTTCCGTGCACTCTGTGGAAGAGCGATATACTCAGCCTCTTCAGACGAAAGTGCAACGATACTCTGTCTCTTTGAACTCCACATAATCGGAGCGTTGTTCACCTGTACCAGATACCCTGTCTTTGACCTTCTATTCTCTTTGCACCCAGCCCAATCGGAGTCGCAAAAGGCTTCCAGGGGCCCCTTGCTCATCGACGGAAATGCAAGTCGATAATGTTTCGTTCGCAATAGATACATAACCATTCGCTTCAAAAGCATCCAGTGACGTTGAGTAGCCTCATGCACTTTCCTTGCTAGATGTGAAGCGGCGTAGGATATGTCAGGACGGGTGAATACCGCTATGTACAGGATGTATCCGACGAGAGAACGGTATACGTTGTGCTCCCTCCGTCCAATAAGGGTTCATCCTCATACCTATTCCTCAAGTCTTACGTTGTAGGTAGTGGAGTACGGACCGAATTCATGTGTCGCAGTCCGTGTTCCTTAGCAATTCGTTAGATGTACTTGGATTGATCCAGAAACATTCCATCCCTTGAACGAGTAATACTCCAACCAATTAAGAGTTTCGCAGGACCAAGGCACTGCACTTTGAACGTTGACATCATTTGTTCCTTGAAGTCAGCCATAAGAGAATTTTAGGACGAACCAAACATGATGTCGTCAACCACAACGACCATGTTTAGAAAGGATCCATCGTCCGACTTGTAGAGGTAAAGTCTGTGATCGCTCTTCGAATTTTTGAAACCCATCTGGAGAAGAACATCATGAAAAAGAGATCCCCAGATCTTACTTTCTTGTACCGACCCGTACATTGACTTGAGGAGTAAGCAGACCTTTCCCGGTTGATACGATGTTCCACTGGAGTTAGTAGGTTGTTCGATAATCAATGGCTTGTCCATATCACCATAAAGGTATGCGTTGCTAATGTCCATTGTGTCCAGGAGCAAGTCCTTTGCAGCAGCTTTTGCAATGAGGAGGCGAATAGTTTCATGACGGGCTACTGGTGCGTAGATGTCATCTGGATTGTAGTCGAGGAAAGGGAGTTGCTTGTCTCCTCAAACGACACAGCGAGCTTTGTGAAGCTACTGTTGCATGTCAGCTGTATCCTTGCGAATGAATGTCCACAAGTGTGGTATGGGCTTCATTTCATGTCCGGGTTTCAGTCTACACATTCCCATATGCCACGATCGATCAAGGCGTCAAATTCTCGATCGATGGCTTCTGCCCATTCCTTGACCTTCCGGGCTTCCTCGAACGATTTCGGGATGCCTGTATCGGTAGTAGACCTTGCCTTTGCGGCCATACAATGTATGAGAGAAGTTTCCATGTGATCTTCACCCTCATCGTCCCCTTCGAGTTCAGCTTCTTGGCGGTTGCGAGAAGTGAAATCGATTAAGTCGGGTAGGGAAGGTAATCGATCCGGTGTGGATGTCCGAAAATATGACAGGCGGGTGTTGATGATTTTATCCCATTGTGGCACATAAATGCGCAATAGGGTTCTCGGACTCTCCATTCCCACGAAGTGTCCAAGCACAGCGCGTGGTAGAAACTTCTTGTGCGAAGCAGTGTCGGACCGATATATGTAGGCGTGACCTTGCTGTCCAAAGGGTAGGAGATGCTCCAAGTTCAGTTATTTACCAAACCAAAGCGAGTGTGGAGTGTACATGTTAACTCTTGCACAGGGGAGACGGTTCCGTAACCAGCTTGCGTGGTTAATTGCTTCCTCCCAAAGGAGTTCAGGGAGTTCAGAAGCGAATAGCAAGGTTCTGGCTGTTGTCCAGAGATTCAGGATGAGTTTCTCAGCTGCGCCATTCGATTGATGTGCGTAAGGCGGTGAGTACTCCAGGAGTATACCGTTGTCTTCACAAAACGCGATATGTTCGTTAGAGATGTTTTCACCCGCTCGATTTAATCGAATACGATACATGCCGCAGTTGATCAGCTCGTTCTCGGCAAGTGCTTTGTAGCGCTTGATGCACAAGAAGTTATATGACTTGTTGGAGAAGAAGTACACAGTTGAATGTCTCGTTTTGTCGTCAAGAATGGCCAGTAAGTACGATGATCCATTAGATGACACGGTACTAATCGGATCAGAGATGTCAATGTGAGTCAGTTCGAGAGGTTTCTGAGTAACAGAGTGCTTCTCGTACACTGGAGCACGACGTGTTGCGGCTTCCTTGCAAGAAGTACAGTCTATTGTCTCAATGTCCTCCTTTGTGAAGTGAGGAATGCCATAGGTGGAGTGGGATGCCGCAATCATTCGGTTTTGTCCGGGATGTCCAAGCTTTTCATGCCAAAGCTTGGCGTCGTCCTTGAAAGAGGCCCGAGCGGCTGTGAGATTGCTCCTTCTTACCGGTTTGGGTAAGGGATATAAACCGTCGTTGAATTGAGACTCGTAGAGACAAGTCTTATGATTCTTGTCTCAGATCTTCACACCATCAAAAGAGTCCGTGTGTTCGAAGTCGATCTTCACCAACTTTGTAAGATCGTGGAGTGAGACGAGGTTGTCGGTGAAATTTGGTGTGTGCTTTGCATGAAGCAACAAACCGTCACCAATGGGGAGTTTGATCGTCCCGGCTCCGACGATAGGAGATAGGCCGTCAGATGTCTCGACCAATCCAGTCCTCTTCTCCTGGTAGTCCCAGAAGAAATTTTTGTCGAAGACAAAGACCGAGTTTGCACCTGAGTCCAGCCAAGTATGCATCTCCCTGTCGTACTCCGAAGCAATGAAACGGGATTTAGTGGGAACAAAGAATCCCACACGTCTGTTAGGGGTGTTGTTGTTCTGGTAGTTGTTCCTACCAGGGCTTCGATTGTTCCAGTTGTTCCACGAGTTCGTAATGTTATTATCCTTTCGTGTGAACGAGGGACCACGGTTTGTGTTATTTGAGTTGTTGTTAGAAGGACGCGATCGGCAATCTCTGCGGATGTGGCCAGTCTTGCCGCACGCCCAACATTTGACTCCTAACTTCTTTCTGAAGTTCCTCTGTTGACGAGCCTTTCGTGCCCCAAGCCGGGGAATAGACTCTTTAGTGTTGTTTGTAAAGGTTACAGGGGTTTGAATTTGATCCCTTGTTCGCCTGCGATCTAGCTCCGACTTCACGAGGGCCACGACTTGATCATACGACATGCTGGTCGCATCTGGCAAGAGAGTGATGGCCATGAGTGAGTCGGGCAGAGATCGTAAGAGCACAGCAGTCTTTTCCATGTCGGGGATACGATCGTTCAGTCGTGCCAGCTCGAGGAATGTCTTTTCCATTTTCGTGATATGTTTGGTGAAGTCATCCTTGTCATTGAATACCAAGGTTGATAATCGTTGACGAAGGTTCATCTTGGACTGAAGATTGTCCTTCTGGTACGTGCTATCTAGCTTCTGCCATACCTCTCTTGCGGTAGACGACGCCTGTTCAATAATGGAGCTGACTGTTACGATTGGTTCCAGTCCGAGATTTTGTACGATTGTGGACCGAGCTTTGCGATTGTGCTCATCCCACCTTCGTCGTGCTTGTTGACTTGCACTTTCGGCGGGAGATCTTCATCCAATACATGCAAAGTTGTGTCAGCATGCATAAAATCACGGACGTATATACACCATGTTTAATAGTCGTGAGGTCTCATAAGTCTTGAAAATCTCTGACGTTCTTCGCTTTTCGTAGGTTCTATTCTTCTTAGCTTCTCTCTTCTTTCTTTTTCTACTTCTTCTTAATCTTCTTCTTCACCGGTCCACTACAGGGAGAGCAGTGTTCTAACTTAAGACGCCTTGACCAACCCTAGGTATTCAAGCTCAATACCGTAGCCAGAGGTCCCTTCTTTTTGGCAGCTAACACCCTGATTAAGCAGAGACCTGAACGAGACTTCAACGTCAAAGATACAGGGAGTCAACCGTGGCTAACAATTTCGATGAAAATATATTGCGTAGTTGCACCGAATCTTCAATTTGAGAGCGAATTATTATCGGTCGACTGCCTCACGGTTGAATTTGGTCGTAGGCGGAAGTTTGTTTCGACCTGTTGATTATTTGCTAGTAACGAAGTATTACAGCCCTGAGCGAAAGTGATGCACGCTGTCAATGATTAGAAAGAGAGGTACTAAGTTCATTTCCGCATCGAAGGGCAAACTTCTGCAGCTGTTGAATGCAAAAGAAAACGCGTTCGCGCGTTGCAGCCCGAACAAGAGCTGAAGGGTCGAATGTGTGCAAGGCAGCGGTTGGGGTAAGGCGCAAAAGGGAGAATTCGAGAGAGTATGTACGGGAGGGAGAGCTGGGGATGCGCGCGTCCTGGGAGAATCGCTTTCCCCAGGGCGATGGTACCATGTAGCGTGAAGATCGGTCGTTCGTTGCCTCCCCAGTTTCCGGCGAGGCACCGCCGCCGTCGCTCGTTTATTTGTACACCCAAACGGGTGCTTTTGTCGGCCCCGCCATTGTAAAGTGGCCCGGTGATTGGCACTGATATTTGCACCCAGTGTGCGCGTGTCATATTGCGTCACAACTGTTAATATGAATGGTAACGTTGACCGCAACTTTACAACAGTACAGTTATCCTGTCGCCCGATCCATGATTCTCCATGATTCATGGCAGTCCAATCCAATAAATGATCCTTGAATAAGTTAGTAAACATTTTTGAATTTGAACTTTAAGGCCTAACTTCTAAAGCTTTTCAATAATACGAAAAACAATCCGAACCCATTATTCCACCTTTACTCTTTAAACAATTAGAATAAATCTGTTCCTCTGACCTAATTGAGTTCCAATACGAAGCATACCCATCCAGCCTATCCTCACTAAACTTTTTTTCGTCAAAAAGAACGACAGTCTTTCAACTTGCTGGGCGTTATGTTGCGAGTTTGTTGGTCCATTTGATACATCCTTTTCTGGTCCAGATGTCAAGAAGAAATAGTTTTATTTCTTTTTTGTTCAAATCGATGGTTAAAAATGCGATGCTCGTCTGATGGTTGAATTTAAAACCAAATGATCCAGATTGCTCTTCAAAACGATAGTGCTTTTTCCAGTCTATTTTTTCTCTCAATAGAGACGGCGTTTTTTATGGGCGGTTAAAATTTGAAGTCTACTTCTGCGTGTTTTGGTTAAGTACGTTTTTGGAGATTTTAAGTAGTGAATGACTACTTTTTTAAAACGTTTGATAGTATGGGCTATCTGCCTGTGAGTTTTTTTTGTCTCCGAAAAGAGCATGATAGCTTTTTTTCGTTTACGGATGAGGTCGTTCTACAAGGCTTGATGCAGGTGAAACGGTGTGCTACAGATTGAAAACTGAACAGGCCTTTTTTGCTGTTTAGAGAGGGTTCATGTGTTTCCATGGACTTTGGTTTGGCGCCAACCTAACAGGCAGCGTTTTGGTCCTATATTTTTGGTTGACTTTGACAAGGTTTTTATACGCTTCTTAAAAACGCTTGACAGTTTCCTTCTAAAATTGGAACTGGTTACTGAGATTTTAAATAGCTACACTGCGGTCCTAGTTTTGTGATGTACCACCACATATTTCTCTTTCAGCTGCCGGTCTTATAAATATGACGCCCACTGTACAGTGCGATAAAGTTTTTTCGAAAACCTCGTGTAGATAACGGGTCACTCGACAGCAAAATCGGCGGTCTTGCCTACAACTTGGGACCGGTTTGGTGCTGTCTCGTGCCCCGTTATCTGCACTCGGTTTTCGATACAACTCATTCATATTTGATGTAGAAATAACCAGGAATAACGTATGAAAAAGTGTTTTATAGGTTTAATCTAAGTGGACAAAAGAACCTTTTAATAATCGACAAAATAGCCCAAAAACACAGAAGTGGGGCTTTTTGACATGCTAATGTCTTTTTCCGAACGATAATATAATGCTTTTCCCGCAGCCCGCAGACAACATGTGGCTCGCATTTTACGAAATGTTGAGCGCTAGTTTTCCTTTCCCGATCTCGAGATACAAGCAGTCGAAGGTTTTTTTTTCTGTGAGAATTGACTAGGTACTTTGTCGTTTGGCTTCGAAGGAGAATAACGTAGTTTTCCTCAGCTCAGGGAAAAGTACGTTTTTTTCCCTCGTCTCACTGTAAGCAGAAACGATTTCAGTTTACGTGTGACGTGCGCTATCTTTCTTGCAAGTCCCGAAAGCAACTGTCAAGAATGTTCAATAGATATGAAAGCCCACGCCAAGTTGAGAGAAAACTACGATGTTCGCCCTCGGAGCTCTAAGCGCAAAGTTGTTGTCTGGCTGTGACGGAGATATTTGAGCGCTCGGGACTTTTTTCTTCCCTTGGCTTCGCCACGGGGGGAAAACCCTCGGGCTTAATCTCTCCCTCAAAGCCAGGCAATAACCCATACACATATCGACTACAGTTGACGACAAATGGTCCAAATTCATGCAATGGTATGACGGTGTAGAGAATATAGCTGAGCTGAATCTAAAATCTCTTACTGCTTCAAGAAGTAGTCTACTCCCCTTCGTTATTCCCAATTGAGGTGGGCCAATTTTTTCACATCGAAATAACCTAAACCAAAAGTTGCATCCATCATCGACGACCTTGATGATGCTTCTCTTGCAACGTACAAATCCATCGCTGAAACCTCCACCATAAAAAGTTGACGGCCGAGAGAAAGTTTTTTCCGCTTCACCGGTTCCTAACGAGTTTTCGAGACACCAGTCTTCGCTCGTGCACAAGTTTGGTCGATCAGTTTACTCCGTTGTCCAGGAATTCCCGGCTCGAAGATCATCATGCCTCGCCCAGCATCTAATCCTGGGAAGAAGCCTTCCGCGGAACACTACAAAAATTTATTCAAGGCGAATGGCCGAGTGAAAAGAAATGCTCCAAAATGGTTACAAACTCGCCAGACCATGAGCAACTCTTTCTTTCCGTATCCGTATCGCTCAGATCGCGATAACTTCCGTTCAGAGATTAATGATGCTCTCTCGCAGCTTGAGGGCCTGAAGAAATTGGAAGGCGGTCCGGCCTATCTCGGTACTGAATACGGGCTTCCAGACTACTCAGAAGTAAATCAGGCCGTAATTCCGCAGGACACTAGTACTCTTCAGGATGTAGTGTCAGATATGCTAGAATTGTTTGAAGGTATGATCAACACGGCTCACCCACTTTCCCAACCGAATATTCTTCCCCCTGCAAACAAGGCATCCATCATCGCCATGCTGTTTGCGAATTACTTCTCTCAAAACTTCATAGAAGGGGAGTATTCGTGGAATCTCGAGAAGGCCGAAATGGAAACAGCTGCGATGATTACTGACCTAATCCCGAATTGGGATACTGAGAAGGCGGGTGGCTTGTTCACATACGGGGGATCAGGTTGTTATCTTTACGGCATAAAGTATGCTCTCACTCATGTAATGAAACAGCATAACAGTCGTTGCACTGGTGTTCGAGTAGATGGAAAGATTCTTGTGTCGCAGCAGGGTCATTATGCCATGATGAATTCAACGGATTGGTTGGGTATCGGAATGAATAACATAGAAACGATTGAAACTGATGACGAAACGAACGCAATGGACACTGAGCACTTGAAGGAAAAGCTGGCTGAATTGAAAAGCCAGGGTGTCCCTGTGCTGGCAGTTATATGTACAATGGGAACCACTGATGCTTTCTCGATTGATCCTGTGAAAGAAATTCACACCATTTTGAGCGATTATGCAAATCCCGAAGGCTACGAGCGACCGATGATCTACTGTGATGCCGTGATTGGGTGGTGCTTTCTCACGTTCAAGGGCTACAACTTTGATGAAAACAAATATGGTATTTCAAACTCCGTTTGCAGCCAAATCAAAAAAGTATACGATAAAATGCTCGAGATCGAATACGCTGACTCCGTTGGCATTGACTTTCATAAAACGGGATGGGTTCCATATGCTACATCAATGTTCATAGCCAAAGATTTGGTTCATTTCAAGTCCTTGATGAATCGTCCCGGGGCAGTATATCTTAACGAGCGCACACACTACAATCCTGGTCTGTATTCTTTGGAAGTTTCGCGCTCGGCAGCGCCTGCGCTGGGAGCATGGGCAACTTTCCGCTTCTTCGGGCTGCAGGGCTTCCAGGTGACCATCGCCAACGTGTTAGAGATGTCAATGTGCCTCCGAGCAATAATTGCTTCTGAACCGTCGATGATCTGTGTGAATGAAGAAGATACCGGGTTCGTTACTCTGTTCCGCATCTACAACGATGATAACGCAGAATCGCGCTACGAACAGGAACTGAATGACAGTTCCCCGGAAGGTAAAGCCCTGTTAGAGGAAAGTAATAAATTACAGGAAGACGTGGCAAATATGATGTGGTGGTGGCTTCGTTCCGGTTCAGAAATTGATGATATGTATGCTGCCCATACGACGTACACATCTGGCTTCCGAACGACAAACTATAACGACGATATGGGAGATTCTACAGCTGTGGTTTATGCCTTGAAATCGTATCCGTTGAATGTGAATATCACGCCAGCCACAATGTACCAGATGGTGGCAATGGTTAAGAAATGTCGAGAGAAGGTTTTGAATGGAGACAGTTCTGAACTAGTCAGTCCGCACATATGCAAGCCGTACTCTGAGGACGTGCCAGATGTAGTATGCGGCGGAGACGATGCCCATCGTACTCGCATTAGTGATATGTTATCTGGCGTCGTTGGTAGCCGCACGAACAAGCGAGCAGCGAAAAAGGCCGGAAGAGGTGCATAAAACAACGATGACGAAGCAGTTCAGTCTCAAACCTGAGAGGTTTCCGAATATTTTTAGTTTGTGCTCGATAGTTGCATCTCCGTGGCATCAGCGATAGATACTCTGTCCAAATGTAAGCCAGTAAATTGGGGCCAAGCTGCCATCGATGATGACCAGGGCGAAAAGGTGTCTATACGACCGATGGCCTCATGTGAGGTCAATTGGCCTCATATGCGGCCATTATTAATTTCTTTGTAATTAAGCAATAAATGCAATCTACAAGCTCTGCATAACAGGAACATATTGCCAAACACTCTTCCTTTGATGGCCTCAAGATTTGAAGTATGCACTACTAGCTAGATGATTGAAAGAAATATTTCCTTTCGACACGTTTTTTTTAATAGTTTGAGGCCAAAAATATTTGGTTGTTGTTGCTTTTGCGACTACTTAAGTTTGCTACACCACAAGTATATCGATTTAAAGAAGAGTATTAAACTCCGTTTGACTAGATTCCCGAGGCTTTTTCTCAACGATAAAGATGTATCGTTTTTATTTTTGTTTTCTTTATTTCTGCTCTGAATTTGAAAATTCACATCTTGAATGAATTTCAGTTACTTTTTAATAGAACTTTTGGCCTCATATGAGGCCAAGCTGTCCTCAAGTGAGGCCAATTCTCCGAGCGAGTAGACACTATTGTATAGCGTAAATGGCGATTCCTGCATTAACGCACACGTATTCAACAGTATTCAGAATTCGCCCAACCATGCTGATGATGTTTACTTGATTTTTTGCTGCTTTCATTTGCTCAGAGCAGTGCTCTGATCCGTTCTACAGTATCACTTTTGTGATCGCGTAAGAAATTACTTAAGAAACTTGTCTATACGACGGGGGCAACTGTTCGAAATAACTTACTTTTCGAATGGTATTTCTGTTTCAAAGGCGGCTCTAGAACAATTTTACACTGGTCAAAGACGGTTTTTGCATCCAAAAAGTGTGTTTTATATGCCAATATACTATACTAGCATATAAAACACACTTTTTAAATGATAAAGAATACATAATAAACTGATTTGCAGAATAATTACTATACTCAATATAGAAATTATTCTGCCAATCATTCTTTATCATTTTACCACTTTAGTTTTCTTCTTTCACTTAGAAAAAATTTCACGAAGCTTCGATTTCTTTGAGAAGAGTTTACCGAGTCTTCCCTGCTTTGCATTCAAAACACGGAAACCGTCCTGTCAAAATAACAAAAACTCAGCCCTAAAAAGTTCGGTTTGGCCTCTTATGAGGCCAGTAGTTTTATAGAGACTAGCCATGCAATAAAAATTCGTACAAATTGGGGTCATATTTTTAAGATTTACGTCAAAAAAAGGCATGGGTCGCCGCTGCCGTCATTCAAGTAAACATTAGAACATAATGTATATACTACGCGACTGAAACCAATATGGCTGCTTACAATATGGCTGCTTACATATAAGCAACGCGTACGTTGAGGAACATTTATAGTGCTTCTCTCTCTAGTAATCAAGACTAGTTGACACATTCGCTCTCGTCTGTAGCTAGCATCACCGCTGTACTAAAAACCATTACAGAACCAAAAAAAAAGAACCAGGTAGAAGACAATCATGTTATATATCATGTAATTTAGCTACAACAGTTCAGAAAAATGCGTCGGATTTGTTCAGATGCTTTTTATAGTTGCCAGCCCAGTTACATAGTCTCAAGATCACGTAGGGCACATTATATCCCAAACTACATTTGATTTTTTCGGAACGTTTGAGCACATTCTTTCAATACCACCCCTTGTTCCAAACTTCAAATATTCACTCCAATAATTTTACAAAAACGTGTGTGCTTTTTGCTATGCAGCAATTTCTTGAATCGGTCAACTGTCATTATATTTGTCAAGATGTGCTCAATAGTGAACCTTCTCTCATCGACAGCGTTTTTACTAGGTGTTTTTACTGGGTGCTACGTGACGTTAATGTCGTTCGTTTGTTTGTTGACAACTTCATATTTGCTGAAAGATATTGAGCCTTCATTGCCTTCATAAATTAGCACAGTATCACTATTGGTTTGTGTTGCCTCCATCGTCCAGCCTTGTTACCAGAAAAACCTTCATAGCCTAAGTCTAAGCGACAAAGCCCTTTTCAATTAAGGATTTTGGCCTTATGGTTTAGACCTTCATTTCCAGCTCATTCCTTTTTCTGAAATAAGGGCAAGAAGCAGACCAGGTTCGTTTGGTGTACACGCCTAGACATACATCCTGCACTTTTGACTGCCCTTATATCCTGTCGCCTCAAGCTAAACGAAGAATACCATGTAGAGCACCTCCCACGACGGGTCTAACAATTGCGCTACTGATATCACTGCAAATGATCCAGACTACCAGGCACACAGACATGCTCGTGCAATAGGATGTTCTTATGTCATTCTCAAAATATACCCAAAATGAAGGCCACAGCGATAGCATCAGCGAAGATGATGGTCCAAGAAAAGAAAACTCCTTGACAGGTAGCAAGTTAACGTATCTTCGACGCTCGGCGTCTCTTTTTTATAAACAAATGCGGAGGACGATTCTGATGTACATTTGTTCAAGACGAATGTTCACGTCATGCGACAGGAGTTTGATGCACTTCATAGCGTCTCCGTAAACGCGATAGCTCAACCTTTGGACGTTAGAAGAGAGCATAGTACTGAAACAGCACGAACCACAAGAAAGCGAAAACTCAACACCAGGAGATGCTCTTTATGTTCATCGACTTGCTTGGTGGCCCTAACAAAGTCTGGATTGGGTTCGAACGCGTTTCGTACCAGTACGGTCTTCCGCCGGTGTCCATCTCTAACTACTTTCGTCACGTTTTCTACGCCGTTTTCAAGTATTTGGACGAGCCGAAATCAAAGCTCATCAAATGGCTTTCTGCAGAAGAACGATTGGCAGCAGAGGGTTTGGTCATTGGGTTTCTTAAGTGCGTGTTATATATAGACAGAATCAAGAACAAGCGATGGCGGCCAAAAGCAATCGAAAGCAAGAGAGGGCATATGGTGGGTACAAGAAATCGCACGCATGGGCCATCGTGGTGTTTAACGACCTCTTTGGACGCTTCATCCGATTGGAGATATCCGATAAAGGGGCGGAGAGTGATCAGAATCTCTACACGAACTTCGAGGTATACCAAAACCCGTCCGCGTTCTTAAGGGATGAGCAACATGGCATGGCGGACATGGGATTTGTTCGAGATGGGCTTTGAGTTGTTGCATACAAGCGCAACGAAAGCACTGACTGGATGTATCGTGCTGTTTACAATCGATATATTAGGAAGCGAAAGATGGTCAACGAATGGTGCATCGGGTTCGTAAACAACAGGTATGTGTTGTTTTTGGGAAGATGGCCTTTCCAGAAAAACATTGTTCCTATCGCGTACACTACTGCCGTAATGATTTGTAATTGGCAGTCTACAAAACTGGAATTCGCGCTGAAACTTAAAGAGAGGTATGAGGAGAAGCTCAAGGGAAATTTGCGAGGTTCGGACCCAGAGCCGGACTCATATTTGGATTGAATCGGAGAGCAAAACACCGCACCTTTGTTTTCTTTTCTCAAATCCAAAAGATGTTAGAGAGACGCGGAGCTTTAAGGTAAAGACAAAGCCTCACCGCTGTCGTCTCCGGCGGTTCTTTCCTCATCTGCACCACTGGGCCAACAAACCTCCCTGAGCGTGGATGGAGGCGATATAGAGGATCGATAGGGCGGTTCGGCAGCCACAGCAGCGGTACTAAGAGTAGGGTTGATCACCAAGGGAGCATCAGGTAACGGCAGTGGCAAGGGAGTGGCGGGCTTTTGTGTGACAAAGTTGTGGCAGCGGGCAAAAAGGTCAGTAAGGAAGCCGAACTGCTCACTTTGGCCGAGCAGAAGTGCAGCACTTGCATTTGCCCCATTGGCAATGCGTGCTTACGCGCGTAAGAGTTGCAGATCGGCGGCAGAAAGACGACGTTCACGCTGCTCTCCCACGTTAGCGGGACGCTTCTTGTTGTAGGACAATGCCCCCGAGGGGGAAACCCCACGAAGACGTCCGGATCTTCCTCTCACGAGGTAACCGGCGCGGTAGAGCCCTCCCAGGGATCGGCGCGCAATGCCGGGTGTAAGCCGGAGCCGAACCGTCGCGACGGGCGCAGGGAGGCTGAAAGAAGCCGAGAATATCCGCGTAATGCGGTGCTTGCGTATCCTCTGAGGAGTCAAAACCCACAAGAGTGGCGAGCACGACAGGTGTCAGTGCGAGCCGCAAGAGCGGGAATTGCCCAATGAAGGGGAGGAAAAGGGAAGGAAAATGGGAACGGTGGCAAGAGGGCGAGGTTGACCACGAGTCGCATGAGGAAACTCGGGAATAGCCGGCACTGCCGGGTGTAGCAAACCGTATACACGGGCGGAACCACGAAAGTGGGAATAGATATCCAACACACGAAGGCTGCTTGAACGTCCAAGGGGGTTGGGAAGCCGTGCACCACAGGAAATCCCTCCGTAAGGAGTTGTATATCCGCGCAGGCGGTTTGACCCAGAGCCAAGATCTGGAAGACCAAGATCATCCTTGTTGGGGAGACTTTACTGGACCGGCGGCCGCGAGGCCGGCAGCCTAAGTACTGTAGTCACCGTAGAATAGAATAAATAAAGTCTATCCTAAATAGCTAAATGTCCGTCTAACAAAGGGGCCAATCTGGCGGCCACGTGTCGCGCGGGCGCTGCGGCCACGTGTATGGCACCCGGTCCCGCCGGTGCATCACCGGCGTTCCGGCAACGCCGTGAAAACGGATTACTCCTACTCATGACGAGGTTGCACGCCGGAGGCTCCGGAAAAAACTTAAGTCCCCAAAAACCTCCCTGGAGGACGTTGCTCTTCATATACCCCCCTTAAGACAGGGCGAACA
The DNA here is from genome assembly GCA_030374765.1 of Agarophyton chilense. NCBI lineage: Eukaryota > Rhodophyta > Florideophyceae > Gracilariales > Gracilariaceae > Agarophyton > Agarophyton chilense. The sequence continues at coordinate 578,458 of JARGXX010000006.1, forward strand.
CCTCGAAGAGGAAGTCGGCATGGCAGCTCGTCATGATAAGAGCGGGTCCGACTCCGGGTCTCCGGAAACCCACACACCTTCACCAAGGATCCCACGCACGCTCTCCGCATCCGATTCCAACAACAGCACACCAACACGCACCATGTCCAACCCCGACCGTCATAACACATCCGCGACTCCCGCCCTTGGCGGTTCCACCGGCTTCCGGTCCGCGCTCCACCCTGGGGATATTACCAACCTCGCGTACGAAGACCGCCGTATTGGCGCCCGCTTTCGCAGACAGGCGGACCCACCGCAGTGGCCGATCTACGACGCCCTTGTGGGTGCGAATCCGAGAACTCGGCATGGCTCCGCGAGGTTGCGGTATGCGCCTTGGTTTCACCCATTGGCTGTCCGCGACGAGGATTTGATTCAATCCTACACCGATAACTCGGAGATGCTCCCGGGCGACCTGCCCGGCGTGGTGACCCTGTCCTGGGATTGGCGTAATCGTATCGCCATCCCGGTACACCACATACTCCGCCGACGCGGTGAATCCTCTGCGGAGGCTCAAGCCGAGCTCGTGCGGATCGCTTATCTCAGGCACCATCGGGCGCCTTTCGAGTTCCCGATACCGCCAGAGGTCGAATTCGACGTCCACCTTTACCGCACTCGCGGGGAAATGTCGTACTGTGACCTTCTAAACGAATTGGAAACCCTCGCTTGGAGGGGCACACCGATCGCTCGGCAAGAAGCCCTTTGCTGGGTACGACCGATTCTTCGGGCAGAGTTCCGCTACCAACCGCGGCAGTCGCGCTCGAACTTCCTTCAGAACTTCATCCGCGATGAGCGGCGTTGGCGGGCCCGGACCGGGTATTTCGTACCGTACCAGAACACGGAGATTGAGCGCATCGCGCCTGCTCACCGACGTGGTCGGTACGTCAGTCTCCCAGACTGGTGGTCCTCCTTGGAGGCGTGCTGGGGTTGCTTCATTGAGCTGCCCCCAGTCTTCACCTATGTAGGGTCGTCGTTCTTGAACGATCCCCAGTCGGGGTGGTGGTCCGTCATGGTAAGCGAATGGGCCGTCCGCACTGCGGCTTTTATCCTCGCTGAGGCGTACGACCAATACCGATTGTGGTACGTGCCACCGCGTGTGCGGGCTGCGATCCGCCGTTTGGACATGCGCATCCCCCTCGGGGGCTAGGCGAACGAAGAAGAGATGCTGGGCCTCCTCGACTTTGTGGAGGGGGTCCAGTGGGATGAGGTCCCGCTGGAGAACTCCCAACGCATTCAACCGCGTCGCGGGTCTGGCCCCGGATTCGGGAGGAATACCGCACTAGCGGGGGATTTCATCTACTTCGACCCCTGGGAGTACCACTAGATCAGCCGCGAGGAAGCGGAAGCCAACCGGCATGCGCCGCGTGAAGTCCCGGCCGACCACCCGCGAGTGTATGTCGACTCGAGCGACTATTACCGCGACTATGCGGATGGTGACCCGACGGTCGACAACGAACCGGAGGATCCGGGTTAAGCTCCGATGGAGGATGACGAGTCCGGCGAGGCCGGTGAGGAGTCCGTTGAATACGGTGGTGCGGCTCCATCCGGGGCTGCTGATGCCGTGCGGACGGATTCCTATCCGACTCCATCGGTGGCGGGCCCGCCTGCAACTGCCGCTGGCGCGGAGCGGGGCGAGGTCATCGCGCGCTTCCTTCGGGAGGTGGGGCTTCGCCCTTCCGAGATCTCGGGTGATGTGGCCGCCATACGGGATGCCTTAGCCAACCGCCTGGGCGGGGTCCACCTCGTGCGGAGGAATGACCGGAGCTTCCGGTAGAATGTAGGGCGGCGCCACTAGGGCGCCCTTGCCAGTAGTGAGAAATAAAAGAAGAGGGTCGCCTTTCAGACGCTTTTTCCCAAGTCCACTTCTTTCTTTCCGGGGTACCGGCCTTCAACCGGGGTTCCGGCGTTGCAGGGAACCAGCCTAGCTGGGAGTTCCGTGTTTAACGGTGGGCGCTTCGCGCGCGGACCAGGTAACTGGCACGACCACCAACGACGTTGGGATAGCGTGAGCGGTTGCTTCCTTCCCTGCGTTGGGGCATGGACGGAGATGGCGCGTGGCGCCATCAGCCATTCCATTCCGTGTTCACGGTTTATCCCTCTTGGGCGTTTACCAGCGTGGCTGGGAGTGCGGTCCCCGCAAGGCGGTGGTATCGCATTACCGCGGAGCGCGGGAGGTGCTCGATGAGCTCCGGGGTGTCCCACTCCGGCCCGTATCCGTACCAGCGGGTCCGGTACTGGAGCACCCCGTGCTTATCGTAGCTATGTCCGACGATTCGGTCGAGGACGTACTCCTGCACGTTAACTTGCCGGCCTTGCCAGGTGGTGGTGGCCCGAGCCTCAGCGCCGCGTGGTGCTGGGCTCGTCGTCGCCTGTTTCGGGTCACCCGGTTTGTCATTCCGCTCTGCGGTTGTTGCCGGGTTGCCGGGGCTGCCGTACCGCTTCGCGGAAGTTGCCGGCGCGGCCGGGTTGTGTTTCCACTGGGCGGTAGGGGCTTCCCTGAAGTCCGCCCTTACCGCGAGTTTGCGGGGGTCCTTCCGTCTTGGTGACGGTTCGCCGGAGGCCTCCGCTTGATTTGCGGCATGCGGCGTTCCCATTGGTGGGCAGTTTCCGCTGTGCGGTGCGCCGTGGGCGGTGAGTGGTTCACCGTCCCGGCGATCCGCCTCCGCGGGGTGACTGTCAGCCAATGACTGGGATGCCGGGTGCCCATTGGTCCGATCTCCCGCCCGGGTCACGTGACCTTGAGGACGGGTGGTCGGGCCGTCGCGGACGGTTGGCTCCGATTGTTCGGCAAGGGAGCCGGTTTTCGACTTGTCGTCGCGCCCCTTTTCACCCATGGGGTTCGTACCGTTCTCAACGGATTGGCTCGCTAAACCTCCTTGCGCAGCGCCCGCCGGAGTAGCGGTATCGACCGAAACGCTCGGTGTGCGACCGCGAATGTGCGGGGAGCCCTCAGTTGCTTCCACGCGATGCGGAGCGTCCGTAGGGTCTCGCTTCCCGGCTTCGGGTCTTCGAGCGCCTTGGTTCCCCTTTCGGGGTTGCGTGGCGGTCGGGTTGACCGCCGCGTCCCGCGGGAGCGGATTGGCGTCCGGCGACGATGACGGTTGCCCGCTCGGGGGCCTTGCCCGGGGTGTCCGGTTAAACTTCCGTTGCGAAGGCGGTGCTTACGCGATTGAGCGGGTCCCCTCCCCCTCCTTAGACGGAGCGACGGGTGATGGTGGGCTAACCGCATGGCGGGTATAAATACCGCTGCGCGTCGCCCGTAAGGGTAGCTGGCCGCGAGGGCCAGGTGTTTCCGGCATTGCCGGTGGTTCCGATAAAGTCGGTATATCGGAGAGACCCCGTGAGGGGTGCGGTACCACGGCGGGGCTTCTAAGCCATGGTTCCACGGGTACGGGTGTTTCATTCTCGCGCGCTGCGAGTAGCTCATCCATTTCCGTGGTGTCTTCCCCGGTTTTGGGCCAATCCGACTCCGTCGGTGTTTCCCTTTCCAAGGTAAAGCACGAGATCTCGTCGACCTCCGGCTCGGCAAGTGCTTCACCTGTCGTAGGTAATCGAGAGAGGGCGTCTGCTTGGGTGTTCTGGACACCCTTTTTGTAGACGACCTCGAAGTCGAATTCCGCTAAGCGGAGGCGCCACCGCATTAAGCGGCCAGAAGGATCTGCGATGTTCAGCAGCCACCTCAACGAGGCATGGTCCGTGTACACGGTGAAATGAACGCCCATGAGGTATGGGCGCAGAGTGGATAGCGCCCAGACCACGGCGAGGCACTCCTTCTCGGAGACCGAGTAGTTGCGCTCGTAGACGTTCAGCGTGCGGGACCAATAGCCAATTGGTTTGCGTTCCCCCTCGGGGGTGGTTTGGAACAGTGCGCAGCCCACCTGGTGGTCGCTGGCGTCGGTGTCGATGGAGTAGGGAAGCCCAGGTTTTGTCAAGGATAGGATGGGAGCTGTCGTAACTGCCTTAATCAAGGAGCGAAAAGATTCCGACTGATCGGTGGTAAATGGCGCAAGCTTTGGTGGCTGGCCCTTCCGCAGTAGCGCGTTTAGCGAAGCGGCGATATCCGAGAAACTCGGTATAAACCGTCGATAGACGTTGACCAGACCTAAAAAGGAGCGGAGCTCCGTTTGAGTACGGGGCTCCTTCGCCTCGCAGAGGGACTTGATACGAACTTGTTCGATCATTAACCGTCCTGGACGGATGACGTGCCCGAGATACTTCACCGTGTCGGTGAAGAACTCGCACTTCCTCAACTTGAGGGTTATTCCTGCGTCTCGCAGTACAGTCATCACGTCCCGCACGTGGGTCAGGTGATCGTCCAGGTTTCTGGAAAAGACAATGATGTCGTCCAAGTAGACAAGGCACGTGCGCCACTTGAAACGCGACATCAGTATGTCTATTGCCCTTTGAAAGGTGGCCGGTGCATTGGTTAAACCAAACGGCATCCGCTTGAAGCGGTAGGAACCCGAGTGGCAAACAAACGCGGTTTTGTCTCGGTCCTCTTCCCCGACTGGGACTTGCCAGTAGCCCCAGTTAGCATCCAGAGCCGTAAACACGGTAGCGTCCCCGAGCGAGTATATACACTCGTCTATGCGCGGAATCGGGTAGGTGTCCCTCACGGTGACGGCATTGAGGCGGCGGTAGTCAACGCAAAACCGCCACGTGCCGTCAGCCTTGAGGGCCAGCACCACCGGTGAAGCCCAAGGAGATTGGGCGGGCTCGATGACTACAGCACGGAGCATCTTGTCCACCTGAAATTCTTCCTCCTCCCGAGCTTTCGGTCCCGCCCTGTAAGGGGGTTGTGCAACCGGACGTGCGTCCGGTAGCAAGTCTATCCGATGTTCGGTTGTATTGATCTCACCCACTGAGCCGTCCCACATTGTGGTAAACTCGCGTAGCATTCCGCGTAAGCGGTCCCGGTGTGAGACCGGTACATGACTCAGGTCCAGGTCCTCGAGGGCCTTGATCGGGTCTATCTTATCGTAGCTCGTAGGCTGTGCCCTGGTGTCAGGTGTGGGAACCGACGAGGTCGGAAATGCATCCGTCTTGACGGTTTTATCGAGCGCCAACTGCTGTGCCTCCCCGGAGGTTTCTGCACCGGATACCGGGAGACCATCCTCGGTAGAGGCAGTTATCCCGAGTACTTCGGCAGCCGTCACCTTGTAGGGAGCATCGCGAGCGGGTGCGGCGTCACAGACCCAATGACTTGGTTCTTTGCCAGCGTCTGGGGAGCCTTCCCCAGATTGGCAACCAACACCCTGAAAGGGGAATTCGGCGTGACTTGCACGATTCCGTTCGCGACGGTTAACTGAAATTTCTCGTACAACGAGGGCAAGGGCTGAACAACCCGAAGACCGTGTTGACGGGAATTGACTGAAACCATAACCTGGCTCTCCGGGGGTATGGTTACTGACGAGGCAACGCGTAGCTTCGTAGAATCCCGGTTCGCCGGTGTGGGTTTCTGCGCAGCAGGTAGAGGAACGTGTTTCCTCGATGCCCGCTTCAGCGGTTGACGAACAATGGGGACGGTCGATCCGTCCTCAAGTTCCACCTGCTTAAGGCGTGGGCGGATGGCGTCGACAAACCTGTCGCAGTAGTCACATCCCAGTATAACTGGCGCGGCCAGCGAGCGGCACACAATAAAAGTTAGTTTAGCCACCATCCGCCCTAGCCTGACGACCAGGTCGATCACACCAGCCGTTTTCAACGGGTTGTTATTGGCGTCCGACACGTCGGGTACCGTTTCAGAACGGATGAGTGACCGCAATGGCGGGGGTAAAACCGATTCCACAATAAAGTTCGGCCCAGCACCTGTATCCAGGACAGTGAGATGTCTCACCATAAACTGCGTGTACAGACCAAGGTCAGCGTAAACCTTGTAGTCACGCTTGGCCATTACCAAGACTCTATCCGGGATCCGGTTATTTCTAATCCGTATCCACGGTCGACGCAAAACACTGAGGTGTTTAGAGTCCGCGTCTGCGGTGTCCTTCCTTGTCAGGATTTTCACCGGGAAGCGAGGCATCGGCGCCTCGGGCGTCGTCCGCCTCAACTCTGAGGACGCCTCTCCCGAAGGGGAGACTCCCTCTATTCTTTTCCCTGTACAGGGTCTTGGTCGGGCGAAGGCCCGACTTCCTCGGCAACGAGTGCATGATTCCGTTGCATGGTAGCTACCGCAAGAGCGGGTTGAGATCCATCAGCGTGGTTTGGCGCTGGTGCGGCGCGTGCCGGCTGAGCCGGTTTGTACCGAGAATTCGGAGTGTGAGCTAATGCGTTGGGGAAGTCCGTCTTCGCGCGGAGATATGACGTGAGTGGCACGGAGCCCTTCTCCTGCGGGGAGAGGGCTTCGTAATTATCCACCACTCGCGCCATATCGCGTAGCGATAAAAGGCATTGCGGGGAAGTGTGCCCGCGCTCGTAGCACAAGTGGCACACCAACGTCACTCCCGCGTTTCGCGGTACGGCATTCCGAGCATCGGTGTATCTTCCGGGTTCCCGGTTTCCAACCCATCCAGGGCGCTGACTTCGTGTCATTCCGTTCGAGTACGGCATACGGGGGGCCAGAGTGCGGCGGTCATTAAGATAAAAGACCTGCCCGTTCTCCGTGTCCCTTGCGGTTGAGTCAACCGAGCCATCCGTCGTAGACGGTAATTCCGTTGTCGGAATAGATAAACCATCGTGATGGATGACATTCATATTGTCATAACCCTGTTTGGGGATGCCATCCGTCGCTAATGACGGTGAAGAAAAGTCCGACTCAGGCGGCGATGCCTTAGCGGCCTTCGACCGGGTTCCCGGATTGCGTGCACGTAGTGCATCTCCCTCTGCGCGGGCAAACTGTACGAGTTCAAGGTAGGTCACCTTCGGCTCTTGTTCCCTGTAACGGGCGACAAGAGTCTTGATGGCTGGATCCAAGCCATCAAGAAACATCGTACAGCGTTCCCCAGCGGGGTATACATTACCACAACGGTGGAAAGCCTTTTTCAGGCGTACCGAGTAATCGGTCTCGAGCTCGCCGGAGCGTTGTCGAGTGTCTCACAAAGCGAGTATCGCCGCTTGTATCGCGTAGTTGGTTGCGTAGGAACGCAGGAGGTACTGCACGGCCTCGGGCCAGCAGGTCACACCTCCTTCGGAGGCTCGCGACGAGCCCCGAACCGACAAAAACTGATCTTCAGCGACACCCCGTAGAAAGTAGGGTAGCGCCACGTAGGCTTGTCCTTCCTTCATTCCGAGTATATCGGCTTCCGCTACAAAGCGGTGTAGGAAATCCAAGACGAGAATTGGATCATCCCCAGTAAATGACTGGTTACGAAGTGAAAGCTGCATCCGCTTGATGCAGTCTTTCACTTTACCCGTGTCACGCGGTGTCCGACCTAAAGAGGAATCTTCTAGCCGGTAATACCGGTAGGACAGGAGTGTCCTGTACAGAAGGTTGGTGGGCTTCAAGGGTTTGAGGCCCGGATGTCGCCGACCCTTGGGGCGCGACCGGATGGCCCCGTAGGTGGCAGAGGACCGCTTTCAGCGGGAAGAGCGCCCATAACGATCCTGTGGGTCATCGCTCACCGACGAATCGGAACTCTCCGAGTCACCCGGTTTACCGTCCGACTCAGATGATGAGTTGGACGGGTGTCCGTGCTTACGGTTAGAATCCCGGTTCTTTCGGCTCTTCCGGTTCCGCGACTGGGTCTCTCTATGAGAGACAACCGGTCTAGCCGCGTTCGCGGGCGAGGTTAACGTCCTCTCGACCGACTCAAGTCGGCTTCGGAGACGCTCGAAGCGATTCTCCATACCTTCTGCGAAGGAAGACGGAGCGCCAAAACACTCGAGTAGTGTATTGACGTCCGACCGCAATACGCGGATATCCTCGGCTAACTCACTTGTAGGGGGGTTAGCGAGGCTTCCTCGTAAAGAGGTGAACTCCCTCGAGAGGGTATTGTGAGCAGCCCGCGGGGAGCGGAGCTGCTCTTCCAAGCGTACAATCCGCGCTTGGTCGACCAACCGCGGAGGCGGAGAAACCACCGTTGCGACGGTCGTTAACCCGGAATCGGGCTGCGGGTCTTCAGTGCCGGTGACCGGTATCTCCCGGGAATCCGGTGTTGGAGCCAGGGCCTGTGGAACATCAGTGCCCCTGGCATCACCGCTTTGGCGGGAACGGCTGCGTGTTGCGGGAGGCTCCATGCTAGGCGGTTTCCTTGGCATTGGCTACACCGTCTCGACGGAAGAATAGAAAGCAAACCGGTGAGACCGGAGAAAACCCGTTAAACGGAAAACAACCTCAGAGAGGACACAAGCGGTCTTGACTTCTAAGTCGGGAGACCAATTTGTAGGACAATGCCCTCAAGGGGGAAAACCCACGAAGACGTCCGGATCTTCCTCTCACGAGGTAACCGGCGCGGTTGAGCCCTCCCAGGGATCGGCGCGCAATGCCGGGTGTAAGCCGGAGCCGAACCGTCGCGACGGGCGCAGGGAGGCTGAAAGAAGCCGAGAATATCCGCGTAATGCGGTGCTTGCGTATCCTCTGAGGAGGCAAAACCCACGAGAGTGGCGAGCACGACAGGTGTCAGTGCGAGCCGCAAGAGCGGGAATTGCCCAATGAAGGGGAGGAAAAGGGAAGGAAAATGGGAACGGAGGCAAGAGGGCGAGGTTGACCACGAGTCGCAAGAGGAAACTCGGGAATAGCCGGCACTGCTGGGTGTAGCAAACCGTACACACGGGCGGAACCACGAAAGTGGGAATAGATACCCAACACACGAAAGCTGCTTGAACGTCCAAGGGGGTTGGGAAGCCGTGCACCACGGGAAATCCCTCCGTAAGGAGTTGTATATCCGCGCAGGCGGTTCGACCCAGAGCCAAGATCTGGAAGACCAAGATCACCCTTGTTCGGGAGACTTTACTGGACTGGCGGCCGCGAGGCCGGCGGCCTAAGTACTGTAGTCACCGTAGAATAGAATAAATAAAGTCTATCCTAAATAGCTAAATGTCCGTCTAACAAAGGGGCCAATCTGGCGGCCACGTGTCGCGCGGGCGCTGCGGCCACGTGTATGGCACCCGGTCCCGCCTGTGCATCACCGGCGTTCCGGCAACGCCGTGAAAACGGATTACTCCTACTCATAACGAGGTTGCACGCCGGAGGCTCCGGAAAAAACTTAAGTCCCCAAAAACCTCCCTGGAGGACGTTGCTCTTCACTTGTATACCTCGAACGCCGCCCTGCGCTCCTGATTGCGTTTCTGTTTCCGCCAGCGAGAAGCGTGTGACGTGGAGATGGTTTGTCCAGCGTCATATTCAGACGTCAACTTCCGTTTGGACGCGGCATGTTTGTATTCTATTACAGCTTGATCCAGCGAATGCTGTGCATCACAGTTCTTTCCCTGGGCCGTCACCACTGGTCCTTCTTCCCCGTCACCGCCGGTCATCGGCTCTATTTTAACTTTTTGGCCATATACTTGATGCTGCCGGCAACATGCCGTACGTTGTCAGTGGTGATGTGCAACATGTATCCCTTTCTCCATCTCATTCCCAGATCGTTCTGTTCCTGTAACATGGTGGCATCAGAGATATGGCGCATGTGCGCATTGGCGGCCATATAACCGCACGTAGCGTTGAGAGTTTTCATTTTCTGTACCGGCGCGTCGAGAGCTATAAGCTGCCGAATCACCCAAGTATTTTCGACCTTATTCATGACAAAGCGAGTTGTTTTCTGACCCGTAGCGGCAGGAGAGGAAGCGACAGCTACAGAGACGACATCGCAGTCGGATATATGAGTTGGTTTCTGACCCGCAGCGGGGGGAGAAGAAGGAACAGCCACAGCAACGACATCGCTCTTGGATACACCAAGTGGCCCTGTAGTTCTGTCTGTGCGCGATTCAATGCTTTCGTCACCACTCTTGGACATTCTTGTGTCCTGCCGGGTAGATAGAGGCAAGGTAAGAGTGGTGTCGTTCATGTCAAACAGAAGGAAGGATTTGGTGGAAGCCGCCGAAGCGTGCCGTTAAAATCTTGCTTATTCTCAATTAAGCTGGAAAATCAATGGTTCGGCTCTCACAAATTAAATATGGTGTTGAGGAAGTGACTCTTGTTTCTCAAATACTGTCCACTTTTGCTTCATTAAAAAGAGCTAGTAGTTTGTGCAACCACTAGCTAGACCTTTCAAATAAATACAGCACGTTGACGTAAATAATATTTCGTCACTGGAAGACAGTGGTCTCCATGTACACATGAGTATTTGCGTAAAAAAGCAGCGATCATGACGAGATCGTTATTTTTCACTGTAATGCCTTCTCGCTAGAAAAGATACAGTAACAATGTATTAACTCGTCATATAGATAACACTTCAGTCTGAAATATAATTACCTAGTTACAGTGCGTTTCAAAAACATATCCCTTTACAAGAACTGCGCCAAAAAGGCATTTCACGTACTGTAGAGCACATTTCACAACAAATAAAAACCACTAAGTCAATAACACTGTTTCAAAAGTATATCCTTTATACAATCATTCGCTCAATTATGGCTCGTGGCGCACCTCTGACACGCTCTGAACAGCTGGAAATCATGGAATTAGTAGGTCAGGGTATGATTCCAGCAGATATACCCGAAAACTCAAGCGCAGCCCAAAAACAATCAGCAACTTCATCAAAAACCCCGCTACATACGGAACAAAGCGTTCAACCGGCCGTCCTACGGCACTATCCCCGGCCGATAAGCGTGGAATTAAGCGAGAACTATGCCGCAACACTTCATCTTGCGGGAAAATTGTCAAAAATCTAAATTTGCCTCTATCACGATCTACAATATGGCGTGAATTCAACCGTCAAAATTTGTTCAAGTACACAAAAATGAGGAAAAATTTTTTTTTAAAAGATAATCACAAGAAAAATAGAGTTAAATGGTGTGCTCAAAAGGCTTATTGGAAAACCGAATGGAATAATCTTATCTTTTCCGACGAAAAACAGTTTAACCTTGGTGGTCCAGATTGCTATAAATTTTATTGGCATGATCTACGAAAATAAAAGAAGGAATTTGTGACTAGGCATTCAGGAGGCGCATCAGTAATGGTTTGGGCTGGAATCTCCACGAAAGGAGCAACTGATATGGCTTTTTTTGAAACTACAATGAACTCTGAGAAGTATGCTGAGGTTCTAGAAAACTATCTTTTACCTTTTTCATACTGTATGCACGGAGAAGAATTCATTTTTCAGCAAGATAATGCACCTGTGCATAAGTCTAATTCTATGAAACAGTGGTTCAATAGTCTAAATATGTCGGTTATGGAATGGCCTGCGCGCTCTCCTGACCTCAACCCTATCGAAAACATTTGGGGAATGTTGGCCCGAATGGATTATGGGCAAGGAAGGCAATTTGATACAGTTTTTGATCTGAAAAATTGTATCAAAGATTGCTGGGAAAAGATTGACTGTAATGCTATCAATCCTTCTATAGAATCAATGCCAAAGCGTGGTATAAGTGTTATACAGGCTAGAGGAGCAAAAATAAACTACTGAACTCGCGTTAGAATAAAAAGGATGCAATAAAGGTTATGATTTTGAAACAGTTTTTTTACTTCAAAATTTTTTCACACTGATTTTGTTAGTCGTACTGTAGCCAAGACGTCGATTTTTGGAAAATTTGCGCAAGGGATATGATTTTGAAACAGACTTTACTACGCAATGAAGCAGTATTGATGTAAGATGTTGATCATCTCTCAAGTACCATGACGTATAACTCTAAACTTTACCAATTCCACTCTACTCGTCTTCAACATGAGCCATAATAACCCCGAGCATGCAGCCCAAGTGGTAGATCTTCTTACGGAAAATGCGCTTGAGCGTGAAAACAACTTACAGCAGTACTCCTCAAAAAACCGTCATTGAGACAAAGAAACCGATTCAGCAAGTTCCAAATATGACTCGTTTTATTTCCAAAATCCATCACATAAAATCATGGAAATGATTAATTCTTCTGCAAAGAATTAGACATACTGTGGAATAAGATGTCAACAATTATCGAAGAAAATTGGAAGAGTGGAAATGGGCGTCGAAATTCGTTTACGGATACTTTTTTTATGACGCTAGCAAACATGCGGCATGGAAAAAAATGGAAATTTCTTGGCCAACTATTTGACATCAACTGGGCTACATTTGAGAGGTTGATAATGATATTTGTCCGTTCTGTTTGCTATTTATTAAACAATAACTATGTCGATGAAGTCGATGAGCTTTGGCAATAAAGCGTATTTTGGGCCGCAGTTCGGGATTCAAAATTTTTAATTTCTTTATATACGCGACAGATGTTATTCTCCAACATTCTTTCCGTCCAAGTGGTTGCATGGCCGAAGGAAAAAATATTTCAGCGGCAAACATAAGCTTTATTGTCTTAAAAAAGAATTCTTTGTACTTCTATATGGGATGACAATTAATATTTCTCCACATGCCCTTCGCTCAAAAGCAATCATTGGTTTATTTAAATCAAATTTACGGAATCACAAAAGTATGGTGCAAAAGAGAAAAGATGAAGGTAATAGTTGTGGAGCGAAACCCGGCGACGGGAAGTGCTCTCAAGGTGTTCGAAGCCTTGCTCCCTGGGGGGAGGCAGACTCAGAGACAGAGCCCTCCGTTCCACCCGTAGTGTGGGGTGTAACTCCCACGAGGGATTCCGGCAGTACCGACGGAGGTGAGGGGTAGAAACCGTTGGATCGGGAATGGGTATGGGTATCCCAAAGAATGGGGGAAAATCCGGCGAAGAGGGAAAACGGGGCGAGGGTCGGGCACTAACAGGCACCGGACCCGAGAACCAGAAAAGGGGCGAAACAACAAAAGAAACCCAATACAGGGGCGAAAACCTGTCCTCGAAAGGAAACCCAAAAAGCACGCAACAAGTAAGCAGAACCCCCACGGGGTATCGTGCACGCAGGTCGTCTGAGCGGTCCCAAGGGGGTGGTTGCACGGAACCCAAACGTGGGCACTCTCCAAGTGGAGTCGTGTCCCTACGCAGGCGTTGCTAACCAGAGCCCGTTCCGGGTTGTAAGGCCGAAACGATGGCGACGAAGAACCTCTAAAGGTATCGAAGACCAACCTTGGTTCCCATTTACTTTGAGCTTCGGACTGTCAGATCTCATCTCCCTAAGTAGGGCCCACTAACTAAACTCTACAGTAGTGCACACCTGCTCAGGGCCATACACGTGAAGATCCAACTGTCAGGGCCCAAAAATCCAACGTTCTAACAAATATCCGAAAATCGGTGCCAAAATTAAGCCACGTGTATCACGGGGCCAATCCAACCATGGGCCATCCGAATTTTCCCTTATAGGCGAATTCTAACCAGAAAACAGTGCCACCTCAGCACACCTTAGAGGGGATCATAGTCATAACCCTCGGAGGGTTCAATCCTCATTCTATGAGTTGCATCTTCAAGTATCCCCTAACTGGGCGTTGCTCTACATCTCCCCCTCCTTAAGACGAGGAAGAACATTCCGAGCCGCGGGTGTCTCGCTTTCCGGTCACTATACATACTTCTCTCCCAATGGGGTCCTTCACCACTTCTGAGGATCGCCACAAAACCGGCACATCGGTACAACTTTCTTCTACTTCTCCGACTTTCGGCGATCAGCAACTTCTCGCAACAGCAGTCTCAACCAGCCCTCTCAAGGGAATGAACCCATACGTCCTCAACCCACTGTCGGGGCCATCGGCCTCCGCGCCGGCGGACAACGAAGCTCCCCAGCAGGGTGGATATTTCTCCGGTTTGGATGCGGCTCCGTCAGGTACCGAACCTTCCGCCTCGGCGAGCAACCGACATCCTCAGGAGGATTTGGACATTAACGCGGTGGCGTGGAACTCCGCTCATGCGATGCCCTTGGTAGCAAACTCCAGAGGTTGGATCTCAAACGAATCCTTTCGAAGTTGGAGTCCCCTTACCGATCCGGTGATATATTCCCGCGCTCCGTGGTTCCATCCGACAGCGGTTCGCGACGATGAGCTCATCGACTCCTACGTGGAGGACGGCTTCTTGCCGGGTGGCCTACCTGTCGAGGTTGTACGTTCTCCCGATTGGAGGGCGCGGGTAGCCATAGAGCCTCAGTACCTATACCGCGGTCGCGGGGAGTCCCTGGACAAGGCTCGTGCAGCGATGGCGGCTCTGGCCTACCAGCGATTGGAGAGGTCAGGCTTTGACCATCTGGTTCCCCCGGAGTACGGGTTCGATGTCGCCTATTACCGCACGTACGGCGAGGTCTCCTACGGGGATAACCTGGCAGCCTTGCCCGAAGCCGAGTGCCGCGGACCGAGTTTTCCTCTCCGAGAAGATATGCCCCAGTGGAGTCGTCCCATCCTTCGGGCTGAATTCAGGTACCTTCAACGGCAGTTTACCCAGTATGGGTTCGATCGACGCGTGCGCTTCGAGCGCCGCTCGCGCTCCCGTTTCGGGTTCCTTGTCCCGTATCCTCACGTGGAACTGGAGCGTATCTGTAACACGGCGAAGGTTGGGCGATTCGTGCCCCTTCCAGCTTGGTGGAGTAAGGTCGAGGTCCCCCGAGGGTGCTTTGCTGAACTGTCCCCATGCATCTACTATATCGGGTCTCGTTTGATGCACGACCCGAACTCGGGATACTGGGCCCTCGTTGCAGCCGAGTGGGCAGCCCGCGTAGCGGCGCACCTCCTCTGGGATGCTCATGACTATTTCCGTATCTGGTATATTCCTCCGATGCTACGGACCATCATGCGTCAGATCGACCTTGTCCCAGCGTTGGGTTCGGCCAGCAGCGTGCAGGACCTGTATCCAATCTTGGACGTGATCGACAACACGCAATGGGATCGAGTTCCAGTGGAAAATCAGCCCGCAGGTGAAGGATCCGCGCGAGACAAGTCTCCTGGCCGGTACGATCCGGGCTCCGGTAACTGGGTCTATTACAATCCCTTCGAAGGGGTTCGCATCAGCGCGGCGCAAGCACGGGCGCTGATGGACTCGCCTCGACCGATGCCGGTGGGACACCCGACGGGGTTCATTTATACCGACGATTACGAGTACGAGCCTCCAGTAGACCTGGACGATCCAGCGTTGGATAACGACATGCCAGCTCCTAGTGGAGTACTCCCTGTAGAGCCATCTGCACCCTTCCAACCAGTGGGAACGACCTCAGCTGCAGCGGCGAATGCATCCGGTGGCGGTCCATCTGCTCCCCCCGGGTGGGGTGTGAACACCCTTGCGCAGGCGCCGGTTGCCACTCCGCAAGCGGATAGTGTGCGACAAGGCCTCGTGAACGCGGGCATTCCGATTCCCTCGGGTATGACGAATGTGAGCCAGATGTTGGCTTTCGCCTCGGCGTACCATCAGGGTCAGAATCCCAACGGTGGGGCGGGTCTCTCCTCGGGCTTTCCGTAGTTCCGCCTTCGGGCAATTTTGGGGCCCATAGCTTGGCAACAATAGTAAACTTCTGATATTTGCATAACTTCTTTTCTTCTTCCTTCCTAGGATCTTAACTTCTACTTCTTTTCTTCTTCCTTCTTAGGATCTTCTTCATCTTCGTCTTCATCTTCTTCCCTTCCTAGGGTCCAATCTTCTTCTTAATCTTCTTCTCCACTTCGTGGGTCTTCTTTTTTCTTTTTTTCATCATAAACTGTCCCGATAACCGGTGCTGTGTTTCCCGGTTAACGGCGCTAGGCCGAGGGCCAGTAGACATTCCCTCTCAATACGTGTTCTTCGGGATACTCTCCTCAATTCCTTTTCAGAGGTCCAACATCTTCCTCACTTCGAGATCGCATCCACACCAGTTCCCGTGGTGGCTTACCCGACTTGGGCACGATCCAGACCTGGAGGCAAGGTTACCCGAGCGCGTCGGTGATAGGATAAAACCTTAGACCTCGGAAGGTGCTCAATGGGTTCCACTGTATCCTCATCAGGCTAGAATCCGTACCATCGGACTTGGTAGCAAACTTCTCCCTCGGGGGTGTAGATGTGACGCACGATGCGATCGATAACGAATTCCTGCGGGTACACTTTTCCCTGTTCGGGCTTTTCTTCCATCTTGGAACGCTCTAGTTCCCTTGAGGGTGTCAACGTAGGGTCTAGACACACCCCGGTGGGTTCTTTTCCGTGTTGCGAGCGGGTCTCAGCACTTCGTCCAAACGGCACCGAGTGGCCTGTGGGCTACGTTGTAACTTCGGTCTACGGAGTCAAAACGGCCCAGTTTTGGGGTTCTTCTTAAAGCTGAGATCTTCCCGATAACAACAGTGTTCTTAGATTCCGTGACGATTGAGAAACCGCGACGCGGTAGCGTCTCCAATCTCAGGGGGGTAAGACTTCAACGTCAACCCGAGCTACGGGGACATAGGTTGCTCTTGTGCAAGGCGCCGTGCGACGGAAGCGGTTTGCGCGACGGTTGGTCGTCAGAGCCTTTTGATTGGCTCGGTGAGGCGGTTTGCGCAACGGTTGGTCGTCAGAGCTTGTTGATTGGCTTGGTGCCATTCGACGTGTGCCACATAACTGCGCGGGCGCCGGTTGCCACTCCGCAAGCGGATGTGAGGTGGCGCTTTCGACACGCGCTAGCACTCTCCTGAGCTGTCCCCGACGGGTCTCACTCATTTCTTTCCCATTTCTGAGGGTTCCAGTGTCTCCATAGGAGTTTCTATTCCCATTCCATAACGGAGAGCCAAATTTGGTCAACCTCGTCGTCGAGATCTTCCCCGTGCGGGTCCGCTGACACAGCTCGTTCCCAAGAAAGCGGGGTTTGAGTGTGCGACACCTCAGTGTCTCTTCCGCGGCGGCGGGTGATCGTCGCCTCTGTAGGCGTTCCAGGTGCGGAGTTCCCCACACGACTCTCCCTAGGCGGGGTTTCGTCATCTTTTCTGACGTCGTGCTCGGCTGGATCGGCGGTGATGTCGCTACCCATACGCTGGGGTTGTGACTTCTCTGTCGCCGGCTCGGTCGGGCTCGCCGTCTCACTGTGAGAACTAGATTCCCTGTGAGGGCGACTGGCTGACGCCGAAGCATCGTCCTGCGAAGGAACTAAATCCTCCTCCCCCTCCTTAGGCGGAGAGCCAGGAGGCTTGATTACCTCCGGTGGGGGAGTAACTCTGTAAGAGTTCGTTGACTGGGCCCTTGAGGGAGCGGGCCCAGGTTCAGGAGCATCCGAAGTTTCCGCTGTGGTTCCCAAGCGGGATAGTGCATCAGCCTGAGTGTCCAGCTTCCCTTTCTTGTACAGGATCTCAAAGTCGAATTCCGACAGTCGGAGACGCCAGCGCATAAGGCGGCCCGAGGGTTCGGAGATCTCCAGGAGCCAACGCAAGCATGCGTGGTCCGTATGGACTTTGAAACGAGTACCCATCAGATAGGGGCGAAGTGTAGCTAAGGCCCACACAATGGCTAAACATTCTTTCTCGGAGACCGAGTAGTTCCTTTCATGGACATTCAGGGAACGTGACCAGTACCCAATAGGGTGACGTTCACCATCCTCAGAGGATTGGAACAGTGCACACCCTACTTGGTTTGCACTAGCATCGGTGTCCACTTCGTAAGGGAGCCCAGGATTGGGTAGAGCCAAGATTGGCGGTGATGTTACGGCATTCACCAGTGCCGTGAAGGCAGACGCTTCCGCGTCGCCAAAAGATTCCAGTTCAACTGGTTGTCCCTTCGTCAGGAGCCTGTTGAGGGGGGTGGCAATATCCGCAAAGTTCGGGACGAATCGGCGATACACGTTACACAGACCTAAGAAGGATCGCAACTCCGTTTGAGTTTTCGGGTGTTTTGCTTCCTTCAAGGATTTCACTCGTACTTCATCGATTGAAAGCTGTCCGGGACGGATGATATGACCCAGATATTTAACCGAATCGGTGAAAAACTCGCACTTCTTGAGTTTCAAGGTGATTCCCGCGTCGCGGAGTATCTTCATTACGTCCCTGACGTGTTCGAGGTGATCATCCAGGTTGTTGGAGAAGACAATAATGTCGTCTAAATACACTAGACACGTACTACACTTGAAGGGAGCCAACAGAATGTCTATCGCCCGTTGAAACGTTGCGGGGGCATTTGTCAACCCAAAAGGCATCCTCCGGAATCGGAAAGTCCTTGATGACACACGAAAGCCGTTTTGTCTCGATCTTCCTCCCTAATAAGGACTTGCCAGTAGCCCGAATTGGCGTTGAGGGTAGAGAAAACAGTAGCGCTCCCAAGGGAGTCGATGTATTCGTCCATCCGAGGGATCGGGTACACATCCTTAATGGTTACCTCGTTCAGGCGACTGTAATCGATTCAGAAACGCCACGATCCATCCGGTTTCGGAACTAACACCACTGGTGAGGCCCAAGCGGACTGGGCAGGTTCAATTACGCCCGCTTTAAGCATCTTCTCCACCTGAGATTTCTCCTCTTCCCGAGCTTTCGGTCCAGCCCTGTAAGGGTGTTGGGCAATAGGCCGAGTGTTCGGTAACAAGTCGATGCGGTGTTCTGTAATCCCAATAGTTCCAAGGGAACCATCCAACATGGGGGTAAATTCACGAAGCATGTGCCTCAGCTTCTCCCGATGAGATGCGGGTACATGGTTGAGATCCCATTTCTCCAATTCCTGAACAGAATCCGTCTGGTCTGCTCCAGTGATAGGGGCCGTAACCTTCTGAGGTTTAAAGTATCCAGCGTGTGGAGCTACAGCCGTATGCTCACCGTCTTCCGCGATTTCTTCAGTGTCCTCCCCCTCCTTAGGGTCCGCCACACCAAGGACCTCTGCGATAGAGATCTTTGTAGGTACGAACGCATGCGGGTGTGGAAGAACAGAACCCAGGATCTGGTGTTTGACCAAATGCTGCGTTGTCTTTCCAAAGTTGGCTACCAAAACCTTGAAAGGTTTATCCGGTTCCACGGAGACAACCCCATTCGCAAGGGCGAGTTGACGCCGCGTATACAGAGACGGGTTCGGTTGTACCACATGCACACCAATTTGCTTGGTAACAACTGTGACCCAAACCTGGGTTTCTCGCGGGATAGCCACTGACTTTGCAACCTTTACCCGTGTAGACACCGGGTCCTTCTTCACAGATTCCTGCGCGACAGGGAGAGGAACGCGTGTTCGCGCTGCTCCCTGTAAGGGTGTACGAACGATTGGGATCGTAGACCCGTCTTCGAGTTCGACAGTTCTATTCCGAGGACGGATGGCTTCCACGAAGCGGTCGCAAAAGTCACAACCCAGTATGACTGGTGCTGCAAGTGACTTGCATACAATAAACTCTAGTTGAACGAGATAGGAGCCTAACCTCACCATGAGGGAAATTGTACCCAGTGTCCGTAGCGGGTTGTTGTTCGCATCGGCGATATCCAAATGTGGACCGGTACGAACTTGAACCCGGAGCAGCGGGGGTAACAATTCAACATGAATTAAGTTAGGAGCGGCTCCTGTATCCCGGACAGATATTTGACGAACCATAAACTGGTTTGACAGGCCGAAGTCGGCGAATACTTTATAATTCCGCTTGGCCATTACCATAACTCGATCCGGAATACCGAGATTACGGGACCGTATCCACGGGCGACGGAGGACACTAAAGTATCCCGAGTTAACGTCGGTGTCAGCCGTTCTCCTTGAAAGGATAGTCACAGCTGGGGAGCGAAGCTGGAGCGCCTCGGGCGTCTTCAACTCCGACTTAGAAGACGCCCCTCCCGCAGGAGAGACTCCCAAGTTTTGTTTTTCGAAGCGGACCCCACCGAATTCGGTGCAGCTGCCTCGAAGAGGACCGGTTGTTCCCCGTTCGCGGGTACAAGTTCTGTATCCCTGTCAGCAAGGTGAGCTCGGAGTATCCTTTGTTCCTCATAGGACCTACTCGGGACTCGAGCTTTCTCCTCAGGGGTCAGAGTCTCGTACTGAGCGATAATTCGTGAACCCTCCCGCAGGGGAAATGTGCAGTCTGGTGCTTTGTGCCCACGGAGGTAACACAAATAGCAAATCAGCTCTGCCGGGTTCGGTTGTGGACGTGAATCCACGCGACGTGGTGCTGTATCCCTCCATCCGGGGGGAGAGAACCGAGCAGCGGTATTCGCAAAAGGTAGCGATGCGGCTGGCACCCTCCGTCCGTGGGTATAGAGCGCAGGGTCTTCATCCGTAGTCGGAGCGGATGTCGACGGCAACTCAGACGTACCCATAGATTCGGGGTTACTTCCCATGAAGTGAATGTTATCATTGACCCCCACAGGGGCAGAGCCTCCTGAGAGTGACAAAGACGAGTTACCTCCATCGGCGAGGAGTGCACGTGTCGGCCGACTCTTTCGGTTCTGCTGGGCACGGAGAGTATCCCCCTCAGCCTGGGCGTACTGAAACAGTTCCAAGTAGGTCAGCTTGCGCTTCTCTTCCCAATGTCGGGCAACCAATGCCCTTATCGAGGGGTCCAAACCATCCACAAACATGGAGCATCTCTCGTAGGCGGGGAATACATTCCCGCATCGGTGAAACGCTTTATTCAAGCGAGTTGAATACACCGTTTCGGTTTCCATCGGCTTCTGCCGCGTATCCCTTAATGCAAGGATTGCTTCCTGAATCGCATTTCCAGTAGCGTATGACCTCAAGAGGTACTGCACCGCTTCGGGCCAGCACGTGACTCACCCTTCCGAGGCTCGGGATGATCCACGGACGGAGTTGAACTGGTCTTCAGCCATTCCCTTTAAGAAATAGGGTAATGCAAGATACGCTTGCGCTTCACTCATACCGAGGATGTCAGCCTTCTGGACGAACCTCGCAAGGAAATCGAGCACCAGAATTGGGTCTGTTCCTGTGAACTCCCTCTTCTGTAGGGTGATGCTCAGCCTTTTGATGTAGTCCTTGACCTTACCCGTTCCGCGGGATGTTCGATCTCCCGAAGGCTTATCCAACCGGTAGTAGCGGTACGATAGCAGCTTCCGATAGAGAGGATTCGTCGGCTTCAGCTCCCTTAATACAAGGTGTTTCCTACCCTTCTTCCGGGTACGGATTGCCCCTTGAGAGGTGTAAGTAGCCTTCGACCGAGTCGCCCGGGATGACCGGCGTTCATCTTCACTATCCGAAGATTCGGAGGACGAACTCGATGGCGAGCGATTGGGATCGGAATCCGATAAATCCTCTTGGAGGTAAACCCTCTTCTTGGACTTGCGGCTGTCCCGTTTAGCGGAGCGGTGTTCTTCGTCTTCCGAAACGTCGGGTTTATCCTTCGAGGCTTCTGCGTCTCCGTCCATACGGATAATGGCCTCGAGGGTGTCCAGCCGAGCTCGGAAGCGTTCCGCTTGCACGCGGTGTTCCTCCACGAGGCTCCGGTACTCCTGGATAAAGACCCCAGGGGTACCAAAGCTTTCCAAAAGGGAGTTCACATCCCTCCTCAGGGTACGAAGGTCATCGGCGACTCCCCGCACCGGGGCGTCCTTCACCTTGAGGCGGAGGGTAGTAACCTCCTGAAGGAGCTCGACGTGAGCCGCGTTGGCGATATCGATTCGAGTCTCCAGGCGCTGTAATTCAGGGTCGGCCCGACTTCGGGGTGCTGCTGAGGGGGTCTCCACCACTGGAGCTGGG